>CM077524.1:33693521-34893521 GCA_039654895.1 Mongoloraphidia duomilia
CACAGAAAACCGAACATAGGGAAAACTCCATTGTGCAAATTAGTTAGGATCAACGATTACTTTGGCCACATATGAGAATGGGTACCATGGTAACGCTGACTAACCATTATTTAATAACGATAAGAGCTAATAACGAATAATTAGAAAAATCAGTTAAAATAAATTCTTCAATATTAAATGAATTTATTTTTATTAATGAAACAATTTTTTTTAAAGAAAATATTTTTTTAACTAATAATTAAACAAAACAAACAGTTAAAATAAAAAATTAAAGCAAATGTTCAAATAAACCTCCATTTTGAATTAAGCAGTGGCTTAATCGGTTACAAAAACTTTGTCTCACTTTATCTAACATTACAAGAGTCATATTGAAACATACTTCGACGATTTTGTCTTTAAGTTCATCCAGATTTTGTCAAATGAACAGCAATATGCATTTGTTACTGTATACGTACACCATGGTAACCATGGTAACGACCTCTGAATAGAGGGCAAAGCAATCTCTGATCTTAACTAATTTGTACTGTGTACTTTTCCCTATGTTCGGTTTTCTGTGATACACCCTGTACATATAGGTATATATATAAAACAGTTGTTGTCTCAGATATGAAGCTATATTTTGTGTTTACTTAATTCAAAACAGAGTTGTAACTATCTATAAGAGCTACAATTTTATGTGTACGATCATGGACAGTTGTTCCCTGTATACGAAAAATATGGCATCCGTAGGTTAACAAAAATAAATATATTTCAGAGTTGCTTGCAATATTTTATTTAAAATTCATTTAAATTCTACAAAAAATATTTTAATAAACATGAACAATAATTATATTATAGCTTAAAAATATTAAAAATACATAAAATTCAATAAAAATACCACTTATTATACATGGAAATGATTATTAATAACATACTATCAAATGATTCAACAATAAAAAAACAATTACGTAATATAATAATTATATAATATAGAGTAAACAGTAATGTGATATTTATATAAAATGTTGACCTTTTAATGAGAAAATTTGATTTGTTTTAAAGAACGTTCTAATTAAACATGTATGTTCACACTTGAGAGGCATAAATATTCAATTTTCAAATTAATACTCAAAAAAAACTACTATACTTCTCACATATGAAAAACTAGAAAATTAAAAAAAAATCATTTAAAATTTGATAAAAAATTACCTTCGATAATTTTCTACAAAATTCCCTTTGTTCTAGGTGAATTAGGAGAAATAGGGGAAAGATTTTTATTTTTTGTTTGAAACATTGAATTAAATTAAACAAAACTTGCATTTAGTTAAAAATTATTTTTTAATTAATTGTCGAAGGTTTAATATAACTGGCAATAATTAATTTGTAGAATTTAAAAACCTGAATTACTAGAAATACTGACACCTACTTCGTTTTAATTAATTATTTTAAGATAGAGTGACCTGTGTGCTTGATCAGCTCGTGTCCCTTTGTTTCTTTAGCTGTTTTGATTGGTCGACGGGAGAATTTCAAATTTTACTAATGTACTGGACCTTACTTACCTATTTTGTTGTTAGCTGTAGGTAAGTGACACCGTTGAATTGTATATTTTCAAATTACTCTATCTTGAAAATGAATAGACTGTAGATAATCTTTAATCGTTTTAAACAGATCGCTAACCCTTTTAATAATGAAATATATAAATAAAGATACCTCTCAATGTGATTCTTATAATATACTTACGGCAACTTTGCGAGTTTTCATTCTTTTGGCCTTCAATAAACATTCACTTAAAAATTATTTGCTTTACCTAATACTCTATTTTGATATTCTTTCCTTATAATATTTATGTTCTTATTTTATATACATGACTATTTATAACTTATCCATTTGTAGATATCAATCGTTCTGAATGTTTATATAATTTTTTTTCACTTCGCGTCACCGGTTATACTGACCAGCGCCGTAACGAGGAACTGGCGACCGGGGTTCGCGCTAACCCCTAAGGGCAAAATTTTTTATTTGAATATACCAAGCAAATAATTTTTGAAGGCGCGAAATCAAAATTTTGCCCTGGGCGCCGATGATCCTAGCTACGGCACTGAAACTGCCTCTTATATTCCTATTAATAATAGTTTAACTCAACACTGAGCGATAATTTGTCAAACATTACCTTTTTAGTGCAAATTATGGAAATGTACTATTTTTTTTTCTTTGTCGTTGATAATAACGACTGACAGTGGATTTAATAATTTTTCAATGAATCAGTGATTTTAATTACGAACATTTTTTTTATTGTAGTTAATAACTTACTACATGCATTTAATAATATTAATTAATTACGAAATAACATATCATCCTAAAATGTGGCTGTTAGATCTCAAAATGTTAACAAAAAAAGTTGATTTAAACCCAATTTTATTATTTAATAGTTTAATTTCTCGCTTTTTATATATATTTTTTTAATTTCGTCAACATTTATACTGATCAACTGATGTCATGAAGAGTTAATGTCTGAAAATTATCATAAATATCACTCAGAATTGGAAGAAAAAATCTATAATATTATATGGTTAAAAACATCAACTCTAAACAGCTGCTTATAGTTTAAATATAATATAAGGTATGTAGGTATTTTATACTTTCTGCTAAATCTCTTAAATTGGCAATCATTTCTTTTATTACATTATACTCTTCTAAATTTTACATTTATTTACAATTAATATAATAGCTACCTAATTTTGTTTTTTTAATACAGAATTCTTATAAACATACAAAATTTAAAAAAAAAATAATTACAAAAAATGTTTCCCATTATGCGAGTTTTTAATATAATGATAAGATATAAATTTATATTGCTACATATCGAGGGTATCAGTGCAAACGTGTTTATTCTGATACCCTTGATATTGTACAAAAGGAAATTTCATCAAAAAGGAAAAAATAAATTATTATGAATGAAAATAAAACTTAGTTATGAAAGCCAAAATTGTAATTTAAATTTTAAATATTTCCGTTCTATTTAAATGATGTTTTAAATACACTCGATGGAAACAAAATAAAGGAATTTTTATGGTTAAAAAAGTTTAATTACCAAATGAGGACAGCAAAAATTATGGCAAAAAATATTCCTTTCCGTAAATTAAAATAAAAAGAATTATTAGAAATAGAAACATTTTTATTGTCTTTACATTAAATCTAGCAAATTCTTCCATCGAGCATATTGAAAACTTTTTCATCGTTAACTGAAATTTAAATAAAATAGATAGTACATATATTTGAATAAAATATATAAAACAAGTAGATTTTTTTAAACGGTTTTTCTATATATAATTTTCTTTTAAGTTATTTCGTCTGTACTCACAAATTTGATACGTATAATAATTGTAGACTGTGCTAAAATTATTTTATCACAAGAAAAGTTATTCCAATATACGGTAAGCAAACGATTTTAATTTTTTATAAATCAATTAAAACAGCTTTAAAATGTTAATAACAATAAATCGGATGATCTAAATGTTGGGGCATTTCTTGAAACTCATAATACTACGTAATATTTTGAACAATTTAAGCCAAAATAGTTTATACGAAAGTTGCCAAATAAGCGAGAAAAATTCAAAAGAAGTTGTTGAATTTTCAGAGCCGATCCTGTGCAAATACTTGCGTTGGCGTAACATTTATACTGAAGTTATGTAATTCTGTTAACATTGCTATTACTGCTATCTCTATTTTTTACGTCCATGTGCTATTGAAACGAATATTGCTACTACTTGTGAATCAAAGTTACAATTATTAGTATACGGTTTTTTGTGTTGTGATACAGTGTAATTGTAATTGTGTTTTAAAGACCGCCAACAGCTAAGGTTATTTGGGCCTAGCACCAATTCATATTTTCAATTCATTATTTTTTTTTTTATATTAAATTGAAAATCCAATTGACATTTTTACCAGCTCTCAGGCTAGAACTCGAGAACTGGGGACTTGTAATAGAGGAACCATAGCAACGCCATGTAAACAACAGCGCCGCTACACTCTCGGCTATTCTCAAGCCCTGTGATACAGTGCTCTATTCGAATAATTATTGTGCATCTTTATGACAATAATGAGCTCGTGGCCATGCTATTAGTTTATGGTAAGTGTATGAACGTATGCACAACGATATCCACAAAGAAATCATTCTACTCCACGCCGACGTGTATCCTTTATTCAGCGAGTTCGCGATACAGGAAAATTGCAAGGAAGAGGACATGCCGAGAGACGACGATGACAAGGATTGCTGCAGACCGAAGACGAAATTTTAGATCTGGTAGAAGCGAATTCAACCACAAGTACCCGAGTCATTGCCGAACAGGTAAACTTATCCCAAAATAAAGTGTGGAGAATATTTCATGAAAACCAGTTGTACCCGAATCATGTACAAAAAGTAATTGAAAGATATCACCTTCCAAGCTTACAATTTTGGCAATGGCTTCAAGTTCAACACCAACTTGAAAATGACGAGAATTTCACACGAAATATTCTAGTGATAGTTCAAGCTACATTTACCCACAATGGAGTAAATAATTTTCGCAATACTTATGTGTGAGCACATATGATAAAAAGAACTAATTTTAACAAAAGTTTTCTGTCAATGTGTGGGCTGGGATGCTCAATGGCATCCTGATTGAACCGTTTATACTACCGGATCAGATGAATGGAATTCAATGCTTACATTTCTTACAAAATGATTTGTCACCGTTGCTTGAGGATGTGCCTTTAAATGTTAAGCGAAACATGTGGGGGTTTTTTTCGGCGAAAAGTGCGTGATCACTTGAATAATTTCAGTACTCGATGGATATGACGCAACGACGCGACTGCATGTCCACCCCGTTCATCGGATTTAAATCCTAGCGATTTTTACTTGTGGGCCATATGTAAAAAAACAATCACGTATCGTCAGTTGGATTTGAACCCATCTCTTCGTGGTGGCATGCGAGCGTGTTAACCGCTACTCCAAGTGTACCACGGCACAAGCAATGATATATTTAATATACACTTAATACAGTTCTATGCCTAATTTTCCGTTTCCCGTGGGAATTTATGGACTCAGGATTTTCGTTTAGGTTGTTTTGTAAACTATGAGTGAAGTCCTATATTTCCTATTTTTTTTTTTCAAAATTGTAGCCTCAGTGGTTTTGAAGATAAGGGGGGGGGTCGGACGGACAGACACGAGAGTGATCCTATATAAGGGTTCCATTTTTTCATTTTGAGGTACGAAACCCTAAAAATTAGTGTGTGTGTTTTAAAGACCATCAACAGCTAAGGTTATTTGGGCCTAGCACCAACTCATATTTTCAATTCATTATTTTTTTTTTAATAATAAATTGAAAATCTAATTGACATTTTTACCAGCTCTCGGGCTAGGACCCGGAAACTGGGGACTTGTAATAGAGGAACCATAGCAACGCCATGTAAACAACAGCATTGCTAAACGCTCGGCTATTCTCAAGCCCTAAAAATTAGTGTTTACAACTGAAGTGGATACAGCTGCAAAAATTCGCCAACAAGACGTAAAGACCGATGGCGACAACTTTGGGCACCTACTGTAATTCATGACAGGACCGTATTTGCTCATTCCTGGTCATTACAAATGTAAGTTTCTTATTTTTCAATTTTATTCTTTTATTTTCCGCTATTTATTTAAACAATAATACCTCAACATTAAAAGGAAACCCTCAACTTAAAAATCATCCTGTATTGGCAAGCTCTAGCAAGGGTTGCAAAAATTAATTCCTTCATCGGTTTTAATATTGAATATTAACTGATTTATATTTAAAAAAAATCGTTGTTTTACCTTATATAAATTTATCATTTGAAATCTGTATCTAATGGAAGAATTGGTTTTTCAGTAACTATCACTCAAAACATGTTTTTTACAATAGTTTTAATGTGCGTTTTTTTATAAATAAAACTATACGTGATGTTCATAATATTTTACATAAATATCAAATGACTGGGATAGATTTTGTTACAAAGTTATATTAATAATATTACAGTTACGCATGTTGTATATTTATAAACTTGTATATTAAGATGAACTTGAATATGGTGGCTTAAGATTTAACTGTTTTTACTGCATGCCATTTATTTAACCTTTACGTTATCACACACGAATTTCATATTACCTCAATGCTTCAAACTGAGTGTTCATATTTGTGCAAAAATAATCAATTGTTTATGTACAGAGTTTCCCATGGATTGTCTACAGAACTAAATTGAATAAAACACTATGGTGTATGTTCTACAAAACGTCATGATTCATAAAATCCTATTTGCAAGAAACGAATGTTAGTTTAAAGTAGATGTGCGGCATTAGTTAATATAATAAGTAAAATTATAAATTAATCAAGTAGAATAGAGTTAGATCCCACTTGACCTCCCCGTATTTGAGAATAGCCAAAGTCGTAGGGACGCGCCGTTCTTTGTATAACGTTACCATCTATTGAAAGTCTCCAGTTTTTTATTAAAATAATACTAAATTGAAAATGTCGATAACAAGACCGCTATTAAAATTAAAATATTTTTTTCTCTCTGCGCTTCGGTACTTCTCGCTGCTCAAAAGCTTGAATTAAAATAAAAGTGTCCTCAATGGAGGAACTCGAAATCACTGTTTGTAAAATCAATGTATTGGATTGTCTTTAGAATAGTCGATACAAAATATTGGCAGTGTAAATTATAGTAGCTCCATTTTGCTAGTACCAGAATATCCACTAAATGATTTTTTTGCGATTGCAAAAAAATTAGATTTTCTAGTCTCTTTCGTTTATGTATCTCGATATGTTGTTATTATTTAACTAACTTAGTTATATTTATATGGTATTATAACCAAGACTAACTGTATGTAGGCTTGCCAACCGTAAAAAACGATTTTCCGGAATTTCTTGGATGTAGAAGCGGAACCAGAGCCGTAGCTAGAGCTGAATTCAAGATAGGACACTGAAAGTTTAAAGTAGGGCTGAAGCAAAAGACTACAATTTTTTAATTAGATTACCCACCTCATCTGGTGATATCAAATTACAAAAGCAAGAAAACGGTAAATGACAATTTATTCAAAAAAAAAAATAATACAGAACTTGCCATGTTATCAAATTTCCGAAGAACTTCATCTAGTCCAACGAATTTAATCTTGTTTTTCCAAATGCCAGATAGATCAAGTCTGTCATTATGTCGTGACAGTCTTTGCGGCTTGTTTATAATTCCTTAAAGTAGGGCACTGGATGTTTAAGGTAGGGCATTGCCCCTTAATGCCCCCCCTAGCTACGGCCCTGAGCGGGACTCTAGTTTTTTCGTGGGACGTATGTAAAAATATTTAATATATAGATATTTTAATACACATCTATACAAAAATTTGACTAGTGGTGCCGACAAGTGGAGATTCTTTACATGGTGTAATGTTTCATATACAAACGGACACTGGATTTCTCACTGGATTCCGAACAGCGCGGATATATTTGAAGAAATATGTCAATGAAGTACTATGATATTATTGACTGTAAAAATGAAACAAATTGTCCATTAATTATGAATATTTTAATTAATTGAAATACAGTAGAAAGTAGAAACATACGACAATTTTTTTTCTTTACAAGCGTGCGCTTGATGAGGGCAACGTAGTCTAGCCAGTGAAGAAGCTAGATTAGAACAAATTTGCATAACGTTAGTTTGACGGTACGCTGATGCATTATTTTTTTGCAATGAAAAACTGATTCTATTTTATTTCCAGGATAAACTGCATCCCGTACGGATTTTGAATGGGGTAGCTGAAAATAGTCCATGAAACGGGACATCCAGGAAAATCCGGGACAATTGGCAACCCTAACTGTATGTGGCTAAATGGAGCTGGTATTTGTACGATAAATTACGATTTACAAGTTTAGTTAATAATATATTTTTAATTAAAGAACGAATAACGTAAAGGATAAATAATACAAAATACTGCAGGCTGCTTAAAATGAGTGAATTAACATAACAGTGAAAGAATCGATTACGTAAAATCACTCGAGTATATTATACATAGTTTGTGAAAAAACAATTGTCAACAAGTTAAGAAATAGACGTGTCAAATATTATTTAAAGCTGGGTTATAGTAGAGTCATTTGTATTAATTTTTGAAGTGATTATAATAAATTAGGTATGCTTCAGCATGGTTTCAGTCCAAAAACTAGTCATACATCCCAGAATAATGTCATTAATTTACAAAAATCAATAGATAATGCGGTAAGCAATATATTATGTAATTTATATTTTTTCACAATCTATATTTGCAACATGAATTATTTTCTTGCAACATTATATAAACTGATTTAATATTAATTAAAGTCCCTATTTAATTATTATGTCTGTATTGGGATCCGTCATATAGGTGGAGCTTCAAAAACATGGTGCAGACGTGGGGAAATTTCATATACGGGGTATACTTTTGCGTGTAATTTTATGATTTTCAAAGTGATAAGAAATGATAAATAGCAGTGCAATTTGTGATTGGGCCGGTACGAATCCTAAACAAAGGAATTTCGTTGAAGGAGAACGGATTCTCAAAGCCTGGCATATTATCAAATGTCGGAAATATAACGAGAAAAATCCATGCAAAATGAACTGTCAAAAGTAGTAATCTTTACGACATATTGCTTAAAAACATCAAAATTAAAAGAAAATCTCAACGAAATTAATCATCCGCGTTCAATGCGCTTTTAAGGCTGGGTTAGGTGAATAATGTAAACACATAACTGCAACATAATAAGTTATATTGTAATAAGTTGTCAAGTTACTAACCTCAAAATATTTGTATACGAAGTTAATCCTGTAAATTTGTCAATCATCAGGGATTCAACTATTCTAGTGCACTATGATAACAAGTACATCTTATTATTAATATAAAATATTTTTTTAATTCATAAATACAGTTTTTCCACGTTTCATTAGAAAATAATTCGCTGTAAAGAAAGTTTTACAAGGCAATAACTGATAGTGTTTAATGCCACGATATTAGAAAACGTCGCGAATTCCATTTTCGATAAATTTTTTGTTTATTTTACTTGTTTTATTCTTGTAATAACCAATTTCACGATAAATTTGCACTGTTAGCATGTAAAATTTTCCCCCGTTTTGATACAATTTTCTGCCACCAGATGTCATATGCTCATTTGACGGACCCCAATACTATAGCTAAGAAATCGAGTCCTAGAAAAAACATATCCCCGCGTTTATTAGTGACAGAGGGAAATGTTGGTTTACTGAAATATATTGTAATGACCTCGATAGTATCATTAAATTAAGGTGGGTGTCCCTTGCTGTTAGTAACATTTGTAAGACTTATTTTGATAATAATTTGTAGCATTCTTATAGCTTTCAAAAGTTAGAGATGTTATGGTTGACAAACGTGTTAAGAATATTTTAATTTGTACCAAACTTTTGTAGACAGTCCTTATAGGAAAATATATTCTAATAAACCCCATAATATATTATGTATCTGCGGACATCACAAACACTATATAATAACTGAGAACTTAGAAAAATCGTTTTGTTCAAAATGTAGTGTTTTTTTCCCAATTACTCAGTTTTAGTGGACGGGGACCAAATTAGTTTCGAAATTAAAGTCATAAACTCACCTGCAATCACACGCTGACAGTGACGCTCCATTAATACGAATTAATCAAACTAAAGTAGTAATGGAAACGCCTGAACGACGAAGATAATTTTGGACTCGTCTCCACAGCTTGTAATAAGCCTTAAAAAAAGTTTGTTCCCGGTTTGGAATTAACATCATATTTCATTGGTTTTTAATACAGTATTAATATCAGTATGTTGTATTTATTTCTATCATAATTATATAATAATATGTATATTTTATATAAACAGTGAAAATATTTAAATTTACATTGTAGCTTTTATATATACAAGCTAAAATACGAACTAAAATCTAAAAGGTATACAGAGCCAGTGCCGGATTAAAGGTGAAACCTGCAAAAGCGTAAAAGAAAAAAAAATACATAAAATATTTGAAAAGTAATATTTGTTAATTAAAAGAGTACATTAGAGCTAAATCAGTATTTGCAGAGAAATATTTGAAAAAAAATTTTCGAAATTAGTGATTTTTTTTGAACACAAACACCTGTTTCCGGCACTGTATAGAAGTAACACAGTCATAGCTAAATAAGGAAAACAACACCTTAACGGCTTTTATAAAAATAAACATCCTAATTTCAATAAACTTATCCCCACGATATTTAGCATAACTTTATAGATGCAATATTTTTTTATAAACAGTAAATCAATTTACAATTAAGGCGTTCATTTATTTCAATTGTTCAGTAACTCTGTAATAAATCCAATACATAATCGGATTAAATTGGCTAAATTAAATTTTTTATTTAAATATGTCATTCATTACTACGAAAACTGCTAGCGGTGCAAATCTTCAATATACAGGGTGTACCACAGAAAACCGAACATAGGGAAAACTCCATTGTGCAAATTAGTTAGGATCAGTGATTGCTGTGCCCTTTTTCATGCTTAAAACCATGATAATTAATTTAGTTGAGTTAGCCATGTGTATTCTATCTTTGTCACGCGACCCATTTTGTTTATGTCTTCCCTGTTGCAATCATTTATTTTCTATGTTCTCAATCTTGTGATACACCCTGTATTGTTATAAATAGACATCCATTTATTCACTGACCGGCAAAAAAACCGGCCACCTTGGAATATTTCACAAAAGTACTAAAATATTGAATAATTTTACTACATATTGACAGTAGGTTCAACAACCATTTGTTGTTAATACGGAATGCATAAATTAGCTGAAATAAGAGACCACAAATAAACACAACAAAAAATGTAATTATCGTAAACAATGCAATTACGATTTTTCTCTTAGTTGTAAATAATTTAGTTGGGCTGTTTTTAATAGACTCCAGTAATTTTTAATAACGATTTAATAACTCCTAAATTACATCGTTGAGCCGTCATGACATCGAGTTTATATGGTTGAAAATGACTTTAACCTGTTCCATTTAAAACTAAAGGTATTATGAAATGAAATACACATCTAAAAGCATTAATAACGAAGAAAAAACAGCTGAGCTCCCTTGTCGAAATAAAATGTGCAGTTAGGGGGTCTTTTTTAAAAGAATTTCAGGATGGCTGTTTTTTTGCCCATCAGTGTATATTATATTGCTCCGCTAATAACGACGCTGAACAGCTCAGCCTAACTTTGTCGTGAAAGTAATCAAAGTTTTATATAAATATTTAAATGTTTGAAAATTTATCGAAACAATTGCTATTATAATCAGATTAATTTCAGTTAGTTCAGAAAGCATTAACCTTTATCTAAGAGATCGCCTTAATATAATGGTTCTTAACCAATTTTTGATATAATTATAAAATATCGTAGAGAGCTTTGAGCCATTAATAAATTGTCAACATTTAATTTAACAAAAATGAATATTTAACAGATTTTAAATATTTCAGCACATTTTTAATACATTAAAATTTTAAGATAATTTTTTTTTTACAAACGCGCTAAAAAAATAATAATATCGTTATCATTAACATAAATAGTATTTTTAATTATAATGACATGTTTATAAAATAGAACCGCATAAGATCTTAAATAAGAATTTTTAATAAAACCTGTTCTAACGATCCCCGACTGTGATTACGACTCTGAAAGATTTATGGTAACGTAAAAATAAAGACAATACAAACATTTACACAATATTTTTAAACTTAGTTTTTTTTAATTACACAAAAATTAAATCACAGAATATCTTTTTTATCATAATTTCCATTTTGATTTCTATATCATCTACATCGATGTTAGTTTTCGTAAATTTTGAGAATTGTTCTAGGTAGCTTATCCCTAGCATAATAAATTTGTGAAAAATAATATAAAAATGTAATAAAAAATTTTGATTTGTTTAATAGTTTAAGAAAATGGCAAAATAAATATTGAAGTTTAATTGGAGACATTAATTATTATAGAATAATAGTTGAAATTGTTTCCTGATATTTTAATGACTAATATTTAGTCAGTTTTCATTAAATTAGAAAACTAATTTTGACATTTTTATTAATGCCATTTAGTAATCAGTTTTATAGCTAATTTCTGTTGTCATTCTATAAAAGTAAATTTTTACTATTCGTACAAAGCTATCGTCACACAGAATAATCGTCTTGACATGCGACTATCTGGTAATAATTCTACAAATGTGGGTACCTACCTTAAAAGCGTTTTTGGCATCAATTTTGTAAGGGGAGCATAAATCGCATTGCGTGTGTTCACAGCTTTTCTTACAACTTCACTGACTAGTATTTCCTCACTTTTTAAGCTCTGTTCCAACAAAACAACGTTCTACTTGTATGAAATCTGCGTACTTAATATCATTTGTCTGTTGTAATAATCACACAGCTGAACATTTTACTATAAAACTAACATTTTACTATAAAACTATGAACCTTCTCAAAGGTTAAGTCCTTGTCTGCCAAGAGTTCACTTTAAATTTTAATTTATTATGACAAGGCAGACACAATTGCCAAGTTTTTATTAATAATCATCGGTAACAACATTTTGGTAACTTGTGAACACATCCTTCTCATCAATTATTAATTAATAACGGTGGGAATATTTAGAATATTTTCTAAAAAAATACAAATGCAGTTTTCAAAGTTCAATCGTTTCAAACGTGAAAATCTTCATGCACGTCTTATTTTTGTAAAATGTGAAATTTGTTATAAATAAATAAAGAAATATCTACAAGGATTAGATATCAGACGGTAATCTTTTATATTAATTAAGAGAAGAGAACTATTCTCAAAATAGAGGTCTCATTAATTGATAAATAACATAAGTAGTAATAATACTCCCAGGAAAAATCTTTAACTTTTATTTTTCCATGGTTTTTAATTCTTATTGCCATCATACTATTACATTTATTGGGGGTTTCTCAATGTTTTCCCTGAACACTTACCAAATGAAAGAGAGCAATTAAGAAAATCACATCCCTTTTAAGCAAGCGTTTCTTTAGATATTACCTTCGACCATTTCACAAAAATATTAGCACAGTTCCTTAAAATAGGGCTATGACTAACAATTATTTTGTTTACTATCCTTTCCCCAGTTCTTTAACAATAACTGAACCTTAATCGTTCAACTGTACAAACAAAAATCCAATAACAAGCATTTACTTTGCCTTTAAAAATTGAGCGATGAAAATTTTCCCATTTGAAATAGACCTTGTTTACAATAATGTTCAGTTGCTTTGTAAGAACAGAGTCAAGTATTACGACAGTTACACAATAATTTAATTTGCAAAATATGATTTCTAAACTTGTTCTCTAACAGATATTGGCGTCTTTGATGAAGTGGGAGTGCGAGGTAGATCAGTGTTAGCGTTATTGTTGGTGGCTCTGCCATTGAAATCCTCCGTCGACAAAGATATCGGAGCAAGAACGAACTGATGTCCGTTCAATTTGATCTCGTTAACAGAATGCGATCGCGCATGGTTTTGCTGTGATGAACCGTTTGTTGTTATTGTAGTTGTCACTTTGCCGGGACTGACAGCTAGTTGATTAGCGGACTGGGACCTAATGTGACCTCGACCCGACATCTGTTCTTTTAGCACCATTTGATATGCAACTTCGAAAGCTTGACCTAACGTTAAGATTACTTCTGTTGCCTGGTCCTAAAATAGGATACCCTATCTGTTAACTTAGCTCTTAAATAATTTGCCTTACGTTAAAATTTGACGGAAAAAACTTATTCGGATAACATTAGGAAGAAAATCTTCAATTATATCAGACCCTCCCTGCTCTTTAGATAAATTTTATATTAGTACAAATCATAACTTTTTTGAGTTCTAGAAACTTCTCCGAACAATGAAATAACAAAAACCAGAATTGATTAAAAATACCTTTTACTAATTTTTCTCTTAATGAAAACAGTGTTTTTACTGAAATTTTGTTAAATAGGAATATTACCAGGAAAACGTTCATAAAATAATTTAAATAACTTACCATTGTCTGAACACAGAAGACATGACAATAATGGCTGCTTGATACATGGTCTTTGGTGATATAGGCGAAATGTGTCAAATCATCGGCATCTTGACATGCACAGTGGATGTTTCGTATTTCGTGTTCACATACTAGTTCCTAAATTTCACAATAAATTTTAGTCTAAAATTCGGTATTGCAAACAATAAAAGTTATAAGACTTTAAATATAAATAATCGATTTTGTTTCCTTGTTATTTTAAAATATAAAGTCTAATTTTATCGATACGATTTTTAATAAAATAAAACCGAAAAGGCCTGGAAATTTTCAAACAATCCACCTTCACTAATCTACCTTCTTGATTGAATAAACTAATGATATCTCGTGCCCGATAAGATTTCAAAACACAAAGCAATGACAAATTACGCGCCTACGCCCACATAATTAAGAAATATTTTTTCAAAGTCGAAATACCATAGCCAAAGAAAGAGATGCCAAAAATATTTCAAAAGTCACTGCTGAATAATTTTCCGAGTAGTTTCGTGCCATAGATGAATGAAAATAAATGTTAAGTTGTTTTCAAAAAATAAATTTACCTGAGTCAAAGTATTTAGAAATTTAACTCCTCGATATGAAATTGAGAGGATTATATCAGGAGTTGAACGCTGATCTTTGGTTGTTGATTTTTTTAACTTCTGAATAGATTTTTTTGTTGATTCTGTACCGCGAAGTTCCTTCACAACAGTCGAACCCAAATACTGAAAAAGAAAATATTGAGAGAATGGTTGTCCGGATATATTTTTACCATTGAGTGATTTTATTATTACCAGATATTGAATCAACATATTTTAAAACTGATAATCCAACTAACAATTAATGTTAATAAATCCTTATACCGTAAATAAATTCACATATTAGTGGACTAACATTTCGGAGGTTCGAGTCCCGACAGTGGCATTTACATTTTTCTTATATAGCCTTCTAAAAAATATCAATGCGACAGTGTCGCTTGATATAATATTATGTTAATTCACTAATATGTGAATTTATTTACGGTATAAGGGTTTATTAACATTTTAATAGTTAGTTATTATATTATAATACTGTATTTATTCTTACAGATTTTCCGAATTTTTATACCTAATCCAATATGGATTATCAGTAATCTAGTAAAATTAACACAAAAGGTAACTTAAGGACGAAAATCAAAAACTTATCTTTGTCCAAGTGTCGTTTCATTCCGTCCTATAAAAAAATATGTCCAAAAAGTTCGAATAAATTTAGTAAACGCTAGATCGAATATTAAAAGGGAACAGGAATGAAAATATTGGACATGTTTTTAATATCGTTGACTTCTATCCTTATATTAATTATTTATTAATTTAAAAAGAACTGTACATTTTTGCTCAAGAAAATTATGCATAGCGGAGAGCTGACGACGTAGGTATGCGGTATCAGCTTACCTCATTGCACAACGATTAAGAACTATGTATCAGACGATAATGACCTCTGTTGTCGAGCGTCTATAATCCACAATTCATTCATTCAAGACCTATGTATTAGACGGTCATTTTATTAGCTATGGCCTTGTGATATTTTTAATTAAACTAATTTAAAAAAAAAAGGTTGCAAAAAATTAATTTCTGAACTTAATCTCAAAATTAAAGAACAAATATTGTACTTATTTTAATTAACACGCCCAAATCACTAGGGCCGTTAAGTTAATAAAAAAAATTCGACTGATGATCTGTCCTATTCTTCCCACCTAGTAAATATTTGCAAAAAATAAACACTCTTTTTATTCTTTGAAAAAAAGCATGGCCCTCTTTTTTGTTTGGTGATCTACTGATGGCTAGTAATATAGCAAAAATCATGGTTAGGTACCTTGATTTACGTACAATTTTCTTTTTTTAGTAAAATATTTTTTTTCTCGAAAACTATACATTTTAGAGAAAAAAAATTTTTACTTTTTTTTCATATTATAACATCTAGAATTCATTTATATTTTTTTTACCTATGTTAATACGTGACATTAAGAACGTTTTTTTTTAATATCTCAAGATCCACTGAACCGATTTGACTCAAAATCTAATCAGATCTAAGTTAAAGGCTGATAAACACAATAGAACAATCGGCATGGCCGTATGTTGTTCCGTTTTTACGATATCGAAGGCGAAAAATTGACCACACACACACACACAGAGAGAGAGAGAGAGAGAGAGAGAGAGACATCAGTCAGAAAATGATCTTAAACGATTGCTATAGTCTCAAAACGTAAAGATCTGTTAAAATCTCGAAATATTTTTTTCGGGCTAAATCCATTACTTCCCTACCATAGTAGAGGTGGGAAGTAAAAATAAGCAGATTATTTTAAAAATTACACAACATTTAATATTCAAAGATTGTTGAAAACACACAAATTATAACAAAAACAGATCATATCAATCTAATACAAAATATTGATTATCCTTTAAAAACCGGCACGACGTAGATATTTCCAAGAACAAAAAATGTATGTACAACAAAAGTTGCCATAACCACACATCCTGCAAACGAGTCAAAAACAATTTTATCAGGATTCACTTCACAATCCCAATCCAAGACTCCCATTTTCTACTCTTCTTGGCTTATATTTATAATTCAATTTTACACCAAATTTTCGGTAAAAATACAATAATAATATTATGTTTATGTAATTGAAAAACAGTTTTTGCTAAATTAAAACCCAAAATTTTAGAAGAAAAACTACTCTAAATTGACATTTATACTTGTTTTTTCAAATACATTTTAAAGCAAAGTAACTATTTATTACCGTTACTGTGGAAATTAACACACAGTGCCGCTAAAAATTTGGAAACGGCTTCATATTTTTATTACTATAAGGCCCGTATTCACCGAGACTAGTTAGTTATTTATCCCGTTTATTTATGCCCCTGGTAACTATTACTCGGAATAAATAGCGATAATTCGATTCAATTTCAAGGGTATAAATATTTATTCGCCTAGTAAAATAGGATGGGCACGAAATGCACAAATTACTTTATGACCTGCTGACCTTTTCAATTAAATATTAATTCCATATCTTACAGGTAAAGGCTTTTGTATTAAAATAAAATAAATTTACATTTTCGATCAATGCGCCATCGGTCGGATCTTTGGTAAACGTGCTTTAGAATCAAAATATTTGACAAAATGTCCAAGGTGTATGGTATAAAGTAAATTTGTACCTGAAGTTACTATACTATCGAATGAATGGTTTGGTGAATTGAAAGTTAATTTTATTCCAAGGAATAAATTTATTCTAAGATTAGTAACTTCTATCTTTAACAGTGTTTGGTGAATTCGGGCCTAACACGTTTATTTATTATATGTTTTAAATAAAAATTGCTTTTAGGTGTTCTGCATAATTCACGAAAAACCACTTACTGAGGTTTAGATACAATTTTATTTGTATAACTAAGCGTTTTCATCCCCAAAAGTAGGTTTAAAAACACAGATTTTATTTTCATAATTTTCCAATTTTTGACAAAATTCACAGTATCTACCTAATGATTAATAAAAAAATTACTTACATTGGCGATGTAATTTACATAACCAGTGACGAGAGCTAGTGGCTGATGTCTCCACTGCGTCTTTAGCGTCGCCGGTACCCCGACCAGCAGTTCAGACGGCGCTCTGATCTCCAAGTCTGTAGTTTTGGCTGGCGTCGTAGGCGGCTGTGGTGCAGGTCTCGACTTCTTGTGATGTCTCAGCGTACCCGTCGTTGTTGTGGTCGTAGTTGCGGTACTACTCGTCGTTACGACAGCCACAGTTACGTTCGGTTGTGTAGTGTGAACGCTCGCGCTTGGGTCACGTATTTCTTCTTTCAACTGTTGGATATTGTTTTTCTGTAACAAACGCAATTGTTTAATCTAAGGCCGGACGCATACCCATAATTGTTTCCACGACTAAACAGTTTAGGCCGGCCACACATTTCCTACTACCGGATCTGATTGTCTGAAACGATTGTCGGATCCGGGTGTCTGACCCTCAAATATCTATGAGTTTATATGACCATATCGCACACTTACGATCCGATATCGGATCGGACATCCGACTTTCTTGAATTCTTTTTGTATTCAAATGATGTATCCAATAGCGAAGTTTTATTTTTTTTTCGTTGTGAGAGTAGAAAAGCAATTGCCAATAACTCTCCGTCGTCCATTTTCTATACTGTTTTGTTGGCAGTGTGCGGTAGTGGTTCGATTTTAAATCGTTTCAGACAATCGGATCTGGTAGTAGGAAATGTGCGACTGGCCTTAGTCGAGTTGTGTACGTGTCGCGATTTCAACTAAACTAGTTTAGTTGTTAGAGGTGCGTATACAATCAATAAGTTGTGCCATAATTTCACTATTAAACTAATGACTATAGCCGAACGCATGCTAGCGTCAATACACAGCTGTGGGCATAAGGTACCGACGATCGTTGTTCAACAAAAAAGTCAAAAGACGATCGATGCGGTTTTATGATTTTTTTGTTGTACAACTATAGTGTCGATAGTATACGCAATCCCATCTGATCCCATAGCCTTTTGACAAACAACTAAACAATTGTGCGATTAAAAATTGATTGTATGCGCAGACCCGTTGAATTTTTTCGTCTTCACAATAAATTTTTCAAGTTGGTTAAAATAGACCACAACTTTTTTTCCCTTTCGAGCGGCTGACGTCACAGGACATGAATATCATGGTCTACCCCTACACCTCATATATTTAACACATGTCGAATATTGATAGTTGATTGGTAGCAACGGTGCGATCAGTGTTAGGCGGCCTTGTTATAAAAATTATATCAATAAAGTCAACGCGGCGGGTCTTGTGACATAAGAAGCTATTAAAATTTAAAAATTTCGTTCCCCATCTCACGTAAAGACGTATCTGCCATTTACACCACAATATTACGCCACTTCGTGAGAAGAAAGTCAAGCTTAAGGGCAACTGTTCGATGGCTTACCTCACGTTTTCAATTTTTGTCAGTTAGGTGAGTGTTTAGGTGAGATGAGGGACGTTTTGTAACTCAGTAAATACTTAACGTATTAAAACGAAATAAAAGCCATTATGTTTCTAGAAATTATTTCTAATAAGAAAGAGTAATATACATAAATAATTATTCTTTTTTATTTTTACAGCCTCATTGGTCGTGCAGCCAGGTGGAGATCAGGTGAAGCAGGGCGCTAAGAAGATATTAAGTCTTTTCGAGGTCTCTACACGTTGCTTCAAACAGAACTTCTTCCAGAGATCCAGAGATACCGAAATATGAAACACGTACCCGTCTGTAAGTTATTTTTGAATATAAATTTTATTTTAATTATTTATTCATTTTAGTGATTTTACAACAGGTAGATACATTTAAAAAAAAATTATAAAATGTTTAATATTAAAAGTTTGTTTGTCAGTTTGTATGTAGGAGGTAATCTCTGGAACTACTGAACTGATCCAAAAAAATCTTTCATTAATAGAAAGCTGCACTATGATATAGGTTATATGTTATTTTGATAATTCACGCGCGGGGGGATAATTCCTGTGGGATAGTAACAAAACGTAACTCTGCCATTTTTGTTTGCATTTTAGCGTATTGGCGGAATTCTACTAATATTATAAACACCATCAGCCCGGATTCGCTTCGCAAGGGGAAAATTTTTCGCGGTGGTGATAATAAATCATAAATTCTTAGCACCCGACCCGGGCGAAGCCGGACGGGACCGCTAGTATATTATTATAATTTTATCTGTATGACGTGCAACTGCGTGAACTAAAAATTAACACATAGTGGTCAATGCATAGCATATGACAAATTAGTAACTCAGGTGGTATTTCGAAGACAATTAACATCATTATGCCTGGAGACCTTTCAGTGGGCGCTAGGTGCCCTATGTTCAATCAGATTGAATACGAATGTATACAGATACAGTATATGCACAAGGGTCAGTGGCGTAACTAGAATAATGCTGGGGGGGCAGTGCCTCCGGGCCAAAATCCAAGAGAAGCCTGGAGATAACCATATCGAACATATAAAACAAAAGTTTTACTGCATCATGTAAATATAAACGGAGGAGCGCCAAATTTGTTTTTTGCCTACAAGGCCAAAAATTCGAAATTACGCCACTGACAAATCCGTACATAATGTTAGCATGTAGCGTGTCCAGTTTACGTGCTAATTAATTATAGTGCGCCTACGGGAATGGTAGGCAGGTGTGGTGACGCGTAACGACGCCATCCAGACGCTTCAGACGGAGAAGATCTGTATTCAACACGCATCATACCGTTAAATAGGTATACCGTGTGTTCATAAAAATGGGTCCAGGCGTAATGAAGAAATTTTAAACTGACATTTTAATTGCATGCATTTTTGTTCAAAAAAATCAGGAAAGCGAGAAATAATTGTATTTGTATGATTTTTCATCTAAAATTTTTTATTTACATGGTGTGAAACATGGTTAATTCTCGGCATCCGATCAGCGCGAATGGTACTATGTATAGGTAAATTCTAACTAATATTATAAATACGAAAGTGAGTTTGTTTGTTTATTGTTTCCGCTTTCACACCTCGACTACTCAACTAATCTCTGTGAAATTTTGCACACAGGAAGCCTCCGCAAAGGAGATAAAGATAGGCTATAATAACTGGCCGACCCGGCTTCGCCCGTGTGAAAATCGGAGGTAATCTCAGAAATTACTGTAACGATTTCAATTTGTTTTCAATATTCGATAGGTGATACTTTGATTTAGAACATAAGCTATAATAACTGCCCGGCTTCGCCCGGGTGTAAATCAGGGGTAATCTCGGAAATTACTGAACCAATTTCAATCTTTTTACTTCCCACCTCTATAACTATGCATGTTAGGGAAGTAATGGATTTAGTCCGAAAGAGATTTTAACAGATCTTCACGTTTTGAGACCATAGCAATCGTTTAAGATCATTTTCTGACTGATGTCTGTATGTGTATGTGTGTGTGTGTGTGTATGTGGTCAATTTTTCGCCTTCGATATCGTAAAAACGGAACAACATACGGCCATATGCCGATTGTTCTATTGTGTTTATCAGCCTTTAACTTAGATCTGATTAGATTTTGAGTCAAATCGGTTCAGTGGATCCTGAGATATTAAAAAAAACGTTCTCAATGTCACGTATTAACATAGGTAAAGAAAAATATAAATGAATTCTAGATGTTACAATATGAAAAAAATGTAAATATTTTTTTTTTCTAAAATGTACAGTTTTCGAGAAAAAAAATATTGTACTAAAAAAAATAAAAATTGTGCGTAAATCAAGGTAACCATGATTTTTGCTATATTAAGTTAGCCATCAGTAGATCACTAAACAAAAAATAGGGCCATGCTTTTTTCAAAGAATAAAAAAAGAGTGTTTATTTTTTGCAAATATTTACTAGGTGGGAAGTATAGGACTGGTCATCAGTCGATTTTTTTCAATAGGTGATACTTTGCTTTAAGACATAGGCTATAACTGAACCAAACGAGCGAAGCGAGTGGGTAATGTATTAATATAAATCAAACATTCATAGCACCCGGGCGAACCCGGACCGGGCCGCTAGTATACTATAACTCCTTATTTCGTGTCACTAAATGAATTACTTTCTTTAAAATATAATTATTTCTGAAATGTGTCCATATATTGCAATTGTTTGCTTTGAAAACAGTTGATTTATATACGGGAAACGTCCATTGGCTAGCCGCCCGCACTGAATTGGCACTTGACCCAGTTAATGTTTTATTTGTCCACCTACTTAACTATAATGTTTTCACAAAATACGTACGTTTCTGAAATATAACGCTACCTATAATTTTACGCTGACTAATACTAATTCTTACTAATTGAAATGTAACAACTTAAAAATAAAAATGAACAATTCAATCGTGTAAATATTTTAGTTTAATTTTTGAGATATCTTTGAATTAGTAAAGTATAATTTACTACTTATCTGTACGTATAAAAAATAGTACATTGTGCCACAAGGGAGGAAAGTGCTACATCTCCTCCCGTGTTGCACATATTATTTTTTCTCCTGCCAGGCCGAAAGTTCGCAAAATTGAAAAAAAAAATTGAAGAAACGTTCAATAACACTTACGGGGTCCGGGTCTCAAGAAAAAATAATTAAAAATTATTAAAAAATAATTTTAAAGAAAATAATTTTAATGTGTAGGAGAGATAGAAGTAGGTGCGTGAGAGCCGGCATAAGTACTATTGCGCACGCGCACTTGTCCGTACCACGGGAATAAAAAGCGACTTTGTTCCCGTTTGGCAGAGACGAAAGTCCGAACTTTCGGCCTAGGTAGGAGAAAAAAATATTATAATTTTTGAAGTTATACTTTTTTACGGACATTGTGCGCTTGGCCTCAGGGGACTAAACCGAGAAAAAACGCGATCGTCGCACGCGTCACCCGTCACCATCACCGCTTCCATTATAATACCCTATTGGTGTGTATTAAACCGTCCGACTCGCTATACGATAAATATAGCAGCTGCAATACTTCCCGGGTTCAAATCTACGTGCAGCAACATTAATTATAGTTTTTTTTACTATTCCATATTCCACTTGATATTTATTTACTCCCATTTAGAAATAAATTCTCTCTCACCTTTGAGTCCCTAATTATTGTTGCTTTTATGAAAGTAATCATTGAACAAATTGTGTTGTATATTTAAATTATACTGACTTACCAAAACATTGAGATCAGCAGTAATATCATCTAGGTTAGGTCCTTGGTTACTATCATTTGTACTAACAGACATGAGTATTCTTTTCCTATGTCCAGGTTTTTGGATTTCTAGCACAGCCGTTAATTCTACTTCCCATATCCTCTTTATCCTTTCCATATCATTATACAAATGTTTACTAAAAGTTTCTATGTAATTGTCCAAATGTAGCCTCTGCAACCACTGTTGAACGGTTTCATCTGGTTCATTCACATTGTTGTTGTAAAGATTATGCCTTTCTTGTATTTTTAATGGCAGTGATTTACTAGCTTCCAAAATAGTCGCCCTATCACTTTCACTTGTAATGCCCATTTCTTTGAGATCTGAATCACCCAAAACTCCATTCTGTAACAAGGAAACAACGCGCGTTAGAAGCCATTCAAAATGTCAGTAGTATTACAATAATGTGTGCCAACATATGAGTTGCGTATTTTTTTACCAACTAAAATAAATGTTAACCCCATAATACAACCGTTTAAATTGATTATTTATAGGCGTTATGGTCTACCCCTAGGTCTTGCTTTCCGACCAACGTCGATAGTGGACCTGCCTTTATTTATTATTATGTACTGTGCAAAGGAAAATACCTCAGAACAGAGATAGCCATAGAAACAGCATATTAGGTCGCTTGAGAAGCCACAGCTATACACTAAAGTACGACCTGTGAGGTACATTATGATCATTCGTTGTTTGTATTCCGTAGTGTTAATTACTCTTTATGTCGTGTTGTGTGCCTGGATGTTACAATAAATGTTCCAAAACGCTTATGAAAAATCAAGACGTATCTTATCATCATGAGTAAGTAAAAATTGACTTTCTGTTTTCGTGTCCATGATTTGAAATCGGGTCAGACGAAACGTCGCGATTAGTAACATTTATGTCCGGTTTATCGTACATTTAAATCACGATGTTTTTTTAATCACACGTGTTCATTGGTTGTTGCGTTTCGTTACCATAGCAACCCATCACTAATTAATCGTGCGATTAAAATAACCTAGTGATTAAAATGTACGAGAAACTGGCCAATGTTGTTTTATTACAACTGTCCAATTTCCCACGACATGGAGTTCTAACCCAAGTAAGTAAAAATATTTTATTATATTTTCAATGTGACTTATTGTTCCCTGCATGTCTCGACTGGCTTCAGGTGTACATACCTACAAGCTGTGATATACTCCTTCTCTAGCTATCTCTGTTCTGAGGAAAATACACTAATAAAGGAGGACGAGCACTGAATCAACTAAAAATTATCTTAATTTTAAAATAATATTTGTATTAGAGTCACTTGAGTGTATGTGTCGATTGGAATTTCCCAAATTTGTATCAATAATATTTTACACTTTGATATCAAATTGTGTCACATATTATACACAGAAATAAACACTGACACCAAAAATAAAATACTTATTCACTCTTGGACAAAATTAATACACCGAAATATTTAATTTATACTTCTTTAACGAGGGTAGTGAATCGGAAAAACAAAGCATAAAGACTCAAAAATTACTGAAACGCTGACAGGAATAAAACGACTCTAACGATTTGGATGAAATTTACTGAAATGGGGTTTTGGGGGGCAAAAAATCGATCTAGTTAGGTCTCATCCCACGAAAAATTCGTTTTATTATAATTAATTTTTTTACGTTTCAAAATAGTGTAATATTGTAAGCAGGCTCTGTATACTTATGTTTAACATGGTTTAAAGAAAATTTGATAAATTATCATATATCAAAAATACAAATAAGTAAATTGTTAAAATTAACAATCAACGGAACGTGTTCTAATAAAAAATGTATGGAGTATAACTTCGACCGTGCGCTTATGTGGGTGTAGTGTTGCCGACTACACTTAAGTCTTGTCTCTCTACTGTGGTCTTGTTTTGAAATATCAAGACTTCACTAAGTCTAAGTCTAGATTAAAAAACTCTTGTCTTGTCTAATATCAAGACTCTAGATTATTTTCAATAGTCTAGATTAACCGAGTGACTTTACCTACTACTACTTAGTTTATCTAGACTCTTGAAAATTGTCTCGAGTTTTGGCAAGAGTCTTGATCTAGATAAAGCAAGTCTTGTCGTGTCTTGTCTTGTCTTGAAAATCTAGACAAGACAAGACAAGAGTCTAGATCTAGACGGCAACACTATGTAGGTGAAGCACACAGTCCATTTGATGTTGGTGAATTATTAAAATGAATAATACTTACTATAAAATCTATATCATCGAATCCGCTGTTCATAAACAAAGATTCGTAGTCCGATAATCCTAAAGTATTGAGCCATTGACCGACAGGTGTGGTAACTAATGGACTCAAACTGCTCTGTGAACAGCTCAAGCCCAATCTCGCTTGGAACTCCTTTTCCAGTTCAGTAACGAATACTGATTCCCTAACCAAACCAGTTCCAAACGACGCCATAATCTCCGATATTTTCGCCCATTCTTCCTGTTCATCGAACGGGCTGAGTATTGACAACGATTTTTCGCCGTCCGTTGAAGAAACTGTTGAGTTAGTGTTGATTGTTCGCGACGAACGAGTTCGCTTTTCTACTTCATCTTCGTAACCTTGTTGCTGATGATGATGATGATGATGATGATGATGATGTTTGCTCGTACCGTCCGTACCATTTTCGTAGACGTTTTTCAATCGACGTAATGTTTTTGGTCGCTCGGCCGGTAATGGCCGAGGACCTCCTAAACCGTCCAGGGCCGTCGTTGATCCTTTAAACAATCCTGTAACAAAGAGAAGTTCGTTTAATGATTTGTTGGTAACTTTTTCATGAATAGTTACAGGGCAGCTGTATCTCTAGTGTCCTTTTTCCAAAAAGCTAGGTACGTAACTTCGATACTTTTATCATAGTTACCGTTCATTAAAATTATGGTAACAGTACACCGATACCGTCGAAAAGTTACGTACCTGTCTTTTCAGAATATGTTGACGGTTGGCATTTAACAAATTTAATTTTTTATTCACTTGCGTTCCAATTACCCTTGCAGCTCGCAAACAAGCTGCCTTATGCGTTTATGTAATCGAGAAAAAACAATATTTATAAAAAAAATATACCTATGTAGCAATTTAATAAGTTTCAGGTATTTAAAATTTCACAAAAATTAAAAAACAAACTATTGACATTAGTCAGTATCGAAATTCGGACACTCTGTACGAAATAAACACATTGCCTATCATTATCCATAAAATTGATATAAAATCTATTTTTAATGTGTTTAAAGTATTTTCATATTTTCAACACATGAAATAACAGTAGTTTATTCCGAACTTTGATTTGCAGTTATTAATATTAGTTTGCTTTAACCAACCTGGGTAAACAATTTCAATAACAGCGAATTTAATAGATAGATATTGAAAAAAACTTTGCTTTTATTTCAATTTTTATTTAATAATCTTCTTCCACGAAAGTCTACGAACGTCGATAAATTATTTTTAAACAATAGCCTAAACCTTAAAATTAGTTCACTTTTGTACACTAAAAAATCATGAAACCATTGTTTAACATATTACTAGAAGATTTTGATCCTTATGAGCGTAAATGAGGCCACTTTTAATAGAGGCAGCTAGACGTCGCACTATTGGCCATCTGTTGACTAGCATCCTAAGTTTTATTATTTAATCTTTGAGTACAGAATAATTGTAGAGTTTACAGAAGTGAGTTGTGTTGACAATCGTTAGGCCATCTGGTGACTAGCATCTTAATTTTATTTAAGACAATCTTGCGTCATTAGTTCATATTGCATAATATTTCGCGGTGACTATTAATAGACAACCCCTAACGTTCTTTCGAAACGCCTCTTTTTTGAGATGTTTATATTCACGAGGAATATTATTATAAGTATATAGAGGCAGAACCATAAGTAAAAAATTTTTTATAAAAATTTGTTTCATGCAAGTTTATTGACAATGTTGTATCCTGTGACATCGTATTTTTATTATTATTATGATAATCTGATAAATATTTTAAATTGCAATTTAAATAATCTGGCTGCCCGGTTGTGATCAAGTTGTCTACGAAGTATGCGATATGTAAATTTATGTTGTATACAATATATCTGAAGCATATATTTTAAAATTTTTGGATAAGCTGCGATGTTGACTGGTTTATACATGGTCCGTACACAATATCACAATAATAATTAGATGATAAAATGAGCGATTCCACTAAGTATTTGTCTATGTATAATCCTAAATTTTTGCAGTAGTCTACAGAATTAGTTTGATGACCAGACAGCGTTACGGCACTTTAGCCAACTGATTCCGGCTTTCTATAGACATTATATTGAATTTAATTGGATTTAACATTAGGGCAAGACTTTTGGACCATTCTGATATTTTATTTAATTTTAAACTTAATAATGTTAATCATTATTATGTCAAACTAAAAATATTCATACATAAGAAAATTAGATAATCAAATTCATTAAAGGGGCCTACACACGATCAGTTTAACTGCGCAGTTTAACCCTTGTGGCGCCATGTCTGAGCGATAAACTGAGATAACTGCATAGTTCCGACAAATTTTAACGCAGGCTTTTGGCCTGCGCATTTGACTCTACTTTGCACCGATAAACTGCGAAGTCAGCTCAGTTAATTGAACAGTTGGCACAGTAATGTGTAGTCTTTGGGTAAGTTCGGTTTTGCGCTCAGATCAATCTGAGCGCAAAACCGAACTTCCCTTTCTAGTCGTGTCTAGCCACGCACGTCAGCTCTTCAAACTGAGAACAATTGAGGAGCAAACTGAAATAGCCCACACACCGTACAGTTCACACAACTGTGCAGTTTGACTGCACAGATAAACTGCGAAGTTAAACTGATCGTGTGTAGGCCCCTAACGATTGGAAAAATTGTGAAAGATTTATTTTAAATTCTTTTATTTAACAACAAATTTTACAATCTTAATGAATTTGATTATCTAATTCTCTTAAACTGCTTGCTTTTGTTAACTAATTAGTATAAGTTGCTATGATAGACTAAGAGCGGATAACACTTTTTTATGTGTTTTTAGAAGACTTGGAACTTTTTTTAAAAGATAACTTTTAAATATCTCTACAAGGGGTAAATAGTCTGTCATTCCAAACGCGGGGCAAAACTTTTTCTAGACTTTACTAATGATAAACACACATAAGTCTTTTTTCGCAAGAGTGAACAAAAAAATATGGGGTGGTTTTGCCCCGCGGTTGGAATGACAGACTATATACCCCTTGTAGAGATATATAAAATTCATCTTTTAAAAAAGTTCCAAGTCTTATAAAAACACATGAAAAAAGTGTTATCAGCTCTTACCCTATGAATACATCAAAATATATTTTACGAGTGTTTGAACAATTTTTATTCAGAGACAAAGAAATATAAAATCAGATAGCGTTTACAGATAAATTATGTAACTAAACTAAGTTCACTTTATATAAGTTTTATACAGTCTCAACAAATTTCAAAACATTAAAATAATGTCAGCTGCGGCAGTGATGTAAATATCTTATATCATTATTTAGGATCAGTTAGAGGTAGCATTGACAATATCTGAGCTGTTAGTTCAACAATAATATAGGTGGAAGCACAAGTCAACATTGAGTTTGTGGGCCAGGGGAATGAAACGTAAGCGGGCAGCTATAGTATATTTTCCAGTACATGGCATCACTATCTTCCCATATAATATGTTAATCAATGATGAAACACTATTCTAAATTATGTGTCAGCTTCACAAAATTTATTGGTGTAGTCACAATACATCAAGTGGAATGCTGGAAGCACGATATATATTAAAGATAGAACCGCGTACGTTTAAAATATGCAACAACTACTTAATTGTTAACAAAAATATATTAAATGCATTTAGTAAATGTGCTAATTTAAAGTATACAACTCACTCAACGAAGTCTGATCGCCGACTCAAACCTGATGTCTAATGTGGCAAACTATCTATTAATAGATAACAAAACAAAACGTACTATATCGGTGACTAATCATTTCATTCACATTTTGCAGTAATTTTATTTGTATGGTTAAAGCTCGATTTATATTATCCGGTCAGACACGGAGTGGGAACGTAGCGTTTCCGGCAAGACAAACATTTTTACATGCATTTAGAGGATCCCATCTGAACGGACGAGATCCGCTGAGTATAAAATTATTCGTAACTGAAATGCATGTAAAAATGTTTGTCTTGCACTGAAAAAAAAGGATGTAAAAACACTTTGAAAGTTAAGGTAGAATTCGCCCGATTTTCTAAGTGATTTCACATTATTATTTATTTTTACACAGAAAACTTCATAAAAACTTGGACTTTTACTGTAAAGTTAAACAAATTTGTGATTTTTACATAAAGTAAATTAAAATTACATAATTTGTGTAATATTCCAATAAAGTGTGTAAAAATTACAAAATAAAGTGTATAATTACATATATAAAATGGATGAATACAAAACAAATTAATGTAAAATTAGTAACCACGCATGCGCAATGTGTTTTTATGGAATCTACGCGATGTGCAGGCGATACCTGGTTTGCGACGCCATTGTCTCTTTGTGTGCCTGTTACCAGATTAATCGCTGGCTACAAATGGACCATCGATAATCTATGTAATCGGCCTTCTCATTTCTTACAGTGTGCCGGAAACGCTACGTTCCCGCGACGTGTCTGACCGGATAATATAAATCGACCTTAACGCGGTGAGATGCCATATTGCCAAATTACACATAAGAGACCTTTGACTCATAAACCGTTTAATTTATATGTATTTACGCGTGGCGTACGCATATGACGTCATTTTTATCAATTAAAAAAATGTTAGAATTCAGTAAATTAATTACTGCAAAAAATTTGTAAAAAACCGTGTATGAAACATTCGTTGTTAATTGTTCTATTTACTGTTCAATATCCTAGCAAACATGGTCATCCTTAATAGATAGCGCGTTTAATATTAGAGCAAAAATATCATATTTATTCTGTCAAGCCAACTGCTGCATAACCCACATTAATTATTTCTAATTTGTCCTCTTATTTAGCATTCAACTTTCTTGCTTTAAATACCCCACTACATTTCCAGATCCTCCGTGAAGATCTAAATTAACTTTGACCCAAACATCATATTTAAAAAATCAATCGCTTTTTTAATTTTCACCAATTTTTAATTTCACAGTTTTCGATCGTTGTTTAAACACCGATTGTTCACAGGCGAATAAATAAAATTTTTGAGGCACCGTTTTAGTCGATGATCCTGGGTTTATCCAAAAAATGTATATAAAATTAATATTTAGCTTAGGTTCGAACTCGCCATCATTTTGCTACCGGACAGTTCACAATCCATTTTTTTGAAAAATTATTACAAAAATGTTATTTTTTTAATTTTTCGGTGGCTTCCACTTGGCCAGCTAATGCATAACGTAGAATATACTTGCGCACGCAAAAAAACAGGGTAGCTATAAATAGGCCCACCAAAAAAAAACATTTTTTTTAACCGAACCAGCAGAATTACTTTGATCTTGGCTCATCAAACAAATCAAATGCTTTAAGTGACGAACAATTCTCATGAGAATATCAAAATCATTTTGTCTAAATGTTGTGTCCTCGATAGAACAAGGCATGTCTTTAACTATGCCCCCAGATGAGTAGTTAACGGCCTCTAAAAACTCATAATCATGATTTTACATGGTACTTTAAAATAGATTTTTGTCGACATCGACAGTAAAATATTATGATAGACAATCTAACAAACGTCTAGGAGTTTTTTTAAAATAAAATTTCTTAGCGTCTGTTTGTTTTGATGCTCGTGACTATCTTTCTGGTAAATTAATTTCAAATAAATAGGATTTTTAGTATCATGTCAGCGGTTAAATTAAAAGTTGTGATTTGCTTAAAATATATAAGTAATTTAAATAATAAAGAACAGAATCTGTATTAGTAAGTGTCAAAGTTATCAATGCCTATAATTAAATACTATATTTATGTCAAAATTTATAACCAATAATTTACAATCATACGTAATAAGTTGTACAAAATATCAAAATTCCTCTGCAGTAAAAAGACCTTTACTGTGTATATTATTACGCAATTAAAACTTATCACAAATATATTTATTGCATTATGGCTTGTATAATCGACAATGCACTTTTAATTTGATTCTATATTTATAGAAACCCAGTATGTCTAATGCATTTTAATTTCTGCGAACCAGTCTAATATTAGCATGCTACGCGACAGCTCGACATTCCTCACAACGCATTAGATTGCTCAATAGGTATAGATATACAGGGTGAACTTGCAACATTACGAAACCGTCACATATTGCATTTATTCATTCGGATTAAATATAGATTTAACGTTTTTGTTAGATTTATGGGTACATTACAATTTATTTCGAGTGTGTTTAGAATATAAGTAGGTACTTGTAAATAGATTTTACCCGTCGATAATGATTAAAATTGCATATCTTTGCTCAGTGGCGGCTCCTCTATGAGAGCTGCGGGGCTGCCACACTGCCAGAAAATAACGCACAATTAAAAAAAAATTGTATTATAAATCTGCATAATATGTTTTTCGTAGTACGAACTCTAATTTAATAAAAGCGGCATATCCGGGCATATCCGAACGTTTATATAGCATAGCTTATTAATGTTATTGCAAACTAAAAACGCTCTTGTCACATAGTGACTGGTGATATCTATATGTTGGCACACACACAAACACACACACACACTGGCTGGTGCATACAGTCTAATATAAAGTGACCACACGTCCCGATTTTGGCGGGACAGTCCCGCTTTTTGGTGGACTGTCCCGCGTCCCGCCGATTTTTAAAAATGTCCCGCTTTTTAGAAAATATCTGCATTTCTTATTTTAAATGTAGGTACTGCAAAAATATATTACCTATTATTTATTAAGTATTATGGTGAATATAAAGAAATAAAAAATACATAAAAAAAACACATAAAATGCATGCAGAGTAAACTAAATTAGGCAATGTACCGAGTTAGATTTACTGGGTGGTGTTCGATCATTGTCGTTACGTCTCGGCTTAATTCAGATAAGTGCAGAAAGTGCGGACTGCCGTTAGACAGTGCGGTTTGTTGTTTTTTACAAATATTTTTATAGTTACCAATAATTAATAATAAATACATTTTTGTACAAGTATATGAATGTATACAATAAAATATATATAACTAAATTGTAATTCTCATTTCATCCCATTTGTCCCGCTTTGTCTCAATGAAAATGTGGTCACTTTAGTCTAATATTATGTTTGTGTTGATGGCGATATAATTCGTTTTCAATTGTAATTCAAATTTCAAACAATGAATGTAATAGATAACCTCACGCGTGTGAAACGTTTTTCAAATTACACATTTGAAGAAAAACTAAAATTGAAGGCACTTAAGGTCGCCCTTTGCCTGATATTTTCATTGAAAAACAGTGCTCTAGCCGTGAAAAAAGTTATAAGCGGCAATTCAACAAAGAAATATATTATAACAATAATAAATATTGTTATAAAAATCACTTTATTAATTACGACTTGAGCGCTAGCGACATCATTGTATAATATATAGACAAATTATTCAGATCAACAAATACACTTAAAAATTGCATCAAATGTATTTTTGAATTTTTGTTTCGAGGTCCCCGCATAAGGGGGGAGGCTACTCCAAGTCTTCAGGTTGACTCTGCAGAACACCCATTTAAAATGTTCACGCGCCGCCGTGCACTGTCTTTGCTAACGTTTCGGTGCTAAAGATGGCGTAAAGAGCACCGAAACGTTAGCAAACATATGCAATTTTAATCATCAGTATTGCAATTTATTTGATCCTTTGCCACAGAGACTTCCTCTCCTAATTTCAAAGAAGTATAACTTCAAAAATTATCAAAATCGGTTAATTTGAAGTCACTTAAAATTCTCGGACAAAGAAAGACAGAGCCAAAGAAGTCAAAAAGATAATGATAACAGATACGCAGTGTTTATTATAGTGTCATTTAATTTCAAACGAGTTTGTTAAAAATTATGAAATAAGTACGAAATTTATTTTATTTTTCGTCGTACAATCTGTATGCAATGCAACATAATATAATATGCATACAATATTTACTCAAGCTGACATAACTATCTGTAAAATAATGTTACTGATTTATCGCAATTTTGAAATTCGCGTGTAACTTTTTAAGTAAACATTTCTGGACACATGTCTATATAGGAACTTTTTTCAGTTTTGTTCCATATATATACATAGACAGATATATAGGTAATGAGTTGTGTACCACCGGGAGCGAACGAGCGAAGCGAGTGAGTAATGTGCCACCCGGGAGCGAAAGAGCAGTTCGGGCGAAGCCGGACCGGGCCGCTAGTTTCAAATAAAATATAGATCTTAACGTCAAATAAAACATATTTAAAAGTCCACAAGTGCAGACGCTTCTGTTTGGAATATGCTATCGATAAATGAATATATTTTTAAAACAAGAGGTCATGCATAATAATTATTTACAAATAGCTGGCACTGTTTCGCTATTCAACAAAATAATAAAATTAGCTGCAAAGGTCATGATTGTTTAAGTATCAATTATATGGATCAATTACAATTTTATTGAAACACGTTTGTAAAATACATCTAAATAAAATGCCATAATACCAATAGATATACCTGTATCTATTGTTTAAATAACATTTATCTATATGTCTTTACTATTATATAAAATTCTTTGTATGTATATGTTCCAAATGATTTAACTTAAAATCTATTTGACGGATTTTGATGATTTTTTTTAAATGTTCCTTATGATTCCAGAAGTACTATAGGATATGTTTTATTCAATTTTGTAAATTAATTGTTGAGGTAATTAATTAATTAAATTTTTAAGGTTCATGTGAGACGCATATAGGTACAGCTTTTTTTGAAGTCGTATAAAAATAATATTTATATACAATATGTAAACAGGTAAGCAGCACATAGGGAAATTAGCATTGGAAAAAATGAATGGATCAGAGTGAGCCATGACTCATAATGTACGTATTTATACAGAGTTGCTATGATTTTTTAGTGTTTTGCCGTTTAATTAATTTCAAGTAAAATAAAAATAATTGAAACTAAAATAAAAACACTAAAATAACCATAGCAAACTTTATATTAGAAATCGTGTCCATCGTGATTATAATAAAATTAAGCAAAATCGCAGGATAGTGGACAAAATAATTTGATTTATTAAATTAAATGTACGACGTTTCGTCTATAGATTTAGACTTTTTCAAGTACTTGAAAAAGTCTAAATCTATAGACGAAACGTCGTACATTTAATTTAATAAATCAAATTATTTTGTCCACTATCCTGCGATTTTGCTTAATTTTATTAACCATAGCAAACCTTTATAAATACGTACATTATGAGTCATGACTCACTCTGATCCATTCATTTTTTCCCAATGCTAATTTCCCTATGTGCAGCTTACCCGTTTACATACTGTATATTATTGGGTTTGCAACAAAAGGACATTCACACCATTTTAAATGTTCAAAAATAACAGTTACGATCCTGGCAATGTTCCTAAACATGTATTTACCGAGGTAAACAATTGTCGCTGTTCTTAATTCTCACTTTATGTCATTGAACCAGGATATTTATATCGACCATAGAGTCATTAAACAAGACGTCTCGCTCAAAAGTTTGTCTTGTTCAAACTATCGAACTGTTTCAAGCACCCAATCAAATCAGCACAATGCATGAAATCTATTTTTTGATAACTACTGTCCACCTCCGACAATTTCAAGCAAATCTTTAACCTTTAGCTTTCGACCGTTGTTCTTAATTTTATTGACATAATATTATTATTGACGTATCTAGATCTAAATTTTCTTGATGTAATAATTTGTAATTATAATAATAGTTTGGAACAAGAGTCTTCATTGTAGAAAGCTTTACAACAGTTCGAAATAAATAACAATAATACATTGTAATCTTCATAAAATTTTTAAGCAGAGCTCGAAGCGGTCATAGCTTATCGCAATCATCCATCACATTACCAAACGTATCACGGATAAGTACAAAATCGATAATAAAAAAATCCAATGTACAAAATTTTAAACTATGCACTTAAAAAGGAGGGCAGTGTAGCCTAGTGCATAGCGTACTTGGTATCAGTCTCACGACTAGACTGTCGTGGGTTCGAATCCCACCTGCGCTCATGGATGTTTTGTGATGGTATTTAGTTTTAAGTTAGTTGTTATTTAATGTAATTTAAGACGCTAATGACCTAAGTTTTCGACGCGTCTATAATCTAGTACAATAAATAAAATGCACTTAAAAAGGGACTTTTTCTATTGGGCCTGATTGAACTTTAAAGAATTAAAACTATGAGTTAAAGCACGTGTCAGATGACTCTGGCAGACTATGAGTTAGTCACCAGGTACGATTCTCCAAGCAAACAGTGGACAGACGACCGGAAGATCACGTGCCAACAAAACACTCCCGACGTTTGCTATTCAAATTAGCATCGTGTGCTCACTCTTATACTAATTGCTATTCAACAGTTTCGATATGTATATTTAAGTAATACAACGCTACACCTGTATTCTATAATATAGTACCTATATTTATTTTATTTCTAATTGAACCGACGAAAATAAAATTTCTATTAATTAAAAGGACACATACTTCATCGTTTTGTTAAAAACTCCGAACAGTATAAAATAAGTCAAAGAAAGCATGGACTTTTTGACACTGCATTCTGCAATACAGCGCATGAGATAAAAAAATCATAGACACTTATGACATCATGTCGAGTTCTCGGACGTCTACAATCTAGAATATCTATCTATCTATCAATAAAAAATTATCTCAGAAAGGAAGAGTGTATGAGAAAAAAGGTTGAATTTTATTATTCGGTCAGACACGGTGCGGGAATATAGCGTTTCCGGCAAGACAAATATTTTTACATGCATTTCAAATACGAATATTAATTATACTTACTTAGCGGATCCCGTCCATTCAGAAAATACTCGTATTTGAAATGCATGTAAAAATGTTTGTCTTGCTGGAAACGCTACGTTTCCGCACCGTGTCTGACCGGATAATATAAATTTCACAGAGATTAGTTGAGTAGTTGTGGCGTGAAAGCAGAGCAAACAAACAAACTCACTTTCGTATTTGTAATATTAGCTAGAATTAGGTGGGATACTTTCGAATTTTAAAGAAATATAATCGGTCATTTGAACTAGAACTCATTGAACAAGAAACCTTACCAAATTTGTTATTATTTGTCATATGGTTTTCGATTAACTTTGAGACCATAGATAAGACGATGCAACTGTGTCCGCTGAACTATCGCAATCAACATTAGTGCAAATGACTGCCAAAGCCTATAATTTTTCATTTCCTATTTCTTTTGCATTACCAGTCGTAGAAATTTTGCATCACATCTAATCACAATTTCAAAGAACCCAATATAGCACTGGAATTTCTTTTGTTTTATGAAATGGCAAACAATGCAATTCGTTATTATTCAAACAATTTTAAACAATTCTTAGAATTGTAGACATTAGTTGTCATACGAATAATAATGCAATGTAAACAAGTACTCCAAGAATTATGGTTTTTTAATGGCTGTACATTTGTACACTGAATAATAAATAGTTATTTAGAATTATGTCTACTGCATAAACGAGCATCCGTGTACTGTCTACCATGTCCCCTCGAACTAGTCTATCGCCTATGGAGACTTTACGACAGTAGCGACTAGCGACATACGATATCATCTCCATCGGGTATTAGTATTAGCACAAGCATGGGGGAATTTTCTTAAATAAAATGTGCAATTGATACTTTTGCCAGTTCGCAGATTAAAACTTACACTCTAGAGCATTGTTTCCTAATCTGTGGTCCGCGGACCCCTGGGGGTCCGCGAGCATATGTTTGGTGGTCCGCGGTCCCATACGCATCTATCTTACTTAGAGCATTAACAAAAATAAATAAATTACCTACGCCAAACATCTCGTAATTATTAGTTGCAAAAAAGCAGCACCAACCTTCTCATTAATGTTTTTCTATGAAAAAGTTTGTTTTTTGTTTTTTAATTTAATGAAGGAATACTAAAATATAATATTGTCCGAAAATTGCACCTTTTTTTCACTCAGGGGTCCTTGGCATTATGCTTGATTTCCATGGGGGTCCGCGGCTGAAAAAGATTAGGAACCGCTGCTCTAGAGCTTTATAAAAAATGTTAATTCTAAACTCAAAATTATTTTATTAATTCACATGAATTAAATCATGCATGCAAACGGTTACCTTGAAAATTCCCTTTTCCTTCCGTCTTTCCTCAATAATAAATATTAGACAAAACCATAATTGACGCCTGGTCACAACAAAAATTAAACACTCACATAAAAAGTCAGTAGGTATTTGTTAAAAACATTTTTTTGAAATTGTGCATTTTTACAGTCGTCAGTCCTTAGTAATTTTTTTAAACTATAATCCGTACATTTAGTGCGCACAATGTGTAAACATTTTAAATTTTCCGGTTACTCGGACACAATTTTATAAGTTAATCACATCTATTCATCAAATTATGTAATCAAAAACAGTAAATATTTAATTTTTTATAATATGAAAAACGGCTAATTTTGTTCAAAATAAATGACCAAAACTTTACATTGTAATGAACTGCTCCGTCAAACTAACAGTTGCAAACTGAGTAAATTATGCGTTTATTACAAAATAATTCAAGTGATATCCATTCCCTTACATAGGAAAGAATGCAAGTGAGACCGCAGTTTCCTGTTCTGAGGTCTTATTATTTCCCATATTATGACCAGAACAATATTCCGCGTATCTCCATCATAGGGGATAAAACATGGCGACCGAATATTTATAAGATCAAAAACATTGACCTCTATTCCACCACTCAGGAACCACAAGAATTTCGTGTGGAAACGAATTAATTTATAAAAGAGATTAACATAATAACAGGTTTCAAATAACTACACACATATGTATGTACATTATATTATGTAGGTGCATACATGAGTACAATGTACCATCAATAAAAAGCCGCGCCTTACAGATAAAAAAAGTTCAGTGGCATCCAATCTTGCTGAAGTGTCGAATATATAGCACCTATATTATTATATTATTTTAGACTAGGCGTCAAAGGTCTCAGTTCAGTAAGCTTCATTTGATATTTTTTGGCATAATTCTGATAATTGCATCACATCGGCTTATTAGACTCCGAAATTTATAAGAATCTGTATTTTTTAGAGAATAAGGCCAACCGAATGTAAGGACTGGTTTTTAGGGTTCTGTACCTCCAAATGGAACCCTATTACTGAGTCTACGATGTCCGTCCGTCCGTCTGTCACAAGACTCTATCTCACAAACAGTAAGAGATAGCTAGTTTAAATTTTCATACATTGCAGTGTGTTGTTGTGGCATAAATCCTAGCAAAGAATATGTAGATAATTAGAATTAAGTAATCAATTAATTTTAATAAATTACTAACGTTTTTTTTATTTTACGTTCTATGTATCTTTTATTTATAGTAAATTATAGACGCGTCGACAACTCTATGGATCTATACTGTAGGTATTATAGACTCATAAATCGTGGAACAACACCGTTCTTTTGGCTCAGTGGTAGAGCATTCAACTTAAGATAATTATAACCCTTTTGCTTCGATTTTTTTATTTTTTTAATATAAAGGTTCACTGACCCTTTTTATTTATAATAAACCCTAAAAAAACGTTTTGAACTAATTAAAAAAAAAACTTCCCAATATACTGTGTCGAGGATTTGCGATCTAGTGTCGGGGTCGGAACTCTCGGTGCGCGAGTCTAACCCACACTTGGCCGGTTTCATTTCACCATTACACTGAAACTTCCTCTCTTCGCTACGTTTAGTGGCAAAAGAATAGGACTTAAAGGATACTCTTGATGGCGAAAAGCTGAAAATGTTGAATGGACGGAAAACACTGCCAGGTTGTCTTACGTATTTGAGAGTATTGAAAAACGTTAAAGAAAAATTTAAATTGTTGTGTTCGTGTAAGAATTAGCTGAAAGATCATCTTCTCTTCTAAATAAGTAAATCTAATTCATTTTTGACACGTATCGCAGATCGCTCTAGTTTACGCGATAAGGAAGAAGTGCGAGAAAACATCTCCAGGTTTTCCAAACAAACTACAAAAATATCGTTTGCGTAAAGAATACTACGGAAATCATAATGAAATTCGGTAAATCATTCATGTACATTACAACAATTTTAAAATGGTCAGTTATCAGAATAGAAACAAATTTTATCAGTTACAAGAATGGAAATAAATGTTTAGTCGTAATTTAATCAACCTTTTTTTAAATATTTGCACAATTATTATTCTAGTTACAGTTAATACTATTATCAATGTAAAAAGATGAGTAATTGCGTATAACAAATACGCTATTAAAATCTATACCTAAATATCAAAGAAACAATTTGTTATTTCTCGTTAAAACAACAATTAGTCAGATATAAGATGATTACATTATCTCATATTTCTATGGAATCGACTTGTTTGTAAACATTGAAAACCACAATGCTCATTGTTGTAGTATTTAATTTAATTTGAGTAGACAATAAAACAACTAGTTAATTGTAGCTGTGGTTTTCGTGGTAATATGAATTGTTAGGTTACTATAAATATAACTCCATTATATTATATTTTATTTCATTTATTATTGCTACATTAAAAAAGACATAATATCATAACTATTCCTTTTCACACAGAAATGTTACGTGTGTTTCTGCCTTGTTTGAGTAATTAATTAGAAATACTCCGGCAAATTGCACATTCTGGTCTTATCTTTACCTAACGTTCACAGAACTGTCAGTTTCGTAAAAGTTCTATTTTAAAAATTACAAACCGTCTAATTTTATATTTCTTGTCATCATTTTCTTTTTTAATTTTTCTGTAAATCATTCAATTTGAGAGTGAAACTGATAACTGCATGATCATAATATAGAGCACCCGATCTAGAAACCCAGATAATTCTGGGTTATGCTGACAAAACATCACCAACAAAACATTGCGAAATAGTTGGTATCAAATAACAAATAAACTCTAAGCGTTCCAACACAAATAAATGCACTCGGCATGTGTTCCAACATTTGACAGTTCTTGACGCGTTCGCAATTCGGCGTACTACTCCATTGTTGCCTTTGACAAACAAACATGCCTACGTCTGTCCTGTCATTGTGTGTACGTCTCTCAGTCGTGATTGGCCTATTCATTACAAATTAGCGTACAATCTATCCGTCTGTCGACAATACTTGAATACAATAAACATCAATTTGTGTTTATTAATGTCAAATCAAAATGACACTGAATGAAAAAGTAAATTAATACAATATGTTGTATTTTTAGATTAGGGATGAACAATAAACTTGGGTTATTATCACTTATTAGGCTTATTAGCAGCAATAATTTATAATCAGCGTCATTTTTACTTCCCACCTCTACTATGGTAGGGAAGTAATGGATTCAGTCCGAAAACAATATTTCGAGATTTTAACAGATTTTCACGTTTTGAGACCCTAGCAATCGTTTAAGATCATTTTCTGACTGATGTCTGTATGTGTGTGTGTGTGTATGTGTGTGTGTATGTGGTCAATTTTTCGCCTTCGATATCTTAAGAACGGAACAACATACGGGCATGCCGATTGTTCTATTGTGTTTGTCAGCCTTTAACTTAGATCTGATTAGATTTTGAGTCAAATCGGTTCAGTGGATCCTGAGATATTCTTAAAAACGTCCTCAATGTCACGTATTAACATAGGTAAAAAAAAATATAAATGAATTCTAGATGTTATAATATGAAAAAAATGTAAATATTTTTTTTCTCTAAAATGTATAGTTTTCGAGAAAAAAAATATTTTACTAAAAAAAATAAAAATTGTACGTAAATCAAGGTAACCATGATTTTTGCTATATTAAGCTAGCCATCAGTAGATCACCAAACCAAAAAGAGGGCCATGCTTTTTTCAAAGAATAAAAATTAAATTGTGTTTTAAAGACCACCAACAGCTAAGGTTATTTGGGCCTAGTCAAAGAATAATAAAAAAGAGTGTTTATTTTTTGCAAATATTTACTAGGTGGGAAGTATAGGACTGGTCATCAGTCGAATTTTTTTTGTCCCAATCTTATAGTTTTAATAAAATCACTCCACTGTCTTTTATTTCAATATTAGTCTACCTCTTCCACCGCCTTTAGAATGCTTCATTTTCCTGAGAGTAGTTCTTTCAATTATCCACGAGAGGCAGCACTTATGGTAGGTACAAACATTATTTATTTCCCATTAGTGTCGTGTCATAACTAATTATTATTACATATTATTAAGGCCCGTATTCACCAAGCCTAGTTAGTTATTTATTCCGTTGATTTATTCCCCTGGTAACTATCACACGGAATAAATAGTGATAACTCAAATTACCAAACATAGTTAAGTTTACTGCAGGTATAAATCGTAAGAATAGTTATCCTGTCCAATTTCAAGGGTATAAATATTTATCCGCCTAGTTAAATAGGGTGTGCACGAAATGCATAAATTACTTTATGGCCTGGCGACCTTTTCAGGTAAATATTAATTTCATATCTTACAGGTAAAGGTTTTTGTCAGTAAAATATGTCAATATTCACCATTTTACATTTTCGATAGATGCGCCATCGGTCGGATCTTTGGTAAACGTGCTTTAGAATCAAAATATTTGACAAAATCTCCAAGGCGTATGGTAATAGTAAATTTTTACCTGAGGTTACTATTCTATCGAATAAATTGCTTGGTGAATAGAAAGTTTATTTTATTCCAAGGAATACATTTATTCTAAGGTTAGTAACTTCTATCTTTAACAGTGTTTGGTGAATACGGGCCTTAATCAATTAAATAATTATGTTATGTCACTAAAATGACGCGACACTAATGGGGAATAAATAATGTTTGTACCTACCACAAGTGCTGCCTCTCGTAGATAATTGAAGGAACTACTCTCGGAAAATGGCTCATTTCAAGAGAGTACTTCAGTCTTCACCATAATATGTATATTAATTACTTTTCCTCAAATAAAGCCACGCTCAAACCGAAGCGGCCGCGGTCATGCCCACGGCCCATAACTGCGGCCAAACGCAACACGAAGGGCTCTGTATCTATCGCATCAGCAGTAAAAAGTAGGTACTTATTATAAAAATGAGGATATTCAAGAAATACATTGCGGCCGCGGCCAAACTCTGCAGGCAGGTAGAACACTGTTTAGGCCGCAGCCGCGTTTGCCAGGCCGTGGTTGGTTTAGGTAGACTGGCAAGAATTAACGTGTTACGTGTGAACGTAGTTGGGTCGTAGCCGTAGCCGTGACCGCAGCCGCTTCGGTTTGGTCATTTTTTAACGTACTAAATAACGCCTAACAGTAAATATCTACGCAATAATTATTGTATGTATAAATCTTAGCATTGAATTGGTTTTAGTCAAGCTATACAATATCTCATTTTAAAATTTAGAATGTATTCCATATTTACATACATATTATGTATCTAATCTTATCAATTTGTACACAAGTGTGAAAATGTATTGATCTAAAAAATATAAACGATCATATACAAATAACTACAAATAAATGTTTTTTATGTTATTAGCATACAATACATAAAATGATACAAATAACCTTTCAACAAAACTATTTTGTGGATATTCAAGACGTTATATACATGCAATAAATATGCAAATATTGTGGTACTTCTATAATATGTTTGTCCATATTTGTTCAAAAAAACTAGTTTACATTTTCGCTAGATGTACAGTCGCGGACTTAAAAAAGTTTACACCTGTATCATCTAGTTTTTTTAATTTTTGCATATTGTAATTTGGTTTTTGATAGTAATGTATCTATTACTAAGGTTACATCCTAAAAAGTCAATAAAAATTATTATCAAAACACCTCAGTTGTTTATTATACAATCCAAATTACTCAAAATTATTCAATTAAAACATAAAGAGATTTGATAATATTTGATACTAGCAAATTCCTTCCTCCAATCTTGCAATAATTCTTCTTTTGTGTTCATCATTTTAATAATTTCGAGGCATTTAAACGACAATTATTTCTTTTAACATTTGACATTTACGTTTACCTATTAAAAACTAAATTTGTTGCTAAGCTACTGACTTTTTGTGAACTTACACTGAAAAACCAAGTGTAAACTTTATTAAGTCCGCGACTGTGCATAACAATAATCATGTATGCAGACAGGTAAACTGCGACCATGGATTGAGTTTTATATGAATATTTATGCCGTTTTTTCACAAAATCTCGCAGTTAAAGTAAATAAGTGATGTAATTATTGTTATTTTATAGAATATAGCTGATATAGCAAATTTCACCTGTGTTTTCATAACGAAATCGTCGCGCCTTTTTACGATATTATGTAAAGTTCGGATAATAATACGTCTATCAAAAACAGTGTATTGAATACATCGATTACAAGTAAATATATCTACGTCCTTTAAATTTATGTGTCTAAAATTTTGTTTCTCTTCCATTATCGCTAAAAACTTCTTTTTATGGCTATACAGGGTGTCCCAAAATTGCTGGGACACAGAGCTACCACGTGTAGTAGAGGTCAAAATAAGTCGATTGGACCCAATTTATTTATATACCAAAATGTACCGTTTGCTCGTGAGAAGAGTTCAAAGTTTACATAAAATTTTGTTTTACAATTTTACTTGTAGGTACTAGGAATATCTGTTAGCATTATTTAAGAAAACATTTTTTTCCTTCGGAACTATGCGGAATACGAAATTTTTATAAGAGTAACAAAATGAAGATAATTAATCAGTCTTCTCGCTAAAAAATTTGAGAACCGTATTACCACTCCTAAGTAAGTTCTGAAAAAAATGTCAGGGGGTGTGGGTGGTTTTAACCCTCCTACAATTTCTTTTGGGTTTCTTTGATTACCGAAAGGAGAGTAATCCTCTAAAATGCACTTTTGTCAAATTTCATTCAATTTGTTTCACTCATTTCTGAACAGCGTACAAAAATGTGTTTTTGTTTTTTTATGTAAACTTTGAACTCTTCTCACGGGCAAACGGTATATTTTGGTATATAAATAAATTGGGTCCAATCGACTTATTTTGACCTCTACTACACGTGGTAGCTCTGTGCCCCAGCAATTTTGGGACACCCTGTATAATATTAACTATGTAGTCAGGTGATAATGTCACTTACTCGTCAGTAATATACGTCATTACGCAACTAGATATACAATCTACTATTCTGAAACATCTTATGCTTAAGTTATTAGTCAATGCTCGAAATTTATTGTTACCAATAACGAGATAGAGTTTACGACATAAATAAACAGAGCAGTAAAAAAATAGAACAGAAGTCAGAAGTAACAATAAAAGTTGTGATGATAACAAAAAAAAATCTTCCTCAAGCAATTACACCCACAAAATGCATTCTTCAAAGATTTATCTACATAAAATAAATTGTGTTACCACATCGAAAACCGGTATTTTAATAGAACGAGTACCTATTTCCTTTTTTTAATCTGTCTAAAGAATCAAACGTTTCTTAAACAACACTTTGTTTTCATTTAAATTCCAGTCACACTTTTTGTTTAAAATACGTCGTCATTATGTTCACTGTTTGAAAATGCAATAATTTATATTGCTCATTTAAATGTTTTAAATTGTTCATTAGAAATCTTTAAAATCCCGCTAAGTTTTGTTTGAAAATAAAAGAACTCGAAAGCCACATATCAAAAATTTTATTTTTTTATTTAAATTAAAAAGATAAATTTGAATACATAAATGAAAATTTACATCATGGAGTATAAATTTATGTTTCATAAAATATTTCTGTAGTTTTAGTGAACAAAAAATCAATGGTTACTCGATTTAATAATTTTTATACATATTTATAATGTTCAAGGCAGTGGCGGCGCGTGAACATTTTAAATGGGTTTCTGCAGAGTCAACCTGGAGATTGGAGTAGCCCCCCCTAATGAGGGAACTTCGAAAAAAAAATTCAAAAATACATTTGATGCAATTTTTAAGTGTATTTTTGATCTGAATAATTTGTCTATACATTGATTTCGCTAGCGCTAAAATCGTAAATAAAGTGATTTTTATAGCAATATTTATTATTGTATTAAAAAAAGAGTGTGTGTGTACTATGTACGCACGTCAGAAGCTATACTTCTTTTACGTAACAAAACAAAAATAACTCCAAAAATTTTATCCCGCGTGCTAGTACTAAACGTTTGTAAAAGACGATAAAATAATAAAATAATGATATTAAATAAATTAATTTAGTTTATTAAATTATTAATTTATTAAATATATTTATTTATGATATTTATATCTAATTATTTAATAAAAAAAAAAGTATGCTTGTCTTGAGAATTGAACCCGAAACCTGTTGGTTATAAAGCCACTACGTTATCCATTAGACTACGGATACATCTAATCCCATTGCTATTATAATACGGTTACCCTGTGTGCGTATGCCAACAGACTAGATATATTAAATAAGAGTTCGTAGGGTAGTCCTGCGAACCTAAAAAGCTTGCTTACGCATACAAATCTGTCTCTTTTTGTATTTTCTTTACTCTCTTTAACGCATTGATTTTGGTGCAAAATATAATGCAGAACGCGTCACTTGCGTAGTGAAATTAGTACGGCTGCGGACGGTTTATAGAATATAGGCCCCGTGGCATGCCGTCATTTATAATAATGCTATGTGATGGCTTCATAATTAGGCTTCATAATTATGAAATTAAAACATATTATGCAGATTTATAATACAATTTTTTTAGATTTATAATACAATTTTTTTTTAATTGTGCGTTATTTTCTGGCAGTGCGGCAGCTCTCATAGAGGAGCCGCCACTTCTTCAAGGTCAAGCCGAATAAATTTCGTTTTAATTCATATTTCCAATGTACCTATTACTAATATGTAGGTATGTAAAAAATTAAAAATCATTTTCAAAAAAAAATGAAAAAGATTTATTAGAAAATTTGTACCCGCCACTTGCGAATTAAATTTCATACTGTGCAACTAAATACAAATCTTTCTCACTGCTATAAAATTTTGACAAAATGCATAATTTCATAATCAGTTATTACCGATTGCTCTGCCGTGATATTCATAAAACAGTATAGTAAGACACATTTTATGCTAACTGTTTTCCCGGGCATCCGCATCGTGTCCCTTAAGCACGGACTTATAAAACTGTGCAACATTTGTGAGTTTGTGAATTCCATAAAGTTTCCAAAGTTTTATGTAAGTACATGTCAATGTACAGTATTATTTTTAACTTCCCATTGGAAGTTATTGTAATGAGTTCGAAAATCGAAATCAAAATGTATAACAAATTTTTATGTTTCAAGGTCACTACACTATTTTTAGAAAGATGTCTGTGTGTGTATGTGTGTGTGTACGTACGTACGTATGTGTCCATTTCTTTCTAAGACGAAATCTCGAGGATGAAAAATGATATCGACTACGTTAGGGAGCCAATCGACGCGTATTAACGTAAATATGATCTGAAAGAAATTTTTTCAAAATCGGTTCAGCCGTTCTTTTTTCTTAACCAAATAGACTCCAAAAAAGTAGATTTTACATAATATCTCGCGAATAAAAAATTATATCGACTTCGTAAGGATGTCAATCGAGGCGTGTTAACGTCATTTTGATCCGACATAAATTTTATAAAAATCGGTTCAGCCGCTTTTTTTTAAATTATTGTTAAAAATAAATAATAATTATGTTTTAATGATTAAAATGATTACTTTTCTGTGTAATATCTAATTTAATTATTATTATTAAATATTTATCAAACTGGGAAGTTCGTCGTGTGGACCTCAAGGGTCGCACTTTAGTTCTAATAAACAACCCACCTCACGGCTTTTAATTTTGCGTTCGATTTAAAATAAATTATAATACAACTAATAATTAGGTAAAAATACATTACAGGTCAAATTTGGTCAGAGTTTGGAAATTGTTTTCATATCGAATTTTCGATAATAAAGCGAGTAATTCAATAAAGGTGAGCATGTTTCCTTCTTAAACATTAAGTAACGATGATCTGCCGTTTAAATTTACGTCGCATTAGCTGTGAATATTAACAAAAGAAACATCAATAGATCGATTCAGTGTTTTCCCTGCTATTTAAATAATTATTATTTTCTCGCGTTTATACAAAAAAAATTAGAAATGCTTTTGTTAATTCATTACGCAGCTACACATCGTTTACTTTGTACCTTGAATTTAAGAAACTGAAATAACACAATTAGATAATTTTTAATTTTGTGAATAATAAATAAAACCACGTCATAATTTTTTTTGCCGATACAGTTTTCATAAGTGTCAGGATAGGGGTGATTCCAGATTTTTTAATAAAAACATAAAATAATATGAAATTAATTTTTAAACCGTGCTAATGTTGTTCTCTAAGACTTCATTATACCCACTTTTTTCCGCCTCTATTTCTGAATCGAAAAAAAAAAATACAATCATACAAGCCACGAAAAAAATTAGAAAATTCAGTAGTCAATCGTTGGCAAAAGTAGAGGCCATTTCAGGAATTAACAAACAGTATTTAACTAGAAATTACAGATAAAACGCAAATCGGCACATTTTTTTGTTAGAATATCAACATATCAGCGTATTATTGTCAAACTGCTGTGTAATAATTTTTTTTGTCATTATTCGCTCGAAATGACAGATAATTCCGTTCAATGTCAAATCTATATTATTTTAAATTGAAAAAGAAGGCCGTTTCACACCACCGCTTTGCTATTAGCTTGTATAACCATTTACATTCACAATACTGTACTGTTTACTAGAAGCTAAAAATATACATAATATACAAGCAGTCAGTTCCAGTTGTTAAATTATCTTAACATCTTTTGTGCATATTTAGACGTTTAGAACACAAAAAATAAACACATTAGCAGAATGTTAAAATTATTTCGGTTAGAATACTGCCAGATTTATATCATATTACCTTAGCAAGGAAGAATCATTAGTCAAGGCAGACATAATAATCATTAGAATGAGATTTTGTCAAAAGCTAAATGGAGACGTACCTATTATAATGCCAGTTTTTTAACTTCTTATCTCCAGACGGATGTGTAGACAATATAAATTTTACGAAATATTCTGAAAGGTTCAACCCAAAGAAAATATATATTTGAATTTTCAAAATAATCTCTACCGATTTGAGAAATTCTTCCACCATTTAAAAGCCTACATTTTATAATAATATAGGCTGTATATTATTACGCTACTACAAAAATGGGAAGAGCAGTGAGCGAAAATAGCGGTTGGCACGCGGACGAAGCCTGATTTGACAGATAGAGTAGGTACTTAATATAAAATTTTAAAAAAATATATTGTCTGCAACAAAAATAATATTTTTTTTTTTAATATTAGTTTCCAAGCAAATTTTACAATACAATATCTTTAGTTAACTAAGTAATCAAGACGCTAATGACCTAAGTTGTCGACGCGTCTATAATTTACAATAAAAAATAAAAATTTAGTTAACTAAAATATGTCAATGCTAATTGAGTTTTATTAAAACGAAAGAAATTAAACCAACATATTGATATAAAACCATGATAATTAATTTAGTTAAGTTAGCCATTTGTATTCTATCTTTGTCACGCTACTCATTTTGCTTCTATTTTCCTTGTTGCAGTCATTACTTTTCTATGTATTTAATCCTGTGATACACCCTGTATATAAACCTTCCGTGAAAAATTATCTAACTGATGGTGAAAACCGCATCAAAATCCGTTGCGTGAATTAGGAGGAGTTAGCGGTTATACAGACAGACAGACGCGGAAAGCGACTTCATTTTATACTATGTACTTCTTCATGTAACAGTTATTGATGTCCGAATGTAAGATACTTACAACGTACGTGGATCTTACATTACAACTTGTAAGGTACATAATGTAATATTACAACAATATCTTGCCCACGAAATCGTCCGGTCCATTGTTTTGTATTTATTTATAAATAAACCCCGGTTTAGAATAGCACATTTCTGCCGCTGTACGTCAACTAAAGGCCAGCGCACACATACTACTTTTGTATCGATTTAGCTGCAACTGCATCGCGATTTCACGATTACTCAGCTACTCGAAATGTCTCGTTTGATCGCGCGATTTGACACAGTATGGAGACTCAATCACGTTTTCTCTCGATCTAGGAATCGATGTGTTTATTTCACATTCGCGTGCCTGCGTCACGGAGAAGCGCAAACCTGCGACTAAATGGGCGAAGTGTTTCGCTGTTGGTAACTGCTACAAGTGACTTACTCGAAAAATTTTGCGACAAAAAGTAGCATGTGTGTGCTGTCGCCTGTCCCTAAAACAAGTTACCATAAAATCTATTCTTCCCGGTCTCCAGGGATACGTTTCAGAAAAAAAATTCTAGAAAAGATTTGAAAACCTTATAAGTTTTATGTCATTAGAAAGAGTCCCGTCTAACTTAAATAATGCCTTTATATTTTTTATTCAACACTTAAAACGGCTTCACAATACCATTTTTGAAGTTAGTTAAATAGGGCATACCTTTATTTTAGATTGGTCTCTAATCTCTAAGGGCACCGAATGGGAAGTTAGCAGTGTGGTTTCACCCACACACCAAGTCTCATTGAAGATAATATAGTCCTGTACATAGGTTAACAAGTGCATAGTGACAACAAAACTTTGTTCTGTAACAGGGTCCAACATAGATTACAATACGTACGCTTGTCACGGTAAAGTAGCTTTTTTATTTTATTACATTGTAAATGTGACGGTCGAATAAATTAACAGTTGGTAGCATTGTTTAACAGTTCGTTTTATAGACGAGCACATCCTTCGCACATTAGACATTACAATGTTGGTGGTCCTGACAATTCACACTGAAAACTTCAGTATCTATTTCGAATGCACACGTTCTCTTCGAAATAATAAAGCAATATAATATTTAATGGGATATTAGTCTTCAACGTCAAACGATTCTATTCCTAAAATCGTAAATTATTACATACTAACGGCCCAGTCCGGCTTAGCCCGGGTGCTATGATTTTATGATTTATTACACTCGCTGAACTCGTTCGCTCCCAGGTACTATATTAACCAATTGCTTCGCTCGCTCGCTCCAGTTATTATAGCCTATAATGTCTTAAAGCAAAGTATCGCCTATCGAACAGTGAAAAAAATTGAAATCGGTTCTGTAATTTCTGAGATCGAAGGTTCCATACAATAATACAGCTCTATGCTTAATTGTCCGTTTTTACTTCCCACCTCTACTATGGTAGGGAAGTAATGGATTTAGTCCGAAAAAAATATTTCGAGATTTTAATACATCTTCACGTTTTGAGACCCTAGCAAACGTTTAAGATCATTTTCTGACTCATGTCTGTATGTGTGTCTGTATGTGTTCAATTTTTCGCCTTCAATATCGTAAAAACGGAACAACATACGGTCATGCCGATTATTCTATTGTGTTTATCAACCTTTAACTTAGATCTGATTAGATTTTGAGTCAAATCGGTTCGTGGATCCTGAGATATTAAAAAAAACGTTCTCAATATCACGTATTAACATAGGTAACAAAAATATAAATGAATTCTAGATGTTATAATATGAAGAAAAAATATTACTAAAAAAAGAAAATTGTACGTAAATCAAGGTAACCATAATTTTTGCTATATTACTAGCCATCAGTAGATCACCAAACAAAAAAGAGGGCCATGCTTTTTTTCAAAGAATAGTAAAAGAGTGTTTATTTTTTGCAAATATTTACTAGGTGGGAAGTATAGGACTGGTCATCAGTCGAATTTTTTGTATGGGGACCCCCCTTAATTTTACTGTTACCGTTCACAAGATACAGCCTTCTAAAGGTAGGACAGACAGACTGAGTAGGCTTAAGTAATAGGATTCCAGTACGGAACCCTAAAAATGATCATTGGAGTTAAAAGCAACTATATAGGTACCATCAATATTATTTTATTAACTGCTAATCGAGCAAATAAATCAATTATGAATCCATGATATATAAAAAAACTTATCTACCTTTTAAAATTGAAATTCTCGTACAAAATCCCAACTCCGAAAAGTCGTGACTAACTGTCCACTATAATAACACAGCAGCCAATGAACTCCACAATAAATTTCACTCAACAAGACACAATGGTTAACTATTAACAACAAATTACATAGTTCAAGTGCCTATTTAAGAACAATTTAAATAATATCACAGGAATCTTATGTCACACAATATAGTAATGCACGGGGGATACAGGGGGAACTACACAACGTGTTTAACCCACACAGCATCACGCGCGCGCGGGCTCTCTTCTCAGTTCTCACACACGGGCTATAGTCAGTGCGACTTTATGTCAGAGAGTATACTGGTGTCAGTACTCAGTCACATCTGCCGCTTGACTAAGTCCTCTAAACTTGACTTAATATAATGAGTGGGTCGAATACACCGCGCCACACCGTCACTATATGCACTATGGTGGTATGGCATGCACAGAATAATCACACTGATCTAGCGTTCTATACGTCTCAGATACTGGATGTCGTTTACTTAACTGACCAGACAAATTAAATTGTAGGTAATATTATAAAAAAAAAAAAAACGGTCAAGTGCTAGTCGGACTCGCGCATCGAGTGTTCCGTACAATAATGTCAGCGCCCTGCATTTCTAAGCTATTAACTTTAAACATATGCTGTCTGGAACCTTTTTCTAGAAAATTTTATGCTCTACAAAATTACTGGTATGCAATTTTATCCTATCTAACAAGGTGCTCACACAAATTTGAGTGGAAGCTAGAAAAACACATTTTTAACGAATTTTTTCACTTTGAGAACGCTATTTGGGGAGGTTTAACCGTTGTAATTTTGAGTAATATTGGTAAGAGTATCCTGACCTAATATGCTTTCAATAATTTTGCGAAAGAACGGGTTATCTACCTTCACTTGCCAGTAAGAATCACTGGCAAGTGCTAGATAACCCGTTCTTTCTAGAAGACTTGCTGTTTAAGCTTCAGACCTATATAATACTGTTATACGGTAGCCTTCATTGTCAGAGCTTTTAAGCTCTTCCCCGCCTTATGCTTTTCAACCATTACCAGTCGCCACTCTTGCTGCCACGAGGAAACTGCGGTAAATTAGAGCTCACAGTTTGTTCTTGAATTAAAAAGAAATAAATTCGAGTCGCAGGCCAGGATCCCGCTAGTATGTTTGCATTTTGGTTTTTAAATGTATCGTTATGGGAACTTTGTTTCTGGACAAAAATTACCCCTTAACACATCCCTTAAAATGATAATTTTTTTCTCAATTTCTATATTTGGCAAGCATAGTATCAATCTAATATCTGCGTCAAATTATATATGTTGCAGTCAAAACTCTTAACCAGTCAAAAGTACTATTGACTAGCGAAATCAGTCAAAAGTACTTTTGACAGTATGCTTTAGTCAATAATACTTTTGACTAAAATAACAGTTAAAAGTACTTTTGACTAAGTGATTCCGTCAAAAGTGGTTTTGACTGGTTGTATCAGTCAAAACTCTTAAAAAATTAAGGTGGTCGATAAAAATAACGACAAACGCACAGACAAACTTTTATATTACTCATTATTAGTGGAGAACGTGCTGATATTAGAACAAAAATGAGTGACTACGAAAAGAAAGAACGCTTTTTGCAAAGAGTTTTAGCGATAGAAGATATGAAAGATAGTCATGTGATGACAAAAGAAAAATTTGAAAAGTTTGCAATGGATGTGGAAGACGCGAAATTTGATGAAAAGAAAACACCATTACAGTACAGTAGACTAAAACGCTTTAACATCATTGAAGTTTGTGGTATAAAAAAATTAGTTACAAACACAGAACCTGTCAAATATTTTTTGCCGGCTGAGGAAATCTACGACATTATTGATGCTGCTCATATTTCTATAGGGCATGGTGGTCGCGATAGACTTAAGAATGAAACGGCAAAAATGTACGATTTCACATTTAATAAATATCTTTTTTATTCACATCTAACGAGTTAATAGTGCTTTTGACTGATGCTTTATTGCAGTTAAAACTACTTTTGACGAAGAGCGTCAGTCAAAAGTACTAATAACCAATAATTTTCAGTCAAAACCACTTTTGACCAACCTGTTCAGTCAAAAGTACTTTTGACTGATTTTGCTAGTCAATAGTACTTTTGACTGGTTAAGAGTTTTGACTGCAACATATACACCCTTCTGTAAGTATTTCATTATCTGCAAACTAGTGTTTTCATAAATTTTGAAAGTTCGGTACTGTCTGGCCAATTTTGTTAAAATTTTAGGGGCACAATAATTTACATTTTATAATCGTACACCATGTATATAAAATAGTATTGTGTGCACATCAAAAGTTTATGGGGATATACAGAGTGTAGTTAAGGATGAGATAAGATTAAATTTAAAATGACACCAGTAATATTTTAAAGATAATAATTTTGTTTATTATTCCTTGTTCGCTTACTCACAATGTAGGAATTTAAACATTAATTTTCAGTTTTAGAAAATGGTTAAATACGATAAAGTATAAAGTATTCAAAATATTCCTTGACAATTTATCTTTTACACTGTTGGTTAATTAAACTCATGTTACCCCTAAATTTTGTGGTTATTTTTAACATTCAGTGTCCTAAAGGTTCCATCACTCTTCATGGGTAATTATGTGATAATAAACTAATTGTGTGATTATGAGTGAGACAAATATACATTGTAGAGTTTCCTTTTACATGTCTGTGAGGTTGCTGCTGTCTTTTCGACACCACGCGAGAGGGCAGTGTATTTTATTGTAAATTATAGATGCGTCGACAACTTAGGTCATTAGCGTCTTGATTATACATTAAATAACAACACACTTAAAACTAAATGACATCACAAAACATCCATGAACGTAGGTGGGATTCGAACCCACGACAGTCTGATCCAGAGGCCGCGACGCTAACCACTGAACCACGACTGTCCTCGAGAGGGCAGTGTAGCCTAGTGGATAGCGTATTTGGTACCGCAGCCTCTATACTAGACTGTCGTGGGTTCGAATCCCACCTGCGCTCGTGGATGTTTTGTGATGTTATTTAATTTTAAGAAAGTTGTTATTTAGTATAGTTGAAAGACCTGAGCTGTCGACGCGTCTATAATCTATACAATAAATAAAAAATAAAGACACCACGCGAGCTCTCCAACGATTTTAATACGGTATCTAATCTTTCATTTCTGAACCGCACAACTGAATGCATCCATCCCTAATAACGCGAGTGCTGCACATTATCGAAGTATATTTAGTGTCTTCGCGTCGTTTCAAGGCTAAACAGTGTCCCATGTGTGTCGTCTAGCACCACGTGGTCAACACCAGTCACTAGACGAAATGTTGTGCTTTAGCAGCTACTGTATAAACACAGATACCCGTGCGTTCAAGATTAGATAGTCTCAACTAGTGACAGAGGAACCGGGAATATTGTATCTTTTCAAGTGTCCCTGTCGGCTATCCGTTTTAAAAATATCTTACATGTGTGTGTGTTGACTGTGTGAGATAACATCGTCCTCGGATGTTATTTTAAGTCTTAGCCCTACAAAATAAAAATATGTCGAAATCTTGAAATACCAGTTGATTTGAAAAATGTCAGTAAAATCAAATTGGTTCTTCAGTTACGTACAACCAAACGTATTAAACATTTACCATTTTTGTAGTTAAATTGAAATCAGTGACCTTGCGATAGTAAATATTGCTCAGTATCAAGTTTCCGTACCTCCATATGGAACCCTGCTACTCTGCCTATGATGTCTGTCAGTCCGTGTGTACGTCCGTCTTATCACAGGGCTCTATCTCACAAACGGTGAGAGGTAACTAGTTGAAATTTTAACACATTGTGTGTTGTTATGACATAAATCTTGGCAAATAATAATTAGAATTAAATAATCAATTAATTTTAATAAATTAATGTTTTTTATACTGGTAAGTGTAAGTGGCGTCATTTTTTTAATTTCTAGTCATTGCTTAATATCGAGGAAGACGTCATTAAAATTTTCAACTAATAGGTCTTATTCTTTTGGTAAGTATTCGGTTGTCTCATTTACATGACGTGATGAAGTAACAAACATAGAATAAACATTCGTCTTATCCTTCGGGAGCTACAGATTCGGCCGAGATAAAAAAGTACCCTATGTGTTAATCCGAATCATAAATTACCTGCATACAAAACTACATTCAGATCCGATGCGTCGCCGAAGCGTGATTAAGTAACAAACATACGCACAATATAGGGTAAGAGCGATGACACGCACAGCGGTTTGTGCCGACTCGGCAGCCGAGGCGGTTGCCGACTCGACAATGACACGCACTCGGCAGTCAGCCGTTTCTTGTTGAGAACGATGTGTCAAGGCGGCTGAGAGTCAACTTTCAGTCGGTAGGAAATTTTCGCCGCGGTGTGTGTTTTGCACCATTGAAAAACATTAACATACACGTCACGACTCGGCAATCGCCTCGGCACAAACCGCTGTGTGTGTCATCCCTCTAAAGGTTATAATAGCTGATATAGAAATTTTTAATCGACAGTCTGAAGTCAGAACAATTACATGACTGCAATAGGTGCTTCTTCAGTCATTACACTGCTTGTCACTCCGTCGACTTTTTTACTTTTATAATTCTCAAATTAACACCACTTTTTACACTTGTTTCCAAAATGAACAACTTTTTTTAAAACAATTACTAATTTACTCCGCTTAAAAGTTTTTGATCCAAATATCCCGAAAGAAATAATTTCTTTTTGATTTATTTGATTTGTCTTTTTATCTTGCAATATTTTTAATAGGCATTATCCTAATTTGTATTTTGGCAATCCTACCCAAAACCGTCATTATAATCTGTAATCATGATAAATATATTATCTACTTAATTAAGGTAATGAGTCATTGAAGTCATCATTAATATAAAATAACAGTATGGATATATATGTCACGTTAAAAAAATTATGATGAATTATTATCAGTTCATCATTTTTAATAATACTTACCAAATAATAAGTACCAATTTTAATAATTCATTATGCTATCTTTGTCTGATTACATGATAGAAACAAAGATAAAACGTGTGGTAATCCTACACTTTGAATAATGCAAATAAATGATTGTTCACTTCAATGGCCTGTTTATTTTGTTGACATAATTTCCTGTCTTACGTGACTTTGTTAGTTTACGTAGGTATTTATTGAATACACTTGTTAATCAATTAATAATAATTATTATTGATGAACAGTTTCAGTAAGCAGAAAAACCACGATACCTATCTATTTGTATTAGATATTATTTTGATGTTCTGAATTGAAAGGCGATCTAGCTCCATGGTTCTCAACCCGTGGTCCGCGAAACACTGGTGCTCCGTGAAGCCACTTCAAGTGTTCCGTTCAAAATTGTTGCAAAAGAAAAATCAATACAATGTAAAAAAAAATTGTACATGATTGTAATCATATAATGTATTGTGCTCAAAAAATGTCAGAGTTTATAGTGTTCCTCGACATCAAAAAGACTGAGAACCAAGGGTCTAGCTCACGGAGGTCAAAATTTCCGTAGCTGTTGCGGAACATAATCCACGCAGCAATATTATAAAAACAAAATTTTGAAAAACTCTTTCACATGTTAAAAGTCAACTTCTCGAGTAACATAGATTATGTAAGTATTATTATACTACGACAAAAGGGGGCTGAGCAGAGAGTAAAAATGCAAATGAAGTCGGAAGTATACAATAAGTAAGTATTGTACACTATGTATGTCCAACTTTATTATCTCAGGAACTACCGGGCCAACTTAAATGAAACTTTTACCATATTATATACTATGAAATAGTAGAAAACAAACATCCAATATGAAAAGTAGTCAGGTAACTAAAACTGATATCTATTTGCACTATTACTTTTCATATTAGTACCTTTTTTGTATTTTTAACACGCTTATATTAGCTTCACCTGTATGTTTGCTTGTTTGTCAGTTTGTAACCGACTTCTTTGAACTTGATTTTGACCAACTTTGAACGGTCAGATTTAGTTTAAACTTTGTCGACTTATCAAGGACCGACGACAATACAATAATTCCATAAGTTTGTCCCATTATCCTGACCAGGATCTCCAGGACTAAAAAAAAAAGCAAAAAACTTCAGATTGAACTGAAACTTTGCACACTTGTCAAGGACCGATGACAATACAATAATTCCATAAGTTTGTCCCATTATCCTGCCCAGGATCTCCAGGACTAAAAAGCAAAAATAAATTATAGTTTAAAAAAACTAAAAAGCACGCTTTAATGAACTAAAAAGTAAAAAACAATTAATTTTTTTGTAAAAAAGCGTGGGGTGCTTTGTATCATATTTTCATACTACCCCACGCTTTTTTACAATAAAATTAATTATTTTTTACTTTTTAGTTCATTAAAGAGTGTTTTTTAGTTTTTTTAAATTATAATTTTTTTGTAGTCGGGTTTTAGTTTTTTAAAGTTTCGTTTGTAGGGTTCTGTACCAGAAAGGAACCCTATTGTTGTGCCAACAATGTCGGTCTGTCACAGGCCTCTAACTTCTAAACGAAATGACATAGGGACTTGAAATTCATACATAATAGGTATGTATTACTGCGGTCCAAAGACGGAGAGAATAACAAAAGATTAAAAAGGTTTGTTTAAGGGAGGGCACCCATACATACAAGCGGGGGTCAAAAAATTTTTTTTGCACTTATTCTTGTGGGATATCGTAGAAAAGGGCCTTTTGAGTAGATTATGAATGTGTTTTCATTTTATTTATTTTACCAAAATTGTAGGTTTGGCAAAACTTACATAGTACGGAACCCCCGAGGGCAGTGTAGCCTATAGTGGATAGCGTATTTGTTACCGCAGCCTCTAGACTAGACTGCCGTGGGTTCTAATCTCACCTGCGTTCATGGATGTTTTGTGATGCTATATAGTTTTAAGAAAGTTATTATTTAGTGTAGTTGAAAGACCCTATAATGACCTGAGATGTCGACGCGTCTATAATCTACAATAAATAAATTAAAGTACAGAACCCTACATACTCTTTGCATGGCTCGACACGAACTTGGCCGTTTATTATTAATTTTCAGAGTAGGTACATACCAATTTGGAAAAAAAATTTTGTAACGTCCTCTATTTCGCTATGCAAACGGAAGTCCTATGTAGTTACCTACATGATGTTACTATATTTTGTATTGTAGATAATATATATAACGGTTCTCCGGCCCTATGTAGGTACGTATTATGCACCGCACTTCCTGTCTACTTTTAATACAACGCACGGCGATATTGCGTGTTATTGACAGACACATTAAACGTGTCTATTGTACTTGTTTTTGTTTTAGGCATAAAATAGCTCGACTACGGCCGATTTGAAAAAGTCATATTCAATTTAATGAGCAATAATGCGAAGGCTGGGCTCATAAATATAGACCAACGCCATGCCAACTCAAACCCGTGTAATCGCTCCGTGCAGCACTGCAGCATACCTCGTACGTCGCCGTCTGCTAGTTCAGATATTGTAATTATTGGCGAATTGCGGATTGCTTTTTTCCAATCGCCGTAACTTTGAGTAAAAAAATCGTAGCTCTATTTTCAGTAGCTGATACATTTTTAGAGTGTTAGGTCTCCAAGTCACTATATGAATAATAAGAAGTAGGTATTAGAAATACCTTGTGTTTTGGTATCCGTCTTGTAACTTCATGTGTTGTTAACAGACGCGTTTCAGCAACGAGTTGCCATCTTCAGGTGTGGTTAATTTTTTATAAAATACACATTGAGTATTCGTAACACTTTTTTTATTTATTTATTTATTGTAGATTATAGACGCGTCGACAACTTAGGTCATTAGCGTCTTTTAATTACATCAAATCAAATAACAAATAACTTAAAACTAAATGACATCACAAAACATTCATGAGCGGAGGTGAGATTCGAACCCACGACAGTGTGATCCAAAGGCCTGCTTATTCGTAACACGTTATAATATTATGGTGCTAAACACATGTCTATTATGTTGTGAATTGTGAAGTAGGTACTATTATAACGTGTTACGAATACTCAATGTGTGTTTTATAAAAAATTAATCACACTTGAAGATGGCAACTCGTTGCTGAAACGCGTCTGTTAACAACACATGAAGTCACAAGACGGACACCAAAATACCAGGTATTTCTAATACTTCTTATTATTCAGTAGCTGAATTGAAAGCTGAGACTTTAATCTTTCACGCTGTGATGATGAAAGTTGCGAAATTTGCACGCCCATAGATGCACGCAACACACGTTGAGGAAATCAGATGAAGACATAATATAAGGATAGCCTTAGAATGGAATCCACAGGGATATCGTAAACGAAGAAGACCCAAAATATCTTGGAGAAGGATTGTTCATGAAGAACTTATGGAGCAAGGAATGACCTGGTTACAAATCAAAAGCACAGCAAATGATAGAAAGAGGTTAAAAAATTTCGTAGAGGCCCTATATGCTCCACTTAAGAGTTGGAGGAATTTTTTTTATTATTTGAACTACAAAAATTTTTAAAAATAAAAAACTAAAGTTGGTTTTCAATTGTAAAAAAAATCATAATATGTTTTCTATTTTGGATAAATAAATAAGAAATAAAGGACATGAAAAAAATAACTCAAGGGTTCTCATGTAGGATTCGAATCCAGGCTTCTTTCACCCATATGGGTACGATTCTAATTATAATTACTGAGTTCTACTTCTGCAACAGCTCTGAAACACTTAGCCGCTTTTAAAATGTACGAATTTGCATTTCTTTGTCGAAACGAATAGTTTTTAAGATGCGTATAATATTAGCGATTATAACTATATAAAAAATTAATCCGGAGTCGATATCATTCTTAGTTTTTGAGATATGCGAGCGGAAAAAAGTTCACCAACGTACGAACGAACATACGCACGTACATACACACAGAGAGAGACATCTCTCTAAAAATAGTAGATTCGGACTCTAGGGGCCTCAAAACGTGCAGAATGCAGATATCTCCAAATTTTTCGTTCGCAAAATCGGATCCATTACAACAACTTTCAATGGGAAGTTAATAAATATAATTTATTTAACCACAGTATCCAGCCCAAGCATCTTTGTAGATCTTTTGGAATTAAATGATTATTTATTTATTTTCTAAGCGGTAAAATGTTTGGAAAATAGTATCTTATTTAACATTTTATGGTAGTATTTTTTGCAACTTTTCCATTTAAAATTTAAATAATTCTTTTATTAAATGATATGAAACTGGCTACGCAATTAATACGCACATAACTCATCTGTTAATGACACTTATTGTTTAAGGTGTACATTATTGTTCTATACGCTTATATTGTTGTTTTTTATTTTGAATAAATGTAACAGTAGGCACGTAGTTTTCCTCTTCAAATACAGCTACATAATTTATGAATATAAACTTTAATTCAATAGCTTCACAAGCAGCTGTTTAATATATAATTGTTAAATTTCAAATAAATGTTTGCAAAAAGGCAGGTAAGATACAGTAAATCTTTTAATACATTATGATTGTGATTTTATTGTTTTCTTTTAACTTCGCTTGCTCAGTTGTCTTTTATAATTAATTACAGAGATCCTTTTCAATTTTATATCGATATGTATTAGTGTTCATAAACTGCGTAACTGATTTAAAAAAAAAACCGGTCAAGTGCGAGTACAACTCGCGCCACGAGGGTTCCGTACTTTTTCAACAATTAAATTACTGTGAACTGTGTCTGTGTTAAAAAGCACAGTGTAAGCTCGGACATCACAGTTGATAGTTATAAATAATATAGTTAATAATCATCGCGTACGGACAACGCCACTTTGTCAGACTGTTATATTATAGTTTGATTCCAATAGAAATAATATAGTTTCGTGTAAGATGACGCCACTTACACTTGCCAGTATAATAAACATTAATTTATTAAAATTAATTGATTATTTAGTTATAATTATTATTCGCCAGGATTCACGCCATAACAACACACAATCTGTGAAAATTTCAACTAGCTACCTCTTACCGTTTGTGAGATAAAGCCCTGTGACAGACGGACGGACAGACATCGTAGGCAGTTATAGGGTTCCATACGAAGGTACGAAACCCTAAAAAAATTAAATATTTACCTACCTACTATATAATTTCAAATGAATGCAAAAAGGCATATAAGATAATAAAATTGCGTATAAGTATATACAATAAATCTTTTAATATAACATAATATTATGCGTATCATGTTTTATTGTTTTCTTTGAATTTCACTTGCTTTGTTGTCTTATATTTAAATATAGAGCACCGTTACAATTTTATGTATATTAATAAACTACGTAACTGATTAAACGAGGCATTAAATGATAATAACTATTATGTTTTACAAAATTAATAAAAAGAATCTTCAAAACTAATGACAATATTAAAACTCAAAAGTACAAATTTTTTAACTATATCAACGTTTACTACGTAGATAGGTATCTACACTTTCCATAAAAAATTTCAAGTTTGGGTCATATCTTAAAAATTACTACATATGTAAGAAATCTGCCTAAGGCACTGAATTACATTTAAAAACATGTCAAAAATACTGTCATGATGTTTGCTAATTATTTAAATTTCAAGAATAGAAAATTAGGTTGACTTTAATCTTCGACGAAACGAAACATGTCACTAAAATTCGAATTGCGTCAGTGAATTTGTGTAGGTATTATATTTTTACCGAAACACCATACAACGATAAAGAGACACATGTGCGTCTAAAAAGTTTAGATAAATTCAATAAAAATTAAAAAGAAACGTCATATTATGTTGACTAACCTGCGAATGGTACATCACACACGTATTCTTCGACATTATTGTCAGTTGACATGCTCTTATCTGACAGTGATATGCTGCTTGAGAGGCTGCCACTGGACTCATCGCCGAGCGCCGGAAACATCAAGAAGTCTTCGTCTGTTTCCGTTTCGATATCTCGAGATCTTCTTTTGTACTCCTGCAGGGCAGCATTGCAATAAAAAACAAACACTACTGATTAACTCTCTTATATAATGTCTTCTAAATGAAAATGATAGAGGAAATTCGCAGGAATTAAAGCAAGGTATATTAAGTATAACAAAAAGAATTATACTGTACAAATTATTGTTTGACCAACGAGAGAGAGAGATATTGTAGATTATAGACGGTCAATCTACAATCTCGCTCGCTCTCTCTTGACCGGCGCTATTCCGCTGATAGAACTATACAGTTTGATTAAACTGATTAAAACCTGGATGCTATCGACTCGAAGTCAATCCGACCCGGAACGACCCGAAATAATTGAAACTTTTAGAATACACTAGAATAAATGAAAGTCTGCACATTGCACTAGATCGGTTCTGTGCCAAACTAATCCCACTCAGTGTGCACTGTGCAAGCCGGTGTTACCAGATAGCGAAGAAAGTAGATGTGTGCAGCCAAAATAATTCTTAGATTCCCTTAAAATTCCCTAGATTTTCACTTTCAATTATTCCTTGGAACTGATGTGTGCAATGAAGACTAGTTAATTTTGTAAATGCCAAATGGCATATTATAGATATTTATTATATTGTGTCAAATGTCAGTATATTTTTGAAGTTAGAATATGATCCCATCACGTCGCTCAATGGGCTCGAATTTTCCATGCAGTTTTGAGCCCAACCTAATCGCTCAATACGTGCATTTTAAGCAACTGAAAGGCGGAAATTGTCAAAAATACATAAGTAATTGATCCATTTTATTAGTCTTGTATGATATACTAACAAAGCTATCAGAATATTATGAAAATTTTTATTGAAAGAGCAGCCAATTACATAATTGATTCCTGCAAATATCGGAAAAAATCATTTTAACAGCCATAGTCACAGTCAGGTACCTAACCTGAACTTTTCCACTATCGTGGCGGAATGAGCTTATAATACTCAACCGTGACATGTCACGGTTGAGTATTGTAAGCAAAACAAACCGTATAAATATATATATCAGAATAATGATAACCATAAGTAAAATATTGTATAAATAATATGGAAGGAAATAAGCGTTTATTGATTAAATGATTAATAAAGGCATATTAAATTAGATAGTACAAAAAAACAGTAAAAATTCGCATTTTTATTAAAAATAACAACATTACCAATTAAATGAAAGTTGATAACATCGATATTTTAATTATAACAAAAAAATATCCAAAAACACAATTCACGTTAACAATGCAACAATTTAGTATCTTATCTGAAGTATTTCTAAAACAACACATTTCAACACTTTAGAAATAAAACAAAGTAAGGTTCAGTACAACAGCGTAACCAAAACAATGAAATAAATGTTTATAATTGCGTAGAGGTAGATTGTAATCCCTCCAAGAACGGCCTAGTATTGTTTGCAAGTTTTTATAACAAAAAATATTATTTAATGTCAATCATGCTGAACTAGTAACTGCATTTTTATTTATGTATTTCATATCGCTGTGGCTATAATATCAAATATCTGGGTGCCGAGCTTTGCTCGGATGAGTTCAATAAAAACAGTACTTGTATGCTGTGAGATATTATTTTCTCAGAATATTATTCCGAAACGAATTTATTTCTGAAACATAATTTAAAATAATTGTTTCTGTTAAATATTTTAAATATACCTATGTGTATTTTTAAGCGTAAAAACTAAGTATCAACTTGAATCAAGCATTTTTTCCTGTAAATATTATTTACGTCGCCATTTTCAAATCTACCGCCGTTATTGTTTTGTTGACTGAAGAACTCGCAAAAACCGATTTTCATAGATTGAATATCTTGTAAAAATGTTCGAATCAGATGAAATTTTGCTCGCCCGTTACCATTTTAACAATCCAATTTTAAGCATTAATACCAAATATCAACTTTATCGAAGTACTTTTTCTCTGTGATGTCATCTTAACAACGTCCAGTAAATTTCAAATACTTTTTTTTGCATATATACCTACTGAAAAACTCACAAAAATCGATTCTTTTAATAACAAACGTCAGACTATAACCTGCGCAAAACTTTTTTTGCATGTATCTTCACCATAGTTTTTAAAAATCGATGTGTTTTGATACACATGCCTGCGGCGCTAGAAGTGCGGCCCTTTGGGCCGCCGTGCCAATTTTTAGATACGCAAAACTTTTTTGTATGTGTCTTAACAACAGTTTTTAAAAATCGATGTGTTTTTACACAGACCCGCCGTTTTGTCATTATTTACATATTGTGCAAGACACTTCTTTAGTGTTCATTTACAATTTTAACACTTGTGATATATTATATAAAATCTATGTAGAAATAGACTTCGAATCAATCTGACTTTAATTGAGCGAGTTATAATAAATAAAAAAAACACCTTTTTTTTAATTGCTCCCCTCTGGAACCAAAATTCCTACCTAGATCAATTTCTCGTCCAGAAAAAACCTCATTCTGTAAATTTCATCAAAATCGTTAGTCGTTTTTGAGAAAAAAAGGTCTAGGGAAGATTATACGTCATACTACATTTAACGTACCTACTTACCTATACTACATATTTTATATAAGTAATATAAAAATAACATACCTATTTATTTAAATATTAGCTACAACTACTTACATAATTTTATTATGTTTAGATTTTATTGTTGTTATTTTTTTACTTTTCAAATAATTACTGATTATTTTAATAAGTTAAAGATTGACTGTCAGAGTAATTTTGACATAAATAATGAAAATAGTTTGTTTTTCCAAAGCCTACTCACAATACGACACTGTTTTATGACGTTAAAAAAACTGTTTTTTAAAATGATAAAATCGATAGGAAAACGAATTTTTCCAGGGATGAGACCTAGCTAGATCGATTTTTTGCCCCCCTAAACCCCTTTTCGGTAAATTTGATCAAAATCGTTAGAGCCGTTTTCGAGAAAATATTTATATAGGTACATAGAAACATATATACAAGATTTACTCGTTTAATAATATAGGGGGATATGTGCGCTAAGACAATTAAAAATTGTACAACTATCACTTTGAAATGGTATTTTATAATATCGTAATTTTCTTGGAATAAATGCACTTATACAAAATACATAAAATAGTACACCTTTTTAACTTCCCATTGGAAGTTATTGTAATGGGTCCGAAAATCGAAATCAAAATGTATAACAAATTTTTATGTTTCAAGGTCACTACACTATTTTTACACTATTTTTAGAAAGATGTCTGTGTGTATATGTGTGTGTGTACGTACATACGTATGTATCCATTTCTTTCTAAGACGAAATCTCGAGAATTAAAAATGATATCGACTACGTTAGGATGCCAATCGACGCGTATTAACGTATATATGATCTGAAAGAAAGTTTTTCAAAATCGGTGCAGCCGTTCTTTTTTTTAACCAAATAGACTCCAAAAAAGTAGATTTTACACAATATCTCGCGAATAAAAAATTATATCGACTTCGTAAGGGTGTCAATCGAGGCGTTTTAACGTCATTTTGATCCGAAATAAATTTTATAAAAATCGGTTCAGCCGTTTTTTTTTTTTTAATTATTGTTAAAAATGAATAATAATTATGTTTTAATGATTATAATGATTACTTTTCTGTGTAATATCTAATTTAATTATTATTATTAAATATTTATCAAACTGGGAAGTTCGTCGTGTGGACCTCAAGGGTCGCACTTTAGTGCTAATAAATGACCCACCTCACGTCTTTTTTTTTCAAAATTTACTCCCTCTGAGAACAACATTTAAAACCGGTCAAGTACGAGTAGAACTCGCGCCACGAGGGTTCCGTACCGTTACAACAATTTAATTAGTGTAAACTATCATAAGCTCGAACCTCACGATTTATCACTTATTTTATAATAAAGTGATAACAATTTGTAAAGACGTTTGTTAAAACGGTTTTATCTGCTATTTTTTGAAGAAGAAATTCTTTTAATAAACCACAATTTATTATTTCAATTACTTTTTTATTTTATTAAGGTTTCTGCTTTACCCCAGTCTCCTCTCCATACTATATTATATGCTACGAATGCAATCATATCCATAAAGACTATAAATAGCCGGTTTATGATTATGACAAATGATCACTGTGAACTGTTAAATGTGACATAAAATATAGTAACGGCGCGTGTAAAACCAAATACGGAGTTGATTTTGCACACACGTACTATAAACAGATGAACGTATCTCATTTAGGTAAATGTACGCCCATAAACAGATGCATTGTGGGTTATGATGATTTATCACCTTGTGCACTATGGAATCATGTTAACACATGTTAATTATTCCTTATCTATTTCTGTTGTTATTAAAATATTTTTTACTGATATTTAAAGATTTGTTGGAAATTTTTTTTTATTTGTTAAAAACACTTGAAGATGTCATTACTAGTCGCAATATTAGCTATGGGGGGGAGGTCGAGGTTGCTTGACCATCGCTAAACCCGGAGGGGCGGCGGAAGGCTATAAATTTTTTTAATCACGGATTAAAATCGTGAGCATAGCCAAAACTGTACGATCCGCTAGTTGGTTAATCTGTCTCTCAATTTTTGCAAAAAACTATTCTAAAGAGATTAACAGCTGACTCTAGTGATGGGCGATTGTAAGATGTTTTTACAATCGAAACAATTGCAATCGTTCATAATAACAATCGAGTTCACAGTCGACTCGGAGTTTGATTTTACAATCGAAATGTTCGATTGTTCAAACAATCGAAATGTTCGATTGTTCAAGTCGGTTATTTGCCACCGAATGAGAATACATAATAATCGCGATTCAAGGTTATATGCTAGTTGACGTCTGACGTTCACGCGACTCGTTCATCGTTGATTGTTATCTGTTCACACTGTTCAGTCGGTACTCGGTAGTCGACAGTGTACATCGTCTGTACGATTCAGTACTATGCGACTCGGTCAACTATGAAACAACACAATCGAGTCCAAGTGAAAACCATCGAGAGTCATCGAGATGTTTGAACAATCGAGACAATCGACTAAAATATCTCGTAATCGTCCATCACTAGCTGACTCCATAAAGGGCTCTTATAAACAAGCCAAATTAGTAAAACAAATAGGAAAATCTTTCATTGGAAAAAAAAAGTTGGTGGGGCGAGGGCGTCTAAAAAATCTCATCCGGAGTGTCAAACTCATTAAGACCGGCCCTCATATATGATTTATATGATATGTCGTCTTTAAATACCTATTTATTAATGTCCACACAATATATTCTGTAATAGGAGATGCACAATTTAACATTTCATAGATGCAAGCAATTAGCATAGCCAATCATGTGAGGAGACAGAATACGTCTCCGTTTGATATTATTAGAAAATATGTTTTACTTTTAGATTATTGTTAGAATAGTCAAGGTTAAACATTCCAGTTTTCTATTATATGGACGTAACGTTAACCTACACTCAATTCGACATCAGCATTCAGCATCAAGTGTTGTTAATTAGTGTATTTGCCATAGAATATGGCACATACACTATTGGCGTCGGTCGGATGGCGGGACCTAGGGGTCGGACCAAAATTTCTCGACGTTTCATACCCTCCTGAACAATTTGCCACCATTTTTGAAAATGTTTATATATATATGTATGTATTAATATATATATATATATATATATATATATATATATATATATATATATATATATATATATATATATATATATATATATATACAGGGTGAGTTCGACCACCCGTATCAGTCGTTTTTTTCGAAAACGGTTAGTCGTAGAGAGTTGTGTCAAATATTTGTATTATGAAAGCCCTAATAAAGAATCGAATGGTGATAATTTTTTTTTCCGGGAAGGTCGGCTTCCCTATTAGTTTGCTCCAGACTGTCCAGAACTCCGGAATTATAAATGTAACGATAGGTCGAAAGTGGTATTGTTGAAAAGATCTTTAAAAAATTAGCAAGTTTTGTACGGATTTTTTTTTTATTACTGCCACCCCTGTTAAGAAATATTTGTTTGAAATTACTAAATTAAAATGTCATAATAACGAACTTTTTAAAAGTCTGCATTTAATATCTAGTTACCTATCTATCGATCATTAAACACTGAAGAAGTACACTCACAGTATAACTAGAAGAGCTCAGTAGTATGTATTAAAGAGTAAATGGAAGATAGTTTGAACACTTGAGACAATGTCTAAGGTTGCTAGATTTTTAATGCCGACTTCGATCGTTATTATGAAATTTTGATTTAATAATTTCAAAAGATTGTTACTTAACAGGGGTGGCAGTAATTAAATAATTTTTCCTACAAAACTTGCCTATTTTTTAAAGAGCTTTTCAACAGCACCACTTTCAACCTATCGTGCTTTCTAAAATTCCGGAGTTTTGAACATATAATAATTTATATTTATACTTATAGAAGTTTACAGGGGTGGCAGTAATAAAAAAAAATTTCCTACAAAACTTGCTTATTTTTTAAAGATCTTTTCAACAATACCAATTTCGACCTATCGTTACATTTATAATTTCGGAGTTCTGAACATTCTGGAGCAAACTAATAGGGAAGCCGACCTTCCCGGAAAAAAAAATTATCACCATTCGATTCTTTATTAGGGCTTTTATAATACAAATTTTTGACACAACTCTCTACGACTAACCGTTTTCGAAAAAAACGACTGATACGGGTGGTCGAACTCACCCTGTATATATATATATATATATATATATATATATATATATATATATATATATATAAATATGTGTGTGTGTGTGTGTGTGTGTGTGTGTGTGTACACGATAACTCTCGACAGACTTAATCGATTTAAACGAAATTTGGTACACATATTGGAACCCATCACCGCAAGAAGCCTATTTAAAATGGGCCAGATCGGACCATTTTCAGGGTTGTATTTAGGGGTTCCAAAAAGTTTTTGGGCCCAAAAATACCAAAAAAATTGTCAAAATCGTTTCAAAATTGAAATTTAACTCTTTGGTAAAGATTAAAATGTGCTGCTAAAGTTTTAATAAAATCGGCCCGACAGGACCGGACTTTCAAATTTTATGAAAACACTAGTTTGTTGATATGGATTTACTTATGGAAGGGTGTATTTAATTTGGTGCAAATGCTGTACTGATAAAATCCATGTCTAATATCGAAATTTAGAAAAAATTAATTATTTTAAGGGATGTATTAAGGGGTTAAATTTTTATTTTGTCAAAAAACAAACTTAAGTTCACATAATAATGCCACAATGCCCTGTATTAGCAAATACACTATATTGTCGGCAGGGTTTGGCACTGCGACCCGAGTTTTTTTTAATTTGACCTCAGAGCGGACATTCACAAGTCGATAACCTAATAGTTTGGATAGTTCAGTTCATATTATTACAAAATTTGTAGTTTGGAACAATCTTATAAAAATAAGCAGAGAGAGCCAACTAGTTAATCGAAATGTACAGGTCGATCGTGGCATCATTTTTGGTCGATTGCTAACTAAGTAATTAAAATTCATAAAATTGTTCAAATCGTATCGTTTGCCTCAAATACATACATAAAATTTCCCTCTCCCGAATTTTTTATTTTTCTTTTCTCCGTCTCTAAGCCAGGGGGCGCCCACGAGCACTAAATAAGAATGGACGTAAAAAAAACTGATACGTTTTTCTTGCAAAAAAAATAGCTTCTTTGCTCTTAATTGAAATTGTAGTTTCGTCTGTCAGTTTACCACAACTAAACTGATTAGCCGGTAATTACTTGCAACATATTGTTTCAATTTTTAACTTCCCATTGGAAGTTATTGTAATGGGTCCGAAAATCGAAATCAAAAAGGAAAAAAAATTTTTATGTTTCAAGGTCACTACACTATTTTTACACTACTTTTAGAAAGATGTCTGTGTGTGTGTGTGTGTGTGTGTGTGTACGTATGTACGTACGTACGTACGTCCGTACGTATGTATGTGTCCATTTCTTTCTAAGACGAAATCTCGAGAACGAAAAATGATATCGACTACGTTGGGGTGCCAATCGACGCGTATTAACGTATATATGATCTGAAAGGAATTTTTTTAAAATCGGTTCAGCCGTTCTTTTTTCTTAACCAAATAACCTCCAAAAAAGTAGATTTTACACAATATCTCGCGAATAAAAAATTATATCGACTTCGTAAGAGTGTCAATCGAGGCGTGTTAACGTGTCATTTTGATTCGACATAAATTTTATAAAAATCGGTTCAGCCGTTTTTTTTTTTTTTTTTTTTTTTTTTAATTATTGATGTTTTAATGATTAAAATGATTACTTTTCTGTGTAATATCTAATTTAATTATTATTATTAAATATTTATCAAACTGGGAAGTTCGTCGTGTGGACCTCAAGGGTCGCACTTTAGTCCTAATAAACGACCCACCTCACGGCTTGTTTTTATTTAAAAAGGTCAGTGTGCAGCAATTGGAATATACAAAGGTAAGTCTTAAGTAGATATCAATACATAAAAAAACTCGGGTCGCAGTGCCAAACCCTGCCGACAATATAGTGTATTTGCTAATACCATTATGTGAACTTAAGTTTGTTTTTTGACAAAATAAAAAATTTAACCCCTTAATACATCCCTTAAAATGATTAAGTTTTTCTAAATTTCAATATTAGACATGGATTTTATTAGTACACCCAATTAAATACACCCTTCCATAAGTAAATCCGTGTTTTCATAAAATTTGAAAGTCCGGTCCTGTCGGGCGAATTTTATTAAAATTTTAGCAGCACATTTTAATCTTTACTAAAGAGTTAAATTTCAATTTTGAAACGATTCTGACAAATTTTTCGGTATTTTTGGGCCCAAAAACTTTTAGAAACCCTAAATACCACCCTGAAAATGGTCCGATCGGGCCCATTTTAAATAGGCTTCTTGCGGTGATGGGTTCCAATGTGTGTACCAAATTTCGTTTCAATCGATTAAGTCTGTCGAGAGTTATCGTGTACACACATATATATATGTATGTATATATATATATATATATACTATATATATATATAAATATATATATAAACATTTTTAAAAATGGTGCTAAAGTGTTCAGGAGGATATGAAACGTCGAGAAATTTTGGTCCGACCCCTAGGTCCCGCCATCCGACCGACGCCAATAGTGTATATGTGCCATATTATGGCAAATACACTAATAACATTATACGCTAATAAATGTACCTATACATACGCGCTGAAAAAATAACGTTTTCTTTTGATGCAATTTTGCTTAATGGTGTCATAAAGTCAGAGCAGGCTGTCATAAAATTTACTAATATCCGTTACAAATAAAACACGATTTTTCATCATGAAACGAAAAACAGAATTTTGCTTTATTTTTATCAAAACAAAATTTTACCGCCAAATTAAAAACACAAATCATTAATCAAAACTTCTTTCAATCGTGATTGTGTACTACTGTAATTAATTTTAAGGATTTAACCTTAACAATCATTTTAAATTTTTATCTACTAAAGCTTATTATACAAAATTTTTATACATAAAATGTAATCCATTCCCCAGAACATAGTTCTTAGAAAAAAGGTTGAACTACATTTATTTGCTGAAGTTATAGCTTGATGGTTAAGAAACACGAACTTAACATTTTCCCCCCTTCGCAAGGGGATGCTTAAGTACGAAAAAAAATGTGAGCCGTCGCGGGACGCCTGGCAGATGTGAAACATTTTTATAGCTTGAATCTTTTATTTATTGAACTTGACAAATTTATCAAAATAAAATCTAGCCTATATCACTTAGGGATAGTGTAGCTTTCTATTAGTAAAAGAATTTTTTAAATCGGTTCAATAGTTCCAGATATAATAATTTATGATTTATTACAACGCCGCGAGACATTCTCCCCCTGCGAAGATTATAAGTGAAAGAATTTTTAGATCGGTTCAGTAGTTCGAGAGATAAGAATTTACAATTTAACACAATTTACCCTAGTATACCCTAATTTCTTGAATTTACCCTAGTTTTCCCTAAATACCCTAATTTACTCTTATTTAGCCCCCTTTGCCTTAAGTTACCCCAATTTACTCTAATTTACCCTAATTTACTCTAATTTGCCCTAATTTACTCTAATTTACCCTAAATACTCTAATTTACCCAAATTTTCGTTTTAAAAAAAAAACAAAAAAATTAGTTTTTGGTGTCATGAAATTTCAAAAAATTATAATTATTGTCAAAGAGATAATATAACAAAAATAAAAAATTTTATAAATAAATATCATGTAGAATTTAGAAAAAAAAAATGTCAAAATTGTACGATGCCATGAGTTTCCGAACCCAAGTTCCCATGCATAGAAGGCTAAAGTCGTACCACTACTCTACGGATGAACTTGTCTAGACAGCCGTTGTTAGGATATATGTATAACTTAATATACCCGGACAATTAATTTATATATTATTTATCCAGTACAATATAAGTGCCGCAGTGGTGGGGAGAACAGCAGCGAAGGAGAACATTTCGTTGCATTATTTCGTTGCATATTTCCCCTCACGCGGCTGTTCACAGCCCGACATAAGATGTTTCACATCAAAAACAGTTTTCATCTTTCGGAAAATTTATTTTCGGTTTAAAGTAATTTGAACTAATTGTAAATACAATACGCCTACATTGCATACACAGATCCATCCTCATACAGTCAACTGTTTATACAAAACAGTGCAGCGTTGCCAGCTCAGATATAATGTTTCTCCCCATGATTTCTAAATACAAATTTCCTTACCCGTTTGACCTCTTTACAGTATAGTTTTTAAAGCATCATTGAAATAAATGAAGTGCTAGTACAACAAATATTAATAATAAAAACTCGGAATGAATTGTAGATTATAGACGCTCGACAACAGAGGTCATTAGCGTCTAAAATAAAAACTCGGGTCGCAGTGCCAAACCCTGCCGACAATATAGTGTATTTGCTAATACAGGCCTTGTGGCTTTAATACGTAAACTTAGTTTGTTTTTATACAAAATAAAAAATTTAACCCCTTAATACATCCCTTAAAATAATATTTTTTCTCTTAATTTCAATATTTTTATCAATGCAACCTCTGTACCAAATTAAATACACCCTTCAGTAAGTAAATCACTATCCGCAAAACTAGTGTTTTCATAAAATATGTAAGTCCGGTCCTGTTGTGCCGATTTTGTTAAAATTTTAACAACACATTTTAATCTCTACCAAAGGGTTAAATTCCAATTTTGAAACAATTCTGAGATTTTTTTCGGTATTTTTGGGCCCAAAAACTTTTTTCAACCCCTAAAATCAACCCTTAAAATGTTCCGATATGGCCCATTTTAAATAGGTTCCGTGCGGTGATGGATTCCAACGTGTGTACTAAATTTCGTTTAAATCGATTAAGTCTTTCGAGAGTTATCGTGCGAACACACATATATGTATATAAATATATATATATATATATAAACATTTCTAAAAATGGTGCCAAATTGTTCAGGAGGCTATGAAACGTCGAGAAATTTTGGTCCGACCCCTAGGTCCCGCCATACGACCGACGCCAATAGTGTATGTGCCATATGGCCAATACACTAACAATAATCTTTATTTACTCCTAAATACAGGCAAGAACCTACGTTATCAGGCTAGTCAATTTACACAAATTTCGACTTAAATTATAATTGTAATATAATAATTTGTAAGAACTGTAATAGCAATCCAACATTCATAGTCCTTAGATAACGTAAATACCGCTATATTCTATTGCAGGAAATCATTTATTGAGTAGAAACAAGCATTGTAATTAACTAGACAGATTTTTAAATAAAAATAATTCCAATAATTTATATTTGTCTTTATTTAATTTAGCTATGTAATTACAGGGCTCCTGTATCGCGAGAAGTAAATTTATGCTGCTAGATGTATAAAAAAATGTAAGCTTTTTATTTTTTTTGTACTTTAATGTAAGCTTTGTTTTTCCGTCTAATAAATTGATTTTGCAAATACAGACCCGCTTTTTTCCATCAGTTTATTCAATTTATATGATTTCAGTAAAAAAAAATGGGTGTGTGCTTATGACCACACGATAGAAGTGAAAACTTCAGATTTTCTAATTTTTGGTGTCATCTATTATAGCGCATTTATTGTATTTTTAATTAATTCCACCTTGGTTTCAAAAAAATTATAATTATTGTCAAAGAAAGAATATAACGAAAATAAAAAAAATATATAAATAAATATCATATAGAATTTAGGAAAAAAACGCCAAAAATCCTACGCTGCCATCAGGTCTCGAACCCGGGTTCCTATGCACAGAACGCAAAGACTAACCAACTGCGCTATGAATGGAAGTGTCTAGACGGCCGTTTTTATGAAATAAGTATACTGCGAATTCTTAAGGTTAGCTTGCGAACGGTAAGGTTGCGAATTCTTACGGTTTTTTGGGAACGCTTTACGTTATTTCAGTACCCAGGCAAAAAGTTTCTAACGCGCCTAAGGAAGTTTTCACTTCAAAAATTCTTTTTTTTCAGTCGGATTTCCCTAGATGTAGGGAAATTTCCCAAGACCTGGCAACACTGATGTACATACAGTACCTATACTTCATGTGTGTGTGTCTCTCATGTAGTATTGAAATCAAAGCACGTACAGCTTCACAGCACACGGTAGATACACGGCTGATGTAGAGCAATGTGTTTCACGCATCACCTGTGTACACCTTTACGTCAACACGGAATCAGTGGCGTAGATTAAAGGACTCAATTTTTAACAAACAAATAATAGTCGTCGCCAAAAAAAATTTCCGCACAGAGTCGGGTAAAATTCAAAGCACTAAAGGTGAATGGAACAAGAGTCCAAAACAAAAGTCAAGTCGAGGTCCAATTTCGGCGGTTTTGCTCTTATAATCAGATGCTAACCCTACCTATAGAATTTTACAATCGACTAGGCCCTGCAGTCAGGGTCCATTCTGATTGGTCGAATACCCCACCTTGAAGTCGTTTGACACACAAACACACACCTAAACGAACGTAACAACTAACTAGTGAACTCTGTATACTAATATGGATAGTTGATAGCGATTAAAAAATGGGTTTTGTATGTGGAGAATGTTCAAACACATATTCTTCAAGCCAGACATAACGTTCACAAAATTAGAATGAAAACTTCAGGTAAGGCTTGTAATCTAATTCTTTCTCTAAAAGTCGATCAATTTTTTGACATTTCAAAATAAAACCTGATTTAATATTATTATTTGAGATATTAGGATGTCCAAAATTTATACAATAACTAAATGTTCTTGATAACTTGGAATAGAAAAATAAATTTTTATTAAGTTTTATTTTGAAATGTCAGAAAATTGATCGACTTTTTATAGAAAGAATTAAATTACAAGCCTTATCTGAAGTTTTCATTCTAATTTTGTGAACATTAATGCCTATCTTGAAGAATATGTGTTTAAACATTCTCCACATACAAAACCCATTTTTTAATCGCTATCAACTATCCATATTAGTACAGAGTAGTGATGTGCCGGATCGTTAAAAATGTATATCCGCGGATACGGATCTGAATACGGATATTTGGTCTCAAGATCCGCGAATACGAATACGGATACGGATCTTAACTTTCTTAGAGTACGCGGCGGTAAATACTAAATATTGCACATCGACCTTTGGAAAGAGACTATCTGTTATGGAAAAAAGTTATTGACCACGATATTAAAGAATAATCTGAATGGAATTTAACTGTTTTTCATTATTACCTAATTACCTATATATATAAAATTTTATCTATGAATTGAAAATTGATAAGGTAAAAGATCCGCCAAAAAACTAACGGATACGGATCTTTTTTTTCCCTCGGATATCCGCGGATACGGATCGGATACGGATATCCGGCACATCACTAGTACAGAGTTCACTAGTTAGTTCATTTAGGTGTGCGTGTGTGTGTCAAACGACATCAAAATGGGGTATTCGACCAATCAGAAAAAACCCTCACTGCAGGGCCTAGTCGCTTGTTAGAATTTTCCGTCGCCATACGCTAAGAATCGACCTTGCACAGTTCACAGCTCACAAAGAATCGACCTTGCTCAATAAGAATCGACCTTATGCTACGCAATTACTTACCGCTCGAACATGTTTTATAGAAAATACATATATACTTTTGATTTAACTGTATACATTAAGTTTATGCAGGCACGCCATTGTACATAAGTGTGCAATGATACAAACCAGTAGGATGGAATGCAATATCATATGAATTCCAACTTCAGTTACAAACAATCAACTGGATTCATAGTACACATGCATATAACCTGATTCGAAAGAAAAACGATTTTTGTAAAATTCGTTTTTTTCTGATAAAGTTAAAACAAAAAAATATTTAGGTGTATTTGAAATTAGTATGTAATAAAATTTAAAAGGTCATTTCAAAAATATTTTTTTGAAGAAATAATTTAATGCAGCTTAAATTTATACAAACAAAAGTTATTACCTATAGTACTATTTAATTTAAAAAAATTAAAATTTTAAAGATATTGTTACACGCATCAAGAGCAGTGGCGCTTCAGTTCGACTGATGACTATTGTACTATCGATTTAGGTTCACTGGCGTATAACCATAGACAATTACCACAACCATAGACAATAACAACAAGGCGTATGTATTAGCCTAGCGGCACTGGCGAGAACTAATTGTGCCACACGGTGAATGGTCTCCAGGCGATTGGGGGGAGGTCAGGGGCATTCCGATGAACGGCGACGCGCGTTCCACACGTGCATAACTACGTAGCTAATAAAAGTGTATTTTTACGGCCATAATAAAACGGTATAAATAATTTCCGGACAATATATTTGTTGATTCTAGCCATACTATTTATGGGGCGCATTTAAAATCGTTACTTTCATAATTACAACACTAATTTAAAAGTATAAAATAAGGCAATTATAATGACAGGAAAAATTACATTGACATTACTAAAATAACTTTATATTTTTTCATGAAAAATATATCTGCATTTTTGATAAAAAAATGTCATGACCTCTTAAACACTACAGCCGTTCCTATAAAAAAAAAATTTTGGAGCATACAAGTAATTCAAGAATTACAAGGCGCGATATTCATGTAGGTATTGTGTGTAAACGGTTTTACCGAACATAGGGAAAATAACACTAAGAAGATCAATTTTGTAGTAGGCTATGGCCATAAGACCTAATGTAAATATGTATTGGATTACATAGAAAAAATAGTGCAGTGAATTTTTTAAACAATTTTCCATAGCAACGGTTGACTATTAAGCGAAACTCGGAACCAGCTAAAAAAAAAAGTCTTGAGGTGTCGTAAGATACCCGACAGAAGCTATGTTTCTTACGCATTGTATATAAAACCGAATTTATCAAAGATATAAACAATACAATTAAAAAGTTATTATTTGACTGCCATTTTGAAATCTGACGCCATTTTATTTTTTTGTGTCTTATTAAACTCTCAAATATCAAATTTCAAAAGGATTGGATAATTTTTACAAAGAAGTATATACTTATGGCCGCCATTTTAAAATATGACGTCATTTTATATTTTTGCGTTCTATAAAACTCGTCAATATCTATTTTCAAAAAGATCAGATAATTTTTACTCAAAAAGTACATATTGCCGCCATTTTGAAATCTGACGTCATTTTATTTTTTTGTGTCTTATGAAACTCTCAAATATCAATTTTCAAAAGGATCGTATAATTTTTAGAAAGGAGTACATACGGCCACCATTTTTAAATCTGATGTCATTTTATTTTTTTGTGTCCTTTGAAACTCTCAAATACCGATTTTCAAAACAATCGGATAATTTTTACAAAAAACTACATTTGGCCGTCTTTTTTAAATCTGACGTCATTTCATTTTTTTGTGTTCTATGAAACCCTCAAATATCAATTTTCAAAAGGATCGGATAATTTTTACAAAAATGTACATACGGCCGCCATTTTGAAATCTGACGTCATTTTATTTTTTTGTGTCTTATGAAACTCTCAAATATCAATTTTCAAAAGGATCGTATAATTTTTAGAAAGGAGTACTACATATTTCCGCCATTTTGAAATCTGACGTTACTTTATTTTTTTGTGTCCTATAAAACTCGCAAATATCAATTTTCAAAAGGATCGGATAATTTTTACAAAAAAGTATATATAATGGCAGCCATTTTGAAATCTGACGTCATTTTATTTTTTTGTGTCCTATGAAACTCTCAAATATCAATTTTCAAAAGGATCGGATAATTTTTACAAAAAAGTACATATGGCCGCCATTTTGAAAAATCTGACATCATTTTATTTTTTTGTGTCCTATGAAACTCTCAAATATCAATTTTCAAAAGGATCAGATGATTTTTACAACAGAGTACATGTGGCCGCCATTTTGAAAAATCTGACGTCATTTTATTTTTTGGTGTCCTATGAAACTCTCAAATACCAATTTTCAAAAGGATCGGATAATTTTTACAAAACAGTTCATATGGCCGCCATTTTGAAAAATCTGACGTCATTTTATTTTTTGTGTCCTATAAAACTCTCAAATATTAATTTTCAAAAGAATCGGATAATTTTTACAAAAAAGTACATATGGCCGCCATTTTGAAATCTGACGCCATTTTATTTTTTTGTGCTTTATTTCCTTAGTCTGATTTTATAACATTTATCCGATCCACTGAAACGTTACCGGAGAAAGACCTTTTGCCTCTGAAAATTCAAAAGTACGATTTGCACCCGGACGAAACCCGGGCCGGTCAGCTAGTTATCATAATATTGTATTGTCACCGGAGCTACACATGTGTGCAAAATTTCAACTCAATCGGATCACGGGAAGTGGGTGAAAATTCAAAAGTACGATTTACACCCGGACGAAAGCCGGGCCGGTCAGCTAGTTACCATAATATTGTATTGTCACCGGAGCTACAGATGTGTGCAACATTTCAACTCAATCGGATCATAGAAAGTGGGTGAAAATTCAAAAGTACGATTTGCACCCGGACGAAAGCCGGGCCGGTCAGCTAGTTATCATAATATTGTATTGTCACCGGAGCTACACATGTGTGCAAAATTTCAACTCAATCGGATCACGGGAAGTGGGTGAAAATTCAAAAGTACGATTTACACCCGGACGAAACCGGGCCGGTCAGCTAGTTACCATAATATTGTATTGTCACCGGAGCTACAGATGTGTGCAAAATTTCAACTCAATCGGATCATAGAAAGTGGGTGAAAGTTCAAAAGTACGATTTACGCCCGGACGAACCGGGCCGGTCAGTTAGTTACCATAATATTGTTTTGTCACCGTAGCTACACATGTGTGCAAAATTTCAACTCAGTCGGTCGCAAGATTTGTAACAAATATACGGGATCAAGCTAAATTAAACCATACCGTTTAAAAAACAAAGCATCTACTACCTACTTACTTTTGCGTGATGCCAGAACATACGTTTTTATTTGAGAATCAGTTCGGTTGCTTTTGCGTGATGCCAGAATATTTTAAAACTCGCAGTCGCATAAGAAGTTATATACTTAAAAAAAAATCATATAAATCGGATCAGTGGTTCTTGAGTTATAAGCGTACAAAGAGACATACAGACAGAGAAAGTCAAATTGTTCGGGAAGGTATGAACGTCGAGAAATTTTGGTCCGATCCCTAGGTCTCGCCATCCGATCGACGTCGATAATTAGTTACACGTCATTTTAACTCAGTAGGCCAGGGTTTTTAAACTTAAATTCAAACATCAGCAGTCAAAAAATTGAATAACTATATTAAAATAATGCAATATAAGATAGAGCATACGCTATCTTCCAATATCCATATCACACTGTGCAACAGACAAGGACAACCGAAACAAGTTCGCGATTTATTAGATAAAGTCGCATTTATTTAGTTTAATAATCATATAAATCTGTATAAAAAAACTGTTTTGACACAATATTATACATGAAATCTATCTAAAATTTTCTGCTCTTTCGTTTAAGACAGGTTTCGAATCGATCTGACTTAAATTGAGCAAACTATAAGCAAAAAACACCGTTTTTTCTAATTTGCTCCCCTCTGGGGCCAAAATTCAAAAATCGGGCGACGTTAGGATCAAATAGACCCCGAGAGGAATCGAACAAAAAAAAGTTTTTGAAAATTGGTTCATCCGTTTGGGCTGTACGCGTGACACAAAATAGCGTGACAGATTCACAGATTCACAGACAAAGCGAGTGTATATAGGCGCTTCTAGCTTCGCTAAGATCGCGCCTAATTAGTACTTATGTGTGCGACGCTAAAATTATTAGAACATTTACTCGCTAAAAAAGTAATTTCAGTATTAAACCGCCATTATTCAAGAAAGTAGCTAAATCATCTCCCCAAATACCGTAATAAAATTTATAAATTACGCTCGGTTTATCGCTGCCGCTCAGAAGCTTTGTAGAAACTAAAGTCATTTTAGCAAAATCTCTTGTGTTTACACAATGTGATAGGAAAGAGCCCCTGGTATACGATCTCACTTCGTTATACGAAAACAGAGCAGGTAGGTTAACCAAAGCGGCGTAGTGAGTAGAATAGATCAGCACACGCTCGTAGTTCGCGTAGCTTCGTAGTAAACAACACGATGACGTGCGGTCTACATGCCAAACACAAATACACAACATGTCTAACATACAATATTTTATACGTATGTTTTAGGTAAAGCTACACTCACAATAGATTTATTAGAGGGATAACATTTAACGTTTTTTAATAGCATTTTTAAGCATTCTAAATTTTAGCTGGTTTGAAAACATTATTTACTTTTTAGGGTTCCGTACTCCGTATGGAACCCTATTATCCTGCCTACGATGTCTGTCCATCCGTCTGTCACAGGGCTCTATCTCAGAAACCACTTAGTACTATACGCGTAACTCTGTTACTCGGAAGGTGAACTAAATCTATTTTGGCGGCAATTCAAATGTGATGTCACTGTTTTTCATACAGATGTAATTATAATTTATTGCTTACACATGAGATAAAAGGCAAAACAAACACAAAATGTATAAAAAAAATTAATTTATTAAAATTACGAGCAATTATTGTATATAAATAAAATACATAAGGTGCAGATAATGCAGTTTTCTGCAAGACAAAAATAGACAAAAACTATTCGACGCGACATCTCTTGACCGGAAGGTAGAGTTAAGTACTGAAACAAACTGCTTCCATTTAGGAGAAACGTCTATATATACTAAGTGGTTTGTGGTAGCTATAGTTGAAATTTTCACAGATTGTGTGTTGTTGCATGAATCTTGGCAAACAATAATTAGAATTAAATAAAGCAATAAATTTTAATAAATTACTGTTTTTATATTGAGAAATGGAGTGGCGTTATCTTGCGCAATGATTATAAACTATATTATTTGCTAGGTTTTAATGCTGGTTTTTACACTGTGTATTAACATTATAGTCCAAACTCCACAATAGTCAACTGGAAGAATCGACTTTTATTTATCGAATTTTATTAGTGAATTTAACAGATTGTAGATTGTAGAGAAATATCATTTATTTACAAATTACACTTGGGTTTTTAAATGAATTTTTTTTTACTTAAATGGAGGGACCCATACAAGTTTTATAGCAAAACTGTTTTTATTTAATTTTTTTGCTTACTAATTAAAAAGTTATAATGAAATAAAAATTAATTTTTAAACTCAGTTCCGATAACGCGCCGAAAGAATCCGAACGCGTGTGACGTCATTATGTTATCTATGGTCTTTGTATCCATGGTTACCAAGTTAAAAATTTATTATTTTTGATAGTATGTGTAATACATATACACAAATACCAACAAATGCCGACACATTTTAACATAACGACGTCACAAACATTCCTGGCGCGTTTTGAAGTCACGTGATATTTTTTAAATTTTTATACATTTTAATTAATTTTTAGTAATTTATCTATAGCTTTAAAAAATGTTTTCTTTTCGATTTTCAATATTATTTATGTTAAATTATTAGAAAAAATTAATAATTTTTTTTAAACTTAAATACCTAATTATGATTGCCTGCCTTGCAGATTTTCTTCGCATACCTGCAGACCTCATACTGAACATTTATCCATTTAGTGAGATGTACTGCTAGGTATGCAAAAGAAAATTGCAAGGCAAACAATGAAAATTATTTCTCTATAATCTGTATAAATTTCATCAAGTACCTAGCGTTGAGCCGTATTCAAATAACTGACAAAAGATTATAAAAAAATCGAATTAATCTGCACCCGATTATCTGTTAAATTCACTAATAAAATTTTAGTAGCGTTGTCCAGTGAAAATATGGTAAACTATGATCCACATTGAAAAAATGTTTCTTAGCTTAAAACCGTAATATAAAAATAATAATTTGTTGAATAAGAGCAGCCACCGCATTCACGCAACACCTGTTTTTCATTTAATTTTCCAAAAAATCTATTCACGAAACAGTACAAATTCTAATCATTTTCTAAGCGTTAAATGACTTACAGTTACGAGATAGCTCTTCGGAAGTCAGAGGTGTGTCGCCAGCTTCACATGATTTCAGAATGTCACTTTAGCTGATTGAAGCATACAGTTACTGGAACGGATTTTCTGCTGAGACTAGTTTATCAATTTGATTGGGGACTAGTTTAACCAAAGTAAATTGTTAAATTCAATTTGACCGCTGTTGTGTACACCTTTTGCTAAAAATTTCACAACCCAAACAGCTCCATTGCATTTTGAGTAATTCTAACGCAGGGCGTATAAAATATCTACTAAAGATCACTCAGCTCAAATTTATTTAATTTTCTTCGATTCTAGTGATTTACCGTTATTAAGATATTAATCAATTATAATGAGATATTAGTTAGGTAAGTAGGCGCAGGTAATTAATATTTTTTTGTATACTCCTCAACTTTGGTGATAATTAACTTAATTTACGAACTTTTTTGCTCAGAATTTTTTTCTCTGTTGCACTGAACTTTCCGTAGGCGATCGTTCTGAGACAGTTTGTATACAGGGCCGGCACGTGCGCCTGGTCGGACAGGCGATCGCCTTACGGCGCCATATTTTTAGGGCGGCATATTTTTGTAGCAGCGAATTTTTCGTGCGGTATTCTACTTTTTAAAAATGATTATATTTTTTTCAAAGTGTCTATACCTATATTATTTTTTGTAAATATTGTTATTAGAATTACATTTGTTTTTTATTTGTTAAGTACCTAAATAAAATATATCATCGGTTTATTAATTTTTTTAATATGTGGGAGGGGGGGCGGCAAAAGTTGTATTCGCCTTAGGCGGCATATTTTGACGCGCCGGCCCTGTTTGTATATTGTGGTTGTTTCGCGTGGTTTTTGATTTTTGCGTGATATATCGTACGTTTTTTCTCGTGTTTGATTTTTGCGTGATATAATATCGTCTGAACTGTTTTTTAACTTTTCAGCTGTTTTCGAGATACAGTTTTTTAAGCCCTTTTGAATTCTTTTACTAAATACCTTTGCCGGCGACTCAGGATCCTGAAAATTTATATTTTATTTCTTATACACCTCCCTCAAATTTTTAGCCACCCCACTCAAATAGTAATTTTAGACCTATCTTTTACTGGTCTACTATAACAATCTAAATGTAATTTAGTAGATCTGACAAGCAATATTGTACAAGAACAAGTGCTTCCTTGATAAAAGATTTATGAAATTGCGTTTACTTCAAACATCTGAAGATATGCCAACGGCGTCGCTCATAACGAATTCGTCAAGTATTTGATTTTATTACAGTTTCAAGGAACGTGCGTACAACACGACTTTGGCTTCATAATATTAAAAAATATATAGCGATGAAACATCAAGAAATAGCAAGACCCAAAGGCATTATAAAATTTATTACATAAAATATTATTACTTAATACACAAAACGTACTATTCATAAGAAAAAAGCGTTTAAACTTTTATCTCATAGATAAAATATACAAGGTGTAAACGGTTTTACCGAACATAGGGCAAATAATACTGTGAAGATTTACAATTTTGTAGTAGGCTATGGGCTATAAAATTTAATGTAAATATGTATGATGGTTTGTTTTTTTTATTTAGCAGGTTCCGAATTTCTCTTAATAGTCAACCGTTGCTATTAAAAATTGTTTATAAAATTCACTATTCTATGTAATCCACTACATATTTACGTTGGACCTTATAGCAAAATTGTAAATGTTCTGAAAGTTATTTTCCCTATATTCGGTAAAACCGTTTACACACTGTATAATATTGTTACACGAATAAAGTGTAGTGGCGCTTTAGTCAAGGAGACGACTTTTGTACTACCGATGAAAGTTCACTGGCGTAGACCCATAGACATTTGCAACAAGGCGTATAATATGCTTCTCTAGCGGCGATAACTAGAACTACACACACCTCGGCGGTTCGGCTATCAGGCGGGTTCGCGCGGCGAAGCGGGTGGAAGAGTGTACAGCGTGGCGACAATGGCGCGGCGTGTGACGTTTGTTTGGCGTGAATTGAAGTGTGTAGAAGTTGGCACATATATTGGTAATTTTGTGAATACAAATAATTTCCGTAACAATATAATAGACTGAATATAATGAGCTACATTCGCTTTGAGTTCAGAGAAAATAATTGATCTATTATAATAGACGTGCAAATGAGCAATAAACTGTTTGCTCGCTCTCAGTAATTTTTGGCCAGGATTTCCGGGAATGTCCCGGAATTCGTTGGTTTGTCCCGTGTCCCGAAATTTAAGTCTTCTATCCCGGAAATGCATAAGTTCAACGAATTCGTGCTCGCGATCGCAAGAAACGACACTAAGTTACATGCTAAGTAGTATTTATTTAGCACTATCTGCAATTTCTGTACATATTTTATATATTTTTACTTGTATTTAATTGTATTCTTCGGACTTACCCTATGTCGGTAAAGACAAATTGGGAATAATAAAATAAATTATTAAAGATTCATACGAAATTGTGTGTGATTTACATACTCAGAAGCGTGTCCCACATCTCACCGTGTACTATTGTGTGATAAATGAATAAAATTAGACAAGTCTAATGATAAATACAAAAAATAGTCAAATAATAAAACATTTTTTTTTCACAATAACTCCCCCCCTGAAATAAATTGCCTTCGCCTTAGAAATCCCGAAAATTTTGGTTTTTGATCTGGAAACCCTAATCGTAATCCTGATTGTTTAATTTTAACATAATATATATTTTACAACTTTGTTGCAGGCCCACCCGCGTGCATTTTTAAATTTGCCGCCCCATGTATTACCCACTGTTAACAGATTATTTCACTCTTCGTCGAGGCAGGAATTTAATTTAATTTTTTTTATTTAACTCGTCACCGTCGGGACTCAACCTCGAAACTTCTAGATTCGCGCTGGGCGAGTTATCAAATTATTACTTCCACACTGACATGTCTAAATGTCCTTTTTGTTTCTTATATAAAGCAATAATTTGTAAACGTATTTTCCACTTCAAGTGAGAGCTAATTTTAACTTGTAAAGTTAGAATTGAACCTTCTCACATGCGAGAGCTAATAATTAATTATGGTTGAAGAGTAATAAAATTTTCCATTTGTCATAGAATTGTTCTACATCGTCAAGATCAATAATTTAATATCTAGGATATAACCTTAATTTAAGGTTGGTTGTCTCCCTGATATATTTAGAGCTACGAGCGCTTCTCGATTTAATATAATATCTTGCTATTATGAAGTACTGAACTTTTTTTTTTTGTAACACCAGAATTTAAATATTTTTTAGAGTTTTTTTTAAATTTATTATCCGGAATTCAGAAAGATGAGTCGGTATAGCCCCTGGGTATAGCTGATTTGTGTAGTCTCGAAAACTGAGACAATCTCAGAAAGCCAAAATGTCAAAACAATATTTACTTACCTTTTATATTAGATTCGTGGAAATATGAAATCTTATCATTTAAATGCATATGCCTTATAATAAAAATAAATAACAAAATGCATGTAATACGAAAAAGCTTCAACAAAGAAAATATTGTGCTGAATTTTCTGAAAAATAACGTTACATCTCAGTCAACCAAAATAAAAAAATATAAGCATAGTTGTGGTATAATATGATTTTTAATGTCACAAAAAACTGACAAAGATCGAATTTATTTGCAAACGGATGGATCGATCTGGTATTCACAGTTATATAGAGGATTCTCCTAGTAGTGTTTTAGGCTATATAATCTTCATGAGGGGACCACTGACGTAAAACACATAATTAATTATTACTAGCGATTATGACCATAAAGCTATAGTGCTTTGCTTAAAATTTAATTTAAATTAACAAAAGTGTGTGCAAAATGGGAATAAAGGACTCAATATAATGTACATTTATCATTTTATGTTTAAAATAATTCATAGGAGATTATTTTATGCAGAGCTCGCTTAATAGTTACGCCACTGCTTCGTGAAATATAATTAAATAAAATGATTTTCAGTTACAAAAGTGAACACAATTTGGTTGACTGAGTTGATGGCGTTGTTATTATTGCAGATTGTTCATTGTGTTTGGGTGTAGGAAAAACAAGGTAACAAAAATAAAACATTCAAAACCAAAAGCGTAAATATGTGTAGATATAAGCTTTTTAATTTTCATAATAAAAACAACAACAAAATATAATACAAAACATACATATAATACTGAATATATGTATCCGATCAAATCAAATAAAATATTAATTAAAAATAATAAAATTATAAAACTGGAAATTAGGAAAGAAATCTCTCTTCGCTAATTAATTATCAATATACTGATGAAATAATTATTTCAGAAATTAATTGTGACCTACAGTTAAGGATGGAATTCATGTAAATTTTCAAATTATCCACGAAATTAACTGAAGTGAAACCTTACTTAATTGTCGCCATATAGTATTATTAACATTATATTTTATTAGACCTTGTCCAGAAGGGGCGAATGTCGCGCGAACCGTCACGCGCGTATGTTGTGTCTAAAAGGAGAGTGAAACGCGTGTCGCGTACAAAATGTGTCAACATTTTTCCTCTCCGCCTCTCTGAATACGTGTACTCGCGCCAAAGTTCGCGCATAAACTGGACACAACCAAGATGTCTCAAGTATCTCGACTTACGCGTAGCGAGTCGAAATTTTGGCGTACTGCACGCGACTTACGCGCGAATTTCAAACTCGCGCGATGCTTGCATAGACGTGGTGCCTTGTACTTCGCCGACGCGCGTATGAATTCGCGAAATTCGCCCTTTCTGGACAAGGCCTGCTTGAAAGAGCGTAACATGCCGTGTATAAAATATTACATGCCTAATTCTGTACCTTATTTCGGCGTGTAACATGCGGCGTGTTCACGCTAATATATTTTAAACTATCACGGTGAAGTTTATCTCAATTGTAATTTTATTACGAAATGTCATGAATCATTGACAATTTGCGTCCGTTACAAGATCACTAAAATTAGTTTTTCAATAACCTTTCGAACAAAAAATTAATCCAATTTTAGATTTATAATGTACAATCTGTATAGGGCACCTCTGATTTACATAAATACTGTTATCTATTTATAAATTTGTTATTTATTAATTTTACAATTTGTGCCAAATTTGAATAATTAATTGAGATAACTTATTTAATGATACGTTTTGAGTTTTATGTGAAATTTTGGTTTAATTTACTTGAATCGCCTTTCACTTTGTCGGTATAATTTCATAGCACCTGTATATGCAAAATGTAGCTTGCTATACTGCGTTAAATCTAGATTTGATAGAAGTTACAACACTTGTTAGATTCAAAGTTTTAGAAGAAAAAATAGGTTAGGTATTGCATTTTACTTTGGCACACAGTATAAAAATTAAAAAGATTAAAGTTGTTTAATAAAACAGACAAAAGGAAAAATGACGTAAAAAAACATCATTATAAAAATACTAAAATTATACGATTTATAAATCTAATAGAAAATTCACACCCCACTTAGGTACTTTAAAACATTATTATTATTATCGATTAAGTTTTGCAATATTTGGTTATACGGAATTTGTAACAAATATTTCTTTTTAAATCTTGAAGTGGGGTTTAAACATTAGGTAAAGCATAAATAAATGAAAATAATTGAAACTAGATTTAAATTAGCCTTTAGAATAGGAAATTCAATTTGCTGAAGAAATAAATTGCATTACGTAACCACAGCATAGAGAAACATCAGCAGATTCACTCGAATGCACACACAGCTGTCTGTAAGTGCGTCCTAATTTTACTGATACGATAGTTAAAGTCAGAACTGGCACGTGTGCCTACTAAGAATATGGCGGTCCCTCGCGCTGCATTTATGTGCGAATTGCCGAATGTGGTTTTACACTTCAAGTGATTCAAATGATTTTTTTTAAGCTGTGACGCAACTTTATCAAATTGCAATTTGATTGATTATCTAAATTTAGAAATCAAGTTAATGGGTATATTCGAAAGAAAGGCTTGAAATGTACATATATTTCAAACCTTTCTTTCGAATATACAGAATAAACTAACTACTTTTCAACCATGAGAGCATTTATTTTTGTTTACTTTTATGAACAAATGGCTGGAAAATAATTTACATAATTTATTTTTACAAATTTGAAGCAAAGAGAAGTAAAAAACGTAAGGTAAACGTTTCATTTTTTCTAAATAAAAAAGACTTGAAATTTTCGATACGCGAGATAAAATACTCAGAATGCATTTCAAAACAAAAATATTAGTCAACTGGTACCGTGCACTTTAAATTTAAAATTATTTCCAAAAAGGCGTCAAATTAGAATCTAAGAAAATCTAAAAAATAAATGCAATTTTTGTATTATCTCGTAAAATATAAGAAGAGACTACGCTAGTACGACATTAATACATGCAGAACATACTTTCTAAAGATTAATATTTGCACGCTTCATTTGAGATCATTTTTTGCAATAAACTTCAAACGTACTTTAAAGAAAATTCATAGCTCAATGCAATCAGTCTTAAAGCTTAAAACAGACGAGTGTGTAATAGAGGGTGGGTCCTTAATTAATACACAAGAGTTTAGGGGTCAAATCAAGAGGAGCCCGAAGATGCACGATTGCTAGCACGGTGTCTTGGAATAATTCACTGGATCTTCACCCCGCGTACGTTTTTTTGGAGAACTCCCTCCTGCACCCCTCCTTTTCACCCCGTAAAAAACGCCACATCGCACCAAAATCTCGTGCGTACGTTTATTGGGGAACTCCCTCTATGCCTCCCTTTTTTCACCCCGCAAAAAAACGCCATCGCACCCCTCCCGGAAACTCTTTTCCTGTCAGAAACTCTGCACCCCGCGAGGGATCGTCTAAAAAATCAATGCCAAAAATGCACACCCCGCTAAGTTTGATTGTAAAATAAATGTTTTTTTTTTCAAAAAAAAAAACAAAAAAAAAATTTATGGTGCCGACCGGAATCAAACCAGCGACCTTCTGCGTACGAAGCAGGCGCGCTAAAAATCTCGCTTCCGAAGCTGTTTGATACAGAGCTGTTTTTATGGTATAACAAGTAGTATATTAAGCTGCAAACTACGTACTGTTATACAAAAGGTACTTCGTGCTTGTTCGGGGCTCCTCATAGTTTGTTCCTTAGACATTTTTTTAATTATACGTAAGCAAAACATTTTTTCAAATTTTATGGAAACGATTCCTTAAATATGTTCTATTTGGTGGAAAAAATGCAATATCTTGTAATTATAGAAATTTTCAAAAAACGACAAAAAATTGATTTTACTTTTTTTTAAATTATTTTTTCAACAGTGACAGTAGATATTGTTGCTTTAAACATTTTAAAGACCATGTGCCATACCATCATAATCTGCTCCCGTATTCCTATAGTGTCCAGATTTTGCGTGAGATGTTTTTTCACCAAAATATGGCACATATTTACAGGATGTTGTCAAAAAAATTCTTGTGTCGAAACATAAGGAGCACATTAGTGTAAAACATATTGCACGCCGAAATACGAATTACCTATGTATATTAAAATGTATTGACGTGTTTAGAAGTCGTGTATTTCATTGCGTCATACGTATTTCTAGCGGCGTTTTTCTGTTACACGCTCGACTGTTTCAGGCCAAAATGCGAAATAAATACAAGATTTAAAATATAAATGCATGTGTTAGATAAATAACTTATACTCCTACTCAGTTAGTTGTAACGTAACAACAAATCACAAAAGTAATCTTATAATTAAAAACATATATAAATAAATGAGAAGAAAGTTTTCAACAAAAAAATAAAATTAATATCTTTCACTTAAATTACGCATTGGTGTCATTCACCACATAACGAGGTGATAGCCAATATATTAATTATTATTAACCTTTTTGATTCGATTCTAAACATTGAAACTTATCAAAATAAAAATCAACATTTACATACACAGTGACAATCAGGCACAAAAAATAGAATCAAATGCTTACCTGACTAAGAGGTCTAATTCTTTCGTGAATACTGTGTTCGGCTTGTCTCGCTGACGGTGGAGGATGATCGGGCGTCGGTGGTTGTTGATAATGCGTCGGGCTCAAAGGTGGCTGAACAACATGCAGTCTTTTGTCTTCATTATTCGGTGTTTTTGAGCGTCGCTCATCGAGCAGACTCTCTTCAGACGATTTCAATGTAATATAAGCATTAGAAACAAATGTCGACAATCGATTCGTCTCGGCAATATTCGGCGATGACGATGCATTTATCGGAAACTCGTAAGTTTCATAAACGTCTCTATCTTGATGATGCTTTCTTAGCTTTCTTCTAGGATTCTGCGTTTTAATCGCAACATTTTCGTACATAAGTGTAATTGCAACAGGTTGTTCTTTAAGTAATGGTTGAGAGCTTGGACTTCTATCGTCCAACATAAGCTCCTCACTTCTACCTCTTTGTAATTCAACGCGTTCGGGAGCTATACTAAATCTTTTATTCATTTCGACATAAGTGTCGATACTGCGACCGTGTTGCAACTGGCGTGCAACCGACTGTTGCATACCTAATTCCTCAAGATCGCCGTGACTCCTCACGCCTGTCACGCCGCCACTTCGAGACAGGAATAAGTATTCGTAAGCATGATTACTAACGCCTGTGTTACTGTCGGCTGATACTGACATTGGTGTCAGGTGTGTAGGAGATACTGACAGGTTGCGGCGCGGTGGCTTCTTAGGCGGCGTTGGCTGTAAACGATAATACGTTTTGATTTAAATTATTATTACCGAAGTTCTTTGAAATGACTAGTTTAATAAAATACTCTCATTAGAGTTGAAATAATATTTTTTTACTTATCGAAATCTTATCAAAATATCTACCAACAAATGAAACCGATTCTTTAACAATTTAAAATAAAATCAAAATAGTTCAATCGGGTAAATTTAACCTAAGCCCGTTTTGTTAATTTTAAATTTATTTATTTATTGTAAATTACAAACGCGTCGACAATAAATAAAAATAATGATAATAAATAAGAAGAGTAGCGCAATTATTAGTTATTTAGTTTGTAAATCCTCTCGACTCTCAGCTTTGCTAATTATTATTTATATCCACACAAGTAGTTTGTTTCAGTTAATTTTTTACCAACAAGCCGATTTACTGCGACAATATTTGAGAACGAACTACGAAGTATGTACACGTTATAACAGTATTCATTTTTTAACAATTGATACTGAGTTTTCCAATCGCGATTCTTAACACCTATAAAATTTTAACTGATAGACAACGAAACTAACCGAAACTTTGCTATTGGATCCGGGACTGCGAGCCGTTGATTTAGGCGACATCGGCAGATAAATACCGGATATCGAATCCTGGTGTCTTCTCTCCCTGTCGCGATCCCTAGGCGAAGGACCTCCCGTACTAGATGTCGTCGACGATATGCTGATCTGGTCCGAATCCCGATGTCGGTACACTGACGAATAATCGTCCGACGAGAGGAATTGAGGATCCATAAATGATTTGGGAGCGGGAGGTGTTTGGTATAGGCTATTGTCTGAGCTTCTGCAAGATGAAACAGACGATACACTACGATAGGACGTTAGAGATGAAACTGGTGACGTAGTAAATATTTCAGTAACGCTGCATTGGTGGCTGAATAGAAAACTGACGCTCTCTAGTATTGACGGGGAAAACGGATTGAACGCTTTGGTTTTTGGCACTGGACGGGAACTTGACGACTCGGGCAAAGGCGACTTTTGCATGCAAGGATCTACACAATTGGTTCTGTAACATGTGAAATAAAAGCAACAAAACTAAGCAATGCAAAAACAGAAAATAAAAAAAAAAAATAAAAAAAAAAAAATAAAAAAAAAAACTAGCGTGCGGTTTATATGAAACCACGGTACAAGTGAAACTTTTTTGCCATGACCCTAAACGCTTTTAACACGAAATCGCCGAAAGTATATAATTTTGTTTTCGTATTATAAAAAAAAATAAAGACAATATAAAAAAAATTGAAAAAATATATAAATAAATATCACGTGGAATATGGAATAAGTAGATGTAAAAATAACAAAAACAGTAATGATGTCGACGGAAATCGAACCCGGAACAAGCGACTTTCTGCGTACGAAGCAAACGTTATACCACTGAGCTATATTTATAGTCATTTAATGTGTGGCTGTTTATATACTATATCTAGTTGTATAGAATATAAGATATGGGATCAGTGTTGGACGTGACGTGACGATCGACATACGTACCCGAACAAAAAAAACGAGGCTAAAAAGTATCACTTCAAAAAATCACAGCAGTGCAAAATAAAGAGGTGATGGATATTACTCAACAGGATTATAAAAAAAATCAAAATAAAATAAAAATATTGTTCATTATCTATTCCACAAATATCACCGATAATGATGAGAATCTCATATAATTTTAATGCAACAAATATTATACTTAATTAAAAAAAATCTTTTGTTACAAAATTAATTTAAAAAAGAAAAAAACTATGCATAAAAACTAAAAAGTATGCTACCCAAAATAAGAAATATGAAAAGTCAAGAAGGAAAAAAATTTCTAATTGTGAATATGTAAATATGTTAAACACAATTGTACGTTCTTCCAAAAATTTGAGTGAATCGAAATTTGTTTCACCATTTTCAGTAATAAAATGTGTTTTGCAAAAGCAAAGAAAAAGGCTGTGTACAAAAGAAACACGTTTTAAACTACAAAAAAAAAACATGCTACAGAAAATAAGAATTCTGAACAGCAAAAAAGTAAAACAAAGTAGAAAGAAATTGCGTTTGATAGCTTTAAGCAAGCGTTGAGTAAACACATCTCCAGTTTGATACCGAACTGTCTCATGCTTGTATTCGATTAATCAAACAAAAGGATGAGTTTCTGTTAGTGATGTAAATGCGTATAAAACGTTTGTATAAAACGGTATTATCGGTATGTAAAAAAAATAATTTACCCCTGTTTTATACTAGGTATAAATACTGCGTATTTGACTATTTTATTTAGCACGTATAAAACGTTTAACACCGTTTAAAACGGTTTAATGCCAAAATGAGAACAGGAACTTTTCCTATTATGCAGCTGGCTATTATACTGAATAATGCACAGTAACCGTAGTGTGAAAAAGTAAAAAACCGTTTTATACTGAAAAAATACGGTTTTATAGCATGGGTTTAATACACAAAAAAGTTTAATACCGTATTTTTACATCACTATGAACAACCATATTAATATACATAAATACAAACGATATTACCCTATGTCCACAACGCATTCACGTAACAATTAAGTAGCGAATAAGTTTTATCAATCAACAGCAAGGCTGCCATCATGATTGTTTGGCTATTATAAGAATTCGATTACCCTACGTTGAAAGAAAAAAGTAGGTACTGGATTTCACTAATAAACGAGGATGTAGCCAACATTGAGCATGCAAAAATAGAATGGCGAAGTTTGTCTTCGGATTCATGTTCAGGAGATTTTTGAGATCGAAGGTTAAAAAAAACCTTGGGTTAAAAATTCGTTTTCAACCCTTAAATACAACTCTTTAAATGGTTCTTTGACGTTCATTTTAAATAAGCTTCGTGTGGTGGTGGTCTGCAATATGTATATCAAATTTTGATAAAATCAACAAAATCTTTCGAGAGACATTGTGGAGAAAATAACTCTCGAAAAACATGATTGATAATGGATAATAATAATGATTGGAAGCTTAGGAGTTTGACAGGTAATCGGCCATGGCCTTGAGTAAGTAACCATCTCGATATTCACCTGGAAATTATTGAAGGAAATCATGGAAAATCTCAAACAAGATGGCCGGTACAGGAATTGCCGTTTCTCGGCGTGAGGAAGTAAGAAAAAGTCCTAGCCACATCTGTCTCCGCCCGGATTCGAACCCAGTACCTTACAAATGCGAGTCTAGTGCTGTACCACTCACTAAGCTACATCGCTCGGTCAAATTAATAAATTAAAAAAAATTGAATTCAGGAGTTAATTCCTTCTGTATATTATAATTTAATAGATTAATATTACAAATTGCCAGCACAATTTGGACATCAGACAGTTCTAAAGCAAAGCGGTGCTTGTAACTGCATGCATTGCACAAACTTATGTATGTACAGTGTAGTAGGTATAAAAGCACAAGGCTGCCGGGATATATTAAATACATGAAGAAAAAGTTTCACCCACTGTGCTAACAAAACTTTTAGTTCTGTTTAACAAGTTTTTAATGAGCCTTTGTCAATTGTGTATAAATTTAAAAAGAAATCAAGTCTGCAAAATCTCGATCTACTAAAATATAGCCTCTGACGTTAGTATTAAATTAACGCAATTCAGTTTTAAAGAAAAAGCATAATTTTATCGACGGAAAAGTTTAAATTCTCGACCAACTTCCTGTAGTTGAATACAACAGCATTAATTAACAGTAACTCTGACAAAAAAAGAAAAGAATATACTAATTTTATACAACTGTGGTATTAATCTGACATTTTCATAATAATTTGTATTTAAGGCATATAATAATATGGCGAAGAACTTTTAATAATAAAATTCTATACCAAGAATTTTTAATAAAAAAAACTCTACACCAAGAATTTTTAATAAAAAAAGCCTAGACCATATTTATATAATTTGAATAAATTATTGTCATGATGTCGTCGGTCATATTGCGAAATCGCTGAATATCACGTCGCGTTTTTTAAATTTTTTATACATTTTAATTAATTTATTAATAATCTATGGCAAAAAAAATATTTTCGTTTTTTAATATTATTTACGATAAAATAAAAAAGTTAGTTTTTTTTTTAATTCAAATATCCAATTGCAGAGTTACGTTGAGCGATAATAATTGAGCGGTTTTGTAGTATCATCAATGATATGACAAAATTTTACTTTTCATAGCGACAGATAAACGATATCACGTCTCGATTTTTTTAGATTTGGGAACTGTAGTCCTCAAACACTACTGTATGTCGTTAACTTTTAGTTTAAAAAAGATACGGAAGGCGCAGTTTATCAAATTTTATGTAATCATGTTCAATTTGAAAAAGATCTGAGAAATGTTCTAAAAAAAAGGTGCAAATAGGCAAAAGAATACATTCGGAATTTCACGCATACTGAAAAAAAATGGTACCTATGCTGAATGAACCATTTTCCTGAGAGTAGTTCTTTCAATTATCCACAAGAGGCAGCACTTGTGGTAGGTACAAACATTATTTTAGTGTTAACTAATAAAAAAAATATTATTATTATTATTATTTATTCTCCATTAGTGTTGTGTCATTTTAGTGGTATAAATTAAACATTTAATTAATATATTAATAATAATAATTTAATAATTAAGTTATACCACTAAAATGACACGACACTAATGGGGAATAAATAATGTTTGTACCTACCACAAGTGCTGCCTTTAGTGGATAATTGAAGGAACTACTCTCAGGAAAATGGCTCATTCAACATCAACTTCCTTAGTATTTCTTATGAATCAGCAGTCAGGAAAAAAGACGTAGTTTCAGTTCAACCAGAAATTTTAAAGGAAATTAAAATTTTATTAATTCTGATTTTTATTAGATGAAGCAATAATAAAATATACTACAAATATTTCCATTTACGAATAAAAACATGTTAATATCAATACCCGTTACATTATTCACCTTCAGCATATACACCCGTACTTCCACCACATAAACACGTACTTCCACCATATACTCCTGTACTTCCACCACAATTGTACAGATAGATTGCGCACAGCGCGCATTTTTTAACGTTTATTATTGCTTTGATAATCCACTTTGCCCCTATTTTTTTCGTTTTTTTCAGTTGACATATTATTAAGAATTTTGAAAAACACTTGAGCACTTCTAATTTATTAACATTTTTTGTCATGGTTTTGATTTTCTTTCAAACTACAGTTCCAAATAAATTCCACAGTGCAGAAGACTGTGTAAGGATAAAACATTACTTTGTTAATAGGGCTGTTGACAAGTTATTTAAATAACACATTTTATGATCCACTGAAATATTCTTGATTTTGATGAAATCATTCGGATCATTTCTTTCAACTAATTAATTGAAATAAAAAAAAATCTTTGCAACTATTCGAAGAAAAATTTCTTCGTTTCAGCTAAATTTTGTTGATATAACAATTTTTTTTTCAGGGTAGGGGAACACTAAAAGTTTTTGGTCTGGGGGATTGCTTCAGTATGTGGGGGCCATGGCACCAATCTATCTCCAAATATTAGTAATAATGAGCGATGACTTACAGTGACATTCCGGAAGTGTTAGATACTCTTCTATCGTCACAACCGTCGTCGACGGATTTGGACTGTCGGCCGTAGTAGTCCCACCTGGACGGTGACGTACTGCCCGGCGATGTACCCGTGCGCGAACGACCACGCGAAGACGGGCGCACATTCTCGTAAGGACTTCCCAAGGTCGAATCTGGAGGCACAGGGATCGGTGGCAACGACTGATTCAAACTTTCCCTGTCCAAATCTAAATCATGGGTCACTGAACCTCCATGTCCTGGAAGGAAACAAAATTGTTACTAAAATTATTAACTAACACAAGTTGGGGAGACAGTATACAAGAAGCGATGCGGGAAAGGATATTAGAAGAAGGAGAATGGGATGACAGAGATGTATGGAGATTGAAGGCGGAAAAACAACTTTTAAAACTGGGGATTTCGAGTATATGATACGGTAGATTAGATTAGATTAGAAAATCTTTCCTGATTTGTTAATTCTGACCAGCGTCGTAGCTAGGGTCTGACAACCGAGGCCCGCGCCAAGGGCGCTAACCTCCAGAGTGCGCAATCAGCGGTGCGAAAATGATTATTTTCAAGCAAAGAGCGCGAATTTAGAATATTTCCAAGGGGCGCCCATGATTTTAGGTACGACTCTGTTTCTGACATTTGTTATTTCTGACTTATCACCAATTAAGACCATAATATGATCTCAAATTAAGATTATATGGTCTTAAATGGTGATAAGTCAGAAACACAAGCTACGTCATAATATGACAAGATATTTTAGCTTGTGTTTTTCTTTAGTGTGCTATATATAACATATAAATAGAAAACGTGAGATAGACAGAGAACTGTAATATTTTAAGTATACGTTTCTGAATGCTTTGATAAAAGTTTATTAGAAACAATAGGCGTTTTTAACATAAAGATGAAAAATCTAAGTCGTGACAATTTTCCTTTTCAGAGTCACAAAAACTATATCGGTCTAAAGGTGAGTCTCTATAGAAATAAATCTTTGCTAGTCAATAGTGACAGTTGCCGTCTAGACAAGACTTTCTAAGTCTTGTCTTGTCTTGAAATATCAAGACTTCACTAAGTCTAAGTCTAGATTAAAAAACTCTTGTCTTGTCTTGAAAATGTCTAGACAAGACTTTTGCAAGTCTTGTCTTGAAAATCTAGACAAGACAAGAGTCTAGAAAGTCTAGATCTAGACGGCAACACTATAATCTAAATACACTGATATTGATATAAAAAGAAAGGTTTTGTTGAGAAGATTACAAATAAGGTATATGACGTCATGGAAAATTCAATATGGCGGACTCTAGACGCCATTTTCTCAGAATGCAAAAGTAATTTTCCTTCTAAATTAGCGTTGCCGTCTAGACAAGACAAGACACGACAAGACTTTCAAGGTCTTGTCTTGTCTTGAAATATCAAGACTGCACTAAGTCTAAGTCTAGATTAAAAAACTCTTGTCTTGTCTTGAAAATTTCTAGACAAGACTTTTGCCAGTCTTGTCTTGAAAATCTAGACAAGACATTTGCAAGTCTTGTCTTGAAAATCTAGACAAGACATTTGCAAGTCTTGTCTTGAAAATCTAGACAAGACATTTGCAAGTCTTGTCTTGAAAATCTAGACAAGACATTTGCAAGTCTTGTCTTGAAAATCTAGACAAGACATTTGCAAGTCTTGTCTTGAAAATCTAGACAAGATAAGAGTCTAGAAAGTCTAGATCTAGACAACAACACTACTAGTCAAGTAACATTTCTACATAACCTCAAAATTAAGTAGGGACAGTAGGGTTATATACGAAACTCAATAAGATAAGCAGACACTCACTTTTGATAATGTTAGTAATGTCGTGCGTCACATGCGCCGGAAACTGACTAAGTAGATCCATGACGGTGTTGCGGTGCGAATCGCGTATATTGAGATCGACGCCATGTTCTAACAGTGTCCGCACAACTTCAACTTTGCCGCAGAGCGCCGCTTCGTGCAACGCCGTACCCGCCGGTGTTCGCACGTTAACGTCGAATCCAGCGGCCAAGAGCACTTCGACTACAGCCCTGAAAACAAATACCAAGATTATTCGTCTGTTGTGCTATTTTAAATTAGCAATGGCGTCTAATGATTACAAAATGGAGAACTTCACAGAAAGTGACAAAATTGATTTGAATTTTGAATATAGATTCATCAATAATTTACTCTTAAGTATGCCTGTCGTTAGTGCCTAAGTGCATAAGCCAAAGTAAGACAATATTATTAACAGTATCTAGTATCTAGTGTAATTTTGTGATGTGAATAACATACTGGGGTGGCATTTTAGAAATATTAGATAAAACGGAAATAGTCAGAAGTGATTGTCATGTGTAACAAAACACAGCATGTATAGCTATGTTAAGGTCTCAGACACAGTAATCCAGGTGGCCGTGCGGAAAAGTACGAGTCTACCGACCGGTACAAACGCCAAGCCTGTTCGAATCCCGAAAGCTTTTAATTTTTTTTTTGTAATTATGAGATGTCTTGGGACACCCAACAGAAGCTATGCTCCTTACGCATTGTATATAAAATCGAATTTATTTACATATAAAAGCTATAGAAACAATACGCGCTGCCTAACCAATGAGGTGCGTTGCATCGCCGCGTTCGTGACGTTTCATTTTTTGTGATTTAGGTCCCCATCTCAAACGTGCGTTAAGAAGCATAGATTCAAAAAAATAAAATTACAATTATTTTATTTATTCTATTTTACAAACATTTGATTTTATACGATAGGAAAATAAAAGTGGATGTATTCCTTTCCATGACAACGAATACAATTAACATCTGTCTGTGCCCGCGATACAGACATACCCGTTTTTACATTAGATACGGATTAGCATCTGGATATCGTATTATACAATTTAGCTGATTTCAAATCCTTCATCTATTCAACATACAAGTAGTTTTATTTTCATTTCGTAAGTATTTTTATACGGAAAATATCACATCGATATGATATAGGTACATCTATTATATTATATCCTTTCAAATTACGCGCATTCTGGCGATGTGTGTAGGTACTATAGCGGATAAACTATCACGTATCGAAATCGCAATATCCGTTTCGAAAAAGAGCGTTCGACTTTTGTTTTTACAAACAAAAGCCTACTGTGCAGACGAGAATGTGAGTAAAATATTGGTTCTACTGTGTACACACGTTACACATCTCGTACTCTACTTTCACCTACGTAAGAAATAAAACAAGAGTCTAGGTATCAAACCATGAGGAGTCCGAACTTGGATTGCTCGCACGATGATCTCTCGGACTAATTCATTGGATCTTCACCCCGCGTACGTTTTTTGGGGGGGAACTCCCCCCTTCACCCCCTCCTTTCTCCCCGCAAAAAACGTTATCGTATCAACACCCCCCCTCGCAACGAACTCACCTACTGCGAAGGTTCGTCTAAAAAATCAATGTGCACACCTCGCTAAGTTTGTATGATAAAAAAATAAATAAATAGAGACAATATAAATAAATATCAAATGGAATAAGTAGTCGTAAAAAAACAAAAATCATTTATTTGTTCCGACTGGAATCAGCCGCCTTCCGCGTACGAAGCAGACGCGCAACCAACTTGCAGTTGTTTGATTTACAGCTGTTTTTATGGTATAACAAGTAGTATATTAACCTGTAAACTGTACCTATACTGTTATGCAAAAAGTACTTCGTGCTTGTTCGGGGCTCCTCATGGTTTGATACCTAGACATTTCTAGAAGTAAAACCATGTATTATATAAGTATACAGGTGTGTTCCGGGATATTCAAAGACGATTTTCGAGCTAATTTCATACCGTTCTGCCAGTAAACTCTTCAATTTGTAAAAATATAACTTAATGTTTTTGAAAAAAATGCGTCCATATTTGTTTACTAAAAAATAATGTAAAAGTACAAAAATGTGTCCTTAGTTTCTTTCTCATCAAAACATTTTCATATCTCGTGACATTGGATATTACATTATGTTGTTTTTCTTGTAATTTAATCATGTAATTAATTTTATAGCTATTTATCAAATGTGTTTTTCGTAGAAATATTTGTTTATTTTTCTTTCTCTCAAATTAAGTACTGGTTTCAAAAATTCGTTATTGACCGTGCATTTAACACTGATTTATCAATACATACAATAAAACAAACTTCCCCACCGCGTCGGTCTGTCTGTGCTCGATGTTCTCCGTAACTACTGAACGGATTTTGTTCCGGTTTTCACGATTAGATAGATTGATTCGTACGATGCAGTTTTAGAATTCAGATGTATAATTGAAACTTGGCGGCTCGGCTGCGCCCGGGTGAAAATCGGGGATAATCTCAGAAGACCAATTTCAGCATTTTTTCACTGTTCGATAGGTGATACTTTGCTTTAGGACACAGACTATAATAACTGGTTTCGTCCGGATGAAAATCGGGGGTTATCTCAGAAATTACTAAACCGATTTCAATTTTTTTTTCACTGTTCGATAGGTGATACTTTGCTTTAAAATAACTGGAGCGAGCGAACGAGCGAAGTGAGTGATTATTGTATTAATAAATAATAAATTCATAGCACCCGGGCGAAGCCGGACCGGACCGCTAGTTCGCGATAAAAATTATACTTTCAGCATCTTCATTTTTTGTTAAATCAGCTGGAAAAATAACAAATTAGAAACTGTTACTTATACCTATATTTTTTTTATTTCGCCTGTTAGAATTAAAAAATATTGAAATTCAGTAATATTCGGGCAATAATTTATTAACACTGCTGTCCTATTGTTTCCAGTTTGATTACGTATACATATTTCACGTAAATAATATGTTTGTTCAAAAACGCATTTCATATCAAAACGAATGAAATCCAATCGAGATTACGGAATGCTGCATATAAAACAAATGAAATATGAGAGTAACCGTAATACAACAGAGTCACAGTCAGTGGTATAAAAGAAATAATAATTATTAAAAAAAACCCGACTGCAAAAAAATTATACTAACCAAAAGGTAGAAAACAAGTCGGAAAACTTAAAACCTTGGACGCAGCAAGTGGGGAGCCATTCAAAAATAAACAGAAGATTGAGACCACCTGCTGCATCTAAGTTTTTCCCGACTTGTTGAGTGTAATTTTTTTGCAGTAGGTAGATTTTTTTTTGTATCTTTAAAATAAATATTTTTTTATGAGTACGGACAATATGGCGTCTAGCGTCCGCCATACTGAATTTTCCGTAACGTTATATACCCAGTGTCACTCGTGAGACTATGACGAATCTATCAACACCTCATTTATCAAAATCCATCGATCCGTCGTTGAACAGGACATGCGCAACACATAACCCGTCCTTTGCTTTGCTGCAGTCGGGTAAAAACAAATGGTCGGGTCCGCCGCACTGACTTACTCGCTGGATTGCATCGACCGCGGATTTTCCTTTATCAGTAAACTACCCTTTCTCGATTCTTTCGAGACAAATGGAATGGTGGCATATTAATTGCCATTAATGATATATCGATTTATATAAAATATGATCAAAATCGTTTAAGTACCTAGTTTTCGAGAAAACTTTCGATTTCGGTTCATCGGTAAACTACCCTTATTTGGGGATTAAGAAAAAAACAGAAATAACCGCCGTGAGGAATCCCCTAAAAACCTAAGTTTAAAATTTCTAAGAATCGTATTTAGGTATATCATAGTAATTAGTAGGAACTTGTATCTATACATTCGACAGGAACGTTTAGGTCTATACTAGCTCTTCCCGGCCTGGCTTCGCCCGAGTGCAAATCGGATTGTTTCCAAGTTGAATTGAAATCAAGTTTCAGTCAAAAGCGGTGTGAAATATAATATTTAATTATACCCAATAATAATAATAAGTCGCGGGCGGTTATAAAAATGAGCGAACGAGCGAAGCGAGTAGATGCCCGGACGAAATCAGACGAAGCATCTACTTTTCATTATAATTTATAAACAAATCAGACGCTACAATCAGTGTGAAAAAAAATTAAATAAAAATAGATTTAAAACATTTTCTTTTCATTAAAACCAATTACGGTCCTGAACTACTTTATTACGCTTTTGCAGTCACGATGTGTACAGAAGAACCGGCTGGTTTTTACTGTAATATCGATGTTTGATTTATTTTTTTCTCTGTTGTACGAGCAATTCACTATAAACGGTTACACTGATGGACTGTTTATTTTTGTGCAATTTTTTGTTTACAATCAGCTTAAAGGCTTTGAACAAATATGCATGAAAAATATGACACAAAAAATATTCATTTCTAATTTATAATATTTGAAACTTCCGAAATATTAAAAATGTTCACTCGTTTTTATAGCTTACTGCTTGAACAATTCATTGCCAGAACCATGGAGGATAGAGAGAAAGGAGACTAATCTCAATCACCGATGTCCAATAACAAAAATAAAAACCTCCTTCAAAAAAATCACTAAAAAGAGGAAAATAATAGAATTTTGAGGTCGGCGCCCATTTAATTACTAAAGCTTACCGTTTGTGAGATACACGGACGGACAGACATCGTGCAGGGTAATAGGGTTCCATACGGAGGTACGGAACCCTAAAAACAGAGATTTCATGTTCAAAAACCGGTATTTTGTGAGTCGGTATATGATTTGAATTTCCTTGATATTATATTATTTTGTTGTTATTAGCCATTTCTGACAAATAATATCTATTTCATTTAATACACACGTCACACATATCGACATTTTATTTTGTCGTGTCTGACTCACATACTGTGGAGTATATGTTTCTGTGGGGATGTGTGTAAGTAACTATGCACGTCTGAATGCACAAACGCATAATGTGATGTTCATAAACCAATCACCATACGCGATGCACTGCATAGTATCTCCATGAAAGCACACAGGCATGCACCGACACTATAATACACATTGTATACATCATACACACTAATAATAACAACAGTATATACAGGCTGTTTACAGAATCGATGCGTATACCTAATTCGTCCGAAATTCCAAAGAAAATTACTAGAGTACAATATTGGTGACGAGAAGATTCGTATGAGCGCCTATATCGGCCGGTCGTGGAACTGATAAGACACAGATAGCAGAGAATGTCTGGTTTGTGGGTACACAAAATAAATTGCAGTAGAACCTGGATAAGCGGGAGTTCAAAGGATCGAGAATATTTTTTTTCGCTTATCGAGGTTTTTACAAGTCCAGTTTCTCACTAATAAAGGTACAAGAGCAGCTTTTCTCACTTATAGAGGTTTACTCGCGGTCATTCAACGAAAAATCCTGCAAAAATTGTAAATATAGGTCTTAATGATATATAATAGAAAACACTCGATTTGTCCTCTACCAAGTACAGACTCTCGCTTATAGAAGTGTAAGGCAAAAGGTTCGGACGTGAAAAATTGACTCTCATATTGGGATCCGTCAGATGGGTGGAGCTTAAAAAACATGGCGCAGAGGGGAGGAAATTTCATATATGGGGTATACTTTTGCATGTAATTTTGTGATTTCCATTTCAAAGTGATAAGAAATGATAAAATATATAAGTGCAATTTGTGATTGGGCCGGTATGAATCCTAAACAAAGGAATTTCGTTGAAAGAGAACGGATTCTCAAAGCCGAACATATTATCAAATGTCGGAAATATAACGAGAAAAATGCATGAAAAATGAACTGTCAAAAGTAGTAATCTTTACGGCATTATGCTTAAAAACATAAAAATTAAAAGAAAATCTCCACGAAATTAATCATCCGTTCAATGATCCTTTATTAAGGCTGGGTTAGGTAAATAATGTAAATACATAATAAAATTGCAACATAATATGCTATATTGTAATAAGTAGGTAAGTTACTAACCTCCCAATATTTGTATATACACATAATTAGTCCTAATTTTGTCAATCATCAGAGATTTAACTATTGCAGTACAGTATGATAATGAGTACATCTTATAATTAACATAAAATATTTTTTTAATTCATAAATTCAGTTTTTGCACATTTCAATAGAAAATAATTCGCTGTAAAGTAAGTTTTACAAGGCATAACTTATAGTGTTTATTGCCATAATACTAGAAAACGTCGCGAATTCCTTTTTCGATAAGCTTTTTGTTTATTTTACTTTGTTTTATTTTTTTAATAAACAATTTCACGATAAATTTGCACTGTTAGCATGTAACATTTTCCCTCGTTTTGAGTACAATTTTCTGCCACCAGATGTCAGATGCTCATTTGACGGATCCCAATAGAAGTTTCTAATTTATCACTTATAGAAGGTTTCGGGTATAAAAATGAAAGGACACAATAAATCAGTCTCGCTTATATAGAGTTTTCTCACTTAACCAGTCGTTTATCTGGGTTCTACTGTAATTATTATTTCACAAACACAAAACCAATGTCCGAAAACAATAATCTATTTGACACATGACTATCAGACCTGTCTGTGTCTCGCCAGTTCCGCGATCGGCCGAAAGAGGCGCTCATGCGAATCTTCTCGTCGCCAATTATTAGTCTCGAAAAGATTTGGTCACCAAAATTTATGGTTCCGAACCAGTTCTGGAAATTTCACAAAACCTCACAAAAGGAACGATCGATAATTTTTTTGATCGACATCACTAGTTTAACAGCGAGCATTCCACACCCAGTAGGTATATCAAAATTTGGTAAATAATAATATTTCTTTATTTGCATTTACACCGAAAGGTATACAAAATGTCATATAGATATATATTAAAAGTTACATTAAAATACAGAAAATACTACCAGTCAACAAATTCTTTCAAATTATAGCAATTTTTTGTCAATATAGGTACCTTAAATATATACTCGGTATATTTCCGATATACCAAAGACCTGACTTAATTATAATTATGCCAATTTGAGTTTGTTTTTAAATTTAAACATATTAATGGTTGAAGGAATTTCCGTATTAGTGCTTAGTGCTTACCCAAAGCTATTAAGGTAAATACCTGGTCTATACCCAATTTTTATTTACTTAGGCGATCGATAAATCCATCATCCATTACCGTTCTAAACACACAAGGGACAATCTAGCAGATTAGCAAGAAAACAAAAAGCGTTATAGGATTATAACAAGACTCTTAAATGCGACATTGTTATCTGAACAAGCGCTTTTATTAGTAATAAGTGTTTCATGCAGAAAATGAGGTCAGGAGGATAAATCTTCCAATAAGTGTATTTCCGAGGCCCTCAAGTATAAGATAGTAGAGTTCGTATCATGTTGAAACAAATCGGTCAATTATTTCATAAAAGTATTATGTATGCATATGCAGTACATTATTAAAGAGACATACTACAACAAAGCCAAGAAAATATTGATATTGTAATAAGAATTTGGACAAAAAGGTATCTCAACCCTTTATCTTATGTATTCGCGCTATGAAATTGTAAACTCTTTGCCATACCAACTATAAAATAGCTGCTTTACTTACATGCATGTGCGTATGAAAAGTGATTTTTGACAGGCCGGTGTACGAGAACGTATCTTTCCCACACTAGTGTGGGAAAGCAAGTCATTTCCATAGTGATTTATGTTTATTCGCCTGATCCACCCGTTATTACATACTCCTGTGCGTACCTCGGCCTACAATAGGAGTGAAGTTGGCGACACAAATAAACTGTCAAAAAATTTTGAAAATACTGAAAATGAAGAGAAAAGCAGCTATTTTATAGTGGGTATGGCAAAAAGTACCATATCGATATATCTCGTGCGTAATGATATTATGACTCGTGTGATTGTTAAAACTCGTTATCACTCGTTTTAACATCAATACTCGTCAGTAATATGATACAAAATCTACGATTACAATACAATGCAACATTGAAAATAAATGGAATTACCCCACTCAACTTGGTTTTATCAGTGCTAGAGTGAGGATTTGCTTATTTTAATTTTTTGAGTTCTATTTATAAAATTAGGTTACTGAATATTTGTCCCCTCTGCGCATGCGTGTGTGTAAAAAGAATACTTCGAAAAAAAAGAAATGAAAGTAAAAAAAGAAAAAAATTAGAGCGAAGAAAAAAAAACGCTTACCACATTCTCAATATGACGATAGGAGTTCGCACCACAAGTACCCTATTTATTTATCCACCGCAATCATCCTGTAGGTATAGGTGATTGTTCAGTGTGAATATACATACGTACATAATATGCAAATCACGGCTATGTGACTTTGCTTTTGCATGGCCGGTGTAGCGATGCCGATTATTGGTATTATAGCCAATATACCGTACATGTGTGTACAATATTATAATATGCACTAACGTTGCACTAGCCTATAATAATGCACACTACACTATCTGTAATGTTGTTTCAAGGATGGACTTCGTAATAAAAAAATCGGCCAAGTGCGAGTCAGGCTCGCGCACCGAGGGTTCCGTACAATAATAAAAATAATGAGTTCGGTAGGGCTCAAAAATTAACAGATTTAAAATATTATTTAAGCTTGTTTTTAAAAAGTTTTTTTTTACTTATATTTTACTTTGTTCTTTTTAGTATTTCAACATTTTTCCGTATCAAATTTAATAAAAATAATTTTTAAGTAAAAAAAAATCTTATTAACAGACTATTTTTGATGAATAAAAAAAAACCTTTAGATCTTCAGTCGAACGCTCTACCAACTGAGCCAGTCGAACGATGATGGTCTATAGTGCGGCAGTATACAGGGTGTCCACGGCGACGTTGGCTAACATGGGTATCTTTGTTATTAGTGGAGATAGAAAGTCGGTTAAATGGGCAAAGTAGTGCCACATTTAAAAAATTTGCAATTGACGTCCCATATTAGACACATTAAAAACAACTGACAGTCAAATTACAATTAAGTATAGCGAAATTTTGAAGTGTAAAATTAATAATAAATCGTAGTTTAGCAGAACTGAATTATAATTTGACTGGCAGTTGTTTGTAATGTGTCTCTAATATGGAACGTTAATTGCAAATTTTTTAAATGTGGCATGTGATACACCAAATTAACCAGAAAAATAATCAGAATTCGAATAACTAAAAATCCAAAATGGCGCCCATAAGAAAAATCAAAGTTCATGTCAATATCTGATTATGTAGTGAATATAAAAAAAAATAAACCTACGCCACTGGAAAGATCTTAAAAAGTTATCAAAAAACGGTTAAAGAAATTTTCAGATATCTTCATAAATAAAAAAAGTTATGGCCAGTTTTCAAAAACGGCAATTTTCACTATTTTCTAAATAAATCCATAATGTGTCAAAATTCAATTGTTTTTTCGACGGGACGTTAATGAGCACATAATTCTGCACTACTTTGCCCATTTAACCGACTTTCTATCTCCACTAATAACAAAGATACCCATGTTAACCAACGTCGCCGTGGACACCCTGTATAAGTACGGCTGCAGTCAATGTTGTAGTAAAATTTATTAAAATTAATTCATTATTTAAATCATTATTTGCCAGGATTTATGCCACAACACACAATCAGTGAAAATTTTGTTTGTGAGATAGTCTTGTGACAGACGGATGGAGGGGCGGGTCGACCGACATCTTAGGCTCAGTAAATAGAGTTCCGTTTGGAAAAATTAAATAAACTTTAACAAAACCATTCCTTGTAAGCAGTAACAAATATTATAAAAAATTGTTTAAATTGTAATAAGCTACGACGCAAAACATGTTTCGCACTTGGATCTTGGTCTGCATATTTTAGGTTACGCTCCATCACCCACATAATGATTTTCAGCGTTATAATATCTACTTAAATAATTTTTTTTATAAAATCGCATATGTATAGAGTCGATTCCCTCTAGCGACGACGGTAAGAGACCGCACTAACTCTTTCTTAGCAATAAATTTGTTCTAGCTGGCGTCTCCGCAAATTAATGTCCACATTACATAAATCAGCAAAGTTGATTAGGTACTGTTCAAAAACCTCGTGTACCTAACATAAATTGTTCACAATATTGTGAAAATAACATTTTCTAAAAACATACTAAAGTAATTACTTTTAGATTCAATACACACAATACACAGAAAATGACGGTACATAATGAAACCGACATGAAATTTAATTTAACTCTTTGAAATTTGATTTACGGTCGTGTTAATCATTTAATTCGCCAATGGTTATTTAATGCATATTTAACAGCCAAAATCGATTGGACGTGTCCACTGTTCACGCTTTATGTTAAAAATGCGTGACCGACTCGTAAATTGTATTCACTAGATTTTTATTAAAAGTCAATAAAATTAAAACAACGTGATTACAAGCAAAACATAAATTGATTTTTATTATGAATATATGTATGACATTCGCAACAAATTTAATTTTACAAAAATTAATATTAAAAAACTATTTGTTAAGCTCTTTTTCTTTATTCAAGTCATTGACAAATAGGCACAGCTAGTTGGAATAAATTTTAACAGTTCTCTGTTAAGTTTCTTAGAAACGATAAATATTTAGTGTTTTTTAATTATTTTTTTAGGTTATTATTAGGTTATTTCCGGGTGGACACTGGGCCCCTAAAGCTCGTGGACCCGTGTACCGTAGAACACCGGCAGTTACGATTCTGAGTACAATACATTATACAGAGTGTCTCAGAACTTGTCAAAATTAAAATCTGGGTTAAGCACTTTAAAAAAAGAAAAAAAGTTCCTACGAAGGTTTGCCCGGAAACGCTTCGTTAGGACGTTATGGTCCCGTATCCCCAAACAATGAAGGCTCAAGTTTGGGTTTTAAATTTTTTTTCTTATGTTTGGAAGAAGAAAACAAATGAAATTTGGTAGGGAGTTACAAATAGGAACGCATCTAAAGGATATTTTTTCAAGCATCCCTTATCGTTGAGGGAGGTGAAAGCGGCAACCCTCTTCTCATTTTTCTACTTACCCCAGATTTTTATTTTGATCAGTTAATCTTGAGACATCCTGTATAATAGAATTATAGAATGTAATTTTTTTCTCAATACTTACCTACAAAATATACCCCCTGCACGTTTATCTCAAATCCTTTCCCCTCGCCTAAAAACGGTTATGGCTCTATTTTTAAAGCCAAAATTATAAATTATTCATTTGTTTTAACAAAATCTCTTTTTAAGAAACATAAAATTGATTTATTTCCCACTATAAAGTTATGTATTTTCAAAAAAAGTTTGGAAATAAATAGAACATGTGGGACTGTGAAATAAACAATAGAAAAAGAAGGAGCCATTAAAATTTCAAATTGAGAGACTTTAATGCTTAATTCAGTAAGGAATCTTCAATGTTACATTACAAAAAAGGCACCGTTTGATTTACTTAATGGTTTTATTATACAACAAAATCCGTCGGTAACTGTTAGAAAATGGTAAAAGCCAAATAAAGGTATAAGAATCACACTGCAAATCCTTCAGGTGAAAAATTAAAGAAAAAAAAATCCTGAAAAAACTTAAAAAAATAAAAATAAATTATGTAATCTTTCACGTAGCCAACACTTTTTTTTTAATTCGTCTGTAGAATCTAGAGTGATTCTTGGTTCTTCATTTGGCGTTTAACCGAACCCTTTAGCTTTATTTTAAAAATAGCGTCGGGGAGCCATAACCGTTTTAGGCGAGGGGAAAGGATTTGAGATGAAGATTGCAGGGGGTATTTGTAGGTATCGAATGCTTTAATTGCAGCAATAGATAGCTAATATAAACGACAATAACTAAGCTAATTTAAGCACCCCGAACACGTTTGTGTGTTGTTATTATAATATATTAACATGAAAGGTAATAGGTGTGCGGTTAACATGTCACGTGACGTTTAATTAGCGGTCAGAGCCGATCATATAACTACAATACAAATAAAGTACACCTATTGATGAAGTGAACCGTACATATTAACCAATAATTGCCGTCCCACATTGTCGGGGCTCGGGGTTGTTTAGGATACAAGACTGTAAATTTTGAACATTATAGCGTATACCTACTATTCCAATGAAACAATTCTCTCATATAGATTTATTCTAGTGTGATTTTCTTTGTCAGCGGCATTCAAGTTGTAAACAGTTCACTGACTGTCTATTGTATCCTTGCTGACGTTAAAACGCCTATTTTGTAGCCAAATATTATAAATTATAGATAGATATTGGGATCCGTCAAATGAGCATATGACATCTGGTGGCAGAAAATTGTACTCAAAACGAGGGAAAATTTTACATGCTAACAGTGCAAATTTATCGTGAAATTGTTTATTACAAAAATAAAACAAATAAAATAAACAAAAAGTTTATCGAAAATGGAATTCGCGACGTTTTCTAATACCATGGCAACAAGCACTGTCATTTTATTACCTCGTAAAACTTACTTTACAGCGAATTATTTTCTAATGAAATGTGGAAGAACTGTATTTATGAATTAAAAAAATATTTTATATTAATAACAAGATGTATTTATTATCATACTGTACTACAATAGTTAAATCACTCATGAGATTGACAAAATTAGGACTAATTATGTGCATACAAATATTTTGAGGTTAGTAACTTACCTACTTACCTACAATATAACATATTATGTTGCAGTTATGTGTTTACATTATTCACCTAATTCAGCCTCAAAGGAGAATGGATGATTAATTTCGTGGAGATTTTGATGTTTTTAAGCAATATGTCGTAAAGATAACTATACTTTTGACAGTTCATTTTTCATGCATATTTCCGACATTTGATAACATGTTCGGCTTTGAGAATCCGTTCTCCTTCAACGAAATTCCTTTGTTTAGGATTCGTACCGACCCAATCACAAATTGCACTTATATACTTTATCATTTCTTATCACTTTAAAAATCACAAAATTACACGCAAAAGTATACCCCGTATATGAAATTTCCCCCCTCTGCGCCATGTTTTTTAATCTGACGGATCCCAATAGATATTGTGATCATAGGTGCTCGACAACAGAGAATATTATTATATCTACAACTAGCGGCCCGCTTCGGCTTCCACCAGGTGCTATGAATTTATGATTTATTAATACGATTTCTGAGATTACCCCCGATTTTCACTCGGACGAATTATAGCCTATGTCCCAAAGCAAACTATCACCTATCGAACAGTGAAAAAAAATTTGAAATCGGTCTTCTGATATTACTCCCGATTTTCACCCGCGGGCGAAGCCGGGCCGGCCAGTTTCAATAATACATCTAAACCTTCCTTGTGAATCTAATCGTAAAAAACCGAAAAAAAATATCCGTTCAGTAATTACGGAGAAATCGGTCTTCAGAGATTAACTTCGATTTTCACCCGGGCGAATCCGGGTCAGCCAGTTTCAATAATTATACATCTTAACCTTCCTCGTGAATCAATCTATCTAATCGTGAAAACCGGAACAAAATCCGTTCAGTAGTTACGGAAAAAATCGAGCACAGACAGACAGAGAGACAGACAGACGTGGTGGGGGACTTTGTTTTATAATATGTACTGATGATCGATGCTGCGCGTCTGAAGTGTCCCCCCGATTTAACTTTTGAACGAATTGAGCTCAGAGTTAGACTTCGGACAAAATTGAGGTAAAATCTCTTGCCCAAAGAAGGTCGAAAGAATAATAGCGCAAGTTTAGGAAAATTCCGTACAGACTGTTTCTAATATTTATCATGTTCTCATAATAAAATAGACAAAAAATGAACGAATAATTACTTTTAAAAAAAATTTCTTTTACAAACTTACTTGTGCCCATTTCTGCTGGCAAGATGAAGAGGAGTATGAGGAAACACAATGCCAGGTACCGCTCTTCTCATTGGCTCCGTAAGCTCTGGATGTGTTCTCACCAACAATTCCACCGTCTCTAATCTTTAAGCAAACAAGCATAAAATAGTTCAAAGAAGATACAACTTTTTGAAATAGTGCAGAGTGCTTGATATTCATATTTCATTTTCAATTAATATATCAAATTCTGAAGACGGATGTTAAAAAAAGTGTTAAGATCGATTTGTTATAGACTTGACTCATAGTTTTATACATTCAGAAAAAACCAAATAATTTTTTTTCTATCGTCGTATCAAGCCAAATTCATTCCAAATTATGGTAATAGCGCAATAATCTATTGCTTTTGATATGGGATACCGTCGTAATACCAATTACGAATGATAAACATCACAAATGAATGCCTAAGCAAGCAGTACGGATTACCAGTAAATAATCAATTAAAGAATTTTTTTGTGACATTTGTATTCGTATAGTACGAGGTATAGTAAGTATAAAAAAAATATCTGCTTGCCGCGGTTCTCAACATTGTAATAAATCAATTGAATTATTAACAGACTAAAAAAAAAAATATTTTAAACTGATAATTAGTTATTCTGTTATTTTAAGTATTAATTAATTCATTAAGAAAAAAACATTTCATTTGAATATTTTGTATCAATCACGTTTCAAACAAACAGAAAAAAGTAGGAAAAAAATTAGCATTAACCGCAGTCGGTAGGATTCGAACCTACGCTCCCAGAGGGAATCTGATTTCTAGTCAGACGCCTTAACCGCTCGGCCACGACTGCTATATACCGATGGACTGCTCGTCGCCAATGCACTGACAGTTTATTTATACTATTTTATAACAAAAATGAAACTAGAAAAATAATGCTCTACAACACATTTACTTTTATAAAAAATGATTACAACGCATTTTACTTCACATAAAAATAATGTTCATTCAATAAATTATAACTAAATAGTTTGTACTTTTTAAATTATTGTTGTATAATTTTACCAAATAGGTAGTATATACGTAACGGATATAACATCATTTATTATACAGGGATTTGCGCCGACTCGCCGCCTGGGGCGGCTGCCGCCTCGACGATGACACACACAGCGTTGTCAACGCGGCAGCCAGGTTCTTGTGGAGAACCATGTGTCGAGGCGGCTCTCAGGCCGGCTCTCAGTCGATCTCCGCTGTGCGTGCTTTGCACCATTACAAAACACTACTTGAGTGTCGAGGCGGAAGGCGCCTCAGGCGGCGAGTCAGCGCAAACCGACGTGCGTCTCATCGCTCTTATAGTCTTAGGGCTGAACATTTTCTAATTAGTGATGAAACTATTATCATTATACGATTACGATATTGTTTAGAATGTTCAGATAATCGTACGATTACTATTAATAAATAAAAGTAAGTAAAAACGCATAATTAATTATTTTGTTATTGAGTTTTCAACATGAAAATGGTTAGACTATTATAGATTGCAATGAGTCAATTTTTCTACCTCAGTTGTTTAGTTACCTAAATAAACATCCGGATGCCCTTTCAAATAGGTCGTTAATGGTAAATCAATTTAAGTTTTGTGTAGAGTTACAAGTTACAACAGTTACAATGGGTTAATATCGAACTTATAGAGAAATAATGTGTTGATTAGTTTCCAGTGTTCCGGATTAATTTCACATAAGATAAATAGTTTTGGCGAGCACGACTAAGATTTATTATATTTTTAACAATTCTTTGTACAAGATTTTTATTAGTTTTTATCTATATTTCATTTTTGAACTAATTCTGAAAATGGATAGTTTGAAAGCGCTCAAATAAATGTTATATTTTAACGTATTTGGAAAGGATTTCTTTTCTATAAAAAATTTCCTGTAAAATTTTCCAAATATATATGTATAAAGTTTATAATAGTCTCTGTCTCACCTTCCATATTGTGCAGCGAGGTCCAACGCCGTCTCCTCTCGACTGTTGCGAATCGTCGGATCGCAGCCGTGTTCCAGCAACTGCGATACGACTGCCGCGTGACCATACTGCGCCGCGCAGTGAAGTGCCGTTTCGTTGTCCTTTGTCTAGAATAAAAGTACTCTTTTATTTACAATGTAAATTTATAGTTATTCTACCTTTTTTCGTGTTAAATGTCAACACTTTACTAATTTAACAGCTGAAAATCAACTTCAATTATCTAAATTTAACAGACCTTAAAATAGTTTAATGGACTTTATATAGATACTTATTATTCACTTTTTAAGCGTCTATTCCGCAATGTTTATCATACTAATATTAAAAAGAGAAAACATTTGATTTTTTGTATGTTTGTTTATTTGTAATGGATAAATTTAAAAACTACTTAACTGATTTTAAAAATTCTTTCACCTATAGAAAGCTACATTATCAACGAGTAACATGGGATGTATTTTATATTCAAAAAAATTAGAGATCCCTACGAAAATTACAATAATGTAACCTAAGGTAATAAAAATTTGCCTATATAAAAGTCATTATTTGGCGTGCGCTGCGAAAACTATTGATTAATTATAAATTCGAGCGAAAGAGCGAAGCGAGTGAGAAATGTTTTAATTAATTGTAAATTCGAGCGAACGGACGAAGCGAGTGAGCAATGTTTTAAATAATTATAAATTCGAGCGAACGAGCGAAGCGAATGAGTAATGTATTAATAAATTATAAATTCATAGCACCCCGGCGAAGCCGGACCGGGCCGCTAGTTATCTATAAAGGGGCGTCCACAAATTATGTAACACAATTTACGGTCCTGGTACGTGGGGGAGGGGGGTGTCAAGGTTGCGTTACGTCACGGTCTTAGTGAATTATTATTGGGAACTAAAAATTTTTTTTTCTAAATATAAGCCCAAAACATTTCACAAAGCATCCGTTACGTAACAGAATGGAGGCGGCAGGGGGTCCGACCAGGCTTGACTGTCCTGATACGTGGGGAGAGAGTGGATCGAAAATTGGAGAATTTTGCGAATTATACCTACGTAATTTGTGGACGCCCCCTTATTTTACTAGCAAGATTTTAAAAGTAAGTTGCATGTACCATCAGAAATCACTCTAAAAAAACCAGTTGAATCAAAAGTTATTAGATATACCCGAAGTGAAATTCTCTTTTATAATAGCCCTGAATTTTCAGCACTGCGACTTTACAATACATTACCAGCACAGGTAACTATAATGCCTTATTTTAAATTTAAATCTTTATTAAAGAAACGTTTGATTTCTCTTTGTTTATATTCAGTAATTGATTTTAAATTTTAATTTTATATTTTATACTCAATTTGTACTTGTATTTGTATTTGACATGTCATGAAATGTTTTTTTCTTATTGACAAAATATATCTATCTATCTATCTATCTTGTATATGCGCATAATATGCTTTACATTTATGTGATATAACTTAAAAATTATACTAATACTCGTATTACATATTCGTCAAATTCTACTCCACAAATAGACGCTTAAGACCTCAGTTGTCGAGCGTCTATAATTCGCAATCTATGTATCTACTCCAAAGCTTTTAAATCAGTATTTTGAATAGACTATACTTTTTTCTAATTGCATTTTTCTTTGCACTGGAATTTGAAACATCTTTGCGGTGTTCCAGTTTAGTTCACTTTAAGTTTGGAACGTGACACCAACGTAATGATGCATTGCTGTTTTGATAATGACAGGAAATTTTGTCATCAGTAATAACTTACTAACAAGTGCTTCGTCACGATATGAGTTATTGTTCCAGTTGTCAACTAGACAAATACACATTACAAGTTCTAAGTATCACAACGACTAAACTGTCTGTGTCGTGTGTAGGTCTAGGTACTAAAATATGATGAATATGATGAATATGGTGAGTTCGACCACCCGTATCAGTCGTTTTTTTCGAAAACGGTTAGTCGTAGAGAGTTGTGTAAAAAAATTGTATTATAAAAGCCCTAATAAAGAATCGAATGGTGATAATTTTTTTTCCCGGGAAGGTCGGCTTCCCTATTAGTTTGCTCCAGAATGTCCAGAACTCCGGAATTATAAATGTAACGATAGGTCGAAAGTGATATTGTTGAAAAGATCTTTAAAAAATAAGCAAGTTTTGTAGGAAAATTTTTTTTATTACTGCCACCCCTGTAAATTTCTATAAGTATAAATATAAATTATTATATGTTCAAAACTCCGGAATTTTAGAAAGCACGACAGGTTGAAAGTGGTGCTGTTGAAAAGCTCTTTAAAAAATAGGCAAGTTTTGTAGGAAAAATTATTTAATTACTGCCACCCCTGTTAAGTAACAATTGTTTGAAATTATTAAATCAAATTTTCATAATAACGATCGAAGTCGGCATTAAAAATCTAGCAACCTTAGACATTGTCACAAGTGTTCAAATACTCTTCCATTTACTCTTTAATACATACTACTGAGCTCTTCTGGTTATACTGTGAGTGTACTTCTTCAGTGTTTAATGATCGATAGATAGGTAACTAGATTTTAAATGCGGGCTTTTAAAAAGTTCGTTATTATGATATTTTAATTTAGTAATTTCAAACAAATATTACTTAACAGCGGTGGCAGTAATAAAAAAAAATTTCCTACAAAACTTGCTTATTTTTTAAAGATCTTTTCAACAATACCACTTTCGACCTATCGTTACATTTATAATTCCGGAGTTCTGGATATTCTGGAGCAAACTAATAGGGAAGCCGACCTTCCCAGAAAAAAAAATTATCACCATTCGATTCTTTATTAGGACTTTTATAATACAAATTTTTGACACAACTCTCTACGACTAACCGTTTTCGAAAAAAACGACTGATACGGGTGGTCGAACTCACCCTGTATATAGGATGTCAAAAAACGGATCAAAGAATTTAGGATAGTTTAGTGCTTTTAAAATAAGTCAGACCATATTATCAGTTACACTGCAGGCGATTTTCTGCTTCGATAATTTGTGTCGCTACCGTCGCATTATCTCGAAATTATACGTTACGCATATACTACGAGTAGTTAACAAACAACATCAGCGTCCGAGTACAGTAATAAACGGTTTAAGTGTTTTATTTTGTTTATTCTGTAAACATTTCAGTTGTCAAAGGCAAAACCACTTCTATGTTGAACTACTTTTTTTTTCTCAAATTGTAACTTGATATTTAAGAAACGCAACCTTTAACAGTTAACTGTTTCTTTCCTTAGTGTCCAAAGGTTGTTTTTGATGTTTGCTGGGCATACATTTTATACTTAATAAAAAAACTCGGGTCGCAGTGCCAAAACCCTGCCGACAATATAGTGTATTTGCTAATACTGGAATTGTGGCTTTATTATGTGAACTTAAGGTTGTTTATGAATAAAATAAAAAATTTAACCCCTTAATACATCCCTTAAAATAATATTTTTTTTCTTAATTTTAATATTTTTATCAATGCAACCTCGGTGCCAAATTAAATACACCCTTCAGTAAGTAAAGCACTATCCGCAAACTAGTGTTTTCATAAAATTTGTAAGTCCGGTCCTGTCGGGCCGATTTTATTAAAATTTTAGCAGCACATTTTAATCGTTACTAAAGGGTTAAATTTCAATTTTGAAACGATTCTGAGAATTTTTTCGGCATTTTTGGGCCCAAAAACATTTTTCAACCCCTAAAAACCACCCTTAAAATGGTCCGATTGGGCCCATTTTAAATAGGCTTCGTGCGGTGATGGATTTCAACGTGCCTACCAAATTTCATCAAAATCAATTAACTCTTTCGAAAGTTATTGCCCGTACACATATATATATATATATATATAAATATATATATATATATATACATATATAAATAGACATTTCCAAAAATGGTGCCAAAGTGTTCAGGAGGCTATGAAACGTCGAGAAATTTTGGTCCGACCCCTAGGTCCCGCCATCCGACCGACGCCAATAGTGTATGTGCCATATGGCAAATACACTAAAAAAACTTGTCCAGGGAATCACAGGTGTTATTGCAACACCGCCATCCACTACCCTCCAAAGGAAAAAAAAAGTCGTGTTTCTTAAATAACAAGCTTTGAACAAAAAAAAATCTTTATCATGTATTTCTAACCAAAATATCTGACAACTGATATAATAATAGTCTACATGATGACCACGATAAAATAGATGCACTTAATCATTTCGAAACAGAAAACCGCCTTTGATCTAACAAAATTTCATTGCGGATCTATTTTCACCAATTTATGTTTAAAATATTTCAATGAATACTAAACGTTTTTATAATTGATTGTAGTGTTTTTAATAACAGCGAGGTAATTTAATACATACTAAAAAACATTTCATATGAAAAAAAGTTTTCTTTCTGCTAAAAAATTAAAATCAAAACTGGAACCCATAAAATACGGTTTAATACTGATCTATCATATTTGAAATGTAAATCGTAACTGTTTCACGCAATTACAAATTATTCTTTATTAAAAACATTGCAAATCATAATCGTGTAGTTTTTAACGAAACATGTTCACACCCTGTAGATAATAGTACTTGCAAAATATCTATATGTATGTTGTATTTAATGAACCAAAAGACGAGATTTCTCATCAATAATGCATGCGGTTGTTGACCGTACAATTTATGAAAGTTTTGAAATAATTCTATTTTAGCACACACATATACACACTTTAACATACATAAAAAACAGAGATACATAATAATATAATATAACGGCTTCTTATCAAACATCAATAGAAAATAATAATAAAAGTGGATTGGCAATTCTAGTTTTTATTGTTCATCATAAATATTTGCGAACACGAGCTCGTGCTTTAAAATGATAGGCTATTATAAATTTAAAAAAAAATTAATTTTAAATTTAAAAAAAATAAAAAAAATGTTTTTGAATGAAAAATTACTTTAGGAGGTTTTTAGGATCCGCAAATGAAAGTGACACGTTATTATTGATCGCGACGTTTTGTCGGTATTCCCGACTTCGTCAGGCTCTATAATATTGTAAATATAAAACAAACGAAATACATTAGTATGTTACATCTGTAGCTTAGAGGTAAACAATTTTAATGTTATATACTCTAAGCTACAGATGTAACATACTAATGTATTTCGTTTGTTTTATATTTGCAATATTATAGAGCCTGACGAAGTCGAGAATACCGACGAAACGTCGCGATCAATAATAACGTGTCACTTTCATTTGCGGATTCTAAAAACCTCCTAAAGTAATTTTTCATTTATATTTTTATATATTTATATTTTTCATTTATATCACATTTTAACCATTACGAGAAAATGTTTTTATTTAAAAAAAATAATAAAAAAAAAACAGTTTTTTCATTGCCATAACATATCACATAATTGTTTTTTTATTTTTTTATTTTGGCAACTGTCAGGTTATCTAGGCGTAGTATATTATATTGTCAATTTATTATTTTCAGCTTTTAAAAACAACCTACACAATCTATATCTACAATTTATTGTAACAAAATGTATAACGAAATAAAATGTAGAATCAATCACGTGCAGAAAAAAATATGATAGGTATAATCAAATAAATATTATTGTTACAATTACGACTCTAATTTAACTAGCAAATAAACAAAAATTTGATCTTTTTGTCAAAAATTATTGTTAGGTATCCACATCAAGCTATTTTTTGTCTTCCTTAATTCTGTAAATATATATATTAAACGGAAAACTAAAAAGAACTAACATCCGGTTAATATATCGTACTTAAAAAATTTTAGTGATTTCCGAGTGATGCATGCACAGACAGATCCAGACAAAAATGGTAAAAATTGCTGTTTTGGCCTCCATATCGATAAAAATGTCCACGACCCCGGTACATTTTTATTACATGTATAGAAATAGATGGATAAAGCAACAAATTCTAAATCTTCCACTGGGTGCATGGATTTCTAAGTGATCCATAGGTGCAATGGCAAGAGACACCACTGTCGGTTACTCGTTTTTAGGTGCCTTCCCATTATACAAGTGTCATAACAGGGCCGTAGCTATAGCTGAATTCAAGATAAGGCACTGAAAGTTTAAGGTAGGGCTGAAGCAAAAGACTACAATATATTTGGATTGCCCACCTCATTTGGTGAAATCAAATTACAGGAGCAAAAAAATGGTGACCAACAATTTAAATAATTATATATTTTTTAATCAAAAAGAAAAAAAATACATTTGCCATATGTTGTCAAATTTCCGAAGAACTTCATTTAGATCCAACGATTTTGATCTTGTTTTTTCAAATGCCAGATAGACCAAGCCTGCCATTCTGTCGTGAGTCGTGACGGTCTTTGCGACTTGTTTATAATTCCTTGAGGTGGGGCACTGGATGTTTTAAGGTAGGGCATTGCCCCTTAATGCCCCCCCTAGCTACGGCCCTGGTCATAAAAGATGCCAGCAAAATGTATTTCATCAGTGCACCTTTTATATCTAAATAAACTTACAAAGATTATTCTTGGATTGTGATTCACGTACCTACTGGTGGATTAACTGAACAGCTTTTATTTCAGTATCGAAACGGATGTTTATAAAGAAACTGATATATCGCAAAGATGCACTAGATCACAGGGGATGTTACTTTGTCCGAACACAAGAATCTAATATGCGTAGAATGCTCGACTGAAATATTTCCAAAGTATATATAGGCTGTCATTGAAAATTTTTGTTGGAATGCAGCCAATTATATAATTCATTCCAAACATATCGGAATAAATCATTTTACCAACCATAGTCACAGTCGGGATTCTAACCTGAACCTTTCCACTTTCGCGGCGGAATGAGCTTACAATTATTATTATTAATTTATATAGGCTGCCATATTTCAACAGGTTACAATAATTCTATAAGAAAAGCTGTCACATCTTAAAAAAAATGTAATTTAAATTTCTAAAAACTAATTAAATAAATTTATATAACACTTCATATTAGAACACCTATTGAAAGAAAGATTAAAATTCCGCAATAGTTTGAATTTTCGTTGTTTGCATGATTTTGCTATAACTCTTCGATTAGAAAACTGAGAACTGGGACGAATGGGATATTCAGTTCGCTATATTATCTATAAATAATAAACTGAAAACCAATTGGTATTATATCCAGATAACTTTTTTTTTAATATTCAAGAATAAAATTATATTTGACAGAAGATCGGATGGTAAATAACTAAAATCTACCCGGGAAAAGGCATGTCGGAAAACTATATAGTATTTTATAAAAAAATTAAATTAGAAATTTAAAAAATCCCCGACGCAGAAAAGCAAACATTTAAAAAGTGAAAAAAGAATTAATATCTATACTATATCTGGCCCGATGCACCGTCTATTTCTTCGTTTATCAGATGAAATATTTAATTCATAAATGAGTCGGGGGCCGCTGAGATATTGATATTTTTGCCATTTTACAGTGGTCCCCGACGCATTTATGAATTAAATATTTCATCTACACGTAGAAATATAGACGGTGCATCGAGCCAGATAATAGTACCTACTAGATATTAATTATTTTCTCACTTTTTAAAGGTTTGCTTCTTTTGCGTCGTTTTTTTTTAAATTTCTAATTTATTTATTTTTTTGTTTATAGCCAACCAATTTATTAGGTCTCTGGGTAAAGTTCTTCGCTTATACTTTTGGAAATATATGTACGAGTTACATCGCTGTTATAAAGAAGCACAGGTCAATGGTTACTGAACATACTGTATATCTGCAGGAGCAAGGCCCTGCGTCTGTCTCCGTGTTCAGTACGCGTTCCTGCAACTGACAACGACATACAGCAGCGACATGAATTACACTTCGGCTCAGTGAATCGGTGACTTCCCGGTCTCCAAACCACGGAAAAGTGAATTGAAAACATCATCTGTACTGCCTTTCCAATATTACCTACCATATCCATGCATTTACGTTAACTCTACTAGCTATGTCCCAGACCTATAAAATCGGTAGTGGCATTTCTTTTTCTAATTTTTGATAATATTATGATTATGCCTCATGCAGTTTTTCATTCAAGATTTATGGAGTGATTCCATATTATTATGAATTTGTGACACTTTATAAATCTATAAAGTTATAATCAATGTAAAATTTAGGTTAAAAAAAACTCATCCTTCCCTCTGCTATTTAATTTTTTTTGGGTAAAACTACCCCAAAAATCTTGAGAACTAATAGATATAACAAAAAAGTTAAGACAAACATTCTTCTATATAGATAAATCTCTAAAACTTTGGTTCTTACACATTATCGTGTAGGTGGAAATGTATGGGCAAAAAAAGAGCCCGAAAGTCGAGCACTATTGTTGTCTTGGATACCTACTGCTAAAAAGTAATGTTCCTTTTATATAATTTGTTCTTCATCGAATTTTACACTGGAAATACATAAAGCAAAGAACGCTTCAAATTATGCTTTTCATCCCATATATTGATATCTTTAAAAATTTTGAAGGCAATACAAGTTTCAATTAATTTTCGACAAGGAAACATCACTTAAAGTTTTTTGAACTTATTTAAAAACATCCTGTATAAGTAGCATAGTAGACGACAGTTTTACATTAAAAAAGGTTTTTGACTCAATTCAAAACGGTAAAAGAATTTTAATGCGCTAGAACGGGTAGACTGTTGCAGTAAGTCGGAATATTAGGAAAGATAGCGAACTTTAGTGACATTTATATTATTACGTACTTATATAATATTATCAACGTTACATAATAGTATGGAAATTTAATTCAACTTCGTGTCTTTACATTTAAAAAAATGTACCGTCGAGTTTACAAAGTTAACAAAATATATTATGAACATGTTTCTATAGTAGACTGCTTAAATAAAACAAACTTTGTAACTTATTTTCAATTATTAAACTTCTCAGTCAGTAAGTTTTTTTATTCATTAAACTTTGAACTATGTTTAGTATTGTACTTCAGCGAATTCTAATTTAAAAAGGGAAAAAATCGCACGGTATGGCCGCGGTTACATTGCAGCCTTGGAAAAAATTTTCTCTCACTGCAGACATGGTTGACCCACTAATTAGAATTATCCGTTATGGTTCTAGGTTTACATATTTTTGTATAAAAACAAAAAAATGTTTCAAATGCAATTTATTTGATCTACTTATCTTCTATAAGCTATACAAATCCTTTATTTTTTAGTTTAAATGTATGCTTAACTTTTTTGTACACAAAAACTGAGAGCTATCCAAAATTATTGTTAACACTTTAAAACAGTACTTATTAAGATCGATTTATATTATCCGGTCAGACACGGCCCGGGAACGTAGCGTTTCCGGCAAGACAAACATTTTTACATGCATTTCAAATACGAATATTTATACTTATCGGATCCCGTCCGTTCAAACACGTATCAATACTCGTATTTGAAATGCATGTAAACATGTTTGTCTTGCCGGAAACGCGCTACGTTCCCGCGCCGTGTCTGACCGGATAATATAAATCGACCTTTAGTCTATGAGTCGGCATTAGAAAAATATACCCTTTTCTGTTAATAGAATAAGATAACATTTAAAAGGAAGATAATGATATAGAATTCGAAGTTGCTATATTTAAATAGAGCAATTTGATCCTTGAATAGTTTGTAGACTCTGAAGATGGTATGAAGAATACCGAAACGTTAGTAAAATGCAAATTTAATAAAATCAGTATTGCTTTTTATTGATCCTTTGTGCTACGGAAGTGCTCATTTCCAACAGTTCTTAAAATTAAAGATAATGATAATCAAACTGCGGAGGGGCAGCCTAAAAAATCCTGCTGCCATTAGTTTTAATTAATTCTTAAATAAAGCTAAAGGCTGAATGTGAATAGGATAACCTTATGTAAGCACGTGAGTGCGAGAGAACGCGTATATCGAGAGTCAAGCGTCATGGAATTTATACCGATTGTCCGAAAGCAATTCTGGACAATAAAAGTTAATGAGTGCAACAAGGAAGACATAAACAAAATGAGTAGCGCGACCAAGATAGAATGCAATCATGACTAAGCTAATTTTTAAACTAAATTTGAAGTAAACACCCAAAGTATCCATTGAAAACTAAAGCATAAAGTAATCTGTGTGTAGTAACACTTCTTTTTTTGCTTCTTGTCCAATACTTATTAGAATGAAAATAGTAATAACTAAATTTGCTTCCGTACAAGAAGAAAACTCTTTATTGGATTAAAGAGAAATTGACATGTTTCGAGAGCTCTCGAAACATGTTGTCAATTTCTCTTTAATCCAATAAAGAGTTTTCATCTTGTACGGAAGCAAATTTAGTTATTACTATTTTCATTCTAATAAAGTAATCTGTTTCAAAGACAGTTGTTTTATTTTGTTATAAATCAAAGCATCCATGAAAAATAACCCTTTGTTAAATAGACTTGACTCTCGATATACGCACTCTCTCGCACTCACGGATTCACATAAGGCTATCCTACTCGCACTCACACTTTTAGCTTCATATTAAAGCTAATGGAAGCAGGATTTTTTAGGCTGCTCTTCCCCAGTTTGATTACCTATATCACTCCTATATCTTCCTTTTAAATATTATCTATTCTATTAACAGATGAGGGTATATTTTTCAAATGCCGGCTTGTGGACTATTATGGCAATTTGTAAAATATAAGTAGCATCAATAAACAGCCTAGTGCTTTTTTCGTGTATCTTTTTCAAGAAACATTCATATATGATACAGTTTCGAATATATCCGAGAGAAATCAGAAACTGCAGAAAAACTAAATATGTATATACGAAGTACATAAATAAATAGATTCATAAAACGAGATAACATTCAATAAAATTTATACATGCGAATTTATACGTAAAATATTACCTACTGTTTGTGATACGAGAGATATTTTCGTATCATACATAATATTATGTACGTAAAAAGTTTAGAAGAATGGCTGTATCTACAGAGATACTCACACCAGTGGCGTGGAACAAAATTGTGCATAACGTTCGGCAGGGATGGGTCAGTCACGTTAAATTATTTTAAGTAAAGTTGAAAACAACTGTTAATTTTTTTTAATTAACTACAGCCGTATTAAAATCAACGCAAATAAATCACTATGGAAATGGCTTGCTTTCCCACACTAGCGTGGGAAAGATACGTTCCCGCACATCGGCTTGTCAAACTTTACATGCATATACATACATGATTGTAAAGCAGATATTTTATAGTGGGTATGGCAAAAAAAATTTACTCCTATATTATGAGGAAAATATGCTTACTTATATCAAATTTTGCTAACTCGTCTTAACCTGCACGCGTATAATGAGTCATTTTCCTGAGAGTAGTTCTTTCAATTATCCACGAGAGGCAGCACTTGTGGTAGGTACAAACACTATTTATTCTCCATTAACGTCGTGTCATTTTAGTGGTATAACTTAATTATTTAATTAATTTAATAATAATAATTAAGTTATACCACTAAAATGACACGACACTAATGGGGAATAAATAATGTTTGTACCTACCACAAGTACTGCCTCTAGTGGATAACTGAAAGAACTACTCTCAGGAAAATGGCTCATTGCAGGAATGGCATGACAAACAAAGAAATTCGCAAACGAAATTTGGCAGAGTCGTCCGTTTAAAATTAAAATAATGCCGACATGATACTTTTTCAAGAAATACCAGCTATAGCGCAAATTATCCTTTTCTGAACAATTCATGCGTCACTGGCCGTCCTGTTACTCAAAAATCGAGCGAATTGTTTTCCCCTTGTATTCAAATAATTTACTGTTAAATTTGATAACTAAAAAGTAAACTGTCATTACTTCGACATAATGCAAATTGTTTGTTGTTTTTTTCCAAAGCCTGCTTACAGTACATCATCTATTTTGTGAGGTTAAAATCGATTGTTTGAAATTCTATTTTTAACCCTTACAATCCACTTATCGCAATTCTGAGACCTTATTGCACATCTGAACCGTGAGCTCTTTCAAATTACATCCCGATCGTCGAAATCAGTTCAGTAGTTTAGGAGGAGATAAGCGTACCAATAAAACGCCTGGCCGATTAATATAATATAGATTAGGCAGATCAGAAGCAGATTCCACATCTTTATCTAGCTTAATCGTCATATAGAAATTAATTAGTTAAATGGTATTTAAAATATCTTTATTATCAATTTCTGATGAAAGATAGAATTTGTCATATCCCTACAAATAAGTTTGATACATTTGGTGTATGTGTTATATACGACAAAAACGGCTTAGAAATGAGCGCGCGTTCTCTAAATCCAGTACGCTCCGGCACTTTGCAGTTCCGGCTAATCCGGTTTTCCGGTTGCCTGATCTCGATGACGCGTTGTCGTCACGTCGTCATATGCAGATGCCGACTGGAATATTGAAATCCGTGCGGACAAGTGATTCAGACACTCGTGTTTATGCACTGCGTCCATATACCGAGTGTCTGCTTTTTTATTTTCATAGCTCTAAATTGTGCTAATAATCAATGATAATATTTTTGCCATACCCACCATAAAATAGTCTCTTTACATGCATGTATGTACACATGTAAAGTGACTTTTGACAGGCCGGTGTGCGGGAACATATCTTTCACACACTAGTGTGTTAAAGCAAACCATTTCCATAGTGATTTATGTGTAGTGAGTTTAGTACGGCTGAGGATATTATAAGGTTTTTTTTTGGAAAATTTTTTGCAGCCAACTTCAACCTCTTACACTAAAAGAAAAAAAAATTCCAATTAAAAAAAAATTTAACAAATACACCCCTCATTATATAAAAATAAAAAAATACCCCATCTATACAATAGTACTTCTAAAACAATAGTACTTTACACCTCCTAAAGTTGTTCCTTTATCTATACAATTGGTACGCCTGAATACAAGTATACACTCTTACATACATATACAACAATACACTTACAATAGCTTCCATAACTTTCCTTCATTTTGAAGATAGAAACAGTTGTCTAAAATCCTCGCTAATAACAACATCGTTTCTAATAATGTTCATAAATCATAATTTCACTATAAAATGTAAGTATTTTGAATCTAATTCATTCATTTATCTTTATTTTAACATGTTCATTTTAATGTTATATATGTATAAATTTTCAGAATATTACTGATGATGCCCAGAAAGGCGAAACGTTTAATATAAATATAACTCATTCAAATAAATAATTTGGCTGCAAAAAATTTTCCAAAAAAAAACCTTATAGTGATTTATGTTTATTCGCTCTGATTCACCCGTATTACCTACTGACAGCTATAACTCTCGGCCTACCATAAAAGTGAAGTTGGTGACACAAATGACATGTCAAAAACATTTGAAAATACTGAAAATCAAATGAAAAGCCATATACTGTAATATATTATATCTCGTGCGTAAAGATATTATGTCTCGTGTGACTATTAAAACTCGCTATAGCTCGTTTTAACATGTCATTTACTCGTCAGTAATATTCGTCATTACGCAACTAGATATACAATCTACTATTAATTAATTCAGTCACCATGATTATTGATTGTAAAAAACGTAAAAATCTCACTACTTGACCTCTGTTAAATATGTTTTAACTGCACTTTAAAGAACATAGTTGCGAAATATTCTGCTAATTCTAAGCGTTTATATAGTCTAGTATTTCAGAGTTAATATCTAATAGTGTAATGTAGATTGTATAAATTCCTCAAAATAATTAAGGGATCAACTATCCCAAACTCAAAAATCATCAATTTTCAAACTCATGTAGCTTTGCGGGAAAAATCGTATACATTTTTCGAATACAGCACTTTACCGGGAAAAGTTTTAGTTTTCAGACCCTGACATTTAACTTTTCATATGATATTTCTGTGCTTTGCCGCATTACTTCCAACTTCCAATTGGACCGGGCAAAAATTCCAAAAAAATTATCAACTTCGAGTGCACCCACGGGCGTAAAAATGTTTTTCGCAACTGTTGTCGCCACAGCGTGAAACGTTAAAGTTTCAGCTTTCCATTCAGCTTACTGAAAGTCGAGCGACGATTTCTTGACGATTTGAAAAAAAGCCTACATTTCAGGAAAATTGGCATCGTACCGCCAGCTAATTGTTTATCTACTATTTCCTAGTAACTTCATTCGAAAATCAAAAACAGATTTATCCAATTGACACACGGTATATATTATGTGTAGAGACAAACTACACTTTATGCTACTCTGAATTTCCTATTTTTTACAGGTTGACAACATCAAGATCAATCAATAAATTTTAATAATGTCGTGAGTTCCTAAGAGACAACAAACGGTAACCAAACTACAGTATAATATTCGAGAAAATATGATAGTTTTGACTTCGGTGTATCGACCACAAAAAATGGCAAAGAGAAAGAACACAGTAAACTAATTTGAATCTGAAAAATTAATATTTTCGTTAATTAAATCTAAATAAAAAAAACTTCTAAAATTCTGTAATGAGTACCATAAATGATACAGGTTGTACCTACTGTCAAAATAATACGAAAACCAACAATAACTTTTTTTCCAAAAGTGCTTCCCTAACAAGATGTTAAAGGGTCGATTTGGAGAACACTTATTTGATTGTATCTTTTAACTGGGTTGAACAATTTAATTCATTTTTGGTAGGCATCTACTACATAATAAGGACCGTAAACGGACAAAATTTTGTTGCATTTGAACAACCCAGTGACGTAAAATTGGGGGTCATGTGACACTTTTTCCCCCCAAAAAAAGTTGCTGTCGGGTTTTTTCCATTTTTCTTTGGTTTTTTAGTATTATTGGTTCAAATACAACAAAAAAGGTACACTTGTTTCATTTGCCCAGAAGCGTCCGTTTCCGAGATATTCGGACTTGCGTGTCACTATGTGAAATACCAGGCTGCAAAGTTATCACAGAAAAAGTTTACGGTCCTTATTATGTAGTAGATGTCTACCAAAAATGAATTAAATTGTTCAACCCAGTTAAAAGATACGATCAAATAAGTGTTCTCCAAATCGACCCTTTACCACCCTGTAGCTTGTTAGGGAAGCACTTTTGGAAAAAAAGTTATTCTTGGTTTTCGTATTATTTTGACAGTAGGTACACCCTGTATCATTTATGGTACTCATTACACGTTGTATAGGACAGAAGCTAGTAATTAACTGATAAAAATGTTTTGCCCGTACTATCAAAAAAAAAAAATTTTGTACTAAACTTTCCAGGCAGCACTTTTTGCTTTCGAGCGAATATAACAGAGAAGAAATAATATATATAATCGAATTTTAGATACTCGTCCGTCTGTCTGTCTGTAAGTATGTGCAGAAGCCTGATCAGCGGATAAAAACCAAATTTTAATCTTAGATCGTAACAATCACACAAGACTATTTAAAAAAATGAATAACACAGAGCGACATAGAATGTTGTGAAGTCTGAAGGTCCGAGTAACAATGATTATTTATACAAGTTTTTGATTAACTCCACTTTTTAATTAGGGTCAAATCTTGTAATATAATGTTGGTCCATAATATATCTACTTGGAACTTTGCATAAGTATACACAGTTCTGATGAGAACACAATATTTTTTTTATAAGGATCTACCCAGGGTCAACAGCTGTGAATTTCCGTGGATGTCCACGGATGTCCATGGATTTCCGTGGATGTCTGTGGATATCTGTGGATTTTTGTGGATGTCTGGATTTCTGGTGTACACATTTTGATCAGCTGTTGACCCCTCGGATCTACCTAATTTGTATAATTTCTTCATCATCGAAATTCCCTAACTAGGTACCCGTCATTTCCACCACAAATGTGCCGTTTCTCTCGCCATGCGAAATACAACATTTTTATGTTTCCGAAAAAAGCTTAACAAAAATACAAAAATAAAGATAGTTAGGTACTTATTACCACAACAGTTTTATTGATGGATGTACATTTCGAAAGCTATGCTTTCATCTTCAGCATACACTATACATGTATGTGTTTGCTGAAAATGAAAGCATAACTTTCGAAATGTACATCCATCAATAAAACTGTTGTGGTAAGAAGTAACTATCTTTATTTTTGTTTTTATTCCAACCACAGTGCTCATATATTTTTAATATGAAAAAAGCTTGTTTTAAAAATTATTTCTAAAACTAAAACTTACATCATATCAAGTAAAGTCGAACGATTTAGAAAAATAATTTCGAGAAAATAAATACCAGATGAAGGAAATAAATTTCAGTCTATGATTCAGAAGGGTTCAAACGTTTTGGCAATTTTTAAGCTTTATATCGTCTATTCTCACTATAACAAACTGTGTCCCCATAAACTCCTAGGGCCAACGCATATACATGCTACTTTTGTATCTAAAACGCGCGATACAGGAATTAACTACATCGCGATTTGTCGAAGAGTGTACGGCCTTGTTACCTACATCTTAATCGTAAAATCGCGCGACGAAGGTTATTTAAGCACATGTTACACTGTAATTGGAGCGACAAAAAAGTGTCTACAACGGTCAAACGGTTCAGGATGCAAATGAAGAGTTGGATTTGATAATCATTCAACCGAACAATTTGTGTTCACTTCATACTGCTCACTGACTCTAATTCGTACCGTTTTTTTCAGCTACAAATATATGCTATATATAGCTAGATTTTTATCTATTTCTCTCAGGTGTAAGCACACTTGTAGACATGACTGAGGACACCATAAAAAATTTAACTGTCGCAAATATTAGCAGTACTTATTAATTTCAAGTAGAGTAAAATGCCCTAATATCGGACATTTGCCTAATTTGGGACACCGCTGTTACAACAGTTCTAAAAGGAAGGTGTTGCAAACAACCATTTAAGGTGTATCCAGCAGTCAAACCTTTACTATAGAGTAATCTTTTATTATCATCACTTGCACACAGATGTCATTATAGGCATTTGAAGAAAAATCGAATATCCGAAAATTTGACGTCTTACTTTGAAGTGCGTATACATTTTCACAGATGAGTCATTTAATTACAAATTTTAGCTTAAGTTAACCTGGAGAAAGTGTAGTTTGATTACTACTATTCAATTTTTTAAAATTACCTTATCAGTGTTATATTTCAGTTTTTAACCTAGAAATAAACTAATTGCGCAATATCGGACAATAATGACGTCGTAATATCGGGTATCCGATATTAGGAAATTTGTTAGTGTTATTATGAAATGAACATTTCTGTTACAGATATTGATAATATTAAAGCATAAAAAAATTATAAAAGTTTATAAAAATATTTTAAACCTTATTAAAAACATTTTTCTAATATAGGATATACTATCCGATATTAGGACTACATTTTGGCATGACAGAAAAATGAGACTTTTTATAAATTTGAACTTTTTGTTCCTTTTTGTTCCCTTAAAACTTTCCATATTTTTGGACGTTGTTAACGACACTATATTGTGTATTGTATGTCCAAGAAATTTCATTTTATGTAATGAGTTAAAAAAATATGGACACTTATCAAAAGCTATCCGATATTAGGGCACTTTACTCTACGTCAAGAAATGAATAGTTCTGTTCGAAATTAAAACTGATAAAAGTTACATGACTTTGTATTTTATTTTTTGTTGTATGTACTCTATGTAGTATTTGTTATTTTATGTGGGTATATTTAAGGAACAACGACAAATGGAAGACCAACCCTATGATTGAATCTGATTCAATGGCTTCAGTAATAAACTATTCTTATTCTCATTCAGCCGTTAATTTGAAATATATCTGAACGACTAACCTTTTTGCAATATTATGAATCGTCACGATTTTATGGTCCAACCCCCAGGTCGCGGCGTTCGACCAGCGTTGAGTGTATATGTGTAGATAAATACACTAATTATAAAACAGTACTAGACCCACATCGCCCTGGTCGTTGGTGGGACGTAACCATGGATCCGTAGTATCTATCTATCTATCTATCCGAACTTTGATAAGTGTTTGTTTTAGGAAATGTAAACCTGCAATATTCTGAACTCCCCACCCTACAGAAACGCTATTTTCGCTACACTACTAAAGATGAAAGATTTAATTGTGAAGACGAGATTTTTCGAGAATTCTCGCTACCGAGACGAGAAAGGCACCCTTGAAGAAATATCGCGACAAGAGTTGTTACATTTCTCGTCTGGAAGTATGAGAAGAGAACGAGAAAAGTCATTTATCTCCGAAACGAGATAAGACACAAACACTACTTATATAAGTAAATAGTTATCAATTATTTAAAAATACATGATAAAGCATCAATTAGCTACCGTTTTACTCTATCTTGATCTGTTTTTCAGAGCTTATTTTCGGTATAAATTCTATAACCTTAAAAGAAACACCGATAGGAAAAATATTTGTACTATTTCTGTAAATAACATCGATAGGTTACTGTTATTAAAGGCATAAATCCTTTGATTTTAATTATTTCAAATAGACAACTACAATTCCACCTCTGCAAACATTCCTTCAAAAGTAAATTGCGTTAATCTTCTGGACACAAGAATTTCACATATCTAGTGAGCTGGTCAGGTATTTCTGTATCAGCAATTCCACTTCATAATTGCCGTAAAATCACCAGAAGTAAACCGCACATTCTCTTTGCCTCGTCCACACTCTCTAGTCATCAGATATCCTTTATAGTACCTTACCTAGGATCTCTATCCTAATGTTGAGTTGACATCAGCAAATTCATTTTAATTGTAGACGATTTACATAATATAATACCTAATGTCACCTATTGAACGGAGTTCAACTTATTTTTCTATTCAATGAAAATAAAAATATTATTTTAATAAATAAAACACAAAAACTGGCTATATCTGTCCAGCTGTATTTTTAAGTACTACGTTTCGGTCTGTTATAAGAGACCCTTTTCAAGCAATAATGATCTATACACTGTTCAATCAAATAGCCAGTTTTTGTGTGTTTAATTTATAAAAGTAATCTTTTTCGCTGTCGGTAGAAGCTAACAAGTAAAAATATTATTTATTGGCATTGTATTCGTAATTTCCAGAAGGACTGAAGTTTATTAGTTTATCTGTTCTAACTCAATTTAATTTAAAATGTTTGCACTTTTAACACTAAAGTGAAAATCTATTTGATATATTGTCACCATGTTAAAGACAGCCCACGGTAATCTCATATCAACAATAAGAAAGTTATTTTTATTTTTGCTTTGTTTTAAATACTTTAAATCAATAAATTAACAGATAATGTGCATTTTACATAAAGTCTGCAGATTCAGGAAATATTAGAAGATTTTTAAGCAATTTATAAAAGCCATCATTTGAGTATTTTTAAATTTATACGAAAAGTTTGTTTTTAACTTTGTGAATAATGTAAAATTTCTCTTTTTGTGCCATAATTTTTCATAACACATAATAATTATAATCAAAAATCTTTCTAAATTTCAGACATTCAATTTTTTATCAATTGTCAATTTGATAGAACAAACTTATAAAAAAGCCTGTATAAAAACTTTTTAACAAAAAAAAAACCTCCTTCAAAAAGGCACTAAAAAGAGGAAAATAATGAAATTTTGAGGTCTGTGCCAATTGAAAAATGAAGTTGGTTAAAAAAAAGAAGATATTAATCACTATACTACACTTTTTAACCGACTTCATATTTTAATTGACACAGACCTCAAAATTTCATTATTTTCCTCTTTTTAGTGCCTTTTTGAAGGACGTTTTTTTTTTTTTGTTAAAAAGTTTTTTATTTTTTACTTTTTAGTGTCAAAAAGTAACATTTACCTTAAAGAATCACACGCCGTTACTTACTTTTATTAAAATATCAGCCGAACTACTGAACCGATTTTGATGAAATTTCTATGGGACCAATCTGAAAATCGGTTCATAAATGACAAAGTTATCCGCGAACATATACATAAAACATAACCACATAAAAAGTATATACGGTCGAATTGAGAAACCTCCTTTTTCTGAAGTCGGTTAATAAAAAATAAATAAAATTCACTGGAAGAGAGCCATGTCAACCAGGCACTAGGGTAGTTGATGACGAGAACTATATATACAGAGAAACTAATATAGACCAACTGTCCTAATAAACCATAACAACTCACAACACACATTCCCTGCGACATTAGGACATGCTATCATACAAATGTTAGTATACACTTGACATTCACTTTCTGTAGGTACTTACACGTGGGGTTGGGGCAAAGTACCTCTGTGTACGTATATGGACCTATAACATGGTACAGTGGCGGCGAGGCAAAGCACGCGGCAGAGACCCTTTGCCGCTACAGAGAATGGGAACGGGAAAATACAAGTATGTTCATTTCATTTCATTTTCAACCCCTCACGGCAGGTCATTTGCTCATTCAATCACCTTAGTGATGTCCTTTATACATTTATACGTAAGATTGCGTTTACACTGTTGAATTTTGGACTTGAAAACATTCGTCTAAAATACAGCAATTTATTGTTGAATAATTAGTAGATAGAAGTTACGAGGGTTCAAAAAGCGCCGAATCGCTTCGAGAAAAGGTAAGCTAGGCAGTGCTTGACTTGGCGGGTACACTATCATCCACCAAGATATTATGGATATCAAAGATTGTCCGGTTTCTTTTATTTTAAAACGTAACCTGGAGGAACGGTATTCTGAGAAAGCTGCACGATTGAGAAATATGAGGAAATTTTCTCTAATGCAATGCAAGTTTAGATGGGTTAATTTACTATTATGAGAAGGTCTCAGGTAAAGCTAAAATGAATTGTATTTCGATGATCTACTGGTCTTATTCTGCAAAATTTATACTGACCTATACAGCAAATTGCAACAGACGATCATCGATTATTAACTTCCCATTTGAAGTTATTGTAATGGGTCCGAAAATCTAAATCAAAATGTATAACAAATTTTTATGTTTCAAGGTCACTACACTATTTTTACACTATTTTTAGAAAGATGCTGTGTGTGTGTGTGTACGTGTCCATTTTTTTCTAAGACGAAATCTCGAGAATGAAAAATGATATCGACTACGTATTAGACGCGTATTAACGTAAATATGATCTGAAAAAAAATTTTCAAAATTGGTTCAGCCGTTCTTTTTTCTTAACCAAATAGACTCCAAAAAAGTAGATTTTACACAATATCTCGCGAATAAAAAATTATATCGACTTTGTAAGGGTGTCAATCGAGGCGTGTTAACGTCATTTTGATCCGACATAAATTTTATAAAAATCGGTTCAGCCGTTTTTTTTTTTTTTTTTTTAGTTATTGTTAAAAATAAATAATAATTATGTTTTAATGATTAAAATGATTACATTTCTGTGTAATATGTAATTTAATTATTATTATTAAATATTTATCAAACTGGGAAGTTCATTGTGTGGACCTCTAGGGTCGCACTTTAGTTCTAATAAACGACCCACCTCACGGCTTGTTTAAGATCTGTCTGGTGTCTTGTCTCAAGACTGTCACAGTCAAAAATCAACTCAAAGTTTTGATATGTGCCATAAAGATACACAAATCAATGTTTTTTTACTTTGGAAGTTCTGGAATAGATCTATTTATAGATTCTCGCCAACCAAAATTAATTTTATCTTAATTTCTATATAGAAAAAAATATAATTTTCAATCAACAGTGCAAACATAGACCATACAACATTGTACAGATGTGCGTGTAGGGTAAAGGTAAAGCTTCAGCATCATGTCGGTACCTATACGTTGTATATACATACATTTGTAGCGTGCGTTTAGGCAAGAGAGTCTTGTAGCCGCAACGCCATGCCGACAAGTCAGTAATGAGGGAAAACCGTTCGCACTAATTAAGACTGGCTTTTGACTCCCACTTTGTCCCTTCTCCAGTTTACATATAACCGCACACATACTGGGTGATCCACAGCTACCAACAGCCTGTGACTTAACCTTATGATTTAACTGTAATTTTTATATCGCAATCAGACATGGCTTAGCCATGATAAGCAAGGATCAAACGAAACTTAAAAATTCTATTGTGATTCTAAATCTCGATAGTTTTCGGCGTTGTAGGCCGTGGTCCGATAGTTTATCTACCTGACGTTTCGTCTACAACTGCGGTAGACATTTTCAAAGGCGAAGTGGCAGCGGTCGAAATGTCCTCGCAGGTAAGTGTTACCAGTGAGCCGCCAAGGAGGTAACTTCAACCGCTGCCACATCACCTTTGAAAATGTCTACCGCAGTTGTAGACGAAAAGTCAGGTAGAAATACCATCGGACCACGGCCTACAAGCCCGGAAACCATCACGATTTGGAACAACGCCGGCCGTGAAAACTTGGATATCTATTGTGATTAAACGACAATATACAACGATCATCGAAACGTAAGAAGTAAAGATACTGTTAAACATGCGTTTCAAAACTGATTATCAGGTATGCAGAACTCTTTTCGAAATCATCAGTGGTGTAACGTACGTGTATAGGTACTGTTCATATTCTGGGCGCGGTTGTATGTTTGAACAATTCTTTTAGCCATAAGTTTTAACCACATTCATTAAAATAAACTAATAAATAGTATCTACTAATTATTTGTTACCTACGTTGAATTCATTATTACTCGATGAATTAAGATTTATGTCATAAAACATTACACAGATTTTTTTTCATTAATGATGTGGAAATTTCTCACTGGTTACCACTGGGTCATGCTGACACAACGATGCTAATAATCAAATATTGACATGAGAATAAATATAACACGTATGTGCCAAATTACCGTAAACCGTACCACATTCACTACACAATTATATACATCCACTAATTACTACTAATATGTATTTGGTGATATAAATTAATAATACACGTTTAAATATTAATATAGTAATATAGTCATATAGTCATGAGACTGCTGCAGTTCGCATTTTCTTGGAACACGCTGTATTAGGTAAGAAAGATGAAATTTGATCGAAATGTCACACTCCATAAACAAAAAGAAAAAAACAACGGAATCTCCGGGAATTCCTGACGTAAAGTTTTCTAGGGAAATATTCGACTTTACTCTCAATACCTATAATATGACTGTTTTCTGGTTCGACTTTCAAAGTTGTAGTAGTAGACAGTAGTAGATATCGAATATCCAAGATGAAAACATTTTCCAAATTTATATTAGAAATCGTGTCCATAGTGATTATAATAAAATTAAGAAAAATCGCAGGATAGTGGACAAAACATTTGATTTATTAAATTAAATGTACGACGTTTCATCTATATATTTAGACTAATATTTTGTCCACTATCCTGCGATTTTTCTTAATTTTATTACATTTTCCAAACTCTGAGCAACTTTGACCCGTACTAATTTAAGATATATTTACCTTTAATTGTATTATTTTAAAACGAACGCAAAATTAAATGAAAAATTATAACAAACAATGACATGTACTTACACAAAACTTTGGAAACTTTATTAAACAATGGAATTCACAAACTCACTAATGGTGCACAGTGTTATTTAGATGTGGCCAGAAAAACGGTTAGTATACGGTCTGCGTGCTTCTGCAGACTATCCTTCACCGTATAATAAAACCATGTCTGTTTTTTCAATATTCGTAAAATGAGCATGCAATTTTATGAATATCACGGCAGATCAATCGGTAATAACTGATTATAAAATTATGAATTTTATCCAAATTTTAAGGCAGTTACATAATCAATGAGAAAGGTTTGTATTGAGTTTCTTTAACGAGTGCATACAATGAAATTCAATTCGTCAGTGTACAATTTTTCTAATAAAACTTTATAAATTTTTTCTCGAAAATGAACCTGCCAATTTCTTTCAAATTTTAGGATAGTGATTATTAAAGCCTATTTGAATTGCGGATTTTTTTTCCGCCTCTATTTCTGAATCAGCCTGTATAAAAATGTTTAATTACTCCCCCGATAACACCAAATACATAAAATCAGAGAGGTAATAATGTTCTTTTTTATGTTCTAGTCTCCAGATACTCGTATGTTTGCAGCGGAATGCGTGTGTGCATTATAAATTCATATAAGCTTTCGGAGAATAGGGAAATAAGTCTTGTTGAATTATTCAAATATCTGCAAAAGGAAAATGCAGTGCTTTTACATAGTATAATACCAAATGCACTGAAATAATATGATCAATATTATATAATGATAAAGCAGGAAGCAGTTTGAACTCTGAAAACGACTTTGAATATAAATTTCTGCAGGGTAAGTACATCGTTTTTGGCCATTTTATCAATTTTTAGTGTTCCGTACCCAAATCGGCAAAATGGAACACCTATGGAATCACCTCGATGTCTGTCCGTCTGTCTGTCACAGGCGTTTCTCTCAGAGACTGTTTAATATAGAAAGTTGAAATTTGGTGGCCCAATTACAGACGTGAAGTAATTTATAATGAATTTTAACGGAATCAATCTAGAATTATTATTAAAAAAAATAGTTATTAATTATTATGTTGTGAGCAAAGTTTACCAATTTTTTTAATATAAAACGCAAACAACTAACTACGACTTATTAAAATTTACAATGAACAAGTCTCACGCATTGATATAAATGCAAATAGGTATATATTAACAAATTTTTAGTTTTCTGGGTCACCAAGTAATGTAAAGATACGTTCATCATAATATAACAGAAATTACCCTAATTCTTAATTGAAATAATATTTGTAGAACATAAATTATGCATTTTGTTTAATGATAGATAAATGACTTTAGTCAGAATTACTTATATTTATTCATAATATGTAGGTAGGTAATAAAACATATTTAAATTATTAAATTCAAGAATTAGTCCCATCTTTTGTCTTTAAAATTAATTTTAAAAAATCTAAAAAACACGCTTATATTTACGCACTAAAAAGTAGAAAATAAATTTCTTTCTCTTCTATAACGTCTAGAAGCGTGGGGCAATCACTTTACCTATATTTCATTTAATTCATCAAGTGCCCCGCGCTACTCGTAGAAGATAAAGTTAGACAAAAATAGTCGAAGAATTCACAAGACTTCCAAAGAACATGTATAGTTGTTTGTATAGGTACTAATGACAACAGATTGATTTTTTTTTCTAAAATAAAAAGAAAATGTTTGGTTCTAGTTTTGGTTCAAATTATAAAATATGTTATTACAACTTTCAAAACCAGACAAATACAGAACAATGTTTTTATTATCAGCTGTACCTTCCTTACAGCGGTTCCGTTCATTTATTTGTCATCAATCATTTTGGAGTTTGATGGATGGGAATCAAGTTGTTTAGTAAGTGCTGCTGACACGTTGAATTGAAATTTTAAACTGATGAAAATCAATAAATACTGAATATCTTATTTCATTTCCATTTGTGTTATCATATTCGTACGCAAAATAAACAAAAAACATAATATATTAATTTCCTGTTTGATATAAAATTTTCCACATGCATCGACTATTTAATTTATTAAAAGTTTCCTACACATTTTTGTACACATTCCGATTATGGTCTTTTAATACCTGCAGCTTATTCATGTCTTTAGTCATCAGAGGGAAGGGGGGCCTACAGTTTTAACATGGATTCCAAATCATTAACAAGCTTTTAATCTTAATCTCAATTTTAATCTGGTTTTAGCATATTTCGTTTGTAAGTCGGAAGAAAACATTATAAAATCCCTATAATAAATTATTATACCTGCACAAAATTGTAGTTTCTATAAATATGAAGCTATATATATATATATATATATATATATTGCAGTTTATTTAAAGTCGACTCTCGCATGTAGTGTGTTTTCAACGTGAAATTGCTATATATAAGAAGAGATCGGTTTCCACTCTCGGGCACTGTGGAGAAATCGGTAACTCACCTAGCCGGAAACTGGGGGTTTCGGGTTCAAGTCCCGACAGTGGTCATTTGATTTTTTCTTAGATATAGCTCAAAAATCATGGCAGCCTAGCTGTCTGAGACATTTATTTATTATCACCTATAATTGTTATGTGAATAATATGGTGTGGATATAAGGGGTTTTAAATCGATTGATTTTATCATATACCAATGAAGCTATATGTCTGGCTTGTTGAAATACAAAATATTTAAGTTCAGTACCTTTAGATCTTCAGTCGAACACTCTATCAACTGAGGCAGTCGAACGATGTCTAACATGATCGATTGTTAAATTAAATTGTGTTTTAAAGACCACCAACAGCTAAGGTTATTTGGGTCTAGCACCAACTCATATTTTTAATTCATTATTTTTTTTTTAATAATAAATTAAAAATCCAATTGACACTTTTACCAACCCTCGGGCTAGAACCCGGGAACTGGGGACTTGTAATAGAGGAACCATAACAACGCCATGTAAACAACAGCACTGCTACACTCTCGGCTATTCTCAAGCCCGTAACATGATCGACTGGCTCACCTGTACCTATAGTACAGTGTAGAAGTACGGGCAGTGTTGTAGTAAAATAAATAATTTGAGGACAGTGTGGTCCAGTGGTTAGCGCCGCGGACTCTGGATCAGACTGTCGTGGGTTCGAATCCCGTCTCCGCTCATGGATGTTTTGTGATGTCATTTAGTTTTAAGTGAGTTATGTTATTTAATGTAATCAAGACGCTAATGACTTAAGTTATCGACGCGTCTATAATTTACAATAAATAAATTATTAATTTATTAAAATTAATTGATTATTAAATTCTATAATTATTGTTTGCCAGGATTCATGCTACAACAACACACAATCTGTGAAAATTTCAACTAGCTACCTCGTTTGTGAGATAGAGCCCTGTAACACACGGACGGACAGACATCGTTCGGTGGTACGGAACTCTAAAAAATATGTACATTTCGTATTTTTTAAAGCAGCGACATACACTGACAGAACGTGCCTTTTACAAAAGCATCATTTCATTTCTTTGGCGGCAGTCGATCTTTCCCTCTCTTATAATATTACATAATATACGTTTAACTAAATTTTAGCAAGCATCATAATATCCAGTACATCAGGAACGTTCACTGCGACTATAATATTCTTGGAAAAGTTTGACTCCTAACAAGTGAATCGGGCTTGAGAATGACCGAGCGTTTAGCAATGCTGTTGTTTACATGGCGTCGCTATGTTTCCTCTATTACAAGTCCCCAGTTCCCGAGTTCTAGCCCGAGAGCTGGTAAAAGTGTCAATTGGATTTTCAATTTTTTATTAAAAAAAAAATAATAAATTGAAAATATGAATTGGTGCTAGACTCAAATAACCTTAGCTGTTGGTGAATCTTACAAAAAAAAGCAATTTAAAATGTATGAAAAAACATTATTTGACAATGCCTATAAAATATCAAAATATGCAGTATATATAAAAAAAGATTAAAATTTTTTTACAATCTTGCTAATAGTATTTTTTCCTCATTTGATCATTAAACTTATTATACCATCTATACCCCTCAAAGATACTCAATATAAAAAATGTTTCCAGAAAACACTAGCACGATTAAAGCGTGTGGTCAAAACTGCTCCTGTTAAAAATTTCAAATGCTAGACGTAGTCGAAACTAACCCAATAATCAAGGAGATCGGAACTGACCCGGTCGGATGTGACCCTGATTCATTCATCATCAATATAGGTATAGATATTATAAAACAAAGTCCCCCACTGCGCTTCAGTCTTTCTGTCTGTGCCCGATTTTCTCCGTAACTACTGAACAGATTTTGTTACGGTTTTCACAATTAGATAGATTGATTCACGAGGAAGGTTTTCATGTATAATTAGAACTGGCCGGACCGGCTTCGCCCGGGTGAAAATTGGGGTTATCCGGTAATCGCAAAAAAACGATTTCCATTTTTTTTTCATTCCTCGATAGATAATATTTTACTTTAGGACATAGGTTATAATAACTGGTCGGTCCGGGTGAAAATCAGGAGTAATCTCAGAAATTACTGAACCGATTTCAAATTTTTTTTTCACTGTTCGACAGGTGAAAATCATAAATTCATAGCACCCGAGCGAAGCCGAACCGAGTCGCTAGTTATTAATATTTTGGAATTTGTCAGCTATTCGTCACTAGTTATCGACCTTAAAAATAGTTTTTACATTATTTTAATGCCGTTTCATTTCAAAACAAACATTTATTATTATTTTCGTGTGAACTATAATTTGAACTCAAAGGCCAGTTTGCGCTTTGTAAGTTTTCTGCCGAAGACCAAACTTAGTCTTAGGATACTATATACAGGGTGAGTTCGACCACCCATATCAGTCGTTTTTTTCGAAAACGGTTAGTCGTAGAGAGTTGTGTCAAAAATTTGTATTATAAAAGCCCTAATAAAGAATCGAATGATGATAATTTTTTTCCGGGAAGGTCGGCTTCCCTATTAGTTTGCTCCAGAATGTCCAGAACTCCGGAATTATAAATGTAACGATAGGTCGAAAGTGTATTGTTGAAATGATCTTTAAAAAATTGGCAAGTTATGTACGGATTTTTTTTTATTACTGCCACCCCTGTTAAGTAATATTTGTTTAAAATTACTAAATTAAAATGTCATAATAACGAACTTTTTAAAAGTCCGCATTTAAAATCTAGTTACCTACCTATCGATCATAAAACACTGAAGAAGTACACTCACAATATAACCAGAAGAGCTCAGTAGTACCTATGTATTAAAGAGTAAATGAAAGACAGTTTGAACTTGTGACAATGTCTAAGGTTGCTAGATTTTTAATGCCGACTTCGATCGTTATTATGAAATTTTGATTTAATAATTTCAAACGATTGTTACTTAACAGGGGTGGCAGTAATTAAATAATTTTTCCTACAAAACTTGCCTATTTTTAAAGAGCTTTTCAACAGCACCACTTTCAATCTATCGTGCTTTCTAAAATTCTGGAGTTTTGAACAAATAATAATTTATATTTATACTTATAGAAATTTACAGGGGTGGCAGTAATAAAAAAATGTACCTACAAAACTTGCTTATTTTTTAAAGATCTTTTCAACAATACCACTTTCGACCTATCGTTACATTTATAATTCCGGAGTTCTGGACATTCTGGAGCAAACTAATAGGGAAGCCGACCTTCCCGAAAAAAAAATTTCACCATTCGATTCTTTATTAGGGCTTTTATAATACAAATTTTTGACACAACTCTCTACGACTAACCGTTTTCGAATAAAACGACTGATACGGGTGGTTGAATTCACCCTGTATATAGAGAGAAGGGATAATATAAGGACAAGTGTAGGCATAGTTATAAAGTTCAAGAGGGACAGATTGGTGTGTTGTCATAGTGTATTGCATGCACATTGCACAACGTTCCAACTGATATTGATGCTGATGGTGATTAACAAATTGAGTTCTTTATAGCCAATCAAACGACACAGTATGTAACTGTGATCACAGATCAAATAGGTACCTCACCCTTATACTACGTAATATAATACGTAATTCTGTATCCTAACTTGTTAGCAAATATCTATGTACAAATTATAATTGCACGAGTAGAATAGCTGTATTTTGTAATGGTTAAAAATTTACAAATATAAATTTTTTGTTGAGAATTGTTTTTAAACTAAAATCATTTTTTCGGAGAAATGAAATTATTGTATTTTGCATGGCGAGATAAACTGAACATTTATGGTGGGAATGGCGGGACAGTTTCGGAAATTGCGATAACGAAGAAACTGGTTAGATGCTTATAAAAAAATTCGACTGATGACCAGTCCTATACTTCCCACCTAGTAAATATTTGCAAAAAATAAAATCTCTTTTTTTTTATTCTTTCACTAGGCCCAAATAATCTTAGCTGTTGGTGGTCTTTAAAACACAATTTAATTTTTATTATTTGAAAAAAGCATGGCCCTCTTTTTTTTTTGGTGATCTACTGATGGCTAACATAATATAGCAAAAATCATGGTTACCTTGATTTATACGTACAATTTTTATTTTTTTAGTAAAATATTTTTTTCATATTATAACATCTAGAATTCATTTATATTTTTTTTTACCTATGTTAATACGTGACATTGAGGACGTTTTTTTGAATATCTCAGGATCCACTGAATCGATTTGACAAATCTAATCAGATCTAAGTTATAGGCTGATAAACACAATAGAACAATCGGCATGCCCGTATGTTGTTCCGTTCTTAAGATATCGAAGGCGAAAAATTGACCACACACATACACACACACATACAGACATCAGTCAGAAAATGATCTTAAACGATTGCTAGGGTCTCAAAACGTGAAAATCTGTTAAAATCTCGAAATATTTTTTTCGGACTAAATCCATTACTTCCCTACCATAGTAGAGGTGGGAAGTAAAAATATTGTATTGTGCAAAGTTTTTCAAGTCGACCCGATATGTGAAAGTGGGTCAAAATTGGATTACAAAACTTGACCCTAACTAAATAATAAGTGAAGTTAATAAAAAGTTCTTTATATATTTACTAGCCTTTGTGAAGAAATCCCAGTAATATTTAATATTTATAAATATGGATTTCGCAGATTCAAGCCTAACCCTAAAACAGCACACTGAGATCCTATGAGTCCCAGCAAGCAATCAGAAAATCTGCACTGAGGTTTCTGTGCTGAGATGAATAATATATACTATAGAAATCTCGAAGAAGGTAAACGTAGTAGATATTGACTTTTTCCTACTTTTCGCTGAGAAACGATAATTCCTGCACTGTCCAACTTGTTGAGTTTTCTCTGGCTTTCTTCACGAATAATTTATAAATAAATATTTGAGACAGCTTCTTGTACATGGCTATCGCCGATTATCTATATCCAGTTCATGTGCTAACACAGTCGCCTAAGTAATCCAAATTTAAGAAAATTGAAAATATAAGCTATGTTCCAACCTGCTATAAATGGATCGTTTTGAAACGGTAACGAAACTGTTTTTATCGGTTTTGTGCGCATGCGTCAACCTTGCACGGTTCTGTGACGGTACACACGTAGACATTGGTTGGAACGCTTTTGTGACCGTTTTGTTCGGAAACCGTTCACAAACTATCACAAATTCGGTTGGAACGCTTTAAGAATCGTCCACAAACAATCACAAGGTCGGTTGGAACGCGTTCTATCCACTGCGCATGAGCGTGACGGTAATATTACGGTATTCAGAGTGGTTGGAACAAAGCTATTGTTATGTGTCTATACTATAGTGTCTGTTCTGGACGTAATGTTGAGCAACCGATGTTACATACATGTTAGCGAAAAATATTATTATTGGTTATTGGTTATTATTTATGTTCCGTCTAGTTATTAATACTTAATTATTGAAAGGCTAAGACGTCGTTGCGAGAAGTTCAGTCTACGGATGTTTGTTTATATAACGAAATACTCGTGTCGTCACAAGCGCTGGTCATTAATCAAGGGCACACAGAGGGTATGGATTTTTATAGCTGACAAGAGATCATTATGTTGTGTCGACCAGCGAACGAGACGCTACGATATATTATATTTTGTTAAAATAATACTTTGCCCGTTTTGAGTCGGGCTTTTGATTTGGATTATTATATTTTGCTCTAACATACATTATTATTTCGTAATTTGAATGTTATTTATATTCTAAAATTATAAAAAAAGATACGAAAACATACTTGAAATAAGACAGCACAACAATGCAGGATACAGAATATAAACTGTCAACAGTGAGCAGATCGTAACTACTGTTCCACATTATAGATTTTCCCTTTACCTTTTATTACTTGGTCTCTTTCAGTCTAAACTATTATAAATAAATGTAGTGTATTTTCCTGGAGTGGTTGATGGTATTACACTGTTCAATATATCAATTTGGTTGATTGCATTATTGGATTCTTTAATCCCTTTCAGTTCGTAAAAGTCGTCTTGGCTTATCACAAGATGATAGATTATCTTTGTTAAATAGAAACATTTTCATTCAGAAAACAAACAAATATTTTAATACACATTATCGTTGATAGTTTTAGTTAGACAACTTTAAGACCTAAAAAAACTCGGGTCGCAGTGCCAAAACCCTGCCGACAATATAGTGTATTTGCTAATACAGGCCTTGTGGCTTTAATACGTAAACTTAAGTTTGTTTCTGGACAAAATAAAAAATTTAACCCCTTAATACATTCCTTAAAATAATATTTTTTTTCCTAATTTCAATATTATTATCAATGCAACCTCTGTACCAAATTAAATGCATCCTTCAGTAAGTAAATCACTATCCGCAAACTAGTGTTTTCATAAAATTTGTAAGTCCGGTCCTGTCGAGCCGATTTTATTAAAATTTTAGCAGCAAACTTTGAGCTGTATTAAAAGGTCAAATTTCAATTTTGAAACAATTCTGAGAATTTTTTCGGTATTTTTGGGCCCAAAAATATTTTTCTTAAAATTGTCAGATTGGGCCCATTTTAAATAGGTTCCGTGCGGTGACGGATTCCAACGTGTGTACCAAATTTCATTCAAATCAATTAAGTCTTTCGCGAGTTATGCCGCGAACACACACACACACACACACACACACATATATATATATATATATATATATATATATATAAACATTTCCAAAAATGGTGCCAAAGTGTTCAGGAGGCTATGAAACGTCGAGAAATTTTGGTCCGACCCCTAGGTCCCGCCATCCGACCGACGCCAATAATAATTAATTTGCGATGATTTTGATAGACGTTTTTGTCTTTTTAATTGTAGCGAAAAACAAACCCACACATCCACTAGACTCTAGAGGCTTTAATAATCCATTTTGAAATATAGATTAAATCTAGAATTTATGTAGAGATGGAATGTTTCACACTCTTACGCAAAACAGTTAAGTACCTATACAAAAACATTTCTGAAGGTATAGAAAAAATTTTCAAAAATTCGACAAAAGAAATACTTGCTACATGTGAATCGCTAATATTTTAGAACGCCTACCCATACACTTTCTTACAAAAATAATTAATCAATATATAATATAAATATGTTAATTACATGTACTTACAGTAAGGTTAACATTGGGAACGCACGGACCATGGCACAGCAGTAAGCGTACGATGTCCACATTGCCGGTCCAAGCGGCTAAGTGCAACGGCGATGACCCTTTCACATCGACTATGTTGGTCGACGCTTCGTGGGCCAGCAGCAGTCTTACTACCTCCCTGTGGACAATGTTACACATCGATTTAAAAATTATTTTTAAGTGTAGTATTTTGATAAACACATCATTGTGTCCATTGAGGTGAGATGACGAAAATATTCAAGGAAAAAGCTATACGTTTTCAAAGAAAATGATTTCGAAAGTTTGCAACTACACAGAAATTTGCAACTATTATATATCTCACGAGTTTCTGAGGCGCTTATCTCGAAAACCACTGGGCCGATTTTGATGAAACTTATTTGTCGTTAATTGAAATGGTGAAGACTGAAGACTAATTTAGAAAATTTCATATTTCTAGGTCAAATAATTTCAAAATGCGAACGGAGAACAACATTGTACCAAAATTTGTCACCTTGCGGGACCCTCACGTCCCCATTTTGGGCAAAAAAAATACGTAAAAATTACTCTAATCAATGAGACCTATGGCTATCTTAAAAAAAAAGATTTTTTTGTCCTCTTTTCGAGCCCACTAAATAAGTTCAAAAAAAATTAGCATTTATTATGCATTATCGACTCCACTGTATAAAAATTGTAGATTGTATATCTAGATGCGTAAGGAACTACATTACGACGAGTGATCCCAGTCGTAATACCATTACGCACGAGATATATATTATGGTGTCTTTTGCCATACCCACTACAAAAGACCTACTTTTCATTTCAATTTCAAAAAATGTTGACAGTTCATTTCCGTCGCCATCTTTACTTCTACAGTATGCCGTGAAATTCGTGAGTAAGTAACGGCAGGCGCACGTAAGCGTGTAGAGCGAATAAACAGAAGTTGCTATGGCAACCGTTTACTTACCGCCCTTATAGTGCGGTAAGTAAAACAAATTTCCGCACACCTGCCTGTTAAATGAGTCATTAAAAGCCGCTATATATACTTATATATAGTAGATCGAAAGTAGCTATTTTGTAGTGGGTATGGCAAAAAATAAATTTAAAAAAAACACTCACTTGTGGCCATTAAGAGCTGCATGATGAAGTGATGAATAGCCGCTGCTGTCCTGAACGTTAGCACCAGGACCTCTCCGTAAACTGTAACAAAATGAAACGTCATTTAATACAACAGCTGGAATTACTGGAACCTAGCACTAATTAATATTTTCCATTTACTTTATTTTTTTAATAATAAATTGAAAATCCAATTAATACTTTGATCAGTTCTCGGATTAGAACCCAGGAACTGGGGGCTTGTAATAAAACCATATGAATAACGACATTGCTACACGCTGTGGACTGAGTTCTAGCAATCCCTCGAGAATTTCTAAATAGTGCAGGCCGTATATCGGCGAATGCGTTACCTGGTAAAACTTTTAGAATTATTTTTTCTGAAACCGTAAAGAAGTTGAAATCATGAAAAAAAAACTGTTGAAAAATATCGTTTCATGCCTATGTAAAATATGTTAGCTATGTATCTATTGAAACGAACACTCAATACAATTTTGTGACGTCACACGCTGTTTGTGATATGATGTCTATTAAAATTTATTCACATTTATTGCGCTTCAACGAATCGTTCAATGTTCCTGAGATTTTAGAGTTTTATTCAATATGTACTTATATTTTCGTTCAGCATAATAAAGATTAGATGATAAATTTCATAAAAATAGGTACCTACCCTATTATTGAAAAATTTGTAAAAACTAAAAAATTGTTTAAAAAATGTCAAGCGCATAATATTGTTAAATAGAAAAAAGAACACTCGCCCAACGTGGGGCTCGAACCCACGACCCTGAGATTAAGAGTCTCATGCTCTACCGACTGAGCTAGCCGGGCTGTTATAAGGTAGGTGGGTAATACTATTCAAGCTTCGATTCAAACCTCGGTTTCAAGATGCCTTATGGTTAAATTAATACTTTTTACAATAGTATATTTAACATGTTAAGATACAAAATTATTAAACGAAACGTTGCTAAATTAGAAATTCAATTTTTTTTTTTCATTGCCCGTATCCTACAACAATTTAGTTATCTTCACATACAATATGGACACTAAAAATCAACACAAAAAAACAATAAGAAATTAAGCTTTAAAACAAAATGTTATTTATAAAAAAAGAAATTCCGCCCAACGTGGGGCTCGAACCCACGACCCTGAGATTAAGAGTCTCATGCTCTACCGACTGAGCTAGCCGGGCTGTTACAAGGTAGGTGGGTAATACTATTCAAGCTTCGATTCAAACCTCGGTTTCAAGATGCCTTATAGTTAAATTAATACTTTTTACAATAGTATATTCGTAGTGTTAGGAAGTTAGGTGTGCTACGTTGAAAACGTAAATGCGTTTTGCGCATGACGTCATCTTGGGAGCAAAATACAAATCTGCTTATCTGAGAGACTACGTTGTTGCTAGAAAATAGAGTTGATATACAGCAATAACTCTTTGTAATGATCCAGTGACTATAGTAATAAAAGATACTTTGACACAACGAGTATATTTAACATGTTAAGATACAAAATATTTTAAACAAAAAAACAATAATGTAATGTATAACATTTAAGATGCCTGAAGAAGTTAACATTGATTAACGAAACGTTGCTAAATTAGAAATTCAATTTTTGTTTTTTTTTCATTGCCAGTATCCTACAACAATTTAGTTATCTTCACATATAATATGGACATTAAAAATCAACACAAAAAAACAATAAGAAATTAAACTTTAAAACAAAATGTTATTTATAAAAAAAGAAATTCCGCCCAACGTGGGGCTCGAACCCACGACCCTGAGATTAAGAGTCTCATGCTCTACCGACTGAGCTAGCCTGCGGCTTTTAGTACACACGTGAAAACAATCACCCAACAGTAATTTTCATTTTCAGGTATCTAAATATTCGAGCTCATACTCATCGGCACATCTTTAAGAGTTTTTGTCTACCTGTCTGTTTGTATCAGCATCACTACAGAACGACTGTATACACTATACAGGGTGTTAATTGGTTATGTGCATAAACTTTAAGGAATTAATCTGTGCTTGATTTTAAGACAAAACCTTCATATTATAAGTACGGGTCCGCAATGGCTCTGTTTTCCAGATACAGGGTGTTGAAATTTGAATAGTGCCAGCTACTTATAATTAAAACTTTGCACACACAGTCAGAAAGTACATTTCAATTATTTTTAATTCAACCATGGGCGTAGATCTGGGTAGCCCTCTTAGGATTTTCAATAAAAAATGGAACGACACTGACTTCTTTAAAAGCTTTGTCGGTTTTATCTTAATTTTTTTTCTTCAAATTTTAACACCCTGCATCTGGAAAAAAGGGCCGTTGCGGACCCATACTTATATGAAGGTTTTGTCTTAAAATCAACCATAGATTAATTCCTTAAAATTTGTGCACATACTTAATTAACACCCTATATATTGTATAACTAAAAGTATAAGCTACTTTTACACAGCCTTTTCTCCACACAGATTCATAAGCATTAATTGTCAAGATAATAACTTTTGTCTTGAGGACAGTGTCCCCTCCGGACGCATATAAACAATGTAAAAAAATCCCTGACTGGTTAAAACAGATAATTAAGCAAGTGACGTATAATTGAACATTAAATATAGACATAGAGAGTCTGGGAGAGGGAAAGGGAAAGAGACATAGAGAGTCTGACATCTGCTTGAAGCACGTCCTAATTGTGTCCGGTACGATTAATCAAGCGTACATATAAATTATACTGCAACGGAATGCCGCACAATTCACTGCATACAATAAACATTGTGATGGCCACGCCATACCATGCCCGTGGCAAACGCAAAATTATTATTGTCACAACGGGCTAACATACTCCTTAACACTCAAAATATAATATTTTGTAAAGACATAAAAAGAAACTCGGGTCGCAGTGCCAAAACCCTGCCGACAATATAGTGTATTTGCTAATACTGGCATTGTGGCTTTATTATGTAAACTTAAGTTTGTTGGACAAAATAAAAAATTTAACCCCTTAATACACCCCTTAAAATAATATTTTTTTTTCTTTATTTCAATATTTTTATCAATGCAACCTCGGTACCTACCAAATTAAATACACCCTTCAGTAAGCAAAGCACTATCCGCAAACTAGTGTTTTCATAAAATTTGTAAGTCCGGTCCTGTCGGGCCGATTTTATTAAAATTTTAGCAGTACATTTTAATCGTTACTAAAGGGTTAAATTTCAATTTTGAAATTTTTTCGGCATTTTTGGGTCCAAAAACATTTTTCAACCCCTAAAAACCACCCTTAAAATAGTCCGATTTGGCCCATTTTAAATAGGCTTCGTGCGGTGATGGATTTCAACGTGCCTACCAAATGTCGTCAAAATCAATTAACTCTTTCGAAAGTTATAGCACACACACACATATACATAAACATGGACATTTCCAAAAATGGTGCCAAAGTATTCAGGAGGCTATGAAACATCGAGAAATTGAAATTTTGGTCTGACCCCTAGGTCCCGCCATCCGACCGACGCCAATAGTGTATGTGCCATATGGCAAATACACCAATAACTGTGGTATGAATTACACAAACAAACAAAACTGAAAGCATAGGACTAGGAAGATATAGTGTTCAGAGCCAGACAGTCCCAGTTTGTGTTAACTTTGTAGTGTATACGTACTACATAACAATTAAATAAATGAATACTACCTATATATTCATTTATAAGCGCACAAATCTTCTAGCGCTCATGCATTCGCTCTGAAAATTTGTAAAATATGTATTTTACAAATAGCGTCCTTAAAGTAGTTGTCGTGCTATGGGCATAGTATCAGAAAATTCTAAATTTTCGTATACTCATTAAGGATACTATAATACAAATACCATTAAAATTTGAAGTTGATTGACCATCTCTAACTCGAGATAAACTTAATTAAAGTTCGGATAATTAACACGGAGAGCATAGGAAAGGTTGTGTTTTTGACAAGTTTTTTAATTTAAAAAAAAAGTAACAGTCAGAAATTTTCAAAAAACTAACTGTTCATTGATATTTTAGTTCTGAGTTTAAAAAAGAAAATCCAAAAATTATTGACCATTTTATTGTTGAGATATAATAACGCAAAGTTCAACAATTTATGAGAAAAGATAGACATTTTTATATAATCCAAGCGAACAAACTAAGTGAAATATGTGTAACTATGTGAACAACGGTTTAGGTACGATCTCTAACAAATTTTGTTTACATTTAACACTATACTTATTTATTGTTTTACAGCGTATTATGAACGAAACTTTTGGATGTTATTATCACAAGACAACTACCTTAAATAAATTTATAAGGTACATCTTTTAAGATCATAGTTGGTCAGGAATATTAAAAATGTTTTCATCTTTTTAAATGCTTCGTTATATTTTATTTCTCTATTTTTACAATATAGGGGGAATATAGGGGGAAGTCGGAACTTCGGGACCTAAAAGAGAGTATCCTGGAGCTTGCTCGAAGTCCCAAAAACCAAATGTTGTGAATTTTTGCCGTATTGAAATTTTAACGAATTTTATACCAGTGATAATTTAAAAAAAATTTTAAAAATGCAGAAAACTTTATTGTAAGTATAAAAGAAAATGTATATTACATATAAAAATTTAAATATAATATTTATTATTTATCGCGTAGACTAAAAAATAAGGAAATAAATAGAAATAAAATCAATTATTTTTGTTGATTAAAAAAAAAATTAAGGCCACTAAAGCATTTAAGCCTTAAGGTCTAAGGATTTAATTACCTTACCTTATAGTAGTGAAAGAACCTGCAACTGAAAAATTTCGGGACTAAGGCAGGTCCCGGAACCTCTGCAATGATCCCGAGACCTGAGAAATCTCATTTAGTCCCGGAATCCCGGGACTGGATGCCCTAGTTGCGTACCCCTTGTATAACTCTACACCAAAGGTTATATTTTCGGTTTTGTCACTGCTATGAATTTTTCCCAACGATTTGATTTTTATATAAATACACAATTGATAAAAAAAAATCAAAAACATAACGAACATTTAAAAAAAAATGAAAATAAACCGCAGTCGGTAGGATTCGAACCTACGCTCCCAGAGGGAATCTGATTTCTAGTCAGACGCCTTAACCGCTCGGCCACGACTGCTACATGGCTTTCACTACCTACTGAAGAGATTGCCTTCACAAAACCAATACCTAGTAAATTACAAAATACGTCTACCTAGTAAGTAGTAATAGACAAAAATACACTATTTTCGTTGTACGAATGGCGGGACCTAGAGTGGGATCACAAAATATTAACGTTTCAAAACATTTAGATTTTAGATTTATTATATTATAGTACATATCTAAACATACTACAATGCATGTACTCATGTATCTATAAGATAAGGATTTATTGTCACAATATAAAAACTTATTTGTTACATAAATTTTAAATTCTGGTTCCTATTACCAGTGCAATAAACTTAATGCTAACGTGTTTGTTTTTTATAAATGGTCGTATGTGTTACCATAATTATTTTTTAAAAGCTTTTTACTTCCCACCTCTACTATGGTAGGGAAGTAATGGATTCAGTCCGAAAACAATATTTCGAGATTTTAACAGATTTTCACGTTTTGAGACCCTAGCAATCGTTTAAGATCATTTTCTGACTGATGTCTGTATGTGTGTGTGTGTGTATGTGTGTGTGTGTATGTGGTCAATTTTTCGCCTTCGATATCTCAAGAACGGAACAACATACGGGCATGCCGATTGTTCTATTGTGTTTATCAGTCTTTAACTTAGATCTGATTAGATTTTGAGTCAAATCGGTTCAGTGGATCCTGAGATATTCAAAAAAACGTCCTCAATGTCACGTATTAACATAGGTAAAAAAAATATAAATGAATTCTAGATGTTATAATATGAAAAAAATGTAAATATTTTTTTTCTCTAAAATGTATAGTTTTCGAGAAAAAAAATATTTTACTAAAAAAAATAAAAATTGTACGTAAATCAAGGTAACCATGATTTTTGCTATATTAAGCTAGCCATCAATAGATCACCAAACAAAAAAGAGGGCCATGCTTTTTTCAAAGAATAAAAATTAAATTGTGTTTTAAAGACCACCAACAGCTAAGGTTATTTGGGCCTAGTCAAAGAATAAAAAAAAGAGTGTTTATTTTTTGCAAATATTTACTAGGTGGGAAGTATAGGACTGGTCATCAGTCGAATTTTTTTTGTAATATACCTAAGGAAAAGTTTAAAACAAACCTACGCCAGATAAAGTACTGATGTAGGTATCTATTAAAACAAATACATATAGGGTTTGACCAGTATTTTTTTATTAATCAAATGACCAAGTATAGGAAACCAACAAAAAATAATTTTTCGTTTTTTTTTGCAACGCATTTTGGAGCTTAACTATTGCCAAGATAATCAGTTGTATGCGGCATTATCGTCGTTCGTCTATTTCCTACTATAAACTCCCAACCCTAAGCCCCAATCAGTTGACACATGGTAAAAGCTTCAACTGAATAAACCCAACCATTGACAGTCTTAAAAGAAATTATTGCCACATACGTAATCGACCATGGAATTCACAAATAGCTGCATTACGTCTGAAAGGATAATTTTACACGTATCCCCGGATCTGTTCGTCTTCTCATCTATAATTATTTTTAAAAAATATCTGTAAAGCATATTTTCAAACCTCAAAGATATAAAAGACATTCGAAAGACAAACAATCACACTAGCGAATTTTTTTGAGAAACAATTTAGATCACGTATGATGTATAAATTATGTATTTGAAAACGTTAAAATTTCAGGGAAAAAATATTTCTGAGTCAAAAAATACTTCCTTTCCGAGATGTAAAGAAATTAGCACCGGTAAAATTTAAAACAATGCGTACGAAGGGAGGGTTCCTGTAAAACCATCTAAATTATTATCAGTCAGAATAAAATTTTGTAATGAATAGATTTTCCTTATATAGCAAATCAATTTAAATTAATGTCACAAACAGACACTTGGTATACAATAATAGGTAAATTAATTTGAATTGGCATAGTATAAAGACTTCCTGGTTTAAGAGATCCGTCGCGAAGGGAATAAGACAAGCCGTCGACTGAAGCTATCGATTGGTACGGGAACACATAAACGCCGCGGTCTGGAACATTCATTCCGGAATTCTCCACGCCGTCTACGTATATCCATTCATAAATAAGCTCTCACTTGCACGCCTGGAACATTACAGTGAGCGGGACCGAAACAAAGCATATTCACAAAAAGATCGACAATCTTGTCGAGAATATGGAAACATCGCCGACACACCCAGTGTACTTGATCTCAGGGTTGTAGTAAGCCCTATAATACTGCCATGAGATTTTATAGAATGTATTTGTAATATTATAATAAATAGCACGAATAAGTATCCTAATGCCTTTATTTCTTCAGAAACTTATATATCCACAGACTAGCGGCCCCGTCCGGCTTCGCCCGGGTGCAATACACTACTCACTCGCTTCGCTCGTTCGCTATATATACAGTGTGTCCACAGACTCATCCTCAACATGGGGATCTCCGTTGTTATGGGAGATAGAGATTTGGTTAAATGAGACAAAATGTGCAGAATCTCCAGTACTACTACCCTGCGTAGTCAAACTTTCCATATTTTGCTTGGTTCGCGACCGACAGTTGAAAAACGAGATTTACCCATTTTCGATTTTTGTTTATAACTCGCTTATTAAGTAAGTTAGAAAAAAAATATTTTCACTTTCTTAAGGCCCTTTTTTATGGAGATTTCAAATCTCTTTTCATATTTTTATTTACTTTTATAGTTTTAGAGATACTTGTAGTAACTTTGTTTTTTTAAATACACGTCAAAGATGGCCATGACACCATTCGAAAGAGACTTTTTTTCTCTTTAATTTGATATGAGGGTTGATGGATTTATTTTCAAAAATAACAGAGTTATACGTAAAACACTGATTTTTAATAGTAGGCTATGCTAAATTAATTGATAAAACAACAGAAGGCTTAGCAAACAGTTGAAATTCACAGTGGCTTAGTAAACGGCTAATTTGTTTTAGCTGTCAAAGTGTAGTTTGTTGCTAATTTGTCAGTTTACTAAGTGATTTATTAAATTTACTTTTGTTATCATGGAACCATTTTGTAACAATGAAAAATAAGCAATTTTCAACAATTGATCGTAAAACAGTAGTTTTATCTTGTTCACTTATTCGCGTTGACTTAGTAAACGGCATTTTAAATGATCCATAGTTTATTAAATTTACTCTTAAGTTTCTGTAAATAGACGAATGAGGTTGTCTTCGTTCTGGATACTGATCGAAGTAAATTTCTGCAGCTCTGGTCGAATTTTTGTGACATAGAATGTAACAAGATAACATCGACTTTTTCATTGTTACAAAATGGTTCCATGATAACAAAAGTAAATTTAATAAATCACTTAGTAAACTGACAAATTTGAAATTAGCAACAAACTACACTTTGACAGCTAAAAAAAAAAACAGCCGTTTACTAAGCCACTGTAAATTTCAACTGTTTGCTAAGCCTTCTGTTGTTTTATCAATTAATTTAGCATAGCCTACTATTAAAAATCAGTGTTTTACGTATAACTCTGTTATTTTTTAAAATAAATCCATCAACCCTCATATCAAATTAAAGAGAGAAAAAATCTCTTTCGAATGGTGTCATGGCCATCTTTGACGTATATTTAAAAAAACAAAGTTAATACAAGTATCTCTAAAACTATAAAAGTAAATAAAAATATGAAAAGAGATTTGAAATCTCCAAAAAAAGGGCCTTAAGAAAGTTAAAATATTTTTTTTCTAACTTACTTAATAAGCGAGTTATAAACAAAAAACGAAAATGGGTAAATCTCGTTTTTCAACTGTCGGTCGCGAACCAAGCAAAATATGGAAAGTTTGACTACGCAGGGTATTAGTACTGGAGATTCTGCACATTTTGTCTCATTTAACCAAATCTCTATCTCCCATAACAACGGAGATCCCCATGTTGAGGATGAGTCTGTTGACACACTGTATAAACCTTCCGTGAAAAATTACCGAACTGATGGTGAAAACCGCATCAAAATCCGTTGCGTGGTTTAGGAGGAGTCAGCGGTTAAACAGACAGACAGACGCGGAAAGCGACTTCATTTTATACTATACAGAGATAGAGAAGAGATACTCAATTTGGAATCTCACATTCTAAACAATGGAAAGGAAGAAATTGTGGATTATAGACGTTCGACAACAGAGATCATTAGCGTCTGACCATTCTAAACAATGTGTACATACTCAATAAGGTCTTATTATCCCCACAAATAATTTAAGGTCTCGTTCTAAACAGTATCGATACTCTCGAAAATTTCCGAATGCTGTCTCTTCTAAAATTTACAACTTTTCAACTGTTGAATTTAGATCGTTTGCATTTGGCTTGAGTGAAAGGTTTTCTTGAATACCTTTTACTTATGAAGCTCTAAAAACCCAAAACGTCTTCATTGTCTTCTATTTCCAAATGTTGTAACTGTCTGTCTTAAGTCCATTTAGATCTATGTCTAGTACTAAAAATTATGGTTTTAAGAACGAAACTGGTTTCTCTAAAGCTCTGTAATGAGAAAACTCGCAGCTTCAAAAACCTATTTTTCTTTAATTTTCACCGAAGTCTCAAATGTTCTAACTACACATCTGTTCACAGCACCCCAAATATTGTACGTACGTACTAGTCAATACCCTCTAAAAGTAAGAAACAGAGCTACGCCATTCAGTGTTCAATACGTAAAGCTGTCCTTGTTCAAAGGACATTAAATATCGAGTGTAGTACTGTGAGTGTGTAGAGTGGATGTAACGAAAATCGAGGCCATGAACCTGTGAACCGACGGTAATGTTTTGTCTATATGACACAAACTCTCCCTCTCATTACGATGTACATTGTAAACTAACCTCACCTCACCTTCGCGCAGAGTGCAAGTAACTTTCGCAGCTTTTTGCTTTAGAATAACCACGTTAAAAATATTTATTTCCGATTATATTTTACCCTCATGATGAGATTGAAATTAATCAAAATATGTCGAGAGGACAGTGTGGTTCAGTGGTTAGCGTCGCGACCTCTGGATCAGACTGTCATGGGTTCGAATCCCGTCTCCGCTCATGGATGTTTCGTGATGTTATTTAGTTTTAAGTGAGTTATGTTATTTAATGTAATCAAGACGCTAATGACCTAAGTTGTCGACGCGTCTATAATTTACAACAAATAAATAAAATACAATATATCGAATCTTTTTGAAAGTGCAGTTCGAAGTGCCAAAATATATATTTATAATGGGCCAAGAGTGGTATCTATAGGGGTACTGCGCTAGGCTTGTAATTGGGAGGTCCAGATTCTAACCCCTCGGGGTATCTATAGGTTGAGGTTTTCCTCAATCACTTCCGGAAAATATTGAGATAGTTCCTTACTTTAAATTTTCCTAGCCCTTGATATACGCCATGCAAAATATTGATCTCGTAGCAATTTCTATAGTCGAACAAAGACTTTTGCGAAAAAAATATCATCGAATATTCGGTTATTCTGCATGTGACCTTGCCGAAAATTCGGTATGGTGTCGAATGTACTATTTGTTGCAACTCTAGCAGCTATTAGTAATTAGGAATCTGGCTATTTGAAAACAAATTCTATTTGTTCACAAAAACGCAACAATTGTAAAATACAATCAATAACGTAATTCAGTCCATGTTGCCAATTACTTTATTTCTGAAAGTTTTCCATGGCTAGCGTACGCCTACGTAGTAAAGTAATAAACGTTTTAGTTTAAAAAAGAAGAACTTTGACACTTTTAGTGGAAAAAGCGTTCGTGGTATGTCAAATGATATTTCAGCAACGTGTAGTATAATATTTTAGGTATGTAACGTCGAAAAATGACACCCTTGAGACTGGTTACGTAACGTCTCCAGTTTTCAGTCCCTGCCAACAACGGACCATATTACTATTACTGCCTTCTTATGGTGGATAAATTTTATCTCTTCTTGCTGGAATATAAACTTGTTACTACCCAATAATGTGAACATTACATCCGGTCATACGAGGTTACTCCAAAAATAACAAACAATGAAGTAAAACAAGTTCGGATATTGTATAAAAACACAAATAATTGTTCATAATCGTCTGTAAAAATTGTAAAGCCCAATTTTAAATGGTTCAATATTATGTCAATGTTAAAAAACTGAGAACTGCCGGCATACTTTAATTTAGATAATGAGGATAAGCATTGAGCAAGAATGCAAAGAAAGTCAGGAATTTAAGAGTACCAAATTTCAATTTAATATCTTCTATAGATTTAAAAAAAAATTGCCAAAATAATTTTTAAACTTCCTGTATCTCGGGTATGAAGCATTTCCGTTATAGCATTAATAGCAAGTTTTGTCTTAATTTAGATCAAAGTATCTCCAGTTTTCGTTTGTCGGTGATTTTAAAATACACCCTGTATAAAGATTAAAAGGTGTCCCACAGAATGTTGTAGACGAGGAATACATAGGTATTCAAAGTAAGAATTTGTATTGTATCCAGTTACTTTAAAACAATTACAGTAAGTACAGTTGAACCTGTTACCTTCTTTTTGAAACAGCCCTCGTATTTTAGACACGACAAAGTTATTATCATTACTACATAAAAGAAGGGGTTAAAAGGTAATAAAGTAAATACTTAACGCTGCCAAGAAAATAGCAACCATATGAACAATAAAATAAAATGCGCAAATTGTTAATTAAAGATTTCCATAGTTTAACTTCAAACTTAACTAATTATTATATTATATAGTTCAGAAGTCATAAATAAAAATAATTAAAACATATTCTTAACTTTGAAGGGAAGTGCATAAATCCTTAGGGGATCACGAAGCCTCCAAAAATAGTAATTTTGAAATAGCACGAAAACAGTCAGTGTCATGGTAAACAGACAGACGGACAACGAAGTGATCCAAGATCTTATATTTTATTTATTGTAAATTATAGATGCGTCGACAGCTTAGGTCATTAGCGTCTTGATTACATTAAATAACAATTAATTTAAAACAAAATGACATCACAAAACATCCATGAGCGGAGGCGGGATTCGAATCCACGGACCACGACAGTCTGATCCAGAGACCGCGACGCTAACCATTGGACCACACTGTCCTCTCCAATACCCTATAAAGTATAAAGGGTTCCGTTTTTTCATTCTGAGTTACGAAACCCTAAAAAGGTTCTTATTGTAATCTCCAAGCTGATAAATTCTTTTTTTATACACCGTGTCCTAGATTCATGTATACAGAGGGAAAATAGCATTGAGAACATGTAGTAAGCTATTATAGACCATAAGACCTAATGTAAAAATATAGTAAAGTGACTTTTGACACGCCGGTGTGCGGGAACGTATTTTTCCCACACATAGTGTGGGAAAGCAAACCATTTTCATAGTGATTTTATTCGCCTTATGATCCGCCCGCTATTACCAACTGATAGCTACTCTCGGCCTACTATAGAAGTCAGGTTAGCGACACAAAATGAACTGACAAAATTTTTGAAAATACTGAAAATGAAGTGAAAAACAGCTATTTCATAGTGGGTATGACAAAAAATACCATATACTATATCTCGTGCGTAATGATAGTATGGCTCGTGTGACTGTTAAAACTCGCTATCGCTCGTTAACATATGTTCACTACTCGTCAGTAATATACCCCATGACGTCAGTAGATATATACAATCTACTATTTCATCAGATGAGTAACGTCGATTTCGTTGATTTCGTGCACTGAAAACTAACCTTTACATTACAAATTAAATTTTAAGCAACCAGTCTAAAACATCGTCTATCAAATTCTTATCGATGGATTATTTATAATACTGTATTATTCATAACACGCTAAACAATAACAAACTGTTGATTCATCAACTCGGAAGTTCTTAATCATTCATTTCATTACAAAAAGCGTAAAACTGTAATACGCATTGTACAATAAAAGAAACTATAATAATATAAAACCGTTAAAAATTTATGTTTACTGCAATCAATCCATAAAATTTGTTGACAGTTGAATTTTTTTACATATTTTTTAGTCATTTATAATATAACTGACGGACATACCTACAAAATTTAGAATACAAGGGTCGAAACATAGCGTTTGCAACCAGAGAAGTTTGCTGCCCGAGGTACAAGGGCAGCAATTACACGCATTTGCAAACAAATAATAATTGCATACTATTTTTCACAACTCTATTGACAAGTCGATTTGAGGTACCTGCAATTTGGGCGCGCAAAAAAGCCGCAAAAATATTAAATCTGTCAGATCCATGTGAGATTTATTTATTTATTTAGAAAAATATGTCTGTCATTTTGACGTTTTCGAATATTATATAATATATGCGATTTGAAGTTGTCGCGACTCAATCGCTCTATCTCTCTCTTAACAACGTTAAAAAACAGAAAAAACCGACAACTGAAAATTTTCATCCCTAGGGTTGAAACTCTCAGTTTCAGCTTGCTAAACAGGTACAGCTACTCAATAGCATAGTGGCGTTGCGAAAAAATAAAATAAAACTTAAAACCGAAGTTACGTAAATTTTTCTAAGTTCTTCAACATGACTTCTAATTGCGTAATTAGGTTTTATAGCAATGTTAAGCTTAAAAGGAGACTATTTACATATTTGTGTTGTTAAAGACAGTCCACAAAATGCATGCTTTGTATATTATATAGTACTAGCTGCACACAATACAAATGTAAGTGTTCATCATTATCACTTGACGCGTGTAATAATATTCATAATGAACTGTACAGTGTCTAATTACAACAGGCATGCCACGTAATATCATACACGGCACCATGATGTAACGTAACTGTATCAGATCTGTTTACACGCCTATTTCTGTAATATTAACCGAACTTCAAAAAAACAGAGGTTGTCAATTCGACATGTAGGAATATATTTTTTTTAATGTTTGTTCAGCCATAACTTCTCGAGGGATTGACCGATTAAAATAATTTCGACGCCGTTGGGTTCGGCATGTTTACGGAATGGTCCCATATAATTTTTATTTAAATCGGTTCAGTAGTTTCTTTTTAACTTCCCATTAGAAGCTATTGTAATGGGTCCGAAAATCGAAATCAAAATGTATAACAAATTTTTATGTTTCAAGGTCACTACACTATTTTTACACTATTTTTAGAAAGATATCTGTGTGTGTGTGTGTGTGTGTGTACGTATGTACGTATGAGTCCATTTCTTTCTAAGACGAAATCTCGAGAATGAAAAATGATATCGACTACGTTAGGGTGCCAATCGACGCATATTAATGTAAATATGATCTGAAAAAAATTTTTCAAAATCGGTACAGCCGTTCTTTTTTCTTAACCAAATAGACTCCAAAAAAGTAGATTTTACACAATATCTCGCGAATAAAAAATTATATCGACTTCGTAAGGGTGTCAATCGAGGCGTGTTAACGTCATTTTGATCCGACATAAATTTTATAAAAATGGTTCAGCCGTTTTTTTTTTTATTATTATTGTTAAAAATAAATAATAATTATGTTTCAATGATTAAAATGATTACTTTTCTGTGTAATATCTAATTTAATCATTATTATTAAATATTTATCAAACTGGGAAGTTCGTCGTGTAGACCACAAGGGTTGCACTTTAATCCTAATAAACGACCCACCTCACGGCTTGTTTTTTCTAGTAATCAAATTATTTCTTTCATTGTGTTATCTCATATTATCTCCTGCATTTGTGAACCGATTTTAGTGTTTCTTTTCTAATCAATAGGGTATACCTTCAAGGTGGTCTCACATAAATTTTACTAAAATCCGTTCAGTAGTTTTTTTTAGTTTAGTAATCAAATATCAAGAAAGAAGTCGGTTAATAGCGTGCAAACTACGTATTGCAAAGTCACTAAAAAGTAAAAAATACAAAAAAAAATTTAAAAAAAAATTTAAAAAAATAGATCCGCCTTCAAAAAAAACACTAAAAAGAAGAAAATAATAAAATTTTGGAGTCGGCGCCAATTTAATAAAATAAAAGTAGATAAAATTTTATAGTAATTAAACTGGCGCCGACTTAAAAATGTTATTATTTCCTCTTTTTAGTGGCTTTTTTTAAAAAAAGTTGTATTTTTCATAAAAAAAATTTTATGCTGTAAGTACACATCTTATTATATGTATGGAAACTAGTACATTGGTCAGATGGCGGAGCCTATAGGGACTTCATTTAAAACGTCCTTTTAATCGAAAAAATCCCCACGTTCTGGAACATTTTATTACTGTCCAAAACTTAAAACTTCGAAGAAAATCCCGCCCTGTCGCTATATTCACGGACAAACTCACGATTTATCTATGAAATATGTTGTAATATTTAGTTAATAAAAGAGCATCGGTATGTCGTTTAAAAGGGAGCAACAGAGGAGAGACATTTTTGACGCATGCTTTATTCGAAATTCGCCAGAAAAAGATAAAATGCCCCAAAAAGAGCCTTCTATTTAGATTAGAAATAATTTTTGTAACATAAATAACAGTAGATCGATCGATTCATAATTTCATTCATGGAGTCATCTTGCGAACCGTGGAACCATGGGTACGCACAGACAGATTGTCCCGTACTGGAAACAGTAACTTCACACCCAGCAACATGCAACGTACAAAAACGACGTCATTAACTAGTACAAACCGCATTCAATTGCAAACGCGTGAAATTGTTTTAATAACTAAGAACAATACACTGACAAACACGTGTCAATCTACTGAACGATCACCAAAAAAAGGAAAGATGCTAAGCTGCGCACACTATTTTCTCATTTATGTGCCTATAAATGACTCTTTCTTATTAAATAATTGAAATGAGCTCCATCTAACTAAAATAATGCCGTTAGATTTTTGATGTGAAACATCTTATGTCGGGCTGTAAACAGCCGCGTGAGGGGAAATATACAACGAAATTTATGGTCCGCTCCTTCGCTGCTGTTCTCCCCACCACTGCAGCACTTTCTCTGTCTCTCGGCTTCCGCGCGCTCGGGCACGGGAACCGCGTGTGTTACAGTGCAGTATATAGGATTACGTCAGCATAAAAGTTATTGATGTGAAACATCTTATGTCGGGCTGTGAACAGCCGCGTGAGGGGAAATATACAACGAAATTTATGGTCCGCTCCTTCGCTGCTGTTCTCCCCACCACTGCGGCACTTTCTCTCTCTCTCGGCTTCCGCGCGCTCGGGCACGGGAACCGCGTGTTTTACAGTGCAGTATATAGGATTACGTCAGCATAACAGTTAGTTGCTGCTTTTGAAAAAATATTTACTACTACATAGAGAATACCACCGAGTTCAATAACGTTTTCTTTGATGTTTCACATCTGTCGGGGGTCCCGAGACCCACACCCTTTTTTTTGTCTAGCACTTAAAACGGCTTCTCAATACATTTTTGAAGAAATATTTTTCCTCTCAAGACGCTGATATCATTGGCGCCAAACATCACGGCCGACTACTACAGGCCGTATCTCATAATGACCGTGCGAGATCAGTGTACAGGGAACTTAGGCGGTCTGGTTATACACAGTAGGCATATACATTTGCGCTTTGATTGTATAATGAATTTAATAAGGTATTAAAATTTAAAAATTTATATGTTCAAAAATACTTCACGTATTGAAATAAAGCGCCACTGCGTTTGTGGCAATGATTTCTAATAGGAGGACGTCATATATATAGTTAGTTAGATAGATAGATAAGATTTTATTGTCATATCATAAATTTTTTACATAAACATTTATACATTTTTATGCTCAGTGTTCCATAGCACCACTGCTTGAATGAATTGATCTTTCAGTGTGCAAAATTACATATAATTTATAATTTTGCGGGAAAAAATTTTTAAAAAAACTCACACATTTGTCATATATATATATTTTTTTTTTTTTATTTTTAGTCTTGTTACGACACTCCGATGGTTAAATTTTGAAATAGACTATATATTAAAAAAAAAAATAGTAAGTCCTCGGTACTTTCAAGAAATGTGTCAATATTCAGAGTCGAATTATATCCTAAAAAACAATTTCCAAAATTGATTTTTTGAACCTGCGTCCTGTCTGGTGTCTCTTTTGGTAGCTTTGTTGGCAGCCTAGAGAAACCACAGTAGCGCAACCAGTTGCGCTGCCATGGCATCCCTAAATGAACACCGCAACAAGTAAAGCCAAGCCTGTGTTCCCTCAGAAAACTAGAGAATCTAATGTCAGAACATGACATTTCAGTTGGTGTAACTATACGACAGCATGTCATCGTCTCTGAGCTATAATACGGCACATACATAATAATAACACAAACGTGTGAATGGGAGACGGCGGGTCACTTCTTTCACTCTAATGTCTTTTCTGTCTTTTTATACACAATAATTAAAATTTATATCGTGCGAAAACAATGTGGAAAAATAATTAAAAAACGTATTTAATGATAACGATAAATGTTGTGCTCTTAGATCTTGCAGATTTAGATTTGTTTAATTAAGCATTATTATGTTTCAAATTAATAATTCAAAAATTGTTATTGGTTTATTTTTTAAACAACTATTATCTAGATAAGATAAGATTTATTGTCACAAAAATATAAAAATTTTACAATTTGTTACATAGTTTTCATATTCTGGTTCCTATATATTACCCAGTGGAAAGCTTCATGCTAACGTGTTGTTTCTTATTTGTGGTCTTATGTTATGTGTTACCATCATTTTTTTGTTAAGATATAGGGAGAATTTTAAAAAAAACCTACGCGAAAATATCTAAAATTTACGTTGATCTGAAGCAAATCGCCCAAACCATTTAGACAACCACCGTATAAAAAAGCATTCGTGACTACCTGTCATTATATTTGTTACGTTATTAAATACATGGCTAGACAAATTTTAAAAATAATAGTGTTATATAGCATAACACTTACATTGAAGTAACGTATTTAATACAATGTAAACATGCAAACCTGACAAATGATGGACTAAAATCATCGCATTTTTTAACATATTTCCAATCGATCGCAATATAGATATGGTGTCTGTACTCTATTAGTGGCAGGCGTGCTAAACTTAACACGCTAAAAAGTTAAGTAAACTACCCTTATTTGGGACAGTAGGGGGAAAATAAAAAACAAACCTGAGGCACTGCCTAAAATTTGGATTCAATTCGCTAGTGTCTCAGCCGCGCATCTAAAATTCGATTCTTCTGTTATAAATCCGTTGTAAGCTCGAATTTAATTGTTTTCCCGTCATTACAAGACTTTCTTCACTCCTATGGTCGCTCGAAAGTAATAAGTTTTTGGTTAAAAAATTATTTCTAAACAAACCTTTTTTGAGACTGTAAAACATTGGATTGTGCATGGTGAGAGAAACGGGTCATTTATATGGTGGAAATGACGGGATAGTTACGGGAATTTCGATATGAGGCGTCTTAATTACATCAAATAGCATCGCACCAATTAAAACTAAACGACATTACGAAACATCCATATGCGAGGTGGGATTTGAACCCACGACAGCTTGATCCAAAGGCATTAAAGAATATTATTAAATAATGCACTACTTTATAATAAAAATTTAGTAATATTTCCTACAATTTCGTACTATAATTGCTATTGCAGTCAACACACGAAAACATTCATAAAATATTCTACTAATGTACCTACCTACCCTATTACTGTCTTCTGAAATAAAAATATTTTGGCGATGACATTGCATTCTTTTAGAACTCAACGTGACAACCATATTTTATTTATACGTCGCGTCGCGTCGGAGGGTATTGCACGATTTATTATGTATTTATTGTTCCATTCCTATATTATGTATCGCGCGTACAAAAAAGCAATTAGAATTACATTTGAGTTTGGAGTTAATTCCTAACAGAAAAAAAAGGCTTGGTGTGTGGGTAAAACCACACTACTAAATTCTCATTGGGTGCCCGTAAAGGTCCGGAGTCCGGAGTCGACATCATTATATTTTGTTTTTGAGATATGCGAGCAGAAAAAAAGTTCACGAACGAACGTACAGAGAGAGAGAGAGATCCGGGTTTCGTGTCGCAATATTTTTGTTCTTTTTATTCATCAAATATTCTGCTAAAATATTTTTTCACTTTAAAAATTAATTTAATTAAATTTGGTACGAAAAAAATTTGAAACACTAAAAAGAACAAAATAAAATAAGTGAAAAAAACCTTTTAAAGACAATTTTAAATAAAAAAATCTATTAATTTTTTATCCCTGCCTAACTCCTTATTTTATTATTGTACGGAACCCTAGAGGTGCGTGAGTCTAACTCACACTTGGTCGTTTTTTTTATAATATTTGTGATGACAATCTACGTAAATAGTTTAACACGGTGGCCACAAATACTTGAAGAAAAAAAATTCTTGACTCTTTTAGAGTTTTCCAGTAGGTACTTAAAACGCAATTTTTTTTCCTGACTTTTTTATTCTCGTATACAGGGTGTCCACGGCGACACTGGCTAACATGGGTATCTTTGTTATTAGTGGAGATAGAAAGTCGGTTAAATGGACAAAGTAGTGCAGAATTATGTGCTAATTATTAACATCTCGTCGAAAAAACAATTGAATTTTGACACCCTATGGATTTATTTAGAAAATAGTGACAATTGCCATTTCTGAAAACTAGCCATAACTTTTTTATTTATGAAGATATCTGAAAATTTCTTTAACCATTTTTTGATAACTTTTTAAGATCTTTTCAGTGGAGTAGGTTAAATTTTTTTATATCTACTACATATTGAGATAAAGACATGAACTTTGGTTTTTCTTATGGACGCCATTTTGAATTTTTAGATATTCGAATTCTGCTTATTTTTCTGATTAATTTGGTGTATCATATGTCACATTTAAAAAATTTGCAATAAACGCCCCATATTAGCGACATTAAAAACAACTGACAGTCAAATATAATTAAGTAGTGCGAAATTTTAAAGTGTAAAATTAATAATAAATCATTGTTCGGCAGAATTTCACTATCAGTTGTTTTTATGTGTCTGTATAATATGGGACGTTAATTGCAAATTTTTTAAATGTGGCATATGATACACCAAATTAATCAGAAAAATAAGCAGAATTCGAATATCTAAAAACTCAAAATGGCGTCCATAAGAAAAACCAAAGTTCATATCTTTATCTCAATATGTAGTAGATATAAAGAAATTTAACCTACGCCACTGAAAATATCTTAAAAAGTTATCAAAAAATGGTTGAAGAAATTTTCAGATATCTTCATAAATAAAAAAGTTATGGCCAGTTTTCAAAAACGGCAATTTTCACTATTTTCTAAATAAATCCATAGTGTGTCAAAATTCAATTGTTTTTTCGACGGGACGTTAATGAGCACATAATTCTGCACTACTTTGCCCATTTAACCGACTTTCTATCTCCACTAATAACAAAGTTACCCATGTTAGCCAACGTCAACTTGGACACCCTGTATATAGGCAGTTAATTAACATAGCACTTATCCACTAGAGTTCAGCACGCGTGTAAACTCGCAACTCGTTTAAATTATAGAAAAATATTTATTTTTCGATGATTTCCTAACCTATAAAAAATTCTCTGACTTTGCCAGGTTTTCAACGTTTTCCATGTCTGTGGCCACCCTGCTTGCCTACCTATTGACTTTGTACATTAGTTAACAAACAGTTTACGAACTTTATGCTTAATGTGCACGTTTGTTCACAGACAGCTTGTTAACTGATTGTGAACTATTTTGAAAATTTTTCATTTGTTGAATTCCTGTTTATGAAACTGTTCTTCAGCATCACAGGAAAACTAGCAAACAATTGACGAACACACATTTTCGATATGATTGTATTTTTTTGAAACGCATGTTCTAATAATGTTTAAATTTTCTTTAAAGTTCTTAAATATTAAAAAAAAACGAAGAATTACAAATCAAGCTTCCAATATGAAAATTTGTCGGGTAGTGACCTCAGTTGTCTAGCGTCTATTATCTCCTCCCCCGTCTCTTTCTCGCCGTGCGTGTGTGTTCGCGAACATTTCGCAAACCTTACATTTAGATGTCAACGAACTTTCAAATTTACCACAAAATGTATTCATAATAAAAACTATGAGTAACGAATGAAGAATATTATTATTTCGCAAACTACTACGAAATGTATGATGTTTCTCAATACTTTAATAACACGTGTTGCAGTCTGCACACACTGTACTAAACATAATATCTACACTTATCTACATATTGTTATACCTAGTGTAAAAATATTCAATAAGCTAGGGTATCTCTATTTAAAAGTTTTTTTAACAGACTTCAAAAATTTGATGCGTATTTTTTTTATGTGTGTACACCAATTTCTCCTGCATTTGTAAACCGGTTTTTTATTTTATTTAATAGGGCATACCTTCGGGATGGTCCCATATAAAATTTTACTTAAATCGGTTCAGTATAGTTCGAATGATTTTTTGTTATTATGTATTTTTTTATGTATGTTATTATTTTTTTATATATTATGTCACCTCATATCTCCTGCTATTGTGAACCGATTTTGATGAATCTTGCTTTATTTAATAGGGCATACCTTCAAGGTGGTTTCACATAAATTTTACTAAAATCGGTTCAGTTGTTTTCTTTTTTTAGTTTAGTAATCAAATATCAAGATGGAAGTCGGTTATAATAACGTGCAAACTAAGTATTGTAAAGCCACTAAAAAGTAAAAAAAAAAATAAAGAATTTTTAACAAAAAAAAACCTCCTTCAAAAAAGCCACTAAAAATTTGTATATTATAATATATAATAATAATATATATTTATAAATTTGGTACAGAGGTGAGAGGGTTGATAATAAAATTGAAACTAAGAAAAAAATATTATTTTAAGGGATGTGTATTATTTTTTATTTTGTCCAAAAACAAACTTAAGTTCAAATAATAAAGTCACAATGCCTATAATAGCAAATACACTATATTGTCGGCAGGGGCCGGCATTGCGACCCGAGTTTTTTATACAAGTTTTACACTCAAAGTCTATACTCTATACGGTACAACCTTAAAAAAATAATGAATAAAAAATATGAATTGGTGCTAGGCCCAAATCACCTTAGCTGTTGGTGGTCTTTAAAACACAATTTATACGATACAACCCTGGTTTTGTACCGTCCAAAATTATTCAGGTAGAATTAAATAAAAACCGGTCATCAAACGATGTCATATTATGAGGCCTTAATAAAACTGAATACAAAACCACACAACTGCACTATAGCCCTATATAAGAGATTATAACAGGAAATCTCAGTTATGTGAGTTAAATGCATCACACCGATGTCATACCATGTGTCCACCATTTTACCGGCATTTAAAAATGTCATGGTATTTATTATAATAGTACATCCATGAAGAGTGACAGAACCTTTGGTGTGAAGATACAAAATGTAAAAAATGCCACAAAACACCAAATCATTAAAAAAATTCTCGACACACGTTTCGCCAACCAAGTTGGCATCATCAATTAAATATTTAATTATCTCCTGATGATTCCAACTTGGTTAGCGAAACGTGCGTCGAGAAATTTTCAAATGGTGTAGTGTTTTGTGGCATTTTTTACATTTTGTAAGTATAATAGGTACATACTATATAACCATGTTTATAAAGCAATGTCAAGATATCAGGAATGTTTTTTTTTCATTTAGCTGATCTATAATACACATAGTGGAAGTTACCGCGTTGAAAGTGCTTCGAATAGAGAGAGTGAGAGGGCTTTCAGTCTACATCCAGTGCCTCGAACAAATAGAGGAAGAACCACGTCAATTTCCTGAGCGCGAAACGTGATTGATATGATATTATTAATCTTTATTTTATGTGTCATCATACAAAATCCATGAAAAACGCATCATATTTTTTACTCGAGTACGAAAAAACGGAAGGTTATGATTTTAGCAATCTATGTATGTAGAGCCAAATCTACTGGGCCGATTTTCATAATCGAGGTGTCATTCGATTTGTCTTAATCACGCGAGTGTTCTATAGGCTATATATAAAATATTTTATTCAAAATGGTGGCCGTGAGGTGGAAAAAATACGGCTCTAAAATGTTTTTGTCAAATCGATCGACTGGGGTATCAAATAAAAGAAAATTTTGAGGCGATTCCAAAAATATATTTTTTTTAAGTTTTGCTATTTTCTCCACTTGTGGGCGGCACTGTGAATTCTTCCACACATGACATAGAGGTTTATTTTATAGTCTATCCAATTAGTATACAGAGAATGGAGAATAATATTAAATACACTTCCACAGAAATTCTGTGTACATATGACATTTCTATACAAATAATTATATCAGTGGTTGATTTATGGGGAACGGGAACCGTGTCACCACCCACCCCACCTCCCGAAGAGATATAATATTGTTACATAAATTCAAAATTAAAATAAAAAATGAAAATATGTATACTGCCTAGATAGTAAAATCTGCCTAGTATGCCAAACCCGTCCGAAATGACTCCTAAATTCACCCTTGAATTTTACACGAATTGTCTTTTTGTATTTCGGTAAAACAGTGAACATACGGTATGTGTGTACCAATGCATATATAGGTATGTGTGTGTGTTATAATTTGAGAGTACCAGACGTGACGTCATCTGTATACAGCCTCCGTCGATGTAAGAGCATATTATAGGTACCTACATGGAACGACATCATTACCTAGTTCGATAATGCGTCATACAAGCAAGGTTACTTAGAAGGCTTTCATAGTTTCTCTGAATTACTGAACCTGTACCACGGTCCACGACATGTGAATGATCAATTTACTACGAAATGCTATTCTATGTACTATTTTTAATTTCTTAGAGAAAAATATATTATCTCCTTCAATTTCTCGTTCCTGAAAGACTAATTATATTTTTTAACTATAGCCCATCGAGACAGATTGTTAGATGAAGATTATTGGAACCTTTGGTGTGAAGATACAAAATATTTAAAATAACCACACATTTTTTATATTTTGTAGATTTCAGTGGTACCATAGAGTAGGTTCCCAAATTCAGGTATATACTTAGAAGGCTATATATATCTACTCTATGGTACCATACTGAAATTTGTCAAAAACAATGATTTATTACTCTACAGTCTACACTATTTTAAGATGGCATTATATAATATTGCACAGAAGTCAGCATCTTTCCAACTTTCTAATTCGCAATGCTCAAACAGAACTAAATTAATTTGATTTCTTACTTAATTTTCCTTTTCAGTCGAACTGGAAAATACGCTATAATACACCTTCTGTATAATTTATAAGAAATGCTGAAATTCACACATCATTTATTTTCAAATAACTTAGGCATCTTCTTGAAAAAGTGATCTAAATATGATTTTAAATTTTATGAAAACATTTTGTAGTACCAAGTCCTGCGGACCTATTATTCACAATTAATAACACTGAATTATACCAGTATCTTTGTTATTATTAAACTAAGACAGACCAGTAATCTTTGGATATAGGAAATAATTCACATTTGTAAGACATATCATTAAAATACTAAACAAGAACACATAATTACGACTTCCCAAAATCACAATAATACTACTGTAAGTCATTTTCTCATTATTAGTTATTACATCTGTACGTTTTTAATGACGCCGACGCCAGTACAGTCATGGTATGGCCTTGACGGTTTAATCAAACATACATTATGCTGATATTACGTGGAAATGTGTGGCAAGAATTACAGAATACTGCCTTTAAGACAAGTATCCACTGGCTGATATGGCTATAATTGAAAAATATTTGCGAACGTTAATTGATAAACCCTTTACTATAGTAAGAGAACCGTTCTGTTGAAAAAAATATTACTCTCGACCTCAAGAGAATAGGTTACACGTTCCATACAGAAAAGTATTGAGAATCCTTAAACTGTACGGTTCTTGAATATTTCTGTGAGGAAAAATACGTTTCCTATAAGAATTTCTGTATAGACATTTTCTTCCACACTTTGAAAATCTGGCTCTGTATTTACACTGAAATAAAGTAATGCTGGAAAGCTTACTCCCTATACCTTGCTGTGCGTGGAAAGCGGGTAAAGACAGATATAGTTAATTGGGTCACCTGTCCTTGTTTCACTACAGTCTCAATAGATTGTACGACAAAGATAGGTGGCCCAATAACTATGTCTGTCTTTACTCGCTAGCAACGCGTCAGTTTACGTTCAATTTCTATATTTCAGTGGGCGCTTAGTAATGAAGGTGTTTACCAGAAAAAAGCTAAAATAATGACAATTCAAACCAAAGCAACTACTCCCAAGAATGCCTGGATCAGTAAATCAACCGTACAAGGAAATCTTTATCTGGTTCTATGTCTGGCTTCTATATTTTCATTTGACTTCTAAACTCTAAACAAATTTGCCATTTTCTCACAAGAATGAACAAAAATATAACCGAACCAATTAATTTTATGCTTCGGATATATTTTTGTTTATTTTAATGCGGGGATGGCAAATTTGTTTAGAATTTAGAAATCAAATAAAAATTTAGAAACCAGGCATGACCGGATAAAGATTTTCTTGTAAGACTTGATTTTACTGATCCAGACATTCTTGGGACTTGGATTTATCGTGCCCTGGTCTAAATATATTCTCTCGATTTCGTAAACATTTGTAAATTTTCAAAAACACCTTTGAGCGTCCCGTGGATACGTGCCCTTTCAGGTGCAATCTTACTTAATAGCATCGTTACAGATGCTGTAAACCATTCTAGATTTAATAAATACTGGACATTATGCAAATTTAATACATATTTTCAAATATAGACACGTTTTACATAGAAGTCAAATTTTTCAACACAATATATAATACAAATATTTATTCATCAATAATTTGTTTATTTTTTATTTACTTATTTTCTATGTTTTTTTCTGTAAAATGAGAAGTATTTAATATACTTATAGATATCGCAACAATAGAATATTATAATAGTTAACCTTGGAATTTGTCACACATGTGTTTTATATTTTTTGATGTAAAATTATACTAAAAATTATCCAGATGATATATTTCTGGTGTAGGTGGTTATTACTACTTATTACACAATTATTTTACTAACTGGCAAACTGATAATATATAAGTACCTACCTAATATATTAATTCTTAGATACTAAGTACTTAACTTTATGATTAGTTTTTCTTGTTTAATAAAAATTGCTTGGACATTGGAAATCAGTTAAAAATAAATCGGCAATAAATTGTTATTTCCCACATTAATTTTCATTTTTATCGGAAAATGATAGGTGCCTACTTATTAGGTAATCTAAATAGGTACATAATTAATATTATGGTACAGCCGATGATAACAGCTCTGATAAAATAATGATAAGAATATTTAATGAAGTTAAATATGCAATAGAAATTATGAATAATTAATTAACAACATTAGAAATATGTATTTAAAAAATGTACATTTGCATGAATAGTTATAAAAATTTGTTTATTTCAAAATATTGCATACATAATGTAAATATGTAATTAAATTATGCACCAACATGCAGAATACAGTATTAATTGTTATTAAAAATTAAACAATTAACGAATAGTATGCTAATTAGTTAGGTACATAAAAATTAAAAATTATTTTCAATTTGCGTAGAATAAAAAAATATTGGGGAATTTGCAATAATTGCAATAATGCACTTATTACATAAATTATTACAGGAAAGATAAAAAGAATTACCTAATTACCTACCTATGTAAAATTATTGTTATAAGATGAAATGCGAATTTAGTTAAAATATGAATTAAAATTGTATTTTTTTCTTTCATTTACGCAATAAATAAGTTTATATCATAAATTATGTTCTTTTTCTTGGCAAATTTTGCTCAAATAAAGCAAAACAAGGTATCTACAAGGATAAGTGCAAATTCTATAATACACGAAATCACCCACCTTGCAAGAGGACCACTCCTCTTAGCCCTTTGGCCAAGTATTTTCTCGACGACTGGGATATTGCCGTTTCTGGCTGCCTCCAACAGCTCCTGGTCTTTTCCCATGGCCCATTTACACCTTTGTTTATTCAATTAAGTAATATATTTGACACAAAACACAAATTACGATAATCACACTACACTACTACACGCTCCATTCATTGATCGACTGTCGCCATGTTGCGAGTACAGAGCTGTCTGACGGATCGATTCATAACAAACCCATTAATAACAGCTGATATTCGTATTTGCCTAGTACTACCAGCTAGTACAGTTAAAGTGCATTTCCTCGAAGTAATTTGTATCATGTGAATTTCTGTTTAATTGGTGTTTATTTAAAATATGTGATAATTTTCGTGTTATATCTAAATTATATTTGAAAATGTTCAATTTGTTCAAATGATGATGAGACGTGTTTGTACATATTCAACTATAAAATGCCTCCTTTTTTACCTAACCTCTATTTGTTTTCTTACAAATATTGTAGCCCACACTGTGAAACCCCCAAAACTGAAGATTACCGGTATGAATCGTATTTTTTTTATTCAATTAACTACTTTTTCATTCAACCCCAGTCGATATTGTTTAGTGTTTTGCTATTTTTTTTTTTTAGGAACTGATACGGTCAACATATCTTTAGTATCATACAATTCAACATATGAAGATGTGCAAACGTTTGAGTTAAGACACGTTATAAAGCCGTTTCAAAATGTGATATTAAATTTAGTCGACTTACCCAAGCCGCCAGCTAGTTTCGTTATTTTGCAAGTGCATTCTTACTTATCGAACATAATTTTGTCTTACAATATCACTTTGATTCCGAAATTGTATGTAAATGGTACAAACATCGGTTTAGTTCAAGCCATAAATAGTAAAAATACTATTCAATTTTATGTAATGAATCCAAACAGTGGAGCCACCACCGTCTTAATCGCTGCTCAAGTTTATACTGCCGGAGGTAGATATATTTTTTTTAGCTAGTTTTATTTATAATATATCTCCAAGCAAGTATTATCGTCTTTTTCGAAATACAGCACCGATACCAGGAGGCTGTAATATGGAATTTCAAATCGAAACCGCTCCGTATCAAAGACTTAAATTTACTGATTCGGTTATCATGGTCGATGTTCAGCCTGCCTCGATACCGGATAGTTTATGTGAAGAACAAACTGTCATATATGAAGCATATCATATGTATCTCCCCGAACAAGATTATTCGACTGATGCGTACTTCGATGGAATTAAAGATATGCTTACCGCTAGTAGCATTGCAAAAAATGGCAGAAAGGTAAATATCAAAACTATCCGAAAGTGATATGTAATTTTAAGGTCAAGACCGACCGTGAAACATATTTGTGTTTTTCATTTGGTTCCTGATATTTTTAATAATCAATTAATTAGTAGTATGCTTTTTCATAAAGAATTTTTTCTAGGTACCGATATTTCAAGGGTTCTCAACGATGAGAAAAACTTACAGTGCCTATCATGGTACAGGGTCCGTTTTTGCTTTTATTGCTACGAGTGGAAATTTTTCTTCAGCGTATGTCCCAATCGTTTCATACGCATGTTCTGGACTCATGTGGGATGAATCGTGTGAAGTTTTAAGTATGTATTTACTATTTGGGAAAATTTAATTTACGACAAAACTTGTTTTTTGATGTACAATTTTTATATTTCAGCAACATCGTATTCAAAACTGTTAGCAGCTGTATCGTTTTTCTTGGGTTTATTCACTTGTTATTTTGGACATAAATTTTTTAAGACTGAAATGTTCCTCTTGGGTTTTATGTTCGGAGGTGTGATATCATTTATCGTAATATCTCTAATTGGATCTGAACCCGTTGAAGGTATAAAATTTGTTTTCAATTTTTTTCGCACAAATATTTATAAAAATTCATTCTTTTTTAGCAAACATATTTGTATCATCTTTAATAGGAATAGCTTTTGGAATAATGTGGCTATTGTGTTGGTGGTATTATGGTATTCCTGTAATTTCCACAATTTTGGCAAACATTCTTCTAGGATTTTTAATTGCATCGTTAGTTTATTATACTGGACTAGGTAAAACGTTTTTTTAAATTATCGTGAATGTAATTTATTTTTAAAATTCATTTATTGGCTTTCAGGTGATGGCAGTTTAATACAGAATAATATTAATTTCTGGGCACTGTTTGGAATTATTCTATGCACAGTTTCAATGTTATTAACCAGTTTCACTCAGTGGGCAAACATATTAACATGCTGCATACTCGGTGCTTATGCAGTCATTATTCCTGTCGATCATTATATCGGAGCTAATCTAAAATATATTGTAGTGAACATCATTCGAAGAGCAACGGATCCTCTATTCCAATCGGCTGTTATTGATCCTCCATACCAAATACGAGGTTAGTGACTGTTAAAAAATATTATATTAATTGGCCGTTCTAAATAATTTTAATCAGATCAGTAGTTCTCAAATGAAGGTCGCATGAATGTTCGTAATGATTTTGGAACAAAATTAATTTTTTTTATAAATCAGGAAAGCTAAAAGCGGCTTAACACATTCGATTAGAAAAAAATTTAAAAAGTGCGTCACTTTTTCACAGCTCAGTAGATAAATATAAGATTAATAAGTGCCATTTGCAACAAATTAAACGTTCGGGATGAAGCAATGCTTCTGTGCATTGCGTGTCGAATAGGTAGCCAAGCTAGAAAACATTGTATTCACGTTTAAAAAGTTTAGGAAACACTGTTATACACATTGGTGTTAACATCATAATAATATGTGTATTATCAGTTTTTGACCTTTGAAGATTAAAAATTACTGTCAAATAAGAATTTAAATAATATTATGTAGTTAAAACGAAACAAAAACTTTCAGATTATTTAATTATTTATGTAGATATGTTGGTATTTTTGATTTTTTTCATCATTTCGTGCTCTTTTCTTGACCCCACATACGATTAGTTATTACAAAACAATACAATAAAAAGATTTTAATTTACAGACGATAATTATTTATTATTTGCCGCATGCGTTGTTTTTCTGCAGCAGATATTATTATATTACCAATTTTTTATAGATTTCGCTCTAACTTTGCTATGGGTTGCGATAGCAATCAGTGGTTTTACACTACAGTGTATTCAACAGCGAGGCAGGCCTCCTTTCCCACCTCCACCGTATCTTCTGAGAAGACACAGACATGACAGAATTCAAACGACTCAAACCACTGAAAGAAGTGCATTACTTCTGAATACAGGAGATTCATACGATTCGTTTAGATCTGGGAGCGATGTTTTCATTCCAAGATAACATTTTAAACAGTTGATAGTTTAAAGATATATTGCGGGCTGTTATTAAATTTATTTTTTTATATAAAGTTGAAATTAATTTTGCTAGTCTAATACTCGCCTTGAGAAAGGACAGGTATGTAGCTACTTTTCCATTGGTATGTTATACACCTGTCCTTTCAGAAGACGGGCACAAAACGTTTATTTTTAAAAATATATGAAGTTTATTGTTAGCATGATAAATATTAAGATTTTAAAATATAAATAAGCTATATTTGATATCACATTTTCAATGTGAAAAATGGTGCTGTAAAATATTCAATTTTTTTAAGAATATTCAATTTTTTACTGAGTTTATTTTCTAATTCAAACAAGTTATACAAAGAGGAATCCAAAGGTTACTGTTTTCGCTTTTGAAACATTAAAATAAGAAATTTTTTTATTGTACGATTTTTGTTTTTGAATTAAATTTCGCATTTAAATATTAATTACTGTTTTATTTTATACCTTTTATTTTTATAGAGTTGCAATTTATTTTGGTATGCAGTTCAACACTGTTATGTGCAACAACCCCTCTTTTAAAATAGGGGATTATAGTAATAGAATTCTATTGAATGGAATCACTCACTATAAAAGTCGCCATCCCTTTAGTACACAGGGTAACAAAAGAACTATCAACTGGACCTATAAAAAATCATCGTTAAAATAAAAAAAAAATAATGTTGGAACACTTCACAGGCGTATTTTATTTTTATTACCGTCATATTTAGTAAAAAATGATGCATATTCACTTTAAAAAGCTGAAATATGTAAAATAGTTTGGTAAAAAAAAGAAGGATTATGGTAGAGGGAAGGTAACCATCTTTAATTACTAATTAACATGGTTTTATAATAATAATTAATATTTATTAATTTCACATGAAGAGATCTATTTAAATACACACTAAACAATTATATGCGTTGACTTTTGTTAATAACTATCTACTTAGGTATATTTAATAATATTGTTATACATAAGTAATCACAGCAACAATTAATTCAATTTATACAACATCAATAATAATAATGATAATAATGTGGGACAAGTATTTTAATTTTCAATTAAATTTTAAAAACAGTGGCTTAACTTTTACTTAAAAAAACAGCAGATAGCACTCAGTCGAAAAGTAAGTTTTCGAAGATAGCACCAATATGAAATACTTAAATAAAAAGCTTTTTGCTTAAAAAATGTGCTAGCTTTATGTTGTCTAAAAATGTGTGTAATCCGGCATTTACAAACCAAGAGATACAGAAATGTGTGCTTACTGCTTATTGAATTCACCTAATAATTTTGGAAACTAATGTTGGGATTATGATATATTACGCTACGAACTTCTTGCATTTTCAAAATTCGATATTTGACAAAATAACGCTTTAACCGAATGGTGTAAATTAGTGTAAACACATTTTGGTTTGAACTTCCCTAAAATTGTGAGTGAAAATTGGTACGGCTGAATTCTTATTATTTTGGGTTCGCGAGTTTCATAATAGGTATTTATGCAACAAGTGTCTAAAGTGACGGATTACATTACAGTCGCGATTTTGCGATACAAGCTTAAGATTATGTTGCATTTATACCAGAACGAGTGTGAGTTTACCGCGCGAGCCGAAGGAAAGCGCGGTAATCACGTGAGTTCTGGAATAAATGCAACATAACCTTAGGAGAGTATTGTAAAGTGGCGGCTGTCTGATTAGTCACTTCAGACACGCGTTAACAATATTTTTTGTAACAACTGCTTCAAAAGTTTAATTTTAAGCGATAAACATTTTATTAGTGACATTATAGCAAAGTAATCTATTAACTACTATTTTACGCACGTGTGTTTTAAATTATAAAGTATGAAATAAAAACACTTGACATTTTTGGTTTTAAAAATTCTTGGAATGAATTGACAGTGTTCATAATGAAATTTTCGGAAATATTACAAAGAAATATTTTTATCAAGACTACGCTATAGGACAAAATCTAGATCTATTTGTCTGTAAAAGGGCTTGATCAATTTTATCGTAACTAGCATATCTTACGATCGAGTGGTAATTCATTAATAAGTTTTCGATTTTGTCAGCCAACAGCCAGAAGTGGAGCCAGACTTGTTTTGGGAAGGGGGCACACTTTAGTTGTAATGACGGGTAGCTGTAAGTTGATTGAGATTTGAGGGGGATAAAAAACTAGATAGGTACATATTACGTACCTACATAGATCACGACTTCTATAAAATCGTAATATTTTGTTATTTGGATTATTAGAGGAGCCATAGGGGCACATGAGAGTAAAAGAGTTTTTTTTTTCAATAAATGTCATTCAAATCGAGTTAAAGATATTTACACAAATATCAATACGCATTAAACCCAGCCACAGTGTAGTGGTAAGACTACTATAAAAAGTTGAGACGTATTTGGAAGATACTGGGCTCGAATTCAATTCGAGGCAAGTGTTAAGGGGCCGTTCAAGTATTATGTAACGCAGTTTGGGGGAAGGGGGGTCTTTTAAAACGTTACGGTGCGTACAGGGGGAAAGGGGGGGTTAAGCAACGCGTCACGCAACAGTATGTTTTACAGATTTTCGGGTATTTTGCGCGACATATTTGACATTTTTAGGTAAAAATGATCACTTGGGTGTTACGTAACGTTTAGAGGAGAGGGTAAAGCGAAACGTTGGGGCGCGTTACAGGATGGAGGGGGGGTAAAAAATCTTTAAAAACTGCGTTACGTAATACTTGAACGGCTCCAAATGTACTAATATCTTCATGTTGAAAAACGGTAATTTAACATTTTATCCAACCCCTGTACTCACAAATTTTCCTACTGTAGCTTAATTTCCGATTATTTCTTCACTCTCATTGCGCCACTAACAAAGCAAAAAAAATTAAAACTATAAAACAGCGTACAAAATACAGATTGAAGAAACGTATGGTGCAAGTGGTGTCCGTTATGACAATATCGAGAAATGGACGTTCAATGTCAGTTAATAAATAAATTTGACAGAAAATTAAAATAGTTGTCCCAAGATAAAACAGTTTTATTGTTATATTCACACTTAATATCTAATAACGTAAATCTATTGTAAAATTCGACTAAAATCTAGTTTGAAAAACTGACCTACTGCTGAAAACTAAACCATTCATAATTGTGAAATCAAAATTATGATGAAATTACGGACAAAGGTATATTCTGTTGTGCTATTTGTAACCTAGTTCAAAATTGGCATTTTTATTTGTGCTAAACATTGAATTGATCTTTATCTGGATATAAATATAAAGTTATAACTTAGTCAAATTCTACAATAATTTCCATCATTAATTCATTAAAAAATTATTAATTGCCAATATAAATAAAATCTTTTATAAAATGATGGTATAAAATAGGAACTTAAAATGTATTTTAAATTTTAATTAAAATAAATATTTTAAATACAAGGAATTTCGATGAATTCAATTCAGATAAATACTGGGAAAGTAATTTAAATGTAAACATTTTTTGAGTACATGATTTTCATATGTTCTAAAAATGCTTACATTTGAATTTCGAGTATACAGAATTTTAATATTAATTTATTATTAACAGTACTTCAACTATTTCGATTCTGTTTTAATGCAAAGCATTATTGCTATAATTAATTTAATTGAAAATATAGAAGCAAAATATCCTTGAGCCAAAGTATGTATTTACTATGGTCTAAATTTTTCTTATGATATCTTACCTTTTTTTTTGTCAATACTCATTATTTACTAGCTTTAAGGATAATACACTTCTACTCTGTCACAAGCAACATTGACTATTATTAAACGTGCTATCACAAAAGGATAACGAACTTATACTCACAATACTTTCGACACTTTGCCAAAAAAAAAATTAATATACTGTACATCGTAATTTGTAATCACATATTTACAGAACACTTTAAAAACGATTTTATCTTCACATTTTGTTATAATTTGGCACGAATTTCACATTTATTTTAAACTTATTTTTACCCTGTTGTCCAGGTCTAAACATAATAAAAAGTTCTTTCGTTTTTCACTCATAATTTGATGAGTTTAAAATAATATTCTCACTGAGTACAGAATAAAATAGAAAAAAATGTTTTTAACACGATGTAAACTTTTTAAACACTTCACTATGGCTTCGTATCGATCGTTGAAATAAATTAAGCGGTATTGAATAATTTTGTACTTTTAATTTTCACAACATTTTTCCAAAATTGTCTTTAATAAGTGTACGTTTCTAAAAAAATAATGAATAACGTTCATCCCTCATTTGTTTGTAACAATTCTAGGCATGTTCTAGACTGGAGACAGTGGCGGCTGTGGTTGTTGAAGCAGCTGGTTCATTGGAAACAGTGGCTGGAGGAGAACAGTTCTGCATGGATGCTGGGTTATCCTGGTGCACGAGAAGTCTCGGCGGTGGAAACCCAAAGAGTTGCGATCACTGAATCCGCGGCCAATAGTTTGACGTTAAATCTGGCGCTTGACTCGGAATTTGAACTGGCACAGATACTCCTGCTGAAATTACACCTGAAACAAACACCATTTTAAAAATACAGATTGAAAATATCATAAAAATTGATAAAATGTAGAAATGTATTCCTCCTAGGACCTCCTTTAGCGTCAGTACTGCATTCTTTAGAGCCTAAATACATGTCGTTTAGAGGACAGTGTGGTTCAGTGGTTAGCGTCGCAGCCTCTGGATCAGACTGTACCTAGTGGGTTCGAATCCCGCCTCCGCTCATGGATGTTTTGTGATGTCATTTAGTTAAATAATAGTTTTATACGGCTGAAATGCAATTGAAAATTTTTTTTTTCGTTGGAGAGCAGCCAATTATATAATTGTTTCGAAACATATTGGAAAAAATCATTTTACCAACCAGTGGTCACAGTCAGGATTCTAACCTGAAGCATATAAGGAGAATATTAATTTAGCAATCATGTCACGGTTGAGTATTGTAAGCTCATTCCGCCGCGAAAGTGGAAAGGTTCAGGTTAGAATACTGACTGTGACCACTGGTTGGTAAAATGATTTTTTCCAATATGTTTCGAAACAATTATATAATTGGCTGCTCTCCAACGGAAAAATTTGTTTTCAAATGTCATTTACTTTTAAGTGTGTTGTTATTTAATGTAATCAAGAGGCTAATGACCTAAGTTGTCGACGCGTCTATAATTTACAATAAATAAACATGTCGTTTGATATCCGGCTAAATTTATTCAGAATTTTTTTCGTAGATTTTAAAAGGGTAACATTGTACAAATTGGACACATATACGATATTCTACAGGCTGGTCACATACGATTTTAAAGAACTTCTCACCCCACCACCACCCTTCGACCTCGCGAAAAACGCAATTGCATCAACAACCCCCGGCGAGAAACTCTGCCACACCCGCGAGGGTTCATCTAAAAATTCACCAAAAATCGTGTGCCCATTCTGTAGAAATTTACCTTTAAAAGTAAGAAATATTCTTTCTTGCAATTTAAAAAAACTCGGGTCGCAGTGCCAAAACCCTGCCGACATATAGTGTATTTGCTAATACAGGCATTGTGGCATTATTATGTAAACTTAAGTTTGTTTTTTGACAAAATAAAAAATTTTACCCCTTAATATATCCCTTAAAATAATTAAATTTTTCTAAATTTCAATATTAGACATGGATTTTATCAGTACACGCAATTAAATACACCCTTCCATAAGTAAATCCGTATCAACAAACTAGTGCTTTCATAAAATTTGAAAGTCCGGTCCTGTCGGGCCGATTTTATTAAAATTTTAGCAGCACATTTTAATCTTTACTAAAGAGTTAAATTTCAATTTTGAAACGATTCTGACAAATTTTTCGGTATTTTTGGGCCCAAAAACTTTTTGGAACCCCTAAATACAACCCTGAAAATGGTCCGATCGGGCCCATTTTAAATAGGCTTCTTGCGGTGATGGGTTCCAATGTGTGTACCAAATTTCGTTTCAATCGATTAAGTCTGTCGAGAGTTATCGTGTACACACATATATATATAAATATATATATATATAAATATATATATTTATACATACATATATATATACTAGCCGTTACCCGTGGCTTCGCCCACGTATTTTACGATTACAATTTATTATCCCCCCCGCGAAAAATTCTCCTCCTGCGAAGCGAAGCCGGGTTGGTCGTGTTTATTCGCTCGAATTTTATAATACATAACTCATTCGCTTCGCTCGTTCGCTCGGATTTTATTAATACATTAGACACTTGCTTCGCTCGTTCGCTTGATTATTATTAATACATAACTCACTCGCTTTGCTCGTTCGCTCGAATTTTATTAATACATGACTCACTCGCTTCGCTCGTTCGTTTGAATATTAATAATACAATACCTACTCGCTTCGCTCGTTCGCTCGAATTTTATTAATACATTACTCACTCGCTTCGCTCGTTCGCTCGAATATTATTAATACATTACATTTGTTATCCCCTTGCGAGAATCTCCCCCCTAAATTTGTTATCCCCCCGCGTGAATCTTCCCCCTAATTTGTTATCCCCCCTCGAGAATCTGCCCCCCTGCGTTGCTGTCTATTAGTGAAAGAATTTTTAAAATCGGTTTAGTAGTTCTAAAGATAAAACAAAAACAAATCTATCCCACGGGAACCGTACACTTTTCCGGGATAAAAAGTAGCCTATAACATTATCTGACCCCTAAACTACCACTATGCAAAAAATCATGTCGATCCCTTGCTCTGTGAAAAACAAAAACAAAACTATCCCACGGGAACCGTACATTTTTCCGGGATAAAAAGTAGCCTATAACATTCTCTGACCCCTAAACTACCACTATGCAAAAAATCATGTCGATCCCTTGCTCTGTGAAAAACAAAAACAAAACTATACCACGGGAACCGTACATTTTTCCGGGATAAAAAGTAGCCTATAACATTCTCTGACCACTAAACTACCACTATGCAAAAAATCATGTCGATTCCTTGCTCTGTGAAAAACAAAAACAAAACTATCCCACGGGAACCGTACATTTTTCCAGGATAAAAAGTAGCCTATGTGCTATTCCAGACTATAATCTATCTCTGTGCCAAATTTCATCCAGATCCGTTCAAAAATGACGAATTTCCATACAAACTTTCATCCCCTATTTAGCCCCCTCGGGGGTTGAATTTCGAAAAATCCTTTCTTATTGCTCACCTACGTAATATAAGGAACTCCTGTGCAAAATGTCATGCTTCTAACTTCAAAAATGACGAACTTCCATTCCAACTTTCATCCCCTTTTTAGCCCCCTTAAAGGATGAATTTAAAAAAAAAATTTCTTAGTGCACACCTACGTTATATAAGAAACTTCTGTGCAAAATTTCATGCTTCTAACTTCAAAAATGACGAATTTCCATACAAATTTTCATCCCCTATTTAGCCCCCCTAGGGGATGAATTTTCAAAAATCCTTTCTTATTGCTCACCTACGTAATATAAGGAACTCCTATGCAAAATGTCATGCTTCTAACTTCAAAAATGACGAACTTCCATGCAAACTTTCATCCCCTTTTTAGTCCCCTTAGGGGATGAATTTTCAAAAGAAAATTTCTTAGTGCTCACCTACGTTATATAAGAAACTTTTGTGCAAAATTTCATGCTTCTAACTTCAAAAATGATGAATTTCCATACAAACTTTCATCCCCTATTTAACCCCCTTAGGGGTTGAATTTCAAAAAATCCTTTCTTAGTGGGTGCCTACGTCACAAAAGGAACCTACTGTCCAAATTTCAAGTTTATATCTTCAGCGGTTTGACCTGGGCGTTGTCTGTCAGTCAATCAGTCAGTCAGTCAGTCAGTAACGGAACTGTTTTATATATATAGATAAACATTTTTAAAAATGGTGCCAAACTGTTCAGGAGGGTATGAAACGTCGAGAAATTTTGGTCCGACCCCTAGGTCCCGCCAGCCGACCGACGCCAATAGTGTATGTGCCATATTATGGCAAATACACTAACAAAATATTCTTGGTAGAAAAATGTTGCACAGTTCTGGTGCAACAAAGAAATTCGCAGATCTCGAAAAATATCTACAATGAAAGTATTTTTCGAGATCTGCAAATTTCTTTTAAGATGGGCGAACTATGGATGCCGGGTTGGGGCTGAATTTCTAGAATCTAATATTAAATTCAAAGAATATAAAATCGGCGTGAATATTCTTTAATGCATCAGCTGCTGCTGTAAGAAAAACAACCGTTGAAAATATTACAATAATTTCAAATAATCTCTTATACCCATATGAATGTTACGATTATGAATATTTAATAAGTCATGAATAAAGAAATATTTCATTTGTAAACGGAATAACGCAGAACTGATATTCTTCACATAATATTATTGTTTCTTCTATACTATAAAATGAATCACAAAAACTAATTATACAGTGTGAATGTTAGCTGTGGACAGTGACGGCGTTAGGCGCCGGCGACCGCCGACGGCCTCGCACCTGAGAAGGCCTCGCAAAAAAATTTTACAGGTTATTAAAAGTTTAGTCAAATATTGAAAATTCATTGCACCGAAAATGGTAACGCATTAAATGTACACCTTACGTTTGTTTGTGTAATTTTTGTCATCATTTGATTAGTTCTTTCTGACTGGGAAATGAAAGAGGCTTCGCAAATCTGATGTCGCCGATGTCCACGTTTGGTCTAGCGCCGCCACTGGCTGTGGAACGTTCCAAATAAAAACTTCCTCAATTATCTTCGACCAAGATTCTCGAGCACGTCAACCTTATTTCTTGATAGCGCATCTTTTCTGAAAATTGTCAATTTTTTCTACCCCCACCGCTTTCCCCAAATTTTTCTTAATGACAACCCCTGCTTTTTCTGATAGATTCTCCGTGGAATTCTACATTACACCGACAAGCGATTTATGTTATCTTTCTTCGTGATAACCTTATTAAAAACTGATTCATAAAAAACTGAAAAAATACAAAAAAAATTGACAACTATCATAAAAGAAGCGCGATCAAGAAATAAGGTTGACGTGTTCGAGAATCTTAGTCGGATACTATCGGGGAAGTTTTTATTTGGAACGTTCCACAATCAATATTTGCGATGTATACCTAAGAAACCATTATGGTATTACCACAGGTATTACTAATTTTTTTAATAATTGCCATGATTTCCTAAAATAATAAAAACCTTAAATGATAAAATACCCTCGGGTTATTGTAGGTATATTTTAATATTTAAATATTATGATAATATTCCTAGCAACTTTTATTCATGTGAAATAATTTGAAGACAAAAAAAACTCGAATTTTAATAATAAAACAATTAACTTTTCATGAAATTTTAATATCACCGACAATGTTTTTTATTTTCCCTGAAATAAATAATGACTATAATAATACCCAGTAGCTATAACGACGCCGAAAAGAACCTCTCTCACCAGACATACCCCGACGGGAACTTTGTAATTACATAACGTCGAAGGTGCGTTTTGGAGGAAAAACGGCCAAAAGGTTACTTCGAAAGGACGTTAGAAATCCCTGCAAATTACTTGAAATATTCCTGTTTCCAAGGACGTAGCCACAGTGGACCCGATGGGGCACTCTACCTCTCCCCCTCCCGGTTCATTTAGTCAAGCGAAAAATATACGAAAATATAAATATAAAATAAAACAATTTTAATTAAAATACTTTATATTGTGATTCATCGGTTTCGTTAAAGCAAATTCTATAGCTACGTCTCTGCCTGTTTCGAAAAGCGGATATTAAAAAAAAATTTTCTTTTCAAATAAAAAATAGACGTTTTACAAGAACAATAATAAAAATTTACCTGTACCAGTGGCGGGTGCAGAAGTTGTTACTCCAGTGGGAGCATACGAATGATGTGCGTTCGCTGACTGCGCGTGTGCAACAGCAGGATTGCAAGCCGCAGCCGCACGTGACTGGTTGTACGTTGTGCTCAGCTGGTGCAACGGATCGTGGTGGAACATGTAAGGATATGCGCTCGCTGGATCGCGTTGCTGCAAACAACTTCCGCTCATACTGCTCAAACTGCTCGACATCGAACTGAAATTAAAAAAAAAAAACAGTGAATTACCGGTACTCTCAAGTCTCAAGAATTGTGCAAATAGGTACTCAGAATCAAATACGAAGGCAGCTACATATATAACCTTAAAAAACAAATGTCTGATGTGAGTATAGATAAAAGGTTCTCTATTAGTAGGCCCAGCTAGGTAGCTGATCTGATCAAATACATTAGAAAAGCAAATGCTCTAGATACGATAAGACACGCAGAACTATTCGAACTGCCCGCCACAAGGGTCACTTGCACGGCACATTTCCTTGTCATTTCACCGAGTTATATTTGAGGTGAAATTTGGGGGATGTCAGCGAAAATTTTACACATCAACAAGAAATACCCGTAAAAGCCATCACAATATTTGCTGGTAATTTTAGTAATTAGCATTTCAGCTGTCATATTTTTTTAGTCAAACTTGAGGCATAAGTTTAGCAGAAATGTTCATCCCTCCTTAGAAATCCAACTATGCTTGTGGAAGAATCGGAAAAAGCAAGCGCCGTAGAGCAGGGAGCTGTTAGTATTTTGTAAGCAATGAGACATGATTTCAGCCCTCTCGGAATGAACCCTAGGTTGAAATCACCATCGTATAGACAGGTCTAGACACTGCGGTAGAGTGGGGATAACCCTTATTGAAGTCAAAACTTTAATTCATGATAGCGGCGCTGCAATTAGAAAGGCAAACGTACGATAAAAAACATGTGATAAAAGGAAATGAACAACTTTTAAATTTGTTTACGCATTCTCTTGGGTTTACCCTTTCTTTGATATTTTATCTGTTTTTAATAAAACGATTTCTTTGTTCTACTTTGCCTTCGTGATTGCCGCTATTAACTAAAATTATGATTTCAATAAGCGGCCTAACACCACCAATGCTATACGACAGTGATTGAAATTTCTTCATGAAATATAGGTATAAAAAAACCTTTATGAATTCAGTCTTCTGTTTTTGAGATATACTGTACAATTATAATTCCTAGACATTCCTGTACGAATATTACATGATTGAAAGTCAGATTTGGTATGTTGATGTGTCTATGGCGGCTGTAGAAGTTCTGACGTATTCACGCACTTTGATGGCATACGGGCCCTGTCACTTGTGCCTTCTCTCTCTCTTTCTCTTATTCCTATTTCTTGCTTAGATATTATGTGCTACACTCTGCTTTAAAAATAAGTAAATATTTTACCAAATAAAAAAATTTACTAGGAAGTTTGAAGGAAACCTCCGCGACAAGACCAGTATTGCAATTATTGATTCTGTATCACGAAGGTTTTCCTCCAAACTTCATATTATCAGTATTGTAATTATTGATCTTGTGCCACGGAGATTTCCCTTCAACCTTCATATTATCGGTATTGCAATTATTGATTCTATGCCACGGAGCAGGGCCGGCAGAGCAGATAAATTTCGAGTGTCGAATAAAAAAGTAGGGGGAGGGGAGATTTGGAGAGAGTTTTTTTCTTAAATAGCGCACACTTCAGTGACATTGGTCACTCTCACTGTAGTAAATCGCAGTGTTTGCTGTTTAAGGTGCATTTGCACGTTTCTGACGATTGCCAAGCGCACTCCAAGCATCGAACGTGGTCACGTGATCAAATATAAAAAAAAGCTTTAAAACACGTGACTAGACAGAACGATGTGAAACAGAAAGAAAACGAGCGCGCGCTCTCTTCTTGAAATTCCCGGCGTGCACGGAACTTTAGCTTACCCTATAACAGAAAAATGTTTTTCCAATTTCTGGTGGGTAATTCGACACACGCAAATTTTTCGAGGGTCTAGTACAACATACCGAAGACTAGACTGATGCCGGCTCTGCCACGGATGTTTTCCTCCAATCTTCATATTAATTCCAAAGATAGCATTTGGTTCTAAACTATGCTAGTCAACTTAGCCATCAAAAAAGGTACAACCACTTTTTTTTATTTTGAAATTTGTATGTTTTCTTTCAGTTTTTTTATTTCGAAATTTCTTTGTTTTCTTTCACATTTTATGTGTTTCATCAGAAGTAAAATAAATTTGATTGGGAAAACATAAACTGTAAGGATTCTTAACATTATATTATAATAATAATATATATTTTGCCCCAAAAGAGCACTGCACGAAACAGGAGGATGCGTCATCAATTAGTTATTACAAAGTTACAATAGAAAATTAAAATAAGCGATATTAAAAGAATTAATAAAATGCAAAAATGCATATAATATAATACAAATTTTAAACATTCATAGTCATTATCATTGCGACAGATACTCATTTATCGAATAAAAAGATTTCTGTATCAAAAAAGATTTAACAGATCGCTTGCAGTTATTTAAAGTCTTAATGTTTTTTATAGAGATTGGCAGCTTATTATAAAAACAAATACAATTGTAATACACACCACTTTGGAACAAAGTTAGCCTGTGCTGAGGAACTCTTAATAAAGACCTGAATCTCGTATTACAGGTATGAAAATCACTATTACTGGAGAATAATTCTTTATTCTTGAAGAAAAAACAGATACATTCATAAATGTACAGACCAGGTAAAGTTAGAATTTTCAAAGACTTGAAGAGCTCTTTACAAGATGAAATTGGGTTGGAGTTTGTTATTATTCTAACAGCTCTCTTTTGGATGACAAAAAGTTTCTGTAGAGAAGAATATTTTTGGAACTAGGTGTAAGATGGACAGAATCGGTACGTCTAGGTCGTACACGGCAGTCAGTCAGAAGCTTGAACAAGTGGCGTGCGCGGTAGGATTAAGGCCCGTCCGAGGATGACAGCTGAAATCCTACTACTTAACCTCCCACATCTAGACGGTAGGTATGTTAGCTATTGCTATGTGTGTCTAAAATACGGAACAACACATACATTCGACATTCGCCCATCTTTAAAAGTTAAATTACGAACTATGGTATTACGGATCACAACAAAATAAAAGAGCTGTTCAAAATTCAGGGTTGTTACAGAGCTTCGAATCCGAATCTGAGATGTTTGAACCTCCGGTTCTAATAATTGTACCTCCAAATCCTATTCGGGTTCCAGTTAAGATAAGATAAGATAAGAATATATTTGTAATGCCCAAGCTGGATACATCGTCATTTACAGTTACATTAACAATTAAAATTTAAAAATTCCTTAATGTCATAAAAACAGTTTTCAATAAAAAACAACTTTAGTTTGGTCTTAAACAGTTTAAAACAATTAATGTCAGTTAAACAATTTGGCAGTTTATTATACAAGACACTACCAAAATAATTTGGGCTTTTCTGCGACATTGTTAGTCTGCATTTCCTCAGTTTTATGTCCCTACTGTTTCTGATATCATATTTGTGGATATCATTCACTTTAGTATATTCATCAATATTAGTCTTTGTTTGCAAAATACATTCAAGCATATAAATACTAGGAATTGTTCCGACACTATCAAGAGATTTAGCGGAACTTAGCAGACAGCCGAAGAACGACGAAGAGTGCTCGGTTGCCGTCAAGTGTCATGCGAGTTAGTTTATAATTTAATCTTAAAACTGTAAGTTAAGAGACTTTTTACTCAAAACTATTTATGTGCCAAATATCTGCTTTTGAATTTATCACTTCAAATACAAACTTTGTAAGTTTTGCCTTTTCAATTTTCATTACTTAATGTAACTTTTTTTCTTGTTTTCGAAATAAAAATTGTTTTCTTCAAATTTCATATTTGATTTTGTGACTTCCGTCTACGACTTCGATGAAACCTGCGACTCTGCCTCCGAGAAAACCACCTCCGTAACATCCCAAATTCATAATGTGCTGTTTGTAGGCATGTCAGCCCTTTGGTCTTACTGACCTTTAAATAATAATAAATAGATTGTAGATTACAGATGCTCGACAATTGAAGTCATAAGCGTCAAATTGTAATGCTATTCTGGACCATTTACTGATCTTATTATATAATTACTTTAAGAACATGTATTTTCTTTTGCAAAAACAGTAGTTTCATATGTAATAATATATCTACAAACACCGAATTCACAATATTGGCATTTAATATAATTTGGGTATTATATAAACACATATTCGTGTTGTGTAAGTCGTATAGTGTGTGATCTGTTTTAGAAGTTTTTCAAATCTTTACAGAACTGGTCTCCCGCTGACCCGTGTTTCCATCGGTTGTATAAAATGGTTCAAAAATAGGTTTAACCGTTTATTGATCTTGTAAATCTTACAAAACAAATGTGATATTTTTCTTTAAATGCAGCGCATTAAATATTTTATCATCTTATGATCATATAGATATTGTTACGGATCATCCTATATATAAACGGCAGGCAAGAGTTCTGAGAAACGGGGTCTGCTTACTGTAACAACTAGTACCTGCGCGAAAGTTCTAGAGAAAGCGAGAACGCACTAGGCTTAGGCCACGCAGCATATATAAACTGCCAGAGCAAGTGAGTGAAGGAATCAGTCAACGGTGAGTTACGCATTCAAGTGTACGGTGGATCAGTAATATAAATAATGCCGTGATATAAATAAATAAATTGATAAAATAAATACTAGTGTAGTGGTAATAATTACGAGTTATTGTATATAGATTAAGTGCTATTTATTGTTTTGTTTTGCTTTGTTTAAGAATTACTGTTTAGTTATTGTTTACTTGTGTTGATTCTTAGAACTGACTTTTCGTTGTTGCATTCATTATTATTGTGTTTTAAATTATTGTAAATAAATATTTATTCCGCCAACTCAGAAAACAGTTTTGTAACAATATGTATACAAAATCTACTGCAGCGATAAAATATTTTTTATTCTACAAACGATTTTCTTTTGAACAAAACTTCAAACTAAAAATATGCTTCTGATCTACCTTGTATATTTAAAGACGTCTACACGAGATGCCCCAATAAACAAAACTAGCAAACCATGGGGATCCTGCTAACTTACCAAGATCTAACAAAAAACAACAACTGACATGAGTTTTTGTGGTAGCTGATTAATATTATACCAAAAATTATCATAACTTTGACTGAGTCATCAAAAGTAGCAGTGGAAGACGAATTATTATTATTATACACAGAGTCTTAAATCTTTAAATATGACACATACCTTGATGGTAGTTTTTTTTTATTAATTTCAAAGAAATGTCTGTTTTTTATAATAATTTTAATATAAAAATTGACAAGATTTTATAAAACTTTAATAACTAAATAGTAGACCATAAACGACTGGTCTTAATTTTGCAAAAAATAATAAATACTTATTCGAAAATATCGGATACTCAAACATAAGTATAATATATCTTTAATCTTTATTGTAAATTATAGACATTTAGTTTAAAATAAATAATAAAAATTGGTCCGAAGTCGATATCATTATTTGTTCTCGAGATATGCGAGCCGAAAAAAGTTCACAAACGTACGAACTAACGTACGCACACACAGACATTTCTCTAAAAATAGTAGGTTCGGACTACAGGAACCTCAAAACGTCCAGATATGTCAAAATTTTTCATTTGCAAAATCGGACCCGTTACTCTAACTTCCAATGGGAAGTTAATAAATATTTACCAACTTAGAAATGTTGTTTTTTTTTCTCTATTCAAGAAGTCGACCTCATATGAATATACGGTATACATTCACAAGTTAATACAGACCATTTTTAATTTTGAACTACTAAAATGGAAAAGCTATTATTGTTTTTTAATAAAATTTGATGATCTGTTTTTTAAAAAACTATTTAATAACTTTTAGTAATATCTTATATCGGACTTAAACAACTGGATTACTTAATATAGCAAATAAAACATTGACATTCAAAATAAATTTGAAATTTATCTAATTCTAATTGTGTTCATAGCCAGAACCGTAGTTATAGGATCATCAGCGACTAGGGCAAGATTCTGATTTCGCGCGTTCAAAAATTCCTTGCTTGAAAATAATCATATTCGCATCGCTGATTGCGCCCTCCTCTGGGGTTAGCGTTCCTGGCGCGGGCCCCGGTTGCCAGACCCTAGTTACGACGCTGTTCATACCTATAGGAACGCATTAAAATTTCTATATTGTTACAAAACTGTTTTCTGAGTTGGCGGAATAAATATTTATTTACAATAATTAAAAATACAATAACAATAAATGCAACAACGAAAAGTCAATTCTAACAATAAAAAAACTTAAACGGTAATTATTGAACTAACCGAGCCACTTAAATAACACTTAACAAATAACTATATATACAAGGATTATTTATTTGTAATTATTTATGTCACTGTATTTATATCAGATTTATTTCTAACGTTTATTTATGTCGGTCATTTACTCAGTTACTTCAGTACTTGTAAACGCCCAGTACTTCACTGACTGACTGATCTCCGGTGACTGATCAATATTTATATCACTGATCCGCTTGATAGCACGACTGACCCACTGATTCCCAAACACGACACACTCGCCGTTTATATACCTGCGTGCGGTGTACGCTCAGTGCGTCCTCGTATTCTCTAGCGTTGTCTAGAATCTTCGATACCATTCCACGCTTTACTACTGTGACTTTTCTTTCTCGTGGTTTCTATTGGAGGCAGTGGCGTAACATCTTGGGGTTTGCTACAATATGTATAATTTTTCATTGTCTAATAAAATCGTATGGAGTATTTCTGGATGTATAGTCATTCATTGACCTCACATTTAGCATACAGAAAAAACCTTCATCAAACTAAAAACAAAAAATATTTCCTGTTTTTGTTGTCAATTATGGTATTCTAAACATTTGTAAATATCTGATCTGAATGCATATTATATTATGCAACAGAAATATATAATGAAATGCAGAGAACCCGTGACCGGTAGCATGAAATTCCTCAATACGGTAGTACAAGATGACAAGATAATAGCTTAATGTATAGAAGATTAAATCGTACGAAGCTTGGCTACATAGACCTAGATCGTCTCTCAGTCTCCGATGATGATAACGATAATAATAGTTCTAATTGATATGAAGACCTCCTCGCGTAACTGTCTTGCATTATAATTTATAACAGCTTTGTACCAGAGTCGGTTCGTGTTTATCGTACGGACTGAATCGCAAAAAACCGGTAATATAAACGCGTTATGTAAGTTAACAAAATTAATGCTTCTGTTTCAGAAATTTCAGATTTAACCAATATTTAAACTGCGTCGTCTCCACCATGTAGCTTATAATAGTTAACGTTTTTTTTTTTTTTGAAAAACCCTCCCTACTAATTCTGTCTCCGAGGAAAAATTCGAACATCCGACTCCGGTAGGTTCTGTCCCGTGCCCTATAATACTAAGTATGCAAAGTTTCAGCTTCCGAGTTCAACACACTAGGACACACATTGGGAAATTGGACAATATGTGGATTATTCCAGATAAAATAAAAAAAACTCGGGTCGCAGTGCCAAAACCCTGCCGACAATATAGTGTATTTGCTAATACAGGCCTTGTGGTTTTATTATGTGAACTTAAGTTTGTTTTTGGACAAAATGAAAAATTTAACCCCTTAATACATCCCTTAAAATAATATTTTTTTCCCTTTTCAATATTATTATCAATGCAACCTCTGTACCAAATTAAATACACCCGTCAGCAAATAAATCACTATCCGTAAACTCACTTTTTCATAAAATTTGTAAGTCCGGTCCTGTCGTACCGATTTTGTTAAAATTTTAGCAACATATTTTAATCTCTACTAAAGGGTTAAATTCCAATTTTGAAACAATTCTGAGATTTTTTTCGGTATTTTTGGGCCCAAAAACTTTTTTCAACCCCTAAAAACTACTCTTAAAATGGTCCGATTGGGCCCATTTTAAATAGGTTCCGTGCGGTGATGGATGCCAACGTGTCTACCAAATTTCGTTCAAATCAATTAAGTCTTTCGAGAGTTATGCCGCGAACACATATATATATATATAAATATATAAATATATAAATATATATATATATACATATATATATAAACATTTCCAAAAATGGTGCCAAAGTGTTCAGGAGGCTATGAAACGTCGAGAAATTTTGGTCCGACCCCTAGGTCCCGCCATCCGACCGACGCCAATAGTGTATGTGCCATATGGCAAATACACTAATAATGGCGATTTTATGACTCCGTTCCCTATTTGTTTTTGCAATGAAAAGAAACACATGCCTCGAAGCACCTTCTCAGTAGACAGACGTCACAAATATCCCGTCGAATAAATTATTAAACTCGCAATGAAGCGATGTAACCAGACCCGGATTTCTGTCTAGGCCAACAAGGCACCGACCTAGGGCCCAGCCGCCGAGGGAGCCCCGGCCAGGACAGTAATGGAAATTATAAAACAAGCCGTGAGGTGGGTCGTTTATTAGGACTAAAGTGCGACCCTTGAGGTCCACACGACGAACTTCCCAGTTTGATAAATATTTAATAATAATAATTAAATTAGATATTACACAGAAAAGTAATCATTTTAATCATTAAAACATCAATAATTAAAAAAAAAAAAAAAAAAAAAAAAAACGGCTGAACCGATTTTTATAAAATTTATGTCGGATCAAAATGACGTTAACACGCCTCGATTGACACCCTTACGAAGTCGATATAATTTTTTATTCGCGAGATATTGTGTAAAATCTACTTTTTTGGAGGTTATTTGGTTAAGAAAAAAGAACGGCTGAACCGATTTTAAAAAAATTTCTTTCAGATCATATTTACGTTAATACGCGTCGATTGGCACCCCAACGTAGTCGATATCATTTTTCGTTCTCGAGATTTCGTCTTAGAAAGAAATTGACGACATACATACGTACGTACGTACGTACGTACGTACGTACATACGTACACACACACACACACACACACACACACAGACATCTTTCTAAAAGTAGTGTAAAAATAGTGTAGTGACCTTGAAACATAAAATTTTTTTTTCCTTTTTGATTTCGATTTTCGGACCCATTACAATAACTTCCAATGGGAAGTTAAAAAAAGTCCAAATATTTCTAAGACTTTTATCTACTTTGTATTATAATGTTGAAATATAAATAATAGTGCTTTTTTACAAAATTTCCAACCAATCCAATTTCATTTTTTTTTAACTTCCCATTGGAAGTTATTGTAATGGGTCCGAAAATCGAAATCAAAAAGGAAAAAAAAATTTTATGTTTCAAGGTCACTACACTATTTTTACACTACTTTTAGAAAGATGTCTGTGTGTGTGTGTGTGTGTGTGTACGTATGTACGTACGTACGTACGTACGTATGTATGTGTCCATTTCTTTCTAAGACGAAATCTCGAGAACGAAAAATGATATCGACTACGTTGGGGTGCCAATCGACGCGTATTAACGTAAATATGATCTGAAAGGAATTTTTTTAAAATCGGTTCAGCCGTTCTTTTTTCTTAACCAAATAACCTCCAAAAAAGTAGATTTTACACAATATCTCGCGAATAAAAAATTATATCGACTTCGTAAGGGTGTCAATCGAGGCGTGTTAACGTCATTTTGATCCGACATAAATTTTATAAAAATCGGTTCAGCCGTTTTTTTTTTTTTTAATTATTGATGTTTTAATGATTAAAATGATTACTTTTCTGTGTAATATCTAATTTAATTATTATTTTATTATTATTAAATATTTATCAAACTGGGAAGTTCGTCGTGTGGACCTCAAGGGTCGCACTTTAGTCCTAATAAACGACCCACCTCACGGCTTGTTTATGTTTTTTTGGGGATTGGGGGGCCCCATCTGTCAAGTGCCTAGGGGCCCTGGAGCTCTAAGTCCGAGCCTGAATGTAACTAATGAGGTTCACTGTTTGTTGGTGAATGAATTTCTATGCCTGTTTCTATATTCATTATACAGAGAAAAATGGACTACTATCCAACCAAGGAAAGAACGTCTTTACGAAAGGAGATAAGCGGAGAAGGTGTCCACAATCTGACACGAGCGTTCTAACACACATTGTCAAAATTAGCTACAAGTCGTCAGTTTGTTTTCATGCCGCTTACCCTAAATAAGAGCCCCTATTCTGCTATGCGGACTTTCGCTAGTGAAACTATGACCCACACTCCCAACCCAGTGATATATATAATAAGCCGTTTTGAAACGTAGCTGAGGACAGTGTGGTCCAGTGGTTAGCGTCGCGGCCTCTGGATCAGACTATCGTAGGTTCGAATCCCGCCTTCGCTCATGGATGTTTTGTGATGTCATTTAGTTTTAAGTTAATTGTTATTTAATGTAATCAAGACGCTAATGACCTAAGTTGTCGACGCGTCTATAATTTACAATATAAAATAAATAAATGAAAAGTAGCTAAATTTAGGATTTATATATAGAGATGAGAAGTGTAAGATAATTCTAAATAAAATAGAGCTAAAAAGATCTATTTGAAGATATAGAAAAAGAAAAACCTTTTTAAATGAACATTTTTAGTGTTCAAATTAAATCAAAATTGATAAAAGAGTTAAAGTCTATATTGAGAGTGCTGACATCCGACGCCGCTGTTTTGTGCGAAATATCTCGCGTTCGCTCTCAACTTCATTATGCAAGTACACAATCGGTGCATTCAGCCGTTGCATTACAATGCACCCAGAATTTACCTTGTACTGCAGGCTGCGCTTTACGTGATGTCACATACAGTACATTCCAAAAGTGATCTATATAGGAAAACGTGTTTTATATTTATTTTGTATGACCTTTTTGTCTGTCAGTTTTAACGGAAACTCGAGCGTCGGCGGGTAAAGAGCACCATATAATTATAGTTTTTGTGCTGGTACCAAGTTTCATGAAAAGTCGTTTTTGGGGCGCTGTTAGTACGAGTAAAATAGATAGACAACAAGCCGTGAGGTGGGTCGTTTATTAGGACTAAAGTGCGACCCTTGAGGTCCACACGACGAACTTCCCAGTTTGATAAATATTTAATAATAATAATTAAATTAGATATTACACAGAAAAGTAATCATTTTTAATCATACATAATTATTATTTATTTTTAACAATAATTAAAAAAAAAGCGGTTGAACCGATTTTTATAAAATTTATATCGGATCAAAATGACGTTAACATGCCTCGATTGACACCCTTAGGAAGTCGATATAATTTTTCATTCGCGAGATATTGTGTAAAATCTACTTTTTTGGAGTCTATTTGGTTAAGAAAAAAGAACGGCTGAACCGATTTTGAAAAAATTTCTTTCAGATCATATTTATGTTAATACGCGTCGATTGGCACCCTAACGTAGTCGATATCATTTTTCATTCTCGAGATTTCGTCTTAGAAAGAAATGGACACACACACACACAGACATCTTTCTAAAAATAGTGTAAAAATAGTGTAGTGACCTTGAAACATAAACATTTGTTATACATTTTGATTTCAATTTTCGGACCCATTACAATAACTTCCAATGGGAAGTTAAAAATTCTAGAATTAATATGATTTCCCGTCTAGGTATCATGTAAAATTAGAAACCCCGAAAAACATGTAAGAAAACGAACATACTGTAGCGAAAACCCCAGATGTTACGCCACTGGCGACAATCGAAGCATCCAGATCACGTCACAATGGTGAGGCGTGGCATTATATCGAAGACACAAGAATGTTCTAGAAAGCGCGCGAGCGTGGGGGGGGTCAAGCTGCTAGCTCTATATAAGTAGAGCAGTCACCGGAGAAACAACAACGAGAGTCGTGAATTAGTGTCGTGTTATAAACAACGGAAATAAATAAGTACAGTGCTATTGAAGTGTTTTCACTTTGTTTGAGAAATACTGTTCGTGTTATTATTATATTATAAACAGTGTTGACTGTTGAAATTGACTTTTCATTGTTACGAATTATTGTATATTGTTGTTTACATTTTTAATTATTGTAAATAAATAATTTATTCCACCCACGTAAGAAAACAGTTTTGTTACAATACAGACTGTAATTTCGTTTTCTTACATGTTTTTCGGGGTTTCTAACTGTACGTGATTGTATATTGATAATGATTACATTTATAATCCCATTGATGCAAGTGACTATAAGATCGACTTATATTAATTTCAGAGTCTTAGACCATCCGCAGAGCACAATAAAATCTGTAGTTAATTAATCAATCGTATGTAACACCTATTGGCTATTGGATACCTATAGCTGTTGTTTTATTTCATCCATCGTGCAACTTGACGTGTCTGTCTGTATTTGTAAATGTAGTAGAAAATATACAAATGTTAGAATACCAACTAATGCCCATTCTTTTTTATTATAGCATATATATCGCCATATAAAATAATTTTTCACAGAATGGGGCTTTCATTTTCATGAATGTCCAAAATATTTTATATTCAAATTTCAAATTGAAATTGTTTATTACTCCTGCAGCGGCAAAAGAAAAATTACATAGGAGAAGTCAGATACAATTGCATTTAATATAAAAACATAATATACATGCAGAAACATACAGAAACATACATGGTTACATGTTAAAATAATCATTTAAGCAATAAAAACATTTTTCACCAAGGAAAGTCTTCAATTTTTTTTTAAACAGTGGAAAACTCGCTATATTTTTTATTTCATTTTTATTTCACGTTTTTAAATTTTAAGATCTTCACTGCACTTAAAAGATGTATAGTATTTTGAAAAAAAGTAAATAAACACGTAAGGCTGGTTTTATGCACTGCGTTTGTGAACATCCGTTTTCGGAACGCACGTTTTAAATACCGACGCTAGGTATCTAGCGAACAGACTGGCGAGCGTCCGTTCGTGCATAAAACGACACATTTAATTCAATAGAACTATAGGAAACGTCCGTTTTCGAACGGACGTTCACAAACGCACTGCATAAAGCAAGCCTAAGCAAAATTTGTGCCAAATCAATTCAGTGATTTGGGCTCTGGGTGGGACCACAGATAGGCATATAACTACATTGCTACTGAATTATTTAGGTTCGTATTCACCGAGCTCGAATTAAATTTGATATTACAGCTATACAGTACATCCCTTACTTAAAAATTGTTTTGTTGGAGAGCAGCCAATTATATAATTGTTTCGAAACATATTGGAAAAAAGCATTTTACCAACCAGTGGTCACAGTCAGGATTCTAACCTGAACCTTTCCACTTTCGCGGCGGAATGAGCTTACAATACTGAACCGTGACATGATTGCTAAACTAATATTCTCCTTATATGCTTCAGAATCAATAGATTTTCACTACATGCGAGTGTCAATTTATATATGCTAATTCAATAGGTATGATATGAAGTGAAAGTGGAAAAGTTCAGGTTAGAATCCTGACTGTGACCACTGGCTGGTAAAATGATTTTTCCAATATGTTTCGAAACAATTAGGTATATAATTGGCTGCTCTCCAACAAAAAATTGTTCAATTGCATTTCAGCCGTATAAAACTATTATTTATCTTAAAAATCCCTTACTTATTTCTCTATGTACATTTTTGAAGTGTAAACTTCCTTTGGCGCGTTAGGCACTCTTTGCCTGGGTACTGAAAAAATGTGAAGCGTTCGCAACTACTTCCGTAAGAATTCACAACATACTTATATCATAAAAACGGCCGTCTACACACTTCCATCCCATAGCGCAGTTGGTTACATCTTTGCATTCTATGCATAGGAACCTGTATTCGAGACCTGATGGCACTGTAGAATTTTTGGCGTTTTTTCTAAATTTTACATGATATTTATTTATATATTATTTTTTTATTATTGTTATTTTCTTTCTTTGACAATAATTATAATTTTTTTGAAACCAAGGTGGAATAAAAAATACAATTTTAATATTTTAGTAATAAATTATTTTTAGTTCAATTCACTATAATAGATGACCAAAAATTAGAAAATCTTTTCTAATTTTAAGCACACGCCCATTTTTTTATAAAATTTAACTGACTTCAGTGGTTTGATCTCTTCTCGAAGCCTAAAGTAAGAGATCGAATAAAATGACCAGATCAGTCGTTGGTTTGTATGTTTCTAAGCTTGTCTATGATAAGAACCGACAGCAACGAACACTTCTTGCGATCATTATCTACACGTTTGTCTGACAGATGATATATTAGTTTACTTATGATATATTAGTTTGCACACACAAAACACTGTTCTTGCTTTTTTTGTATAAACGTACTTTCTTTGATACAAAAACATATATAACCAGTGAACATGTGCATCTGGACTTCTTGTATTTGTCTATCTTCAACACTTCTTTAAAATATTATATTTAAATCTGAACGTGGATTTATTTACATTATGAAAATGTAGCAAAGTTTAGCTGCACATGCTTAGAGATATAAGATTTTCTTTGTTTAAAAAAATACACAATATTTTCATTTTCGAGAAAGAATTTGATCAAAATTACTTATTCTAATAATTGTCAAGTGTTATTTAGTAGCTTTTTTAGAACTCGTTATTTTTCTTCATATTTTACAATTGATCACCTACAGTAGTAATGATATGCATTAATAATGACAAACTTCAAGAAATGATTTTTTGTTATAAAAAAAGGTTGTGTTTATATAACTATAGATATATATTTACGAATTTTTTTTAACAAACCCATCAATAAGAGAGCAAACCTTTCACTTGGCAGCCCTTTTTTGTATGTATATAAAGAAGTTGTTTAAAAAATGCTATTTGACAGGAACATTTTTATCCCTTTTCAATTTATTCTTATTATGACGTTTGTTATATATAAGAGTAATTATTAATTAGTTTCCGAATAAATGAGAACAAAGATAAGTCAATCAAAAACACATTCGAACCATCTGTTTCCAGTAGATATGGATTAAACGGAACTCGTGTCCTAGTCATTGTATACTGAATTGTGCCGATAATTAACTGCGTTCACCTGCTATTTTTAACACAAGGTGTTAATTAATAATTAACATATAAAACAGGTCTTCCTCAAGTCAACGAAATTTGCTCAGAAACGAATCTCAAACATTACACGATTGCTTCGATTCTTATTAACTTCCCATTGGAAGTTATTGTAATGGGTCCGAAAATCGAAATCAAAAAGGAAAAAAAAATTTTATATTTCAAGGTCACTACACTATTTTTACACTACTTTTAGAAAGATGTCTGTGTGTGTGTGTGTGTGTGTGTGTGTGTGTGTACGTACGTACGTACGTATGTATGTGCCCATTTCTTTCTAAGACGAAATCTCGAGAAAGAAAAATGATATCGACTACGTTGAGGTGCCAATCGACGCGTATTAACGTAAATATGATCTGAAAGAAATTTTTTCCAATCAGTTCAGCCGTTCTTTTTTCTTAACCAAATAACCTCCAAAAAAGTAGATTTTATACAATATCTCGCGAATAAAAAATTATATCGACTTCGTAAGGGTGTCAATCGAGGCGTGTTAACTTCATTTTGATCCGACATAAATTTTATAAAAATCGGTTCAGCCGTTTTTTTTTTTTTTTTTTTTTTTTTTTTTTTTTTTTTTTAATTATTGTTAAAAATAAATAATAATTATGTTTTAATGATTAAAATGATTACTTTTCTGTGTTATATCTAATTTAATTATTATTATTAAATATTTATCAAACTGGGAAGTTCGTCGTGTGGACCTCAAGGGTCGCACTTTAGTCCTAATAAACGACCCACCTCACGGCTTCTTTTAATTTATTATTAATTATTTTATAAAACTATTCAACACTTAAATTTTAATCACCTACCATACATTATGAAAATTTTTTGGTCTGATTAACAATTATACATTATCTTCGGTAGTAGAATAATAATAAAAGCAACAAGCAGTTAAACTAACAACTAAACTTCGAGTTAAAATATAGTACAGGAGCAACAGTTATTTTCTGCGATAATAAAACATTTTCCGCACTAGCGCAGAAAATAACGGTTGCCATAGCAACTTCTGTTTATTCGCTTTATACGCCTGCGTACGCTTGCGTGCGCCTGTCATTACTTACTTGCACGAACTTCGCGGCAGACAGAAGGAAAGATGGCGACGCAAATGAACTGTCAAAATTTTTTTAAAATGAAGTGAAAAGTAGGTATTTTGTAGTGGGCGTGGCAAAAAATACCATATATATCTCGTGCGTAATCGTATTACGACTCGTGTGACTAACTCGCTATCGCTCGTTTTTACATACTGTCATCGCCCGTCGTAATATAGTCCAATACACATCTAGATACACAATCTACTATTATCTAACATGTGCATGTTACGTCAAACATTAAATAGCAGGTAACTTAAAATAACCTGTTATAATTCCAGGACTTTTGAACACAATATAGAAAGAAAGTATTTGATAAAAAGTACGAGAGTTTACCTGTAGGTGTCTGCCATGGTAGCAATGGGTTGCGGTATGGACGAGTACATAGAATTGAAGCCGGAGTTGATGGGCAGGCGTGCGGCGGGCGCCGGCGGGCTTACCGCCACCTGCTCGACGGCTCTCCGTTGGTTGCGCAGTTTTTCCTCGCGTCGCCATTTTGCACGTCGATTGCTGAACCATACCTGTTGTTTGCACATAACAGAACAATACACTTAATTAGTATAGAAGTACAACACGTCTATAACATTATAATATACATAGATAAATAGACACATACTTGGTGAATAATACGCACATGATAGGCAACTACATAGTAGTTAGTGTCGAATTAAAAAAAGAACAAAAAAACTGTTTTAATTTCGATTAAAAAAGATTAATAACACTCGCATGTAGTGAAAATCAACTGATTCTTTTGCATATTTGGTGAATGTTAGATTGGTAATCGTGTTACGGTTGAGTATTGTAAGCTCATTCCGCCGTGATAGTGGAAAAGTTCAGGTTAGATTCCTGACTGTGACTATGGTTTTTAAAATGATTTTTTCCGATATTTGCAAGAATCAATTATGTAATTGGCTGCTCTTCCAATAAAAATTTTTAACTGCAAAACAGCCGTATAAATCTATTTAATATATTAAAAAAGGTGCTCTAATAATCGACCGACAAGTTTATACGATGAATTCATCACAAAGAAGTCTTTAAGAACATACACGTATTTCTGAAAATCAATCGTTCCTTAAAGATACGATTAACAATTATTAGTTCAAGAGCTCATGACTATGACACAAGTCTCCGTCATAAAATTGAAGCACATTTGAGGTGGCCAGCGATCAATTTTATCCCGACCGAACCCGAAATGAGCTCGGTGGGCGAAAAATGTCAGCCAGGGCCGCAAGAAAGGGGTACTTTTGTTCCGCCAAAACGGTCTTCACCGTCATACAACTAAAAATTGAAATTTATGCCATTCAAAAGGGTTCGACTTCTGCCACCGAAAAAATATTTATGTTGAATCTTTCCTATAAGTCGGTCGATTATTGGATCAGTCAGTTTGCTGCGTCATTTTTAGCGCAGGCCTCACTAAATTTTGCTGTCTGAACTTCAACAAATATATTAGAATTACCAGAACAATGAATGTAAATATAATATATAAATATATAAATATAATATTATCGTTTAATATTGACGAGTTTGTTGGGCTATTAGGCCTTGAACAAACGACGGCCTAATAGCCCAACAAACTCGTCAATATTAAACGACGGCCGCGAAAGCCTTACACAATTTATATACCAATAAGTATTTGTGATGTATGCTAAATACGTTTTTGACTGAAGAACAGTAGGTGATAAAATAACCGATTCATTTTAATCATCTACTGATTATGCTAACTTGGTTAGCAAAACATGTGTCGAGAAAAAAAAAGTGCTCTCGTGTTTCGGTGTTTAGTGGAAACTTTTTTAGTATAAAAAATGTGTGTCCAATAATCACCCAAGTACCTATACCTATTAGCTTTCAAGAATTTAGAAATGTTCTAAAATGATTCAATTTGTCGTGTAATATAATCAACCTAATTGATTAATGCAAGAATTCACATTGATCAGAATATAGAGTAGGTACAAAATATTAATTAAAAAGTGTTTACTTTAAGCAACAAGCTATTTTTTATATATATCGGTTAACAAAGTGTTCCGTTATTTTAAAACAGATATTTAAAAACACAATATTCTATAGTAGGTACGTTTTAATTTAACACCCGGTATTAAATACTGCTCATCCACTTGTGCAAAAGTATTAAAACACCGAACATAATTTGATTTGATAAAAATAGAATGGAAATTGTGGTATGCAAGTGGAAAATTTTAGTTTTAAAATAGCTACACTTTTATTTTTATATATTATATAGGTATACTTGATGTGACAACGATTTTAATAAAATATAAAAAAATAAAATTAGCGTCCAAGATGAATTCTAATTTAAATTAATTACAATGAATCTTTCTGGGAATTTAGGGTTTCTGCAATGGTTAACAGTTTTAAAGAACTACGCATTACATATATTTCACTTTAAAAGAAAAAAAATCCGATTTAATTCGGATCAAAAACACAACGATGATATAAATTGTTGCGCAAGAACCTTATTGTTCAAAACCCAACGGTCATTTTATTGAACGTCAGTGATCCCGTCGCTTGGAGTTGAGTAGCGTGGCACGTCGCGTAATCTAATTGTGTTCAAGATCTAATTTTTACGGAGAATTGATTGTCAGATCGTCGTGGCGTTGAGTCGCGGCAGAAAAATGTGTTTCTGCCTTTATACATCGTTAATTGCCCCCGACTTGTTCAGTGCAACCTCATTACAAAACTAAAGGGAATTAGAAAATATTCGTTATACCAAGTAATTTGTTACAATGAGGTTTATTATATAGAGGTTAGGTTGGACTACGATTCGTTTTAACAAGGTAAGAAAACTTATTTATTAACATACTTAATGATTTTTCGTTTCTCTGCGACGGTTAAGGAACACCTTTTTCGTTTCTCAGCCATTGCAACTTTAAAACTAACAACAGTGCAACCTTTACAACTGTAAAGGTTATAAGTTGACAAAATTCATTAAATAGAGGTAAATAATACTTTCTATTTATATTTTGCAATGATTGAAAATTCGTTATAAAGAGGTTTTTAACAAATGTATTCGTAATGTAAAGGTATATTTTGCATTAGCTCTTACGGGCAGTTCTAGGGGATTTCGAAAAATTTGTTAAATCGAGGAAATCGTCATATTGAGGCTCGTTATATTAAGGTTACACTGTAATATGCAAAGAAATACACATGGAAGTAGTAGTTTTTCTTTAGTGAACAGACGTGTATTAAAGCATTATTAGCAATTCTTTACATGACGTATGCGACAATTTATTAGGGGATTTAGTCAAGTGGTAAGGAGTTAGGGTTTGTTTAAGTGTGTATATGCAGCACTGTATACACAATATTGGATCTGTCAGTGCAACAGTAGTCCGCCTTTTCACAACAAATATACGACATAAATAAATACACCTACACGCCCTCCGGTCCTTCGTCGTCGGCAGCAAAGAACGTGAAGGGTAATAAACGTAATCGTTGTTGGTTTTTATATCATTCACTATATTCCCCACATTCAATTATACTTTATTCGCAACTAGTTTGACTTCAGAAAACAAAAAAAAACTTCATCATGGTTACATTTATAGTACATATACCTACATTTCTAACTTGCATTTTTATTAAATTACTAATTATGATAGCGCCTAGAGATCTTTCTTAAATTCATTCAATAAGCGTGCAGTTTATATAAAAAAGCAATTTTGTGTACATTTCTACCTTACTATAACAATGAAACTTTCAGATTACAAAAGTAATTAAATATTTCACAGTGATTATTCAAGCTACCATCAATGGAAGCAGCCAATCGCTATTTATTTAATGATATGTTCACCAAAAGAACTATTGAACGAACGAACCCTCGAATAAACAAGTTCCTACAAGTTATCAAAAACATGTAGTAAATTTAAAATAAATATACCTACTGCTTGGTTTTTTACTAATAATTAATTTCTATCAATGAAAAAAACCAATAAATATATCTACTATTGGAAAATGTTAAATTGATAAATGCATAAATAACAAATAAGACAGACAAATTATAGGGCTTGAGAATAGCCGAGAGTGTAGCGGCGCTGTTGTTTACATGGCGTTGCTATGGTTCCTCTATTACAAGTCCCCAGTTCCCGAGTTCTAGCCCGAGAGCTGGTAAAAGTGTCAATTGGATTTTCAATTTATTATTTAAAAAAAAAAAAAATAATGAATTGAAAATATGAATTGGTGCTAGGCCCAAATAACCTTAGCTGTTGGTGGTCTTTAAAATACAATACAATACAATACAGACAAATTATAGCCAAACTTTTATGAAATAAAACGGGGTAGAAAGGTAGCTCCTTTCAGCAATTTTGTAACATTTTCATTTCTTGCTTTAGAGTTTAGACTTCAGAAGACAAACAAAATTCGAACAATTTATAGTCATACTGAAGTACAACTTTACTACATAGTTGATGAAGAAGTTTGTTTTTCCTTTTTTTGGCTTTTCTTTTACTTTTTTATGTCGACGTAATAAAATAAGTTAAATTGTTTTTGGCAAATTGTTGACCGTCAAACTTTTATATAAAAAACGTTAACTGACTACGTACTATCTGAATTATAAAGACTGTTAGATTTCAATGGTAGGTATTTTGCTTTAATTTATTTACAAGAAAACATAGTAATGTCGTCAGTGTCGGAATAATTAATTCAGGCCATTTTTCTCAAATTACGACCTTAAAATAAAATGTTATTAAAATTTTTAAAACTACAACTGATGGCCGATTTTTTAAAATTATTTTAATTTTGTAATTTTTTAAGAATTGGTTCATTTAAAAAAAATTTTTTTTACACTTTTTGTATTAAGTTTCATACAATCCTAAATGAAGCAAAGGTAGTTTCATAAAATCGGTCCAGTAGTACCTGATATAATCGCGGCTACACATAGGTACATATACATAGTACCTACATTCAAACATACACCACGAATTCTTACTGATATCCTCTTTTTTAAGTTTTTTAAATTCAAGGAAAATTATGTCACCACAACAAAACTGTTTCCTGTCATTTAGTGTTTATTCTATTTCTTTATTATTTAATTTATTACTTTAGTAAGATCTTTATTATTCCTTTTCACATATTTTTGTGAAATTACTAACGAATGTATAATAAGAGAACAAACAAAAATAAAGTAAATAATATAAGCTAACGTATAAAATCATGATTTCTAAAAAGACGCATTTCAAAGGAAGCTTAAACAACCTGTATTTCTGACAGAGCTTTATATATTTTAGTGATTTCAATTGAATAACACAACAGAAACTATTTGATATTAATAATTAATTCCATGTAACGGAATTGTGATAGTCGTCAGAGAAGTTAAATGTTATAATTTTAAACTCGTCTGTGATTCAAAATATCTTTGTGACGAAAGTGTTAAAGCACAAAGTTTATTAACAAATTGGAGTAAAGTGGAGTGGTGCGTGACAAACACAGTAGGGTAAATTAGGGTTGCCAACACTCAATTTGTTTACCCAATCACTGTATCGTGCGTAAAGAGTTCATTCACGAATTTAATCGTCGTTTATTGATTGCTTTTACTGAAAATCGCTCGCAAGTCACGCAAATAAAAACATAATTGCCACCAAACCGCGCGATCGAACGAGACATTTCGAGTAGCTGAGTAATCGTCAAATCACGATTCAGTTGCTAAATCGCGCGTTTTCGATACAAAAAGTAGCACGTGTGCGCTCGCACTTAGTGGTTTGTTTCCAAATAAAGCCCCGTATATAATTGTCGCAAAACGCAAACGTAAGACGCAAGGCGTCGCAAGAAATCGCGCATCGCATCAAATTGGTTCAAATCCAACTTTTACGTTGCGTTCACGTCGCGTGTGTTACGCCAGCCAATCAAAGGTAGCTTTACTCTCTCTCCCTTTCTTGCAATTCGCATTCCGCGCTCTTTGATTGGACAGCGCAGACAAAACGCACGTTTATTATAGACAATTGACGCAAAGTTAACTTGCGTGCTGCGTTGAGTCTTGCGTTTTGCGACGATTGTAGACGTAGCTTAACGTATGGAATATCTTAAGACACTAATTTTTCATCGCTTCAATTGGTAACCCTGTACAAAACGTACGCGTTCACACATAGACAAGCAGCTTGTATCAGTATGACGGAGACGGCTCGAGTCATCATCATCAAACACAGTATATGTAAGTATGTATAAGGGGTGCTCACTCACACTAATACACAAATACACGTATAAAAGAGAGATAGGATATGTGCGTCGTCACGTCGCGAGGCAAACCTAGCTAGCCTGCCTGCCTGTGCTTGCTTGCTTGCCGGCTGGTTGAGTGTTCGGTGTTGACGCATGTTTTCAAGCCTCGTTGGCTGGTATTGATCTCGGGGGTAAGTGGCACCGCGAGAGCGGAGAGCGAAGCCCTACGTCCCCGTTCGTACACTATATACATACATACAACACGTTCGCTTTCCGCCCTTATGTACATCGCGCGCGGTCTGTGTCCTATCACCCTCACCCCACCTGTACCTTCCGTGAGCCGCGGTCGCAGATTTAAAACATACATACATACATACCTATGCGTTGTTGAATTTGAATACCTCTTGTCTCTAACTGACTGTTTCAAAAATACTTATTATAAAATTCAATCGTTATTTTCAATCTACGTATACATCCAGCTTTCTAATTTCTTCATAAACAAGCCGTGAGGTGGGTCGTTTATTAGGACTAAAGTGCGACCCTTGAGGTTCACACGACGAACTTCCCAGTTTGATAAATATTTAATAATAATAATTAAATTAGATATTACACAGAAAAGTAATCATTTTAATCATTAAAACATAATTATTATTTATTTTTGACAATAATTAAAAAAAAAAAACTGCTGAAACGATTTTTATAAAATTTATATCGGATCAAAATGACGTTAACACGCCTCGATTTTGACACCCTTACAAAGTCGATATAATTCTTTATTCGCGAGATATTGTGTAAAATCTACTTTTTTGGAGGTTATTTGGTTAAGAAAAAAGAACGGCTGAACCGATTTTGAAAAAATTTCTTTCAGATCATATTTACGTTAATACGCGTCGATTGGCACCCTAACGTAGTCGATATCATTTTTCATTCTCGAGATTTCGTCTTAGAAAGAAATGGACACATACGTACACACACACACACACACACATACACACACACAGAGAGAGAGAGAGACATCTTTCTAAAAATAGTGTAGTGACCTAGAAACATAAACATTTTTTCTCCGTTTTGATTTCGATTTTCGGACCCATTACAATAACTTCCAATGGGAAGTTAATAATTGTAGTCTGTTACCAAATTTGACGTGACCTTTTCATTAAAATTTTAACTATTATAATTATAATAATTTACGTGTGGTACTATAGAGGTTGGACACAAATTGTCAAGTTGTGGGTCCATCAAGGACAGTAGTAGGTTCATCAAGGACACAGTCATTCATGGCTAAACAGAAAATCATCTAACTCTTTTGAAAGTAGGTTCAAATGGATTAAAGACAAGCACAATTAAGCGGATGAGTCGACAATAAATAATTTTATTTTTATTTCTCTTTTTAGTGAGCACGATAATACAGAGGCGGCTGGCGGCGCAGCTGGCGGCGCGAAAGCAGCGCCGCTAGCTGACTGCAGCAAGACCAGCTCTGCGTCTTGGTCTTGGCGCGAAAAAGCAAGACCAAGACCAAGACTATCATTAGACTAGCAAGACCAAGACCAAGACCGAATGAACAAGCGTGTTAAAAATGATGTAATTTTGATAGTTCTTTAACATTTTAATAAAATAAATTATTTTTTTAGTTAATAATAGATTGTGAATTATTTTTAATTTATAACTATGATGATCTTCAGAAGTAAAAAACCGAGTAAAAAACTAAAAAAGACAGATAAAATGAGCAAGACCAAGACTTGATACGCAAGACCAAGACTGAATCAGCAAGACCAAGACCAAGACTGTCCAAGTCTTGGTCTTGGTCTTGCTTTGCTCATCACTATCAAACAGCAAGTCTTCTAAAACACGAATCACCGGCAAGCGCGAGATAACCCATTCTTTCGCAATATTATCAAAAATATATCTGTCAGGTAAAAAAATTACCCAAAATTATTGGATATTTAAAACAGTGGCGGTCCCAAAGGGTAGTCTATGGCACATCTTAAACTATCTTGGCACACCCTGACATAATCTCCAATCTCTAGGTTATCTTTTAAATACGTTTTTAACCCTCGAAATTTCAACAATTTTTCTTGTAAATTCTATAGCAAGTAATCTGGATTAAAATTTTATTGAGCATTGAAATTTTGGGAATAGATGGTATTGGCCCACCTTCTGATCACCATGCCCAACTCTGGCCCACCCTAACAAAAAAACCATAGCGCTGCTATACTGATTTAAAATTAATACAAATAATTAATTAATAATAATAGGTATGTATTCAATATTTATGATGAATTTTTATATGCAACCACACAATATATACCTATGCTGTAAAACTGTAGTATCCAAAGTTTATGTAATTTCTGCAGTTAACATAGCAGAATCTATTTTTAAGTCTTCTTTTTGTTCGATTTCGTTTGAACCACGAATATTTTTTTTTAATTTTGGCCCCAAAGGGCTAAAAATCATCAAAAACCATATTTATAAGAGAAGTTTAGTTTAAAATGCAGTCTTTTACGTCAAAAACCTTAAAAACTATATTTTCAGTCGATGAATGGTACTATTCTATAAAGATTGTCAGTGTTGTTTACATTATAGATTATTGTAGAATAGCCCCAATTAACTTTCAAATAAATTATAAAAAAAAACTTGTATGTTAAGCTCATTTCTAGATATAATAAAAACTCCTTTTGGAATGTAAATTAAAACATATTCTATTCAAAGTTTAAATCGCTCTAATTTAGATTTGAATTAAATAAATTAGAATAAAATTTGCATATAGTTATGCAACAAAAACTGAATGAAACTATTTCTGATTTCTGATTACTATTTAAAGTAAATTAGAATTTATAATGTCCATATTCTATAGGGTTAAGCTTTAAAGCCACATATTCATAAATCTTGTTCCAATTTATCATCATGTTTAGAATAACATATACATGATATACGCCTACATATAGACACGTATAAAATACACATATGACATACAGAGTGCGGCAGAGGAACTTGATTGTTTTCAAATATTTGATTTGTCGATCATTAATACAAGATGGGGCAGGAGGGAATGCAATGTCCAATTAAGACGTCTTATGTAGTTTTGCCAGGTTTAAAAAAAAATCCCTAGATTAGATCTAATGTCCGGTTTACACGCTTACCAAGCCTTAGCACAAGCCCCAAGTCTCTACAAACGCTAGGCTCGCATTTGGAAGTCATTTACACGCTTGCGAGTGCATCACTGCCACTGCAAGCTTCCTTTGATTTGTGTCAAAAAACCGACACTCGATCGGATCGGCAGCAAGTGTTAGCAAGCCTACGCAAGCCAAGCCAAACACCCCCGTTTGCACGCTTGTGCTTGTGGACGCTTGCCAAAGCTTGGCAAGCGTGTAAACCAGGCATAAGAAATATTCGATGGTTTACCTAGGCAAATTTATAGAAAATTCTAAAAATGTGAATAACTGTTCGGCGATTTGCAAAAACATTTTAATTATTGGACGGAAAACACAACTTAATTGATGGGTAAAAAATAATATTACTGCGTTAAATTGGTAAATTAAAAAACATTTTTAAACAAAATTGTCGTTAGGCAAATATACTGCTATGTTTAACCTGTGGTGCCTGTAGGTTTGTTTAGTTAATCTTGGTTTGTGTCCGTAGTTTATTGTGCACTTGTCGTCTAGATGGCTTTTACATGACCTAATCAACCCATGATTTTATATCATGATGCTCCATATCAATCGGGATTTCGTTATTTGGTATCAAAAATTTGAACCATTCTGTAATCTTTACACATGCACAGATATGTATTATTATACATACAGAATTGAGATGAGTGCTTCTCTCTGAATAACATATAATATAAGCCGTTATGCTGTAATGAGAATCGATAGGGCTGGAAAAATGAAAAACATTTGAAAATTGATCATTGAAAAAATTGCCATCAAAATGTTTTTTATAAGTCCGTTTGGCATTTCGTTCTGTTTATTTGTCCGTCCGTTTATTCAGCAATTATGGCCAAATTCGTGAAGCAATTTCAACGAAATTTGGCAGGGATATTATTTGAAACTCGACCGAACGACGCAACGTAAATACATTGTTTGCGATCAAAATACTCCCTGTGCGTTGAGAATGTTTTAAAAGTTTATCAATGCAGAAAATGTTGAAAAAACAACCGAATGGCCATTAATATGTTGTTTTAATCCAAACTTGGTTGACAAAAACATTGTTGGCCGAGCATTCACCAATCGACCCATATCTTCTGGTTGATATACTTAAAAAAATAAACAAGGGTGATCACGGCCCAAAAAGTGCACATCCTAAACAGATTTTTGTGCTTCAAGGTTGATATACTTAATGACAAAAAACAGGTTACATGTAAAATTGTGTTGTTTAAAGCTTACGAAATACCTCTACATTAAAGTTCCATAACCTAAATACCGAAGCAAGCGAGTTTTGCCCTTTACAGAAGTACAAGAACATTTCAAGAGCATAATATTTATAAATTGTTAGTCTGATTTCATCCCTGATCATACACACACACACACTCTTCCATAATACGTATGTAAAATATGCAAACATTAAAGGTCCTGTGTGCTGATTCCGATGTTTGAATATGTACACATATTGATTCATACAGCGATATTGACTTATCTATGTACAGAAAGCCAAGTGCAATATGCCAGATAACTTGAGCTTTTCAATCAAAAACCACTTGATCTCTCTAGCTTTCCCACTCTACTTGTTTGTATAGCCGAGTGCTTGGATTATTCTATAGTCCATATTATTGTACCTATATACACATATCTATATTATTCTCTATATTATTATTAATATAGATATGTAGCTAATGTTTATACATCATAAAGTAACTAAATATATAATATATATTTTGAATGTATCAATTAAACTAGAAAGTCCAGTTATGTTTAATAATATAGGTCTATTTTTTATATATAATAATTATTTAACATATAAATTTAATTATAGATACGTTCGCAAGGACAACGTATTCATATAGAAGTAAGCACATTATGTGCTTACTTCTTTTTTTTATATACTACCCGTACTTACCATTAATATCTGCACGTCCGCCATGTATACCTGTACTCCCACCAAATATATCTTGTACATGTACACTGGTACAGGCAAGGTGTACACATAGGATATTTAACATTGGTTCAGAATGAGTCATGACTTATAATTATTTACGTATTTATATAGGGTTGCTATGGTAATTTTAGTGTTTCTATTTTATTTTGAATTTTATTATTGAGAATAGCCGAGAGTGTAGCGGCGCTGTTGTTTACATGGCGTTGCTATGGTTCCTCTATATTACAAGTCCCCAGTTCCCGAGTTCTAGCCCGAGAGCTGGTAAAAGTGTCAATTGGATTTTCAATTTATTATTAAAAAAAAAAAAAAAATAATGAATTGAAAATATGAATTGGTGCTAGGCCCAAATAACCTTAGCTGTTGGTGGTCTTTAAAATACAATTCTTCTTGAATTATTTTTACTTTATAGTATTTCTATTTTATTTTGATTTATTTCTTTTATTTTACTTGACAAGTAAAATAAAAATAATTCAAAATAAAATAGAAATACTATAAAATTATCATAGCAGCCCTATATAAATACTTAAATTATACGTCATGGCTCATTCTGATCCGATCATTTTTTCCCAATGCTAAGGGCCGGTATTATAAAACAAGATTAAATTTAATCTTTGATTAAACTAACTTAACTGGAGATTTCAGTATTATAAATTTCAGTTAAACTAATCAATAGTTATTTTCGTCAGTTAAACTAATTGAGCTACCTACCTGCATTAAAATTTAATCTACGATTAAAAAGAAGTCCGATACCTACATCTGTCTAAAGTATTTTGACGAAAATTGCTATTTAAGAGCATGTATTAAAATTTAATCTATGATTATAAAGGTAAGTCCAGTTTTCAAAACTTTATTTTTGTTAATAATCCTATATAATCAATATTTTTGTGTAAAATATAAAAGTTTGGTTAATAAATTTTACAATATTTTATATTAAAATATCAAATAATAATTATACGGCAATTAGGTATTTAAGTTTAAAAAAAATTATTAATTTTTAATTTTTTTCTAATAATTTAACATAAATAATATTGAAAATCGAAAAGAAAATTTTTTTAAAGCTATAGATAAATTACTAAAAATTAATTAAAATGTATAAAAATTTAAAAAATATCACGTGACTTCAAAACGCGCCAGAAATGTTTGTGACGTCGTTATGTTAAAATGTGTCTGCATTTGTTGGTATTTGTGTATATGTATTACACATACTATCAAAAATAATAAATTTTTAACTTGGTAACCATGGATACAAAGACCATAGATAACATAATGACGTCACACGCGTTCGGATTCTTTCGGCGCGTTATCGGAACTGAGTTTAAAAATTAATTTTTATTTAAATATAACTTTTTAATTAGTAAGCAAAAAAATTAAATAAAAACAGTTTTGCTATAAAACTTGATGTGGTCCTTCCATTTAAGTAAAAAAAAAAATTCGTTTAAAAACCCAATTCTGGATATAAAATTGACAATAATCATGGAAAATTTTATTTTATAGATATTTTTTGCCCTTCCGAGTTTCGACTAAATAAAATTTCATCGGTATCTTCTATTTGCTTGTTTTATGAAAATGATGCCGCCAACGAATTGTTTACTTTAATTCACAAAACACGTGTTTACTGTTTTGTGCTTTTAAAAATTAAATACCGTTCGAATCAGTTCGAATATAGCTTCAAAGGCAAAAATAGTTACTATTCCCCCCTTTCGATGATATTCTGGTGTATACACTGAACTGAATTTATGTTTAAAAACTTTAATCTTCAGTTGGTTAACTGAAGGCCATGTTTGCTTTATAATACCGAAACGTTCATTAATCTAAGATTGCATTTAATCTACGATTAGTTAACTGTTGATTAAACAAATGTTTATAATACCGGCCCTAAATGTTCTATGTACATCTTGCATGTTAAACTTTATAGGCAATAGATATATTTGGTGGGAGTATAGGTATACATGGTGTAAATACGGGTATATTAATGAATACGTAGATCGAATTCTTAAATTATTCGCGGAAGAGACGTGCATTTCGTGAAATGTATTGGGGCATTGGGAAGTTAATTTATGATATAATCATGAAAAGGGTACTAAATTAAAAATTTGGATTGGCATAAGGCCGAATTGACTCTGGAAGATGGTGGTTTTTATTATAAAATCTGAAAAAAACACACAATATTGCGATAGTACATGCACAACAATCTGCCACGTTTTAAAATAAGCTCATTTGACGAAGTTTAGATTTTGTCACTATATTTCGTAGCGATAGATGTCAGTTGAATCTGTGAAATGTTTTTCATAATGTAGCAGGAGATTGAAATATTTCTTACAATAATGTAATGTAATAAATTTATCCTCTTTAAAAGTACTCTGATTTTTTAAAATCGGTTCCATTTTTTAACTACTGTTTTATAAAAAAAAACTGCTAAAATTTAGGAAAGCAAACACTTCATAATTATGCATAATAAACTAAGTTTTATTTTGTAGAGCATTATAGACATAAATATTTTGTCTTATTTAAAGAGTGAAGTTACATTTTTAGGGTTCTGTATTAAATGTTGTTTAATCAAACAAACCTTCAAAAGGTAAATAAATGGAAGAAAATTAAATACGACTTTTTCTATCCCCATGTACTATACAATGTTTTTATTTATGTGCAATGCATGGATGTAGCAATTTAGACTATATAATACATGCTTCATTATGATTACGTAAACGTTGAATAGAACGGTGAACGTATGTGTGTAACTGTGATGTATTCAACTTAACCGAGAGATCGTAATTGAATAGAACAGTCAGAGTTCTACATTATTACTGTCATTATATCCTTAAATATAAAACTCAAGCTAAAGCGGTTACGGACACTTGTTTAGAAAAGAAGCTATTAGACTGCAGCCGTTAGGCACATAATAAGTTAACTTTAATTAATGAGATTTTGTAAATGTATGAAAATTTCTCATAGAAATAAGTTATTCAAAAGATATTAAAGAATCTGCGAGTGATGGAAACTCGGTTTGCGGAAAGTGAATGTAAGTAGATATAAAATTGAAAATGTGGAAGTAAAAAAATATAGTATCAATTCGAATGGCACATTTCAAATTTAAATAAATGTGATTTTCTATAACTAACATTAAATTGACGTGTTGGAATTTTATACCACAAAAATACACTAAATTTAATCAACTATAATTTAAAATAAAATTTTAAATCGTAGCCAGCTAAATTTAGTTCGTAAATTCTATAATATATTTACTACTAATGTTTGAGTCCATTGTAATTTAATATTGGTAATTTGATGGGAAAGATGGACAATTATTCGTATGTAAAACTTTTTTATTTATAAAAAAAGACTGTCATCGTTCATAGTTATGTGGAAGTGGTTGAAACAACTATGCCAACCGTATGTTTTCAATTTAATATTTTTGACATTGACTAATATGTAAAACGTCCAATTTTGGTAAATATTGTTTTTTATATTGTAGAATATTAATGGTAGTATTTATTGTTATATATGTGATTATAATTTGTTAATTTGTTTCTCACTGTAGAGTCCTGAGGAAATCAGCAATGTTGACGAAACGTTGGCGATAAATAAAAAAGTTTTACATACGAATAATTGTCCATCTTTCCCATCAAATTACCAATATATTTACTACGTTTCCGTATATAGGGGAAGTTTTGTGATCACGTAAAAATTCGATATTGAGTTTTTGATGAATTTAAAACGTTTAAAAGTCGCCTGATTCGAACAAAGTGGCTCAGTTAGCTCTCTCTAAAGCCGGCTCCAAACGACATGGCCAACGTATGCCAATGTTGGCGAATGTATTGTCGACCAATGTTGGGCATGGTTAGGCATGTGTGATCATTTAAATATGTTCAGTATCCACACGACAGGATTCTGTTTGACCAGCATTGACCAAGCTTAGTACACCCAATGTTTACCGAAATATACACCAACATTAGACAAAATGTCAAACAAGGTGAACAATTCTTCCGGACTGATAAGCCGTGGTCAACTGGAGGTTTTCCAGACGTTTCGTCTCTAACTGTGAGAGACATCTTCAGTGGCACAGTTACGGCAACGTGAGCTCACGTCGCCGTAACTGTGGCACTGAAGATGTCTCTCACAGTTAGAAACGAAACGTCTGGAAAACCTCCAGTTGACCATGGCTTATCAGCCCGGAAGGATTTTTCACCTTGTTTGACAATTGAAACCAGCCATGAAAGTCTACACAGCTTTATTAGACAAAATGAATAGCGAACATGACGCAATTATTGCAAATGCTTCAAAGGTAATAATTTCTTATGCCCAGCTCTTAATACATGTTTCATGTAACTCATAAATCACAATAATATACACACACTGACAAACACGGCGTATAGTGAAAACTGTCCAGTTTGGATGAAAACAAAGTCATAACTGCAAGTCGAGACCAGCGTTGGCCAATCCCTTTGATGTGTGTTCAAAAAACTGCCCTTAAAGTGAATGTCTTCCAGTGCCAACGTTAGTGACCGTTCGTTAAATATTGGCCATATACAAAAACCATCCACATGGCATGGCAATTGCCCGAATGTCAACATCGATCGACGTGTGCCATGTCGTCTGGAACCTGCTTTAGATAACGCTCACTAGAAGCGATTAAAATAGCTTTGTTCCAACCCCTCTGAATACCGTAATATTACCGTCACGCTCATGCGCAGTGGATAGAACGCGTTCCAACCGAACTTGTGATCGTTTGTGAACGATTCTTAAAGCGTTCCAAACGAATTTGTGATAGTTTGTGAACGGTTTCCAAACGATCATTTCGGTACATGCTCTAGACATGAAACCAAAATTAAACTGTAAAACTGACATGCACATTAAGCACTTAGTTACGTTTGTCTCTGTTCAATACCAACTTGAGACAGTTGTTTATTCATTTGTAATTTGTTTTACTTTTGTTTTGTCTCGTCTTTAATCAACTCTTTATTCTTCATTTGAGATTTGTTTTGTTTTTGTTTGTTTTTGAAAAATTATTAATTTAAATATTTATATTTGAATTTTTAGTTAATAAAATTTAATTATATTTATATTCGTGTAATTCTAAAAATTTTAAATAGGTAAATGTTAGATGAACAATACAATTTTTAACAAACGCTCAAAAACATCACGACTATAAATTTGCATATTTTTTATTTCCAAAAAAAAAATGTAGCTAGCATATTTTACCAAAAAATGTTTTTAACAGTTCAAACATTTAGTACGTTTCTTTATTTATATTATTCTTACGACTAGCCATCAAATAAGTTATTCATTTTCAAAATGTTTTTAACAACAAAAAAAGCCTGAAATTAGGAATTTACATTTGACAACTGACAATTAATAGATTTTGATCATATGCATGGTACATGGAGGCCATGATTTGATGCACAAAACGGTCACAAAAGCGTTCCAACCAATGTCTACGTTTGTACCGTCACATAACTGTGCAAGGTTGACGCATGCGCACAAAACCGATAAAAACAGTTTCGTTACTGTTTCAAAACGATCCATTTATAGCAAGTTGGAACATAGCTATTACCAAAGTAGGGAAATTTCCAAACGGAACAGTTGTTTTGGAAATGTGCGCAATTTTGTACATCTTTGGTACCTATAATTTCTTTCGTTCACAGTAACATCTGCAAAACTATATCGATTTGAAGGATTCTTCTAGAAAATATTTGTTTCAGTAGACTACAGGTTTATAATAATATTGGTGGCAATGATTTTAAAAATACAATTTTGTACCTAGAATAATATTATCGTTTAAATAAAGACTTTCTAGCAAATTCCACTGAAATATATAGGTATTTAAAATTATTTTGAAAAATGATTTTAGAAGTCATATGTCTGATTCCCCATAACAATATTTTCGTTTAACTGAATAAGTTGTGGTAATATGAACGTTCAAGAATAACCCACAATCAGCACGGATCACTATGAAGTGCTACAAAGACAAACGCACAGTGTACTCATTTAACGCTTCTTTAAGTTTGCTTTTACAGCTCTGTTTTCTATTTATGTGTATATATATTTATGTAATCACAGACAGATTCAAAGTGGTCTGATGCGGTTCATTACTTACCCAAATTGCTATGGTAGACGTTATTTTCACACATTTTAATTCATATTTAATTAATTATTGCACGGAAATTAATTAAATAAAAAATAATATAATAAAGTATTGGGTAATAAGGACCAGTTAAATGTATAAATTCTTTATTATTTGCCAACGTTTCGTTGCGAATTTGCAACTTCTTCAGGGCTCAAATGGTCATTTGCAAATTCGCAACGAAACGTTAGCAAATAATAAAGAATTTATACATTTAACTGGTCCTTATTACCCAATACTTTATTATATTAACATATGTGATGGACGTAAAAAACAGAGATAAAAAATAATTATAGTTAAATTATTTATCATCCAAATAAAAAAAATATATAGCGTTCGCTTTATTACTAAGCAAGACTCAATCAATAGAACCACTAAGCTTAGCACATCTAAAGTGGTCGTCAGACGACAATAGTAGTCCAATAGTAACTGCTATAATAGTGTAGTAGCAGTAACAGTTAAGATGTGATGGTTTACAATTAAGGTAATAATACAAAATGTAGAACTTTTTCTACTTGTAATATAGTTGCTGGTACTTATAGCAACTATTATAAAAGTGTATGGACACACGTAATATTACATGTGAGTAGCTATTATAATAGTTTACTTTTATAGAATTTAAATATTATTTTTTTCAAATTTTAACACCCTGTATCTGGAAAACACAGCCGTTGCGGACCCATACTTATATGAAAGTTTTGTCTTAAAATCAATCATAGATTATTTATTCCTTAAAGTTTGTGCACGTACTTAATTAACACCCTGATGTGCATTTTCATTATTTAAAAAAAATATATATCTAAAGCTTTCAGAATTCGAACCTTCGCTTGGCGTTTGTACCTGTCGGTAGACTCGTAGTTTTTCGCACGGCCACCTGACTTACTGTGTCTGAGATCTTAACATAGTTATACATGCTGTGTTTTGTTTCATTAGGCAACCACTTCCGACTATTTCCCTTTCATCTAATATTTGTAAAATGCCACTCCAATATGAGACATTAGACGCTATATTCACGTCAAAAAAACAATAATATAAAAATAAATTAGAAATAGGTAAAGCGTCATATAAATACAAAAATATGCCATAAAAACGGCATAATAATAAGGTAGGATGTTTGTTTAACATTGGTGAAAAATGACTATTTTATTACAGAAAAGATTTTCGAAAGAAAACTCTTATTTTATCGTACACGCTGTATACTTAGAAACCATATAGATTCGAGTCTGCATATTATGTACTATAATATTGTATAACACAAACGTAAATTACTTTTAAATCCCGGCACAACTCTTCACTTACGGAACTCTTTAATTAAACGTTGTAGCTTAGAATATATACATAATATTATGTGTATTTCATATTCAACAAAAATGTTTATAATGAATTCTAATTGTTAAGCCTTTTCATATTAGTACCTTGTTTACTATTTTCGTAGTTGGGTTTTAGTTTTTTAAACTTTCATATTTAGGGTTCCGTAACAGAAAGGAACCCTATTGTTGTGCCAACGATGTCTGCCTGTCTGTCTGTCACAGGCCTCTAGCTTCTAAATGAAATGAGATAGGGACTTGAAATTCACACATAATATGTATTACCGCGGCCCAAAGATGGAGAGAATAACAAAAGATTGAAAAGGTTTATTTAAGAGGGGTGCCCATACATGCAAACGAGGGTCCAAAAAAAATTTGTTTGTACCTATTCTTGTAGGGTATTGTTGAAAAGGGCCTTTTGAGTAGATTATGAATGTGTATTTATTTTTATTTTATCAAAATTGTACGTTTTAGAAATCGTCCTAGTTGCAATTTTTAGACCTATTTTTTACCGGGACTATCTTAACAACGCCATTACCTATAAACAGGCCCGGATTTCTGCGTAGGCCAACAAGGCACTGGCCTAGAGGCCCAGCCGCCGAGGGGGCCCCAGCCAGGGCGGAGATGAAAATTAAAGAAAAAAATCCCAAAAATTTTGTATTGTCGACTTTTTTTTTGCTAAATTTCCATCCAATTCCATTTTTTCCCCTTTTTCTTGGGCTTGGGGGGCCCAACTGTCAAATGTCTAGGGGCCCTGGGTCTTTAAGTTCAGGCCTGCCTATAAAGCTGTAATTCACGTCAAGTGTCACTCATATCCTCTAGTTAATCAACAAATAGGTAGATACTAAAAAGAGAAAAAATAAAGCGCCTATACCTATACATGTAAACGGGGAACAAAAAAAATTTTTTTTGTACCTAGTCTTGTCGGGTATTGTTGAAAAGGGCTTTTTGAGTAGATTAGGAATGTGTTTGTATTTTATTTATTTTATCAAAATTGTAGGTTTAGCAAAATTTACATAGTACGGAACCCTACTCTTTGGGTGGCTCGACACGAATATTTGGCCGTTTCTTTTTTATACTTTTAGGACCTGGTAACCAGTATTTCATCTTATTCCAATATATACCGTCAACATTAACACTCTATTGTCTATTACAATATTTTGTCGTTTTAATATTTTTCAGAACTATGTTTAAAATAACCGATTAAGTTGATATTTCAATTTCACTGTATTCGAACGTAGAATTACCTATTGGTTTTCTTTTCCCGAATGTCAGTTTCGTTTAATAATAAACATTCGTACTGACGATATTAACGTGTACGAAAACATGTAAACGATGCAGGGGCGGATACAGGAGGGGGCTATCGACCCCCCCCCCCATAGTCGGAGAATTTAAAAATGTTCTCATATTTCGTCCGAAATTTTGAATATACTCGTATTTATACACTTTATAAATAAGAACTTCACATAGTATAGTCTGCGACCAGCCAATTGGGATCCAACAAAAAAATTGGTAATTTAATTTGAGATGGCATAATTTAAAGTATGTAATCTTCTAAATATTCTAAATATATTTGCAGATTATTACCACTTTAATATCAAGAAGTTAATTCATTCAAAAAGGAGATATAAAATTAGGCTTATTTAATTTTTGTCACAAATTAGTTGAAGTCACGAGTTTAAGTCAGGTCGCAAAGACTAGATCAGTGACAGATTGAACGCTGTTCGATCACAGATCGATTCTGTAGATTCGTGTTTCGATCCCAATCTTAATAATCAGTCGATTAAGGATTGTCTACACTGGATAGTTTTCAATATTTTGTTTCTACACATTTTTGGTCTCAAACTTTTAGGAAAATCTTATAAAACTCAACTTTTCCGTGATACAAATTGAGTTATAAACTTTATGGAACTTATAAATAATGTATCATCATGACCAAAAGGGAAATATCTTAAGTTTCGGTCGAGATTTTGTATTGTGCTGGATTGAGAATAGTTCAGTGTGAACAAACATTAAGACAAGATCTTGATCGAATCACGACCTCCACAGAGTATCTTACAATGACCAAAGAACAGAGCTCTAAACCCACCACCGTTGTATAGTTCATCAAACCGTTACCTGGATACGTGCCTCAGGTAATCCAATCTTCTCGGCAAGTCTCTCGCGGGCGAACACGTCTGGATAATGCGTCCTCTCGAATTCTGTACAACAAAAAAAAACACAAAGTTAACTCTTTACCATCTCTGTGCAGCAAAGTCACCTAAAGCTTGATTCATATTAACCGGGCAGGCACGACACGGGAACGTAGCGTTTCCGGAGAGACAAACATTTTTACATACATTCCAAATACGAGTAGTAGTCCAGTCACGAGAGGAAGTCCACCTTGCGTTTTGTGCAGCAAATGATTTTATTTTTTTGTGTCCTCAAGCATGTTTAGGAGATGTCAAATCCAAGTTTGCGACCTCTAAAACAAGGCGGAGGATTTTTGGTGGGCTAAAAACCACAATTTTTTTGCACTTTTTTCGGTTTGTTGCTTATAATATGGAAACGGCCGGTCCTATCGAAAAAATGGTTCTATTCAAAATTAAAGGGCACAAAATTTACTTAAAAATGCACTAATCAAATATGTTTCATTCCCGTTTTTACCGGCTCTACAGAACTTAGAAAATCGCCAAAATTTACCAAAATGGAAAAAAAGCATTTTTTCAAGCTTTCAACTATTGAAAAACTCGAATAGCCTATAACCTTCCTTAATAAACGGGCTATCTAACAAAACATTTTTTTTCCAAATCGGACTGGTAGTTCCTGAGATTAGCGCGTTCAAACAAAAAAAAATAAACTCTTTTTTTGTTTGAACGCGCTAATCTCAGGAACTATAAGTCCGATTTAAAAAAAAATTTGTTTTTGTTAGATAGCCCGTTTATCGAGGAAGGTTATAGGACATACGAGTTTTTTTTAAATTTAACCCCAAAGGGGGTAAAACGTGAGTGTAATATTTTTTGTTATTACAAAAAATCTTACACTCCCGTTTTACCCCCTTTGGGATTGAACTAAAAAAAAACTCGTATATCCTATAACCTTCCTCAATAAACGGGCTATCTAACAAAAAAAAAATTTTTTTAATTGGACTTGTAGTTCCTGAGATTAGCGCGTTCAAACAAAAAATGATTTTTTTTTTTTGAACGCGCTAATCTCAGGAACTACCGTCGATTTGGAAAAATTTTTTTTTGTTAGATATCCCGTTTATTAAGGAAGGTTATAGGCTATTCGATTTTTTTTTTAAATTCAATCCCAAAGGGGGTAAAACGTGGGTGTAGGATTTTTTGTTATTACAATAAATCCTACACTCCCGTTTTCACTCTTCGGGATTGAATTTTTAAAAAACTCGTATAGGGTCTCATTGATTACTACTTTGCTTCTTTTACAGAATGGTAGCTCCTGAGATTAGCGCCTTCAAACAAAAAAAGAGTTTATTTTTTTTTATTTTTCTAAGTTCTGTAGAGTCAGTAAAAATCGGAATAAAAACATATTTTACTTGTGGGTTTTGAAGTAAATTTTGTGCCCTTTAATTTTGAATAGGACCATTTTTTCGATAGGACCAGCCGTTTTTATGTTATAATCAAAAAACCGAAAAAAGTGCAAAAAAATCGTGGGTTTTAGCCCACCAAAACTCCCCCGCCCTGTTTTAGAGGTCGCAAACTTGAATTTGACATCTCCTAAATATGCTTGAGGACACAAAAAAATAAAATCATTTGCTGCACAAAACGAAAGGTGGACCCCCTGTTTTAATCTCTCGTGACTGGACTATAGTGATACATTTAAAATGCATGTAAAAAGGTTTATCTTGCCGGAAACGCTACGTTCCCGTGCCGTGTCGACCGGATAATATAAATCGACCTTAACTGTGCTATACTTTTTTTTCCACTAACTACAGATCTAACAATTGCTATATTCTTGGACAAAAATAAAAGATCTATTTACGCTATCATTGATACGTAAGTTGATCCTCTATCCTTGTCCAAGAATAGGTACACATAGCGATTATTATATTTGTTGGTAGGAAAGTGTATAAGAATACAATCATTTTAAAAATTTTAACCGAAAATTCTTTTAACCTAAGCCATGTAGCGCGTAATTTTTAAATTAAATTTTTCATTAATAAATCAACACATTGAAAAGTTAGTTAAACTACATTCTTGGGAGGTATTAAAACATTGGCAGTAAATTATTGTGATTTATAATTATATTCTATTACATCTGTACGATATCCAGCTTTCTGAAGATTTTTGCATTTTCAAATTTTACATAAAATTCTAGACCTAGTTTGCATTTTTTATTTATTTATTGTATTATTATAGACGCGTCGACAACTTAGGTCATTAGCGTCTTGATTACATTAAATAACAATTTACTAAAACTAAATGACATCACAAAACATCCATGAGCGGAGGCGGGATTCGAACCCACGACAGTCTGATCCAATGGCCGCGACACTAACCACTGGAACACACTGTCCTCACCTATGTAGTTTGTATTCGATAGACATAAAATAAATAATATTTATAAGACATTTTAACTCTATAATTATCACTTAAAACAAATTAACCAAAAATGTAAAAAAAATATCTTGTCTTTAATTGGGTAAGAAGAGTCAAACACAATTGGTAAATGCTTCTCTATTTCTCCAAATTATGTTAAATTTTTAATAATTTTTGTATACGATCCGCTATTATTTACATCAAAATTAAAAAGACTAGTGGCCGGTTTATCATACATTTTAATCACGATGTTTTTAATCAGACTGTTAAATGACGGGTTACTATGGTAAAAAAAACGCAGCAACCATTGAACACATAGCTGTCAAAATTTAACAGTGTGATTAAAAAAACATCGTGATTAAAATGTACGATAAACCAGCCATAGATATCTTAAAATCATCTACAACAATAGGTAATGATTACATTTCATTTAAAAAGTTAAAACACAATACAAAACAAAACTTCGTAACAAAGTAAATCGAGTTTTAATATGTAATTAATCCAAAAAGAGAAAAGTATTTTCTAGCGACGAATTAAATTTAGAGCGTTGTTATGAAATCTCCAGAAGCACTTCTGTTTGCAGAAAGGGAACAGTCATGGCGTCATATTTGTACGCACTTACATAGACTATACACGATTAAATGTTCTCATATACCGTATGTTTCCTATAATTGTGCCATATATTAAACTGAAAATATGTATTGGTACTAGGGCCGGATAACCTTGAGAGGTAGCCTTGAGAAAAATGGCACATCTAGACTGAATCGTAATTCGTATATACCAGAAGTCAGAACTAAATAAATTATAATTTAAAAAAACTAAAAAACACGCTTTAATTAACTAAAAAGTAAAAAATAATTAATTTTATTGTAAAAAAGCGTGGGGTAGTATGAAAATATGATACAAAGCACCCCACGCTTTTTTACAATAAAATTAATTATTTTTTACTTTTTAGTTCATTAAAGCGTGTTTTTTAGTTTTTTTAAATTATAATTTATTTTTGCTTTTTAGTCCTGGAGATCCTGGTCAGGATAATGAGACAAACTTATGGAATTATTGTATTGTAATCGGTCCTTGATAAGTGTGCAAAGTTTCAGTTCAATCTGAAGTTTTTTGCTTTTTTTTTTAGTCCTGGAGATCCTGGTCAGGATAATGGGACAAACTTATGGAATTATTGTATTGTCGTCGGTCCTTGATAAGTCGACAACGTTTAAACTAAATCTGACCGTTCAAAGTTGGTCAAAATCAAGTTCAAAAAAGTCGGTTACAAACTGACAAACAAGCAAACATACAAGTGAAGCTAATAAAAGCGTGTTAAAAAAACAACACAATCTTCTAAGATCGCGGTGTTAGCGAGACTTGCCTCATGTCCTCTAATTTAATTTAATCTAAAATGAAAAAATATATAGAAGTGCCTAACAAAATTGTCTCAGGCCCTGTTGATTTACAAAATGCTCTGATTAATTAATGTATTTTTGTGACTTGGATGAATTAAATCACCCCATATTTTTATTAATCTTTAATTTTAGTGAGTTTCAGATCATTTTCACTGTTTAAATCAATCTCTTGAAGAGAGATGGAGCCTTTAGTGTGAAGAAACTGAATACAAAAAATGTAACCTCAAAATATCAAAACACAAACCTTTTTTCTCGACGCACGATTCGTTAGCATCATTAGGAGATCTCCTGATGATGCTAACATTGTAAGCCAAACGTGCCTGAAGAAAAAAGTGTTAGTGTTTTTAGTATGGATTTTGATGTATGCAATTTTAAAACACCTTTATGGTACGGAATAAATCTTGCATTTTTGTAATGTATGCGTAAATCAACCTTTACTTTTTTTAGTTACGTTTTTAGTTATGTAAGAATAAATTCATTTTGTAAAATTCATTGTGTAAAAATTGTACATAGTTTTGAGTTGAACGTCAATAAATATAACAATTTAACGTAGATAGACTTTTATTTCTCTATACTCTGAAATACGTGAAACACAAAACCGTGGCTGAATTTGTTTGTAAAAAAGTCAGTCCTAAAATATAACTAAAAGCGGTGCAAACAAGTTTAAATATGCAGTAAAAATTTCGTAACACATTCAAAGGATGTTTAGTGTTTATGAATTATATTTAGAATCATGTCCAACAAAACAATTTGCACATAGTATGTATACCTCTACACATATTATATATTATGTTTGTAAGTACGGCGCCAGAAGCGACTCTTCAGAAAAGCTTTGTCTTTACTCTTCTCTATATACTCGAGGGACAGAATTAAATCTTTAGCGTCTTTGTAGAGAGGTAAACGTTCCGCAAGATTCACAACTTATAGAGCAGACAGTCAGCTTTGCTGAGCTTTCCACTTAAACACAAACAGATTATTGCAAACACAGGGACTGTTTGATTTTTACTTTATATCATTTCACATATTATTGTGTTATTACGTTTATTACCAATCCGACTCTACAAGCAGGACCGGCGTTAGGAGGGTGGTAAGCGGGTCAAAGGTACCTCGGGTCCGGAGCCACTAAGGGGGCCCGTCGGCCCGGGGCTTACCTATTATAATATGTGACTACCGTGTTTAGAACTGCGAGCATTAAAACATTTTCCCAACATAAAAATCGTTATTTGAATTTTTGCATTAAAATTTTCTATTTCCAAAAAAAAAACAAATTTTGGAGTAAAATTTTTTTTTGAGGGGACAGGGGCCTGAGAACGCTTACCCGGGGCCCGAAAATCCTAGCGCCGGCCCTGTCTACAAGTGGGGAACCGAGTGGGGAACGGTACGTATTAAATTCACTTTTCACATAAGTCACAATACTTTCGGTGGTGTGTCTTGTTTTTTTTTAATTGGTTCTTTTAATAAATAATTTTAGTGTTCACTGTTGAGAAAATATTTTTTTCTAATCTAAAATTAAAAACTGAAAACTGTACTGGGTGAAGACTAAAAATAGTTGGTAGGTGTGATTCAATAATTACAGGAGTTATAATAAATGAAATTCATTTCTGTTGTATGTTTTAAAATATTTTAACTAAAATAAATTTTGCTCATTAGGTAACTCTCCGGAGTCCATAAAACGTGTTTTGCAAAAATGCTGATCATCTGAATTTGCCTGTCAGCACGATTTCGGTCTAAGCGGATCGAAACCAAATTTACAAAAAAACTCTTATTTTGTAATATGTTTTAAATCATAAAGGAAATGTAAAATATCTAAAATAAGGGTATTTAATGAGAATGTATAGACTACAAATAAAAAATACAATTTTTTGATGAAACAAAAGCCTTCAAAATCTAAGAACTTCTATTATCTTTTTGTACATATTATAGTAAACGAGAAAGTCAGTAATTAATAAAAGTGACAAATATTCTTCGAGATAACTAAACTGGTTTGTTTTTTTATTTACATTCATATAAAAATACTACCAAAATATGACTTAAGGTAGTTGTCGTACTATGGGCATAGTGTCAGAAAATTCTAAATTTTCGTATACTCATTAAGGATACTATAATACAAATACCATTAAAATTTGAAGTTGATTGACCATCTCTAACTCGAGATAAACTTAATTAAAGTTCGAATAATTAACACGGAGAGCATAGGAAAAGGTTGTGTTTTTGACAAGTTTTTTAATTTAAAAAAAAAGTAACAGTTTTCAAAAAACTAACTGTTCATTGATGTTTTTGTTCTGAGTTTAAAAAAGAAAATCCAAAAATTATTGACCTTTTTATTATTGAGATATAATAACGCAAAGTTCAACAATTTTAACGAAAAGATTGACATTTTTATATACTTAATCCAAGCGAACAAACTAAGTGAAATATGTGTAACTATGTGAACAACAGTTTAGGTACAATCTCTAACAAATTTTTTTTACATTTAACACTATACTTATTTATTGTTTTACAGCGCATTATGAACGAAACTTTTGGATGTTATTGTAACACGACAACTACCTTAATTAATAAATATTAATAATAATGATTGATTTTTTTTAAGCAAACCAACCGTTTTATACTTATATGAATTCCAGAAAAACTAAGTTAAGGAAATGCGAGGTCACAATGTCCCCTTTTTCCTTAATAATAAAATGTAATATGAAACAATTAAAAACCTTTTTCCAAGCTATCGATCTGTTCATTAGTAAACGACGTCCGGTTTCTTTGTAATTTCCTCTTCAGTCGTAACCTTAACTGTGAATCTTCATCTCCCGATGAATTGTGCTCCGAATTACCATCCGATGTATTTTCATGTATCACATCTGTGGACAATGAGACAGGATTATTTAAAAAAAAACTAATTAAACAATGTTATTGTTGAAATAACAATAGAGATTTTTTGCATTTTTATTATGCACAACAACGTTGCATAGCGCGGTATTATTCTAGGTCCTAGGATATGCTTATATTTCACTAGCTTGTTACTAAGGATAAACCTAAATTTTCAAATAGTTCAGTGAAGACGCGAAACTCCGAGGATTGATCAGTAAAATGCGTCTCGGAAATATATTATGTAATATGTTCACACACAACTATTTTTTTCCTTAATATAGGTAACAACTATAGCGGTCCCTTCCGGCTTCGACCAGGTACTAAGAATTTATGATTTATTATCCCCCCCCGCAAAAATTTCCCTTCCTGCGTAGCGAAGTCCGGCTCGTGGTGTTTATAATATTAGTAGGATTCCGCCAATACGCTAAAATGCGAAAGAATTTCAGAGTTACGATTTGTTATTATCCCACAGGAATTATCCCCCCCCCGCAAGAAATTTTTCAAAATAAAATATAGCCTATATCACTCAGGGATAGTGTAGCTTTCTATTAGTGAAAGAATGTTTAGAATCGGTTCCGTAGTTCCAGAGATTACCCCCTATACATACAAAAAAGTTTTACCTCTTTATAATATCCCCCGCGAGAAAATTTTCAAATTAAAATATAGCCTATAGAACTCAGGGATAATGTAGCTTTTTATTAGTGAAAGCATTTTTAGAATCGTTTCAGTAGCTCTAGAGATTACCCACAAAATACAAAAAACTCGGGTCGCAGTGCCAAACCCTGCCGACAATATAGTGTATTTGCTAATACAGGCATTGCGGCATTATTATGTAAACTTAAGTTTGTTTTTTGACAAAATAAAAAATTTAACCCCTTAATACATCCCTTAAAATAATTAAATTTTTCTAAATTTCAATATTAGACATGGATTTTATCAGTACACCCAATTAAATACACCCTTCCATAAGTAAATCCGTATCAACAAACTAGTGTTTTCATAAAATTTGAAAGTCCGGTCCTGTCGGGCCGATTTTATTAAAATTTTAGCAGCACATTTTAATCTTTACTAAAGAGTTAAATTTCAATTTCGAAACGATTCTGACAAATTTTTCGGTATTTTTGGGCCCAAAACTTTTTGGAACCCCTAAATACAACCCTGAAAATGGTCCGATCGAGCCCATTTTAAATAGGCTTCTTGCGGTGATGGGTTCCAATGTGTGTACCAAATTTCGTTTCAATCGATTAAGTCTGTCGAGAGTTATCGTGTACACACATATATATATATATAAATATATATATATATATATAAAAAAAATATATATATAAATATATACATACATATATATATAAACATTTTCAAAAATGGTGCCAAAGTGTTCAGGAGGCTATGAAACGTCGAGAAATTTTGGTCCGACCCCTAGGTCCCGCCATCCGACCGACGCCAATAGTGTATGTGCCATATTATGGCAAATACACTAACAAACTCACAAACAAACAAACGCACAAACTTTTCCTCTTTATAATATTAGTATAGATTATTCAGAAATAGATGTTCTGTGACCGATTGTGTAAGTTTCATATTTGACAATTAACAGTATTTATTTATTTTATATCCATTATTAAGTTACACAACACATCATATTGTATATTCATCACATAACCTAAGTTCTTTTCACACACACAAAACTAAAGTGGAAAATAGAATTGTAAAGCAGATTATTTTTAGTCCTGTTATACAATATTAATCAACGCTCCCTTCTATAAGGCCTCCACCTACCCATTGTGTGAGCTGCTATTGGCACGCTTGTTTTATGCGTACCCATAGGGATGAGTAAAGTTACAACTCCTTCAATTTTATTTTTGTCAGCTCAGCACACAGGGACTATAAACAATCAAATATCTGTCCTAATTAAGTACCTTGTGTGTCCTTGTTACTAAGCTTATTTTTTTTAAATAAATAAGTTAAAATATATTATTGGAATAAATAAACAATCTATTGTGTTTAACTTCTTTAATTTCAGTCAATGTTTAGAAAAAAACATGTCATTAGACCAGACTAAATAAATTTATTCAAGACATTGTTATTGGAAATCAGGTACAGACAAATCTATAATTTAATAATCAAATGTTTAATTTTATAACATTAGTGACGCAAATTATGTCCAAACAAATAAACTATTGACTTGTCTTTAACTAAATAAACTTGTTTTTGACTGATTTTCATCAACAATTTTTCTGAAAATATTATAATATAGATACTATTTGAACGACTGGTGTAAATGCTTTTCGCCCAACCCTTGATTCTGTAACACTAACAATATTAATTATTATTGTCGATATAATTGGATATCGGCACAAATACAGTGTTACGTGATCAATGCGGATGATCCAATATTGTTAGCGATTGACTCAAATTGAATAAGGGCCTTCTGTTGGCATAGCACGGCGTGTCCGCGAATCGCGGTAATACGGAACGTGTCTCGGGTTATGATCGTTGTTAGAGAAGAAAGGTATGGCACAAGTATTATGTTACGTACCATTGTTAACGCAGTAAAGTTATTCCTCATTACAATAATTGAAACAAGTTACACAATTTATCTGAAAACCGTCTGTTTAACAGTATATTATATTTAAATTGATAAAGTCACACGTTAACAGTAGTGAGTAAAACTATTATAAACTTAGCACATAAATAAGCCAATTATGATAGAACTCAACAGATTTCAGCAGTGACAAGCGATTTAATTTTTTAAAATCTTGAGGTTATTATTATGATTTTGCTAACTTTTTTATATGCGGTATTGAGACATAGTCTTAAAAAAATCTCGTAATTCTACAAGATTTACACATTGACACATTAAGGTCGCTAATGACGTCTGTTATCAAGCGTTTATAAAATATACAATCTAATCCGACAAAAAAGGTTTCATATTAATATTTAATAATAACAATAACTTAAAAACTCGGGTCGCAGTGCCAAAACCCTGCCGACAATATAGTGTATTTGCTAATACTGGCATTGTGGTTTTATTATCTTTGTTTTTGGCAAAATAAAAAATTTAACCCCTCAATACATCCCTTAAAATAATATTTTTTTCTTAATTTCAATATTTTTATGAATGCAACCTCGGTACCAAATTACCCTTCAGTAAGTAAAGCACTATCCGCAAACTAGTGTTTTCATAAAATTTGTAAGTCCGGCCCTGTCGGGCCGATTTTATTAAAATTTTAGCAGTACATTTTAATCGTTACTAAAGGGTTAAATTTCAATTTTGAAACGATTCTGAGAATTTTTTCGGCATTTTTGGGCCCAAAAACATTTTTCAACCCCTAAAAACCACCCATAAATGGTCCGATTGAGCCCATTTTAAATAGGCTTCGTGCGGTGATGGATTTCAACGTGTCTACCAAATTTCGTCAAAATCAATTAACTCTTTCGAAAGTTATTGTCCGCACACATATATATATATATATATATATATATCCAAATATATAAATATATATATCTATATATATATACATATATATACAGACATTTCCAAAAATGGTGCCAAAGTGTTCAGGAGGTTATGAAACGTCGAGAAATTTTGGTCCGACCCCTAGGTCCCGCCATCCGACCGACGCCAATAGTGTATGTGCCATATGGCAAATACACTAACAACTTTGATGCTTTTCATAATTAAAAAAATTAACTAGCAATTGTTTAATTTTATCTTTCAAAGTACACGTTTTTTTTTTAAATTTTACAGCGTAGAAATAAATATTAAAAATTTTAAAATCTTAACCTCTACGGACTAGGTAGTACACGAGTTTTCAAACTGAATAGATTGTATTTATAAACAAAGTTATACTGTAGTACCTATTATACTTTCTGATTCAAGAAAAAAACATCTCCAATTCCATATCATAAATTTCTTTTTTTGTTCTTTTCTAAAACAAAAAAATATACCCCGATCAATATCACTGACCCTTAGTAGAAATTCCGCAACAAAACAATTCCTGAGGTTTTGATTTGAATTAACGAAACATTTCTGTACTCACATTAAGTGAAGCAATGCCTATTCAAGTTTAAGATTAGTATTTTGTTGGTGTGGAGGAGTGAAGCAGGATAAGCAGTAAAAGAGAAACGAAGTCACATAGAAGAAGAGAGAGGGTGGGCGCATTTGGACAAAATAAAACAAGGAATGGTGCATAGAGGAATGTTGTAGTATGGAGGGGAGAATGGGGTACAAATACGCAGGAAGCATCTTGACGTACATTCGAAATAATTTTGCAAACAGAATCAAGAGAAACATAGCGCTGTGGTGTCAATATGACAAATTATAAATATTTTGAATTACCCCTGTTTGGAAATTATGAGTAAAACGGGCAGAACGGAAATTAAAATAATAATTTAAAATTCTACACAATGTGTAGAATTTTTTAAGTGTGGTATAATAAAAAAACGTAACTCTGCAATTGTTGTGCATTTTAGCATATTGATGGAATCCTACTAATATTATTAACACCACCAGCCCGACTTCACTTCGCAGTGGGAGAATAAATCATAAATTCATAGCACCCAGGCGAAGCCGAACTGGGTTGCTAGTAATTTATATTCCTCAGGAAAAAATCAACCAGGAAAATTTTCATCAATTTCAAAAAATAGTTATAACAAAAGCCTTGCGGTTTGCAGAACTTATAAACAATATTTTTGTGTTGAGTGTACGGATGATAACGACAGAGACAGTCGTATACATAAACATATACAAGTACACAGATAGTCTGAGAGAGAAATATAGAAAACGGCCGACAGTACGGATGCTGGATATACGAAATGGGGTGAAGTGCGAAGAAGCGGAAGTAAAATGGAAGTTGGGGAACGGATGCAGGCGGCTGTGGTATACGGCACGGTGGTACAGTTACGTACAGTGTACCGGTTGTCGTTATGCCGAATGGGATCTATCTGCGCAACTCGTGTGAAAGTCATGAAACACTGCCTCACCTGTACGTACGCACAATATAATTAATAAACAAGCCGTGAGGTGGGTCGTTTATTAGGGCTAAAGTGCGACCCTTGAGGTCCACACGACGAACTTCCCAGTTTGATAAATATTTAATAACAATAATTAAATTAGATATTACACAGAAAAGTAATCATTTTAATCATTAAAACATAATTATTATTTATTTTTAACAATAATTAAAAAAAAAAAAAAAAACGGCTGAACCGATTTTTATAAAATTTATGTCGGATTAAAATGACGTTAACACGCCTCGATTGACACCCTTACGAAGTCAATATAATTTTTTATTCGCGAGATATTGTATAAAATCTACTTTTTTGGAGGTTATTTGGGTAAGAAAAAAGAACGGCTGAACCGATTTTGAAAAAATTTCTTTCAGATCATATTTACGTTAATACGCGTCGATTGGCACCCCAACGTAGTCGATATCATTTTTCATTCTCGAGATTTCGTCTTAGAAAGAAATGGACACATACATACGTACGTACGTACGTACATACGTACACACACACACACATACACACACACAGACATCTTTCTAAAAGTAGTGTAAAAATAGTGTAGTGACCTTGAAACATAAAAAATTTTTTTCCTTTTTGATTTCGATTTTCGGACCCATTACAATAACTTCCAATGGGAAGTTAATAATATATGTTAAATGTTCATGCATGAACATTTAACATATTAATTCCCCAAAATTAATGATTTCCTGATTTACTGTTGCCAGATTAAAATAGAAAAATTCTATGACTCAAGCAACAAGTAAGAATGGATAAATTTAATCTAAGATTCATCCACGGTATTCCTTCCTTTAAAAATCAGCTCTCGTATAATGTGAAATACTAGTTACAATTGGCTTTATAATGGAGACAATTGATTATTCAATCGTGTCACTGTAGAGTAAATGATAACTCAGCCGCCGCGATAGTAGAAGATTCGCGGGTTTGAGTCCCGACGGTGACAGGTTTAAAATGATTTTTTCTAGTATTGCATTGTAACGTTACGTCATTTGATGGGTGTTTCTAACAGTAGCTAACATAAAAAGCATTTACTTGTAGATTATTAAATTATAGGTTAAGAAATAATCGTGGTAGAGTTGATCAATGGCAGGAAAAATCCCGATGTTCTTCAGTGCTTACCCCGTAGCTTACCTAGATTCTTGAAGAGTTCTTACAACGATTAGTAATTCTGATTGAGTCGTTTGGATCCCAAACGTGAGAGCCAAAGATTACTGTCTAAAGGCCTAAGGCCACATAACGCAAATTTCGCATAACTACAATTTTAAGTCTCTTAACAGTTCTGAGCCTTCGTAGACAGCGATTAGTCCATTTAAGTTTAACCTAATTACATCATTTTGTCCCAGATTGTAGATGCCAAAGGTTTTTTGTCTAAAGACCACTAAAGCAATACCGAGGATTAATCATCCTGGTCATACTTCCTGTAGAAAGCACTTATATATATTTATTGTAAAGCACTTATATATATTTATTGTAAATTATAGACGCGTCGACAATCAAAAATTATAAGACTACAAAATATAGAAAAGGGTCTATTTGTAGTGCAGTCCACAATATAATCAATTACCACACCAAATTACATCCACAGTAGGAACAAAAACCTTCCAAAAGGAGCTCAAGAAGTATATTTTGGATAAATGTCCATATAATCATGAATTGCGGAGATTATTTTATTTTGTTTTATTAATAAACTTATTTAATTTTGTCTTAATGTAATGTTTTATTAATAATGAAACGTTTCATATGACCTTTTGTATCTACCTGATGGCCATGCAAAAAAAAATTTCTCTATCTATCTATATCGTCCCTCTTTTCACGTATAAGACGTAACTGCCGTTTATACACCACAGTTACGTCACTTCGTGAGAAGAAAGTCAGACTTAAGGGCGATTGTTCGGTGGCGTATCTCACTTTTTCAATTTTTGTCAGTTACGTGAGATGAGGGACGATATAAACTATAGTTAAGGATCTGTTTTAATTTAAAAACAGAAACAGTGGTGATCCTGATGATATTTTGATAATTTCCTATAGAGACAAACGACTCAATGTGTGGCTTAAGGATCCAATTGAAAGGCAATTACTGTTTTAATGCATTTATTAGCTAATGTGTCGTAATATAATATAATTATTTTGATATGATATTTTAAGGGTGTTTGAAATAATTTTCACTTTCATGATGAGCTCTCGCTAGAACGAACACCTACTACCTAGCTATAATGGATTAACTCTCGCATGTAGTGAAAATCAATTGATTCCGAAGCATATAAAGGGAATGTTAGATTATAGTAACCTTGTCACGGTTGAGTAAATGTAAGCTCATTCCGCCGCGAAAGTGGAAAGGTTCAGGTTAGAGTCCTGACTGTGACTATGGTTGGTAAAATGATTTTTCCAGTATGTTTCGAATCAATTATATAATTGGATGCTTTCCTACGAAAAATTTTCAATTGCAATTCAGCCGTATAAATCTATTAATTTATAATATAATTACATCTTCAGAGCTCAAATGCCGTCAACAAAAACAATAAAATTGTCATATGTTTCTGTTGACGGCATTTGAGCTCTGAAGATGTAATTATATAAGTATTACGAAACGTTAGCTAATAAATGCATTAAAACAGTAATTGTATTTCAATTGGATCCTTAAGCCACACATTGAGTGGTTTGTCTCTAGGAAATCATTATAAATATAGATGATTTCCATATTTAATTATATTTTACTGCTATGTATATTTTGTATTTTGCTATTTTGTATTTGTAGTGTTTTTGGTGAATCCAGTGTAACGGTATTATGGATTAATAAATTCTAATTCTATCAGTGAAGAATAGAGATATCAGTAAAGTTTCTGAAACGAGTCGTCCCTGTTTTCATTACGAAGTTCTCTTTCCGTCTCATATTTCTCTCTCATCTCTTTTTCTCTCGCAATGTTTATATACACAGCATGTTATTCCAAGATTTATTTTATATACGTAATGTAAAATAACAAACCATTCTTGTTTTCTATGATATTCATAGGCAAAGTTAACCAAGGCAAACGAACCACTGAAAGCTTTTACTAAATTATATTAAAAGTAGACACATTCAGTGGAATTATGCATTCACTGAATTAATAGTATTCATTTATTTTAATGATTTATCAATTATCCTGCATAAAATTAAAAAAAAAGTTCGAAAGATAATGTGGTAAATAATGAAATCGTTGATAGGGTATACGGTATCAAGTAATATTTTCTTAGAAAAGTCCATTAAAACCCAGAAGCTATTCACTTAATTTTTTTTTATTTATTGTAGATTATAGACGCGTCGACAACTTTGGTCATTGACGTCTTAATTACATTAAATAACATCATCACTTAAAACTAAACGACATCACTTAAAAAATATCGTATGGATATCTCTTTAATGTCGGGTTTATCGTACATTATTTAACACGCTGTTTTGTTAATTCGCTGTTATTTGATGTATGTTTTATATGTGTTTTATTATGTAAATTTAACAGCGAATAAACAAAACAGCGTGTTAAATGTACGATAAACCCGGCATTTCTTAAGTATGCGTTATACTCTAACTATTCTGATACGTATAAGCTCACACAGTGTATCCACATACACAATAATATAATGGTTAATTATGTTAGAGTATGAATATTTTGGATTTATAATTATATTTTACCTACATATGATTAGGCCTTGGCCTGTTTGTAGGTTATTTATATAAATAAATAAATAAATAAGAGTCATAAGAGTTCAACCGAATTCTCGGTGGGTCAGTAAGATGATCTGGCAAATTTTAATCTCTCGAAAATAAATATATATTTCCACCAAACAATAACTTATTATTAATCTTCTATTTTACTGGAACAAAATACATTTAAATCAAACAGGAAAATATGGTAATTGTCGTCCACTTCGCATATTATTATTAATGAATTATTTTTCTAGTTTTGTAGTTATGAATGGCAACACGTTAGTTTAGTGTTTCTTTTCATATATGGAAAAGAAAAGTCAAAGATGTACCACACAAACAAAAATAAGCTAAAATACATCCATAACCACAAATTTGAAAAATACAACATTGGACCTTAGAAAACGCATTATACGATATACCAATTATAATTTTATTTTTTTTTATTTTTTTAACAGCAAATAGCTACACGAACTGAAACTGGTATTTTTTTAAATGAAAGGTTGTACTTTTTAACTAAAATAAACATACAACAGAAAAACTATAAACCACAAAGAGAAAAATTCAACGCCAAAATGCACACGAAGTGTATAAACAGGTGCTTTTATTTTGATTTGAAATTATTTCATTACAATGAAACGTAGTTACAAAGACCAAACAGTAGGCATCGTTTAGGAATGTTTTTCATTAATTGAATTTCAGTTTTTTTTTTCAATTTAGGAAACAGTATTTATACAATATATATGTACAAGTGCAAATACCTATCTATCTATCTATCTATCTATCTATCGTCGAAAGAAACAATATTTTTTTAAACAATATTATTTACACTGCTCAACAAACAACGATAAAATAATAAATCATTTTGATTAATAAATATAATTAGAGAAATAGGACTCAAGTAGTTGTTACTTCTTTAATTATTGTTAATTTTACGACAATTGAAGAAGCGTTTAGGGTTATTACAATAAAGTTTCACTTGCACAATGGTTTCATATTTTTTTAAGAAAACTACAAAGAGGCATGTATTCTTTGAAAATAATTAAAATTTAACAAAATTGAATTCTGCCTTAAAATTGTATTGGATTTACAATGTCAATAACTTGCGAGTTTAACAATCTTAGCAGAAGAATTCTAAACATTTCACACAGCCAACACATTGTACACAGTATGATATTAAGTTGAAAGAGAAGAGAGACTTTCGAGACAATTTAGTTTTGTAATACAAGATGGAAGGATAAAGGCTTTCGTCTTCGGAATGCACAGGGCTTTTTGTCTTGACATATATTGGGAAAAGCACAACATAACAGATACCCGTCTGATTAATAATATGATAGTAATATGTTTGTTATCTTAAATCAATAATTTCTTAAAATAAAAACTATTCATTACAAACATTTTCTCTATCAAACAGAAGTTGGAAACACTCCCAAAAAGTGGAGTCATTATTTACTTTACTGACTTTACTTACGTACTTACTTTACTTTACCCAAGGATATACTTAACAAATAAAAAATATGATTATTATTACTTATATAAACCTATCACACATGCTCGAAAAACTCGTTCAATGGGAGCTCGACTATGAATTTAAACTTATGCTGTCTGTATAAAAGAGAAAATAAAGTTAGTCAGGTGCTGACTTTATTCTCTCTTTAACCCGTAGACAGCATAAGTTTATAGTACATTGTGCCACAAGGGAGGAAAGTGCTACATTTCCTCCCGCGTATAAAATTGCCACCCGAGCCGAAGGCGAGGGTGGCAAATACGCGATAGGAGATGTAGTAATTTCCTCCCGTGTTGCGCAAACTATTTTTTCTCCTGCCAGGCCGAAAGTTCGCAAAATTGAAAAAAAAAAATTATTAAAATTATTATTTTTATTTTATTTTATTATTTAAGTTATTAAAATTATTAAAAAATAATTTTAATGTGTAGGAGACAGAAGTAGGTGCGTGAGAGCCGGCATAAGTACTATTGCGCACGCGCACTTGTCCGTACCACGGGAATAAAGAGCGACTTTGTTCCCGCTTGGCAGGGACGAAAGTACGAACTTTCGGCCTAGGTAGGAGAAAAAATTCATAGTCGGTCTTGCAAAAAATAAAAAATAGACCATAAAATATTAAGATTTTCCGAGTGATTATCATTTAACGGTCAAACAATAATTCTGGCATCAAATCAAAATCAGAAGAACTCAAAAAGAGCCAATTTTTCTCACACCGTTATAGAAAACGTTTTAAACATTTTTGTTTGAACAATAAAACAGAAGATTTAGGAAATTTACACTATAACTTTTGACAATTGTTTCGTCAACACAGTGACTGCATCAGAAAAATATCTTAGACTAAATCAAAATACAAAATATACTAGTTAATATAGAGGTTCTTAGTCAGGTATAGAGATTATACTAAAATTGTAGACTACAGGTGTTATTCGCGTCTGACATTAAGGTCGAAGCCCTCTATTGGGCTTAGTCGCGAACTACCCGAGGAGGTCGTAGCAACGGAACAAAGCGTTGAATGAAGGTAAAAGTGTACAAAATATATGTTTTTCACGAATGACAGTTTACAAAGGTAAGCATAATGCTAAAAGATATTGTTCGGTTTTCACTTCAAGTTTTGTAATAAATAATTCTGTCGCAATACGACTTTTAACCGTTGTTTGTTTACATTAGCTTACATGTGATTTGTATTAAATAGTTTCAGAAATGCCTTACATGTGTTCAAATCCTTGTTGCTGAAATACTTCGACAGCATTTTCCTATCACAAATTTCCTGAAAATAGTGAATTGAGGAAGCTATAGATGGGTTTAACTGGAATAAGACTTATAACAGAAAGCACTCTTTTGTACAGTGATCATTCAGATGCTAATGACCTCTGTTGTCGATCGTCTATAATTTACAGGATGGATGGATTGTGGATTGTAGACGCTCGACAACAGAGGTCATTAGCGTCTGACTATAATTTACAATTCATTCATTCATGCAGTGATCATTTTAACGGCAATGATTTTTTTCCGCGTCGTAAGTTCCTATTGCAACATTTGTGCTGAAATAACAAAACATTTTTAGTGAAATTTAATTTCGATATTTTCAGCCAGACGCTAATGACCTCTGTTGTCGAGCGTCTATAATTCACAATTCATTCAAAAGTCGTATTACGACAGAATTATTTATTACAAAACTTCAAGTGAACACTGAACAGTATCTTTTTGCAATATGCTTACATTTGTATACTGTCATTCGTGAAAAACATATATTTTGTGCACTTTACCACTCAACACTTTGTTCCGTTGCTACGACCTCCTCGGGTAGTTCGCGACTAAGCCCAATAGAGGGCTTCGACCTTAATGTCAGACGCGAATTCTCTAAAGTAAGAAAAGGGGAAAACTCTAGTTCTATTATAATTAATTGGTGTAGTGTACAGTATTTTTATAAGTTATATTAAGAAGAGGTGAATTATTGATGTCTAATTGATCATTTAAGAGATATCCTAACTTTTTATGCTTATTTATTTCTAATGACTCTAGTAGAAAACGTTTTGGTTAGCCCTCGTGAACAGCGCCACTATTACAGAACAATATATAGAAAGAATGGACAATGTCGTCAACAAGGTTAATTGGCAGCTAGATTAAATTCTATCTCGAATCGTTTCATCTTTTACCGTAGTTATCAAACGAGTTACTCGCTCGTCGCAAAGTCTTTCTGTCGTGTTCTTTGTTCTGCATCGCTACAGACTATGCAGTCGCGCCGTTCTATCAAACATACATTCATAATAGCGTATACATACACAATACTGTTACGGATCTATATTATCATCTATAGCTCGGAACATAGTTGGACAACTCGCCAAGTCATCGGACAGTTCGTAATGCACCTACCAGTCAGATTATGAGTAAGGGACCCGATTTTCCTAGGTCTCAGTTTTGATGGCGCGTAACAAAATCAGCATAGGTACAAGATAATAAATGTCCTAGAATTTTTCAAGTTAAAAAAAAAGAGTATTTCTAACAGTGCAAGTAGTGGATAAAGGAAGAGAAAAATATGTATATTGATGACTATAAAATGTCGCTTAATTTGACTGAAACTGCTAAATGAAAAAAATCAGCAGATGGGCAGAATGGCTAACATCAAGTAGAATTATTATTACGTAATTAGATAATCTAAAAATTAATTTCCATTCGCAAGACAAAAATAATAATAATATTTATTATTTTAAGAAAAATTTAGAACTTCTTTTGTATTTTATTAATGCAATGGCTTTTTTGAAATATGATTAATTTAGTTAATCAAGTTATTTTATTGTTGTACTGACTGGAGAATTTTCGGATTTTTTATAGAGAATTTCATGTCCAATAAACTCATTTTTCCATCTTAACTCCAATATTTAGAGTTTCATGATTTCCAGCAATAATCTAGGTTAGCGGTTCCCAACCCATGGGCCGCGGGCAGCGTGGTACTGGGCCGTGGACGCTGGTCAAGAGTGTAAGTCAAGATAAATCGAGTCACTCGACTGTTAGCAATAATCAAATTATTCGAATAGTTTGTTGTTCAGGGGTTTTTACTTGTAAATTTAGTTAGCAGGTCTCAATTTTTTTTTACAAAATTGCTGGTCCACACATCTAGAAAGGTTGGGAACCGCTGATCTAGGTATTTAAAAAATAATGTCAATTTCCTATTATTGAATTAACATTATTTTATCAATATGAATTCAGTAACTTTTGTCTGAGGTACAAATTACAAAACCACAACTCCCTCAAAGTTTTTCTCAATTATGGAAAAACTACAGATAAAATCAAAACTAGGGTGAGGTTTTATCAAAGCTCGGTGCCAGTGAAACTTTATTTATATAAGTAATTAAAATCGCCGAAAGTACATAATTTTGTTTACGTGGTTATGCTAATGTAATTTGAACCTTGATCAGTATGGAGACGAAGGTAAGAATTCAGATTCTATCATTGCTGATCAATGGGTATTTGATGTGTTGCTCGACTGAATATTCGTACGACATTAGTTACATAGACGTACAATATAGTTATAAGCATAAACGTTGCTGCTTTTCGATGAATACCGGTCTGGTCAACTACTATCTCACTTTTATGAACATAACGTTGCTGCTTTTGTATGAGTATACTGATCTGGTCGAACGCTTCGATTGGACGTGATTTGACCTCCACATGCGTAACCGAACGAAAAAAACGAGGTTAATAAAGTTTCAAATTAAAAAATAATTAATTTTATAAACGTAGCGCGATATGTACAAAACGTATCGTGAACTCTCTAATTTCGAGAATCTAATATATAGATTAAATATATATACAATGTATGTTTATACGTCTACAAGCTTCCTTGTACGAAAGACAACAAAATGAAATGAAACAACGCCAATATAAACTTCAATCACTTCGAAGCCGATTGGACACTTTAAATCTATCAACAACAATTCGTTTATCTTTCTCTTAATTTAGCTTTACTTCCTTTTCAAGTCCCTTAACAAATACAATTTTATTTGAAAAAGTCAACGTTTTGTTTCATTAATGTTATAATCGTTGAAATAACAAATGGCTGGCTTGATTATCTTCGAAACTTTGAAATAAAACAATTTTCGGTAATTCGTGTATGTAGGCATCGGGAGGTTTAGGTATGTGGTGAAATATTCTGGAAGCGATGTAAAATTCTAAATCCGGAAGCCGCTCATAAAAACGTTAATGGATTTAGAGAACCGCCACGAAATTTATCGCTAACTAAATTACGACTCTCTCCTTCATTTCCTGAACGACTGAATCTACACTCAACAATACAGTGTAGTGAAGGTAGAATGTAGAAGGCATATTGGACAAAGAACCAAAAATTCACTCACACGGAAGTTATGGTCGTTTTATCAAATTCGTACGTTCCTTCAATTTGTTGTTTGCCGTTGTGTTTTAACTGCTTTCTCCCACACAAAAACTTTAACCTATGTGTGTCCGTCCACTCATTTTTTTGTATACTAGTGACGGATACCATGTCTGTGAAATAAATGTGCACCAATGTACAAAAAGATATTTGTTCGTAATTTTTTTTCGCAATCAGATCACTAATTACGTTTGTAAATATGCATATTAGTCCAAGAAACTCCAACACCGTGAGGTCACGACTGCTGACTCTATAGTTATTTACACTTTCAACTTTTTACAAGAGGGTCCAAAAAATATGTTTTCAAAAATTTCATCATTTCTATTTTAAGGTCATAAATCTACGTCCTAAATTTCATCTAAAAGGTCCTGTGACATACGGACGGACGGACATGACGAAAATATTAGGGTTGCTTAGTTTTTACGGAACCTTAAAAAGTACATTTATCATACCAAACCACGTCAGCTCTATCCGCTTTTAAAATAAGTTAGGCTGCCAAATTTCTAGAACGGTCCGTAGAAGAATTTTTGCAGCGGATCAAAATGCATTTTTTTCAATTTTACAAGCTTTTATTAACTTTACTTGTCAGTTAGTTAGTTATTTAAATCTTGTATTAAAATTTTGACGCACTTCCACATATATTACATCTTTATTAACACCAGAGGGTAGTACAGCATATCCTATAGAATAATACCGCGCTATGCAAATCTGGGTTTTTTGGCAAATTTTCCCCAGGAAATCAACTAAATTAAAAAACAAGAAATTCAAGGTCTCTGAGTAGAAAATACCCAAATTGTAAACAGATGTACGTTTATTTTTTACTTCAAAACAATAACTCTTATTAATAACTATCTATTATTCCCGTCAGCTTCATCATAATTGTTCCGTCACTCTCGCCACGTGAAGTATAATATTTTCATGGCTTCGTAAAAAAGCTTCTACGTATTAAAAAATATGCAAAAACGTATTAGTGTTTAAAATAGAATTTAAAAAAATAGACTCGTGACAGATTGCTGACAATTGGGAGATCTAGTGATTAAGTCTACCATTTGCAAAAGTCGATACATTACAATTATTATATTCGGAGATAGGTTTAATTACGTAAGCCACATAAATCACTCGCTGCACTGTGCTCTATCAATGCATATGTATATATATGCGGTTATATGGTATAAATTATTACAATGTACGCCATATTGGAATCCTACAGGATCTTCATAAAATCATATATCGTTTATAGATTACAAAATATATGTTAAAAAGGGTTGTAGAAGGCTACATCATATATGTCAAACTATAGTTAAACTGAATCATAATCAAACAATTATGGTGGAAGTGCAGGTAATAGTGGCGTAGTTACAGAGACATATACTTTTAAGAAAAATAATCTACACACAGTAATGAAATATAACCTAGTAGGGAAAGAATACACCTAAGCACCGCCTAATTTTCAGATAAGTGGAAACTTCTTTACAAAAAAATATTCGCTAACATTTAGATGTGAGACACTCGCTCTTGGAGATATTTTCTAGAAGAAATTGAAAGCAACGGCGCGCAACTTTTTCTTGCTGAAACATCAGCCCCATGGTAAAAACATATCGAAATTTAGGTTTCCATGTCGGAATTTCCCGATATTCTATCATGCTGAAATTTTGCACACACCTTTGGTTCTGAAGACAATACAATATAGTATATTCAATATTATGGTAGATCCAATATGGCGGTCACCACAAAATGGCGGATTACCTTATTCTTCACAACCCCCTCAACATGGGTATCAAATAAAAGGATACGACAAGTAGAATACAATAAGCTATGTGACGTAATTCTAAATTCAATATGGCGGCCGACACAAAATGGCGGATTATCTATTTCTTTACAAACCCCACGATATGGGTATCAAATGAAAGGGTATGACGAGTAGAATACTATAAACAGTGTAACGTCATTATAAATCTAAAATGGCAGCCGAAAATTTTGAAGACTAAAAGGAAATGAAATATTAGTAAAAGAAACTTTTTAAAGGCAAGCAATTTTATTGAAATGGACCAAAAAGGAAAAAAATAATTTTTAATAATTAAGGTTCATAATTATAAAAGCGTGGGTTGTAAACTCTATGATAGTTTATTAGTCACGACCCACGCTTTTATAATTATGAAAATTATTCTTTCCTTTTTAGTCCATTTCAATAAAAGCTTGTCTTTAAAAAGATTTTTTTTACTAATATTTTTGCAGACCTTGATATATCGAGACTAGTTCCGGAATTCTGAAACTAAGCACCAAATATCGGAACCAGTTTCGGAATCGAGGATGATCCGATATTGATGCCCTCTAATCGAAAGGGACCACTCTATAATTAATTCAAAACTGCCCTACATACATAAAGTCATAGGTTGTGTATTATGCACATATTGTGTGTATGACATTGATACGTGTATTTGTGAAACATGTATGTCGATGTGTGTGTGTGTAATGTGTTGCAGGATATTGTGATTGAAACATAATTATGTCACTGGTGTGGAAACACAATCACAGCTCTGTGACTGTAGGAATTGGAGGGATGGGGACGAAGCATATTCAGATTACATAACACTGTCCGATATATTTGAATTTACTGTTCAAAATTTGATTTTTTCAATACACATGCATTTAAATTTTAATATGAATTCCAGTTTTGTAACGGTGATTACTATCTACCAGTAAATGAAAATATCATTTGGCCGTCTCATATGGAAATATCAAAAAAGATATCAACTTTTACATTTGTACCAACTGCGTAAAATGTATTCGTGTTACGCTGATTTGAACGATTGTAAAACGTATTGTTTTTCTTTTGTCTACATGTCGATTAATGACGCAATTCTCTATTGTCAATGGTAGAATTTACAGCGCTTTTAAATTTTTTCTCGCTTTAATTTATGTGATGTTAAATGTGTTAGAAAGTGAAAAAAATTAACCGTACTGAAAATTCTTACACTCACCGTACAGAATAGCATTATAAAATATGGTGTTCTCTGTTGGGGCTACATTACTAGTTTATATTTCAAAAGAAATGTAATTGATTAAATTTTCAATTATTTTTTGAACATTCCTGTAGAATATAATAATTTGTGAACAATTATTCTGTTGTAGCTTTACCAGGTTTTTGTAGCGACTTTTTATAAACCGCAACCAATAAAACATGTATTTTATGTATCGTTGTTCAAATACACAAAACGATGATTTTTTCGAAGGTTTTTAAACGACAAAACACTGTTTTATTTCCTTTTTAACCGACTTCAAAAAAAGGAGGTGGTTCTGAATTCGGTTGTATTTTTTTTTTATGTTTGTTACCTCATAACTCAGTCATTTATAAACCGATTTTGAAATGTTTTTTATATGAAAGGATATACTTTCAGATTGGTCCCATAGAAATTTCATCAAAATCGGTTCAGTAGTTCGACTGATTTTAATAAAAGTGAGTAACGGCGTGTGATTCTTTAAAGTAAATGTCACTTTTTGACATATCAGACAGCGTAAGAAAGTCGGTTTAATAAAAGTGAGTAACGGCGTGTGATTCTTTTAAGGTAAATGTCACTTTTTGACACTAAAAAGTAAAAAATAATAAAACTTTTTAACAAAAAAAAAACCTATTCAAAAAACCACTAAAAAGAGAAAAATAATGAAATTTTGAGGTCTGTGCCAATTTAATAAAATATGAAGTTGGTTAAAAAGAAGATATTAATCACTATACTATACTTTTTAACCGACTTCATATTTTATTAAATTGGCACAGACCTCAAAATTTCATTATTTTTCTCTTTTTAGTGGTTTTTTGAAGGAGGTTTTTTTTTTGTTAAAAAGTTTTTTATTGTATATAGTGTCACTAGTGAATGCATTAAAAATTTAAAAAAAATAGGTACCATCATTCCTAAAAACACGTATTTAATAGTTAAACAGACGTAAGCAAATTATTATATCATTATAACGTATAGTACCTACTACCTATATTATTTATTTCTAGTTTTTAAGAAAATAAGAAATTACTTTTATAAAATATAATATAGTAGGTAAAAACCTTTAACAGCCATGTGCTATTATTTTAAAAAAACAAAATTAAAATCTGAAATTGGCAAAAAAACACGAATAGTCGAACGCACTTCTATTTCTAAAAATATGGCACAATGCTAAAGGGTACGCTAAATTCCTTTATAAAATTTTTTAACACTATACCATAAGAACTGAAACACTTGCAAATTAATAAATTCAAAATAAAATTCAAAAACTACCTCAGTGGTTTGATATTGTATAGTCTACAAGAATTTTTCGCTTCTTAAATAATATTTTTTGAAAATAAATGTTTGTGTATGACGTGTTTTATACCTCCATGTAAGGTCTTCGGAATAAAACTGCTTATTATTATTATTCATTTCCAAAATGGAGTAATTTTAAAAAATACATTCCAACAATGTCACTTACCTACAGCTTACAACAAAATAAATAGGTAAATACAGTCTAGTCCATTTGCAAAATTTGAAATTCTTCCGATCGACCAATCACAACTCAAGAAACAAAGAGATACGAGCTGACCACTCACACAGGTTACTCTATCTTGAAAATGAATAGACTTATAGGTAAATCGTGGAACTGAGGAAATTCAGTATCGGCTTATTATGTGTAATTAGATGAATGCATAATATATTATATTATTTCGAAGTTGCTATATTTAAATAGAGCAATTTGCTTTTTATTGATCCTTTGTGCCACGGAAGTTCTCATTTCCAACAATTCTTAAAAATATTATATTATGTACGTGGGTATATATTATTATATCGATACTGACCTCTCTTTTGTAAATCATCTCGAGTGATTTGTCCCGTTAGACTAGTGGCAGGATTAGGTGGCAAACCCAGGTGCGGTGTGGGCGGCGTACCGGGGTACCAAGCCCACCCAGGCGCCTGTCCGTTGAACATTCTCAACTTGTCGTATACAGATTCGTTTTGTGCGGACGCTTGCTGTTCTTTCTGTGATGCTAAATTACGTAGCACTCTATTTATTGATGATACCTGAAAACAATCAGAAATAACAATTAATAAATTAGAAGTATTTAAAAGAAAGACACAATTATGTTATTTAAGGTTAGGCACTAATGAATGATAAATTAATCGACCGATCGTAAAATCGGATAGTAACGACAACGGTTTATATGAAAAAGCGCGCACGAGTCGATTTCATGACCGCCTAGCCTTTAAGATTATCTGCAGCTTGTACTTTAAAGTCTAAGTTAACGCTAATAATAATAAAACGATCAATAAACGAAATCCTTTCCAAAATTTTTTTTTTATTTTTATTTTAAGTCATTAAAACATGAGCACTTTCGAACCTTCGTCCATCATTCAAAAGAGCTAATGTTTTAATGAATTAAAATTTAAAAAAATATTATTTCGTTTATTGATTGTTTTATATATCAAATTTTCCAAATTTATTGTGTATTACCATATTATAGCTAATAATAATACTTCAAGTTGTAACTCATATATCTCTATATAGTATAAATTGAAGTCGCTTTTCGCGTCTATCTGTCTGTCTCTGGCTGTTTAACCGCTAACTCCTCCTAAACCACGCAACGGATTTTGATGCGGTTTTCACCATCAGTTAGATAATTTTTCACGGAAGATTTATATATATAGCATAATTAATAAATAATAATAATTAATAATTAATTAATTAATAATTAATAATTAATTAATTAATAATTAATTAATTAATAATAATTAATTAATTAATATTTATTTATATATTTTTTTTTTTTTGTTATATTCTTTCTTTGACAATAATTATAATTTTTTTGAAACTAAAAATTATATATAAAAGCGAACGAGCGAAGCGAGTGAGTAGTGTATTGCACCCGGGCTTTCTTAGCACCCGGGCGAAGCCGGACGGGGCCGCTAGTTAGATATAAAATGTTACTCATGTTCTTTAACTGACACCGATAGAAATTTCGCAAAATAATTTTATGGATTTTCAAACTGATTTTTTGTTATTTGATTTAGATTAGTGAAGGGCGATTGTAAGATGTTTTTACAATCGATACAATTGCAATCGTTCATAATAACAATCGAGTCCACAATCGACTCGGAGTTTGATTTTACAATCGAAATGTTCGATTGTTCAAGTCGATTATTTGCCAGCGAATGAATACATATAATCGCGATTCAAGGTTATATGCTAGTCGATTAATGAAGTCTGACGTTTACGCTACTCGTCCATCGTTGATTCACCGTTCACACTGTTCAGTCGGTCTCAGAGCACTCGATTACTGCACAATCGACCATCCATCGACTCGACCACAGTTGTTGAGTGATGAACGATTATATATTATGTGGTTCTCGACAGTGTACATCGTCTGTACGATTCAGTACTATGCGACTTGGTCGCGGTGAACTATGAAACAACAACAATCGAGTCCAAGTGAAAACCATCGAGTGTCATCGAGTTGTTTGAACAATCGAGACAATCGACTAAAATAGTTTAGATATTATAGTAGACTGTATATCTAGTTGCGTAATCAAGCATATACTGCCGAGTAGTGACATATCATTACGTACGAGATATATATGGTATTTTTTGCCATACCCACTATAAAACAGCTACTTTCACTTCATTTTCAGTATTTTCAAAAAATTTTGACGGTTCATTTTGTGTCGCTAACTTCACTCCTATAGTAAGCCGAGGCACGCACAGGAGTATGTCATATCGAGTGAACAGGCGAATAGGCATAAATTGCACTATGAAAATGACTTGTTTTTCCACACTAGTGTGGGAAAAGTACATTCTCGCACACCGGTCTATCAAAAGTCAATTTACATGCATACATACATGTATGTAAAGCAGATATTTTATAGTAGGTATGGCAAAAAATTCTTTAACATAGCTCTCGATTATCTTATTCTAAATTCTCATCACAAAAAAAAGACAGATGTAGCAAACAAATGAAAATTAAGACATGCTCGCATCATCATGGGATCCTCTCTAGTATGATCCATTTGAAGTGGGATTCTGCACCCTAATTCACAAGGAAACCTTTTGAACGTCTATGTTATTTATAATATATTATGTAAGTACATTACATACTTATTACTCTAATATACGAAGGCACTTACAAATATGTTATTGTAATTATAATCCGATTAAAATTTCCTCTTAAGAGGCATAACACATGTATTTTTATTGTTAGGTTTTATCGATACGTTGCAGTACGGTTAGAAATGTATTTGGCGCAGTATGTTATATAAAATATAATTGCGAATGTTTACAATGAGATTTTAACTTACACCGAGTGTTACAAAAGTCCTAGCATTAACCAATTAAAAATGTCATTTATTTATGTCATGTATTTCATTGAAAATGGTAGACATTATATTTTTCGTTCTTTAATTACAATTAAAAATAATAAAACCTCTACAAAATTACAAAACAATTAAAAGCAAAATTTTTTTAGCAAACTATAAAACTAACCATTTAATGAAGAATTATCAAACAGCTCTTTAGAATATTCACATTTTTTCGTGTATTTGTGACCACGTCAATTTTTTTGATACACGGTGTATACTTAAAGATAATAATCGTTATCTTTAAATTCTATCTTACATATAAATATTTAATTAACTAATGTATCAACAGCTGCTTTATAAAAAAAATTACAATAATTTGTGCATAATTCAGTATGAAATAGTATCGGGGAACAGTAAATATGTTTACACATTTAAAAAAATCCTGGCTGTCTAATTTCGAGATCAGTCTCACTGAGCTTTCACAATTTACATAATTGCTTTCAGGCCTGTAAGTTTGAAGCCAGCCTTATATTTATAGCACTCAGCACAACTGTTACAATACAAGAAAAAATCAATTCAAATAATTTGATATATCAGATCAGCTGCTATAATCAACGTATTATACATTATGTTAAATATGAAATATTTTACCTAACGGTTTGTTTTATTCAAATCTAGCCAAGCGGTAATTCTATTTTGTAACACGCATAATATTAATAAAATGCATCTATTATTATCTCTCACTTTATACAACCACATCATACACAGGGACCATTGTCTATATATCTATATTTATATGAATATATTCATATATGGATCATTACAATGGTCATTTCGTAATACACAGTGATCGGAAAAAAACGAATTATACCATTTAGGATACTTCAAAACTGAATAGTATAGCAAAAAAGCAGCCAAGTAGTACGTGTCGGATCACGCACAGTAAAGGGTTCTGTAGTCGGGAAGAACGTATCCGCCATGTTGGATTTTTAATGATTTTTTATTTTTCTCATAATTATCACCTTAAACACTATCTATGCTCCAAATTTTAAACCTCTAGCTCGATTGGAAATATCCTAGATTTATGATGATCTATCAGTCTGCAGTCGGTATTTATGATGATCTATCCCTCAGGAGTGCCACCTCTAATTTTTTTTTCGTAATTTCACTACACCATTGATAGAAGACACCTACCTTCCAAATTTCATCTATATAGTACCAATCTTAGATTATCTAAGATGCCAATAGTCTCCGAGTAAAATGGCTGTGACATACGGACAGATAGACAGACTTTAATTTATGTCGAGCGTCTATCCTTAAGTGAAACTTTTAGCATCATTTTTCCGTAAGATTACGCATGTCGAGGTCACGTCACATTACGTCCAATCGAAGCGATCGACCAAACCAGTTTGTACTGCATACAAATGTGATGGTAGTCGACCAGACCAGTACTCATCGAAAATCAGCGACGATATGTTCATAGCTATATTGTACGTCTACATAACTAATATCGTACGACTATTCAGTCGAGCAGCACATCAAATAGGTACCCACTGACCACTAACGATACAATTCTTATACGTTCGTCTCCATACTGATCGTTCATTACCAACATCACGTAAACAAAATTCTATACTTTCGACGATTTCGGGTTAAAAACGTTTAGGGTTATGGCAATAAAGTTTCACGTGTATTGTGGTTTCATGAACTCTAGTTTTTTTTAAAAGAGTACGGAAAATCGTTTTTTACGTATAGGTTTATTTAATTTTTTTCCTGTTAGGCAACTCTAATTTGAATAGGTACTTCATAAGAGAGAGAGAGAGAGATTGTAGGTTATAGACGCTTGAAATAATTTTCTTACTTTACGATCGCTGTGTATCAGCAGTGTAACATTATATAAGATACATAATATTGCACATTGCGAAATTACCACAACAATGTCTGAGGTCTCTAATGAAATTCAATATGGCAGTATACCATATGAATAACGGTCTGCATTCTATCAACATTATGTCATATTTCAAGGTTAATTTGTGGCACATATTATCAGACTTTGATGCTAATCGTATTTTTATTATTACCCTGATTGCTTTTAAATTTTTATTTTGATAATACCGCTATTATAGCCGAAGGGAATCGATTGTATAAACTATTTAAATATGCGAATTTTTATAATTTTGTTTAAAGGGACAGATTGTAAAATTTTATGAATGTATAATATTATATGTAGAGTAAATATTAAATATCTCTTTTTAGGTGACAGTTAAGTAAAGATGTTTATTCCTTATGCCATATAACTGGAGCATGAAAAAAACACGTCTGTCTCCAAGTAAAATTGTTCCCTAGTAGGAACCAATCAAGCCATCTCATACTGATACTATATAGGGTGTAGCCATAACTAAAATTCAATCAAAATCGTTAAAACGGCTTTCGAAAAGAAAATTATTTTCCAATTTTAATTTCCCATTGGAAGTTATTGTAATGGGTCCGATATTGCGAATAAAAAATGTGGAACTATTTGCACTTTTTGAGATCCCTAGAGTTCGAATCTACTGTTTTTAGAGAGATTTATCTGTGTGTGTGTGTGTGTGTAATTACGTACGTTTGTTCGTTCGTACGTTGGTGAACTCTTTTTCGGATCGCATATCTCAAGAACAAATAATGATATCGACTCCTGACCAATCCCATTCGACACATAATTACATAATGAACAGCTGATTAGATCTGCATGAAATTTCAATTTTTTTGTTTACAACAAAAAAAATACTATAAACTTGTAAAATGTTTCGCGTCTCGCATATCTCGAGAACAAAGAATGATATCGGCTTATTCGATAAAGTTTGCAAAAAATTTGAATTGTCGGTTTTTTTTATAATAAAACCTGTTTTGCAAATAGTTCTTTTACAGTAGACTGATCTCTAATCTCTAAGAGCACCCAATGGGAAGTTAGCAATGTGGTTTTATCCACACACCAAGCCTCTTTTCCGTATATGAAAAAGTAAAATTGTCCAGAAAAAATCCCTATATTTCCATCTGTACTTTTATGGAAGTGTATACAATAACATGTGCTTCAAAATCGGTATGTATTTATATATTGTAGAATATAATATTATGTAGGACGATAATAGAGTATAGGTGTTGTACTTCCAGTTGGTTAGCTGTGAAGAATATCAACGATAATAATGCATTGCCAGTGCCGACTGGGATGCTAGGCTAACACTACACCATAAGCGGTAAAGCTAGTTAACAATCGACAAACACCCACCGTTTGTCGATTGTTCGCCTGCGCCAGAGGCCACAGTTTACTGCGATACAAGGGGGTCACTCTTTAACCAGGTATTTTTCGTTTATGATTAAAGTAGAATCGCATTAATCCACGAACTCATACCCAGGTGGCGTGAAAAATCATTGCGTCATATCCATCTAAACTCATCTATGCTAATTTAGTTAGGGTCAAATCTTGTAATCGAATTTTGACCCTGCACACATCCAATCGACTTGAAACTTAGCGTTTTCAGTTGCTATGTCCTTTTTGACACCAGTGGGGCGTAGTTTTGCACGAGTGTAACACTAGACCGTGTCAGTGTTGAGTAGTGTACACGCTCTTCGTATAGGCCATTGCTGCTGTCATGTTGCACTTTATTTACACGATCTCCCTGCGACGGTGGTAAAATTGTAACACTGGAGGTCACACTAGTCAACCACCGCCGCCTAGCCGAACATGATACAAGTGTAGCATTACAGTCTACACTGACCGTTCTTGATGAAAGTTTACACTAGTGCGGCTCAGTGCAACAAAGTGTAACTAGCTGAAAACACTAATAGATACGTAGTTTCGATGAAAATACAATATTAAATTTTTTTAAGGATCTAATTTGCACAACCAGTGCCATCATCTTCATGTCTCAAAAAAAGATCATTAAAAATAGTTCAAGAGATAGGAATTTAAGACTTATTACCCCCCCGCGCAAGAAATTCTCCTCCTGCGAAGGTATTAAAACAGCGCGGAACGCCGACACACTAACACACACGTAAAGTAGCGAGTGTAGTGTAGTAGAGTGGGAAGAACGTCGGAAAGAGCCGATGAGACGCGAGGCTGGTCGAATGGAACCACGCGTCTTGCCATCAAAACGTTTTCACTCCCATCCAAGCGCGCCATTAGATGTTTCACATCAAAATTTAACCAAAAACTTATTTGGACGTAATAATACCTGGTTAAAAATATTTTTAATAGATTAAAAATAAAATTGTTACAACGTTTATTTCGAGGATTTAAAAATGGCATTATAATGTTTAGTGGCATATTATTTCTCTTGCTGACTGTATTACTAGGTATTGTGCTGTCAGTAAACAATAATATTACATAAGTATTGTGAATAATGCGTAATACCAGGTTTATATTGCAAGAAAGCTCTTACTATGTGTCAATAAAAATACTGTAATTGCATTACATTAATCATCTGTACTACAATAGCATCAAATGAAAACAGTACATGCCCTTTAACCAAATTGATAAACAAGAGTTACGCAATAAAATATAATACTGAGCGGTTGATAGTCAAGTAACTATATTATCTAGGCAGGCAGATAAAACATCTGTATTTATTCAGCAAGTAAAGGGTTCGAATTTCGACAGATAAAACCGAAAATGCAGTTTTTAGAGATCATAGTATATAGTGGTATATGGAAAAGTAAAAAAATAGCTGTAGACATTTAAATGATAGCGTGTTCTGTAAATAAAACTAAAACTTTAAGTAAACTAAATCAATAACTTTTTTAAACATGTGAAAATCAAACACAAATTTTTTTCTCAGTACATTATAAAAACAATAAAAATTCGTCATTGGATAAAATAGTATTTATAGATACCTAATCGTCTTAATTATTCCAAAATATTTCACATTTAACTATATAATTTCTTACTTTTTGATTTAATTTTGTTGTATAATAATCATGCTACTTTATTAACTTCCCATTGGAAGTTATTGTAATGGGTCCGAAAATCGAAATCAAAAAGGAAAAAAAATTTTTATGTTTCAAGGTCACTACACTATTTTTACACTACTTTTAGAAAGATGTCTGTGTGTGTGTGTGTGTGTGTGTGTGTGTGTGTACGTATGTACGTACGTACGTACGTACGTACGTATGTATGTGTCAATTTCTTTCTAAGACGAAATCTCGAGAACGAAAAATGATATCGACTACGTTGGGGTGCCAATCGACGCGTATTAACGTAAATATGATCTGAAAGGAATTTTTTTAAAATCGGTTCAGCCGTTCTTTTTTCTTAACCAAATAACCTCCAAAAAAGTAGATTTTACACAATATCTCGCGAATAAAAAATTATATCGACTTCGTAAGGGTGTCAATCGAGGCGTGTTAACGTCATTTTGATCCGACATAAATTTTATAAAAATCGGTTCAGCCGTTTTTTTTTTTAATTATTGATGTTTTAATGATTAAAATGATTACTTTTCTGTGTAATATCTAATTTAATTATTATTATTAAATATTTATCAAACTGGGAAGTTCGTCGTGTGGACCTCAAGGGTCGCACTTTAGTCCTAATAAACGACCCACCTCACGGCTTGTTAGTAAAGTAGTAAATTCGCAGGTATCTTTTATCATTTACTGTCCGCAGTGTCCACAAACCAGCGAATATACTATTTTAATTCGAAATCTACTAAATTTTATTAGTAAAATTATTATAAATTAATTTTTTGATAGCCTTAGTAATTTTCCATTACTGACAATAAGTGAACACATTATTTTTATAGATGCCGATAAAGCAGAAAAAAAGTTTAACAAAACATTTACATGACCTAATTCTTGAGAAATAACATCATTTTATTTCGACACGTCATGTCTTTATATAAAAACCTTTACTTACACATTGAAATAGGATATTAAAAAAAAGTAAAAAATATAAATTAAGGGGAATTTATTTACACATATAAAATTGTAAAAATAAAAATTAGCCTGTTTCCGCCCGGGATCGAACCGGGGACCTTGTGCGTGTGAAGCACACGTGATAACCACTACACTACGGAAACTTGGCAAACTGTGCACTTATTTTAAATTAGCTATAATACCAAACTAATTACATCTATAAAAACTCTGGTCCCAAATTTGTTTTCACAAAAGTTGATTGATAACAGTAACTTTTATTCATAATCCGGTACATATTTATATTTTATATTTTTCGGATGAATAAAGATAATATGAAAATGTAATGCAAAATTTAGTTATAATAATTATATCTAAAAATTGTCAAATTACAAACCGCATATTATAATTTGAATTGAATTGAAATTTAAATTCAAAACCGCAACGAAGAAGCGAATGTCGCGACCAACCGCTCCAGTGTCTACCGTATTGTTATCATCAGGATAGTATTGTTTCCCTGTGGGGACCGTTCACGGTGGCAATGAGGCACATCCCACTTCACCCACTGCAGGCATCCCGCTGTGCGCCACCCCATCTAGATTATACCCTTCGTGCACACCTAGGGATGTGCAAATGGTAAGATTATATTATTATACCGGAAATGAATATCTAATGAAGCACCTGGATTTAAATGCAATAATTATCGATGTGAAGAATCTGTTTTGATTAAAAACAGAAAAGTGGTGATCCTGATGATAATGGAAGAAAACGGCTTTAAATTGGCTTAAGGATCCAAATAATGATTATCTGTGCTGTATCTGCACACTAAGATACCAAAATGAACGAAAAATATACTTTGAATTCCATCAATAACATTTTTGAGCAATCTGTATGTTATTAAAAATTATCAAAAAGTAGCGTCGCATACATTGACAGTTTAAATTGACATTTTCAAAGCTTTTTATTAGATTTTTTTTCAGATTAAAGTAAAACATTTTTATTATTTTTGTATTTATGTGTTCGCTGTTTAATTTAATTTATTAACCAGAATAAGCAGTTACAATCACGCCTCCTACAGAGGTAATCAAGTTACCTATTCGCAGGTCTGGTTGCCTAAAAAACTAATTAGGTAATACTAAATTCATTTTTATAATTTTTTTATCCCATATCGATACCGATATCTAAAAAAAATAAGATCAAAACTGAAATCTGTCTAGGATTCTATACAAAACAAAATGCGCTAAATTCTTTAAACACTTAAAATAATGTATTTTCCACAAAAACTATTTTAGTTATTTACTTGTAGGTTTTCGCCTAGGAAAAAATTGCCCCTACTTTGGGTCTTGAGGTTAATAACTGTAGATAGGTACAATATTTTTGAATTAAATTTATAGAGATTAAATAGACGCTGATAACCTTATCTGTTTAGCGTGTATAATCCACAATCTATATCTATTTATAGTGATTAGGATTTCAATATATCAGACATAAATAACAAGTGTGTAATTATGTAGTAATTAAAACTAGACCAAAAATAGACCAATTTTTATAATTATATATATTTACTCTCATTTCCAGAGAGTATAACTAACATATAAATCTCTGCTCATAATTACTATTTAACATAATCATCAGTTAATATCAATTTACACGTCAATAAATCATTGATATAGGCTGCTGAGATATGAACACGAAAATGCTTTCCCATCCTTATATTTAATACCTTTCCGTGCAACCATCCGTTTCCAAACGGTGCAACCATAAAGGTTTACCACAAAAGATATGACTGAATTGTTCCCTTGGTTATACCCAATGATTTCGATGAGATTAAATTCGAAGAAAATTCAATTATGCGAATTTCTTTCTTTTCATGTTCATTTGAAATTTTTTATCCGCGTTGTTCAAACTTGGTTATTATTATAAAATGCAATATGGTTGGAGGTAGAATCTGTAGTCAGTGTAATACAATGGAACTACCAGAGGGGAAGTCATTTTAAATGAGACATTACAGAATGTACCGAGAGTGAGTTAGGGTCTTCTAGCTAACTAAATTAACGAAGGAATAGTGAATGGATCAAGAAAAACAGAAATAAATATGGTTCTACAACCCAAAAATAAATAAACCACTGAAATGATAGGACCTAATAAAAGAATAATGAAATTTTAAAAGTTACTTGCAACAAAAAATTTTGAAGTTAGCTCATATGCCTATGTAAATCTTTTCTCTCTCAAAAAATCAGAGATTTCAACTTTAATATACTTTTATCTGCCAAACTGACGATTTAAATATGACTTAATCAACGAATCAAAATTAATTTCAACGGAAGTGAAAAAAAATTTCAAATTTATTGCTATTAATCAATTAATAATATACCCAGTTATTCTGGTTTGCAGTTCGGTAAAAGCAGCTGTCGGTGCAAGTGCCCTGGTCCAAAATAGTATATTGTGTGACAAGTGTTCTAAATACATCTTTATGCGCCTGACGCATAAATATTTAGCACACGTGTTGCACACTATACTTTATGTAACACATGCATGGTTTTAGACTTTAATTGAATAATTTAATGTCACTGACAGAAGTACATCTCATAATAAAAACATTGGGCTCGATACAATATTTATTCACTTTGTTACCATAGTAAGCATGTTTCATTTATAACAGCGAAAAAATGTACATAATGTTCATTAGATAACGGGTTTTTCAAATTTTTTTCCATTATTCATCGAAAAGCGTTTCATAATGGATCATGACGTTACTCGTCAATAAACGGTCATTTAAGGTTCGCAAAACTGATACGAAAAAACACTAAAAGCGTGCATGTGTTATATAAAATATTTCTTGTAATTATATTGTAATATTCTTATATTACAACTTTTTTTGAGCACTGATCATCATTACAACTTAACAGCCGACAAAAAATATGCAAATAAATAAAATATTAAATAAAATATTAAATAAAATATTAAATAAAATAATAACCAAACAAACCGCTTTTTATAATACAATTAGCTGGTTTTAATTCTGCATTTATTGAAAACGTTTTTGCAGTTTGTGTTCCAGCAATAAATAAATAAATAAATATAAATAATGTTCGATAAACTTAAAAAGTGTGGAACATGTCAATTCGAATGCAAGGATGATGCGCAAAAATATTTATCAACAGAATAGAACGAATATTGTTTTAGATATTTAAAAAGTTCAGCCTTAAATTTGTTTAAACGCTGCAATATAGTAATAATATCATCTGGGAGATGATTAAAAACTTTTATAGCAGCCATAGTTATAATCGCTTCTAAATGAACTCGATTCCATACACATCTCTTTTCGGGGAAATCCCATCAGCTGGGTCTCTACGGGAAAAACAACATCCCAATCCATTTTATGCAATGAACCCGTGGGCTGCTTGTTAGATGACCACCTGTTATATTATGAACAAAAAAAATTTTCATTCCAGCAAGCGACGTTTCAAAACAGTTTGCGAACTTGAGACTTTTGATAATATAATCAACGAAAACGTTACGAATACGTACGGATAACAAAATAGTGGCCTTATTTTTCTAAACCAATATCAATACTTAAAGGAACGTTCAAGAATGACGTAACGTTTTTTCCGTTATTTTTGAAATACCCCTTCCCTATCATAATTTTGATAATATAATAGTAACGTTTCTCACAGGTGGGGAAGGGGGGCTGTGAGAAAGTTCCCTAATCAATTATATTAATATTGAATTTTATTAAAGCAAAAATCAAACATTGTCAAAAAATGGAGGGAAATATTCAAAAATAAAAAACGTTTAAAAAATTGGTTAGTGGCAAAACAACCAAAAATAATGTAATAAGGTTATAAAAGACATTTTTAAAAAAGTTACAAACTATGTAAATTGATTCCTCTATTTCTATCATTTCTATTGAAATCAGCGCAATTTGCTCAATAAATATTTTCTATTTCAGAAATAAATCAAAGATTTCGATTTTTACGTTTTTTTAAGCATAAAAACGCGGATTTTTTACGAAAATCTAAATCTCTAAGAACTTTCTCAAACTCACCATGCTTATAGAAAATGCTACGCTGGTTCCAACGAGCCCAAGCAAACGTTTGTATCTTTTTTGGTTTAGAAGTTGTATATGCGCTTAAAGTTTCCTAAAAATTCCAAAAAAAATATTGTCCATAGCTGTTATGAAACACTTCTATTTTAACGATAATTTTTTCTAAAACCAATACCTATCGATTTATCCTATTGTCACTCAAAAATTCAAAAGGAATTATGATTTGCACCCGGGAGAAGGGAAATCGAACAGTTATTGATATCTATATATTAACGGAGAGTCTAAATAACATATTGGTGAAAGTTTCATTAAAATCCGTTCAGTAGTTTACGAGGTTAGCCCATACCAGCAAACAGACAAACAAGAAAAACAAACATTCCTTCTTTATAATATAATATAATGTAAATATAGATTTAATTATCTTCGTGACTATTAATAATAATGTCCATAGATTCTTTTAACCATCTTGTAGACTCATGATTCATGAAAGGGTTGATTATTAGTCTGGGGTCAGTTTAAAAGTTCAGGCTGTATAATAACATGTGACATATACATAGTTATTGGAGTCAGATAACTCTAGATTGGGTCCTTGCTGGCTGCTGCGGCTGATGTGCCACCGGTCCAGCAGTTCTTTTTCTGTACAACATCCCTTGTTGTATGGTACATATGCCGATTGCTTGGCACAAAACTAATTGCGTTTTTAATTAAACCTATTGAACTTTTTGAAATTAAATAGTACCTATTTTACTTTTTGAGTAAATTAATTCAACTTATTGTTTTAACAAAACTGAAATCCTCCCAGATTTTTCTCGATAATTCTAAAGTTACTATCGTGACCAAAGTAGCCCAATCATTTTAGATTTTTTCAAAAGATTAATTGTCGGATTAAAAATGTTGATGCAGTTAGGTGTCCCCCGCAAAGCAGATGAATAAATCGTATTTTGGATCATTAATTAATTATGGGAACTGTCCGCCATCTTGAATTTTATGTTTTTGTCGATTTGCACGAGTATTTTGCATTTCTCGATAAAAAAGGCAAGTAACAAATGTGTAGACAATTTAATTCTCTATAATCCTCATATAGTCAATATTTAAAAAAAAATAATATTTATTGCTAATAATAAACAAGCAGTGTGAAAAATTAGGAGAGTGGCGCAGTTTTTTCAACTTTTGGACCGTTCCCGGCCGTGATCCACACGTCGTACGAAAAACTTGTTTGTACGAAAACAGTTGGGAAATAAGTTTTCTACAACTTTGTCATTTAAATGTGCCACTTATTTTCAATAAAAATGGTCCAAAAGTTGAAAAAACTGCGCCACTCTCCTAATGTTTCACACTGTTTGCTTATTATTAGGAATAAATATTTTTTTTTAAATGCTGACTATATGAGGATTGTAGAGAATTAAATTGTCTACACATTTGTTACTTACCTTTTTATCGAGAAATGCAAAATACGCGTGCAAATCGACAAAAACACAAAATCCAAGATGGCGGACAATTCTCATAATTAATTAATGGGCCAAAATATGATTTCTTCATTTACTTTGCGGGGGACACCTAACTGCGTCAAAAGTTTTAATCCGACAGTTTTCTTGCTTCTTATATCGAACTTGAACTAAAATGATTGGGCTAAACGTTTCGAAAAATATATTTTCATCATCAGGACCTTATTTTTTATTATTTCCAGCCTACTGAATAACCAACCGACGAATGCGCAAGTGCGAACGATAGAGTAGTCTCTTAATTTTGATTAAAGCGTTTTGCATTGGGATATCTTGTTTTTTTTACCTGCCTTAACGGCAACATATATACACTTGTGATTTTTTTGTGCACATCTATGGCACAGTACCTTTCGAATAATATAAGTTTCATTCCCCTCTTTTCATATTAAATAGTAAAAAAAATGTACGATAATTTTCGATGTTCACGTATTAGTTATAGATTCAGACGTTCTGCCTGCTTAAATTGAGACACAGGACAGTTTAACGTCGTACAAGTGTACGTACACATGCTGGAGCTGATATTCTCTCTCTGCAAGCTATTTCACATATGACCGATCACGAATTGTACAACACGCTTAACTGATCTCATTCAAAAATGTGCTCTGCCATGCGTGAGTGAAGCGAAGCAGCGCCCTCCCTCCGACCCCCGAGCCGCCGAGAGCCTTCGCCCGATCTCTTCTCTAACTCGATTCCCCAAATTATATGTACATATATACAAGGGATGAACTTCAGTGTTAAACGTCTTCTATTAATAAGACATCGTAAAAAAACTTGCTTCGTGGAACTTAAAATAATTGGTTTTTTAATAAGCATAATTCGTTTTTTTAATTGTTGATTGAAATTCCAAATTGAAATAAATATTCCCGCTCCTGCACGAGATCATAAGCGTTGCGCATACTTTCTGGGTATGTGAGCTGTATCGCGAAGTGAGTTTGACTTGTTTTTGGCTGTAGACACATAGTACTATGTGTGAGTGAGAAGGAGAATTTGAATCAATTTACCCCTCTTGGCTTTTAGTGGATGAAAAAATCAGCAGTTAACCCCTTTGTTATAGCAAATAGCATAAATATTGGCCAAAATTGAACAAGATTTTTGGTTATACATGAATACCAGAACTGAGCTAAACGGCCTTCTAAATTGCTTTTTGACCAAAAACATAATGTATCAAGGCCTCATAATATATTAGGTAGCATTTAAGCACATCAAAGAGACTATTTAAGTCACCACAACAGAAAAATGTTAGACTACTGGCATTCAATTTTCTTAATTTAAGAAAATGAACGGTTTCCTTTAAATAAATTAAGCCTACGCTATTTCGTCAAAAAATATTGGCAGGTATATGGTTTTCCCATCCCTAAAGTGATTCGCCCTGTAGACATACGCGGAGCATAATTCTGTATCTACCAGCAGACGCGCCTCCTCACGCCTATCTATAGCCACCCCTAACACAAACGCGCTTTCTGCTATATGTATAAGCTATTATGCTTGTGTGGGGTATATTTCCACACAAATATCGGCAGACACACACGTATAGTATATTTGCATACATACATTATGTATGTATAATCAATTTAAAAACATACAAAACTATTATATCACCTAAAATATAAAAAAATGTAGTAATAATAATCTTACCAAATATTAAGATATAATAACAAGTAATAATAATTAGAACATGTTTATCTTTTTTACTTCCCACCTCTACTATGGTAGGGAAGGAATGGATTTAGTCCGAAAAAAATATTTCGAGATTTTAACAGATCTTCACGTTTTGAGACCCTAGCAATCGTTTAAGATCATTTTCTGACTGATGTCTGAATGTGTGTGTGTGTGTGTGTGATCAATTTTTCGCCTTCGATATCGTAAAAACGGAACAACATATCGGCCATGTCGATTGTTCTATTGTGTTTATCAGCCTTTAACTTAGATCTGATTAGATTTTGAGTCAAATCGGTTCAGTGGATCCTGAGATATTAAAAAAAACGTTCTCAATGTCACGTATTAACATAGGTAAAAAATATAAATGAATTCTAGATGTTATAATATGAAAAAAATGTAAATATTTTTTCTCGAAAAGGTACAGTTTTCGAGAAAAAAAATATTTCACTAAAAAAAATAAAAATTGTACGTAAATCAAGGTAACCATGATTTTTGCTATATTAAGCTAGCCATCACTAAACAAAAAAGAGGGCTATGCTTTTTTTCAAAGAATAAAAAAAGAGTGTTTATTTTTTGCAAATATTTACTAGGTGGGAAGTATAGGACTGGTCATCAGTTGAATTTTTTTCAAATTTAATGTACTTATGTATTTTGATAATTAAAATTCAAAAATAATAATAGATTATGTAAGAAGTTAGGTACCTTCAAAACAATAAGAAAATTTCCTATTTAGTTTGCCTAACTAGAGGGTGAAACAGAACAGTCTGTAGATCGCGGACTGTCACGAACAGGCTAAAGGAGTATGAGAGAAAGAGATGGGGGTGCGTGGGACCGATTGGGGGTGACATGTGGTCACCAATATTACATATGTACAGTCTCACAAACAATGCATCTATCGCACAGGAGCGCCTGTCGGTCCCCCGTTATTTACATGCAATGCATTACACTAATTAAATCAAGTGCATATTGGAACGTTTTTTATTGTGTCCCTCCTCTGCATAATATGAACACACATATATTATGTAGGTGCCTATCGACTGGTTTGATTTTTGATTGAACGATATACACACACAAACGCTATTGCATATCTGCGGTCGTAAAGAAAAATGGGATAAGTCAAATTTTCAGCGGAGAGTTATATAGTCTTTCCTACCAACAGGTATAGCAATCGCTATATTCTTGAACAAGAATATAGAAGTTTTAAGTAAGATGCTAGATTTTTATATAGTCTATACTCTATAGAGATCCGAAAAAAACTGATAGGATATTATGGGAGCTCAATGGATTTTCTAGACCATAGTGTCTTCCTTCGAGCCCCTACTACTTATTTCTAACTGTACCCAGTGGTGGACTAAAGAGGGGGGCGGAGGGGGGGTTCGCCCCGTGCCTCTGATCCTAGGGGGCCTCCAAATCTCGAGAAGTCCTTCTTAATCAAATCCCAAACAAGGCCAAAATATGTTTAGTGAGTAAGAGGCAGTTTGGAGTTGGAAGCCCCGTACGTATACAAAATATAAACGTAGGTAGGTCGTTTATTATAAATATTTCATTTTTTTTGTCAGTCATTACATCTAAATTATTAATTTTTTACGAAATTTACATTACAAATACTTCAATTTCTAAGCAGATTGGGGGCCTCATTTACTTCTGCCGCCCCGGGCCTCCAACGGGCTTAGCCCGCCACTGACTGTACCTATAGTCTTTCCCACTAACAGATATAGTAATCGATATATTCTAGAACAAAAATAGAGGATCTATTTACATATCATTGACATGCAAATATATCCTTTATTCTTGTTCAAGAAAATAGCGATTTTACTATGTCTGTTGATGGGAAAGACTAGTAAAGTTAAGTAGTAGAAGCCCGAAGGAAGACACTGCGATCTAGAAGATCTATTTACCATTTTTCGTTGCAATGAAGGCACAGCGCTGTCGATCACTGCGTATTTCAAGACACCTTCCTACAGCCTACTACACGATCGTCAATTCACGAACGTACATTTTTAATCTATACATAAATTCAAAACTATCCAGCCCTTTCGAGGAAAACGTCACCGTTTTTAGGAGTTATCTAGATTTAAAATGTGTATTGGTGAATAAATTTAATAAGTTTGATCCAAAGGCCAGCACGCTAACCATTGCACCAAGCTGTTTCCAAAAAGATTTAGAGATAAAACGTGTTTGTAAAATGTTTAACAAAATATAGTTAAAAACCGATTTAAAAATACAGAAGCGTATTGCCGAAAATTCGACGTAAGTGATTTTGCTATTATGGACATTGGTCATAATAATACACGCTCTTGTTATTGTACATATAGGCACTACATATAACATTCAATTCAGTGATATCAGCCTGTTTGTATTTACATACATTTGATTTGATGATAGGATTGCATAAGTCAAATACAACTGCTCTATTTAATTTGAATCTGTCACTGGCTAATATAAACCGCATAATATTATGTAATGAATGTGACCCTGTCACAACTACGTTTTTTTTTTTCGCAGGATTTACAGGTATAGCAAGACTTTTACATAATTATATTATTTTTTACTGATCTGAGTTTTAACTATAAACGGTTATCTTCATCAAAATCTAAGATCAAACATATTTTATATTTTATTATTTTTCTTTTAGCTTTATCCATGCAGCGAATTCTAAACAATTTAACAAATGAATGAAATTGATTTACATAATAGCTGTTATATTTAATTTTTAATATGTATTAAGCATTTTTAAATATCTTTAATTTTTAAGGTTCATTATTAATTTCTATAAGTAATAAAAAAAAAGAATTATCCTACCCTAGCACTAGCACTGCCAAGTTGGGTAGATTAAATTCCATAGACTATTTTGTAAAAATTGTGTAGGGTGTAGATAAGGATTTTTTTTAATAAATTTTTATTATCATTATTAGGTATTATTTTTGTTGATGAAAGGAAAAAATTGAAACAATGTGAAACACACCATTAATTTTTGTACATAGGTAATTTATACATTAGACTATTCCTTTCTGTATTTCTTTTCGAAGTTAAGGTACTGCAGTAAGTTTTCATGATTTCAAAAGCAATTCTCAGAAGGCATCAACAGAAAAAAACTTTTATCAACATATCATTAGAGTAAAGAAAATTGGGTAACACAAATTCAGTTGCAAATTAAATAAAAAAATTCTCAACAAATTTTGATAGTATTTTTTTCTCTTTCAAAAATATTATGTACCTATATCTTTATACTTATAGCTTGTCTCTAAAACTCATTTTTATGTGCAAATATTATTTTAACTTCTTTCATTTTCATAATATATAAAATCTTTATTCTGTTTTTATTACGTGTTAAATGTCTCCATTTGATTTACATTGGATTCAAGTTATGTCAAATAATATAGGCTCAAATCTCAATACATAAAAAGAGTGGCAACGTGATTTTTGACAGTCAATAATATTTCATAAACAATTAATTTTTTTTCAATATAACAACTTTAAAACCGTTACCTTCTTAGGCCAAGCGCCAGGACGAGAAAAAGGGGCTTTGATTCGAATACGTTTTGAAACTTGGTGAATTTGTAGATTTTTGTCCTGAATGAATTACTACATTTTGTAAAATCCGATTGTTGCTGCCGGCGCCGCCATATTGGAAAAATGGCGTCAAAAATCGTCTTTTTTTTAGAATATTTCGTCTCCAGTAATTTGTGGCAAATTTTATCAAATTTAAATTTGATAATAACTTTGTTTGCCATAAGACGCACTGGAGACGAAATATTCTGAAAAAAACAATTTTTGACGCCATTTTACCAATATGGCGGCGCCGGTAGCAACAATCGGATTTTACAAAATGTAGTATTTCATTCAGGACATAAAAATCCAAAAATGCAACAAGTTTCAAAACTTCGAGACTTATTCGGATCAAAGACTACCTGTCGCCTGGCCTATCTGAGTAGATTTCAGAATTAGTCTATAACTATTTCCTTTAACTTAAATGCAATGGTAGTAGTAGTAATAGTAAATGTATTTATCACGTAGTCAACTTAGTACATCGAATGTGACAAGTCAAATAAATACAGAAAAATTAGAAAATCATATTAGTATCCAGATACTCATTACATTACAGTGCAATTTGTCTTGTAATAATTGCCTCACCGCTAAGTTGAATTTCTTTTGTATTTCGGATATTAACCAGCAAATGATTATATAGTAGTAATAATAATAATAATAATAATAATAATGCGTTTAACGTCCGTTTCTCGACATTATTGTCATAACAGACGCCATTCGCACCATTACTGTTAGATATTTGAAATAAAAATAATATAATTTTTATATTTAAATCAATTTTATTATCCTTATCAGTTGATGTACAATTTAGTAATGTTCACAAAAATTTTATAAACTTAAAGCTATGTTCTATTATGCAAGTCGAATAATAATAATTATATAACTAAAATATATTCAACTTGCATTTGCAAATACACTACAATTACTATTTTCCATTTTTACCACTTCGCGTTTTTATACATTTTTATATCTACTTCAACTTAATTAATAGCAATGTGCGAATGAAGGAATTATAGGAGATAAGGATAAGGTAGGCAACTTTGGGAGCATAGGAGTTTGACAGGTAATCGGCCATGGCCTTGAATAAGGAACCATCTCGATATTCATCTGGATTTATTGAGGGAAACCATAGAAAAACTCAAACAAGATGGCCGGTACAGGAATTACCGTTTCTCGGCGTGAGGCAGTAGGAAAAAGTCCTAGCCACATCTGCCCCCGCCGGGATTCGAACCCAGTACCTTCCCAATGCGAGTCTAGTGCAATAGATTTATGTTATGATTATATAGTCGAATGGCCATTGCAAGTGGACCACAGTTTGCAACAGTAAGTCTATTAAATGGTATGTGGATATCAGTGTCAGATCGTGTATTGTAGCTATGTAAATCAAATTGAGATATTTGTTGGCCTAATCAAATGGAGACACTTAACTTGTAAAGTCAATAAGTTGGTTGAAATCAGAAGAAAATTGTTATAGATTATAGACGTTCAAAAGCACTGTATATCTGCTAATATTTGTTGTGAATACGATGTGGGCTTAAGGGAACAAAAATCGTTGTGCTTTAATTATTTAGTATACCGATAAAAAAAAAAACTTCATTCTTAAAATGGGATTCGAATGCTACTTCAAAAATAATATCATCCTATCAGAAAATGTTTTAGTGGAATTTGCTGCAAAAATATTATTATTTCAGCATTGAATAAAAATATATGAAAAATCTGGTATTTTTATAAGAACTTATTATGTCGTCCTCGTTTTCAATTTTCTATAATAATCCATGATAGCAGGGCTGTACGTCTGATACGTAATAAACTGCAGTGTATATATTAATGTGTAGATATTGTGTGTGTTGAGCCAATTGGAACGCGTCTGCGGTCGTTATACGATTCCCTCTCCACAGCCGTTACACTGTCTAACGCCGTACCTATACCTACTATTTGTTTCAGACATGGCGTTCATCAAACATTACGCATTTAAGTACACATGGATAAAAACAAATCCCAGTATTATTAACCAACAATATTGTAAAAACAAACCTAGGTTTTGTTGGTTACCAATTTAACAAGCCGTGAGGTGGGTCGTTTATTAGGACTGAAGTGCGACCCTTGAGGTCCACACGACGAACTTCCCAGTTTGATAAATATTTAATAATAATAATTAAATTAGATATTACACAGAAAAGTAATCATTTTAATCATTAAAAACATATTTATTATTTATTTTTAACAATAATTTAAAAAAAAAAAACGGCTGAACCGATTTTTATAAAATTTATGTCGGATCAAAATGACGTTAACACGCCTCGATTGACACCCTTACAAAGTCGATATAATTTTTTATTCGCGAGATATTGTGTAAAATCTACTTTTTTTGAGTCTATTTGGTTAAGAAAAAAGAACGGCTGAACCGATTTTGTAAAAATTTCTTTCAGATCATATTTACGTTAATATGCGCCGATTGGCACCCTAACGTAGTCGATATCATTTTTCATTCTCGAGATTTCGTTTTAGAAAGAAATGGACACATACGTACGTACGTACGTACACACACACACACAAGAGAGAGATATATATTTTTAAAAATAGTGTAGTGACCTTGAAACATAAAAATTTGTTATACATTTTGATTTCGATTTTCGGACCCATTACCATAACTTCCAATGGGAAGTTAAAAATGTATCAATAATGTATTAATATATTCAACTTCTCATTGGAAGTTATATTGTAATGGGTCTGATTTTGCGAATAAAAATTTTTGATAGGTTTGTTTTTACCAGTTTTACCAGTTAAAAAAAATGTATCAATAATGTATATTTATATTTTATTAATCACAGTACTTGAAGAAGTCACAATAAATTTGACGAAACGTTGTACAGAAGTTAAATTAATATCCTCTTATTTTGCTACTATTTTTCATTAATTCTATATGGACGCTAATCATGTCTGAAATATCTAATAACTCATCTGATAAAAAGGGTATGTGCCTCACCCATAATGTATTCGCACGGAAGTTATACTTCATCCATTTACATTTTTGCTTTTTCTCTCTCAGCATTTTTTAAATTAATAATAAAAGCCATCGATACCATAACATCTATACATAAGTATCCAAAGTCTGTTTACAATATTACACTATTTTGAAAGGTCAAGAAACTGATTTCTAAAATTATAAAATCTATAAGAAAACAAATTTTTCCTGGAATGAGACCTAGATAGAACGATTCTGCCCCCCCCCCAATCCCCTCGCCAGTAAATTTCATTCAAATCGTTAAAACCGTTTTATTCCCGTGTCAGCTCTACATTAGAGCGTTTCATTAATTTTTGAGTCGGTAATTTTTGACTCGAGATCACTTTAATTCACTACCTACCTCGTCAATAAAAACACTCCATTACCTATTTACGTCAATTTATGTACAGTCTGTAAATGCATGTCATATAAAATCAATTTTGTTTATTAACATTTCCCCTGTTGTGTAATATAACATGGATGAACATGTTTTTAATTTATTAATTTTGTATCAGAGTATCCCGTGGAAACGTATCGCGTGCAGCTGTAAAATTATCTAGGTTAAAATGAGTTACAAATTAAATTATGACAACACAATATTTTCAGTATAAAATGCTCCACAATTAAAAATTTATTAATAATTACTAGTATAAAATGTAACACGCAATTTGTTCATTTTATCGTCTAAATCAAACTTTAAGTCTCAAAACACAAGAGTAAAAACTGAACATCGCAACACAACCGATCCTTTGGAATGTCCTTATTCCACACGCACATAAACATTTTATGGTATATTTCATAGTCGTCCTCACATTAACGGACGCCATTTTCAGACCGAAATTCGTGGATATAAAATCTCTCCCCCCCTCGTCTCTCTCCGCTTCCGATTATATAACGTTATTTACGTACAACCATGTATGTGATTTTTTCAATGCTCACCATTGGTATCTTGGGAACGGTTAAAGATACAAGGTCATGACAATTAAGAATCTGAAAAGTAATCCAGGATACTTTGATTGATTCTTGATTTATCACGAAAAAACTAAAAATTGAGGTTTTAGAAAAAAATTATTTTCTTCCGTACCATTGACGCTATTTCATTCAAACTTGATAACTTTATGTTTTTTACCACTCTGAGTTTGAAGATGTCAATAGAAATTGTCTAGGCATTCTAGAATATGGCGGCCATAAAAATAAAAAAGTTGATTATCGCAGTTTGAAATCTAAAATGCCTAGAAAATCTCTGTTGACATCATTCAAGTTGGAGTGTGTGTGTTTTAAAGACCACCAACAGCTAACGTTATTTGAACCTAGCACCAATTCAAACTTTCAATTCATTAATTTTGATTTAATAATAAATTGAAAATCCAATTGACACTTTTACCAGCTCTCGGGCTAGAACCCGGAAACTGGGGACTTGTAATAAAGGAACCATAGCAACGCCATGTAAACAACAGCATTGCTACTCTCTTGGCTATTCTCAAGCCCTCAAGTTGGAGTGGTCAAAAACATAAAGTTACCAAGTTTGATTGAAACAACGTAAACGGTAGGGAAGATAATAATTTTTTTCTGAAACTACAATTTTTATTTTTTTGTGAGAAATTAGAAACCAATCAAAATATCCTCGATTTTTTCAGATTCTTCATCGTTATGAAAAAGCGCAACTTTTCTCTAATTTAACTGACCTTGTAGCTTTAGCCGTTCCCTGCAAGATACCAATGGTGAGCATCACCAGTCACCACCCTGTATACACCACTCTCATGTTAATCCAAAGTAAAAACTTTCAAAAGATATAGAAATTATAACGACGTATATAAAATTACCATTTTGTTTTATTAATTTTGGCTCCTGAGCTGTCGGCACTGCTCTACAACGTACAGTTATTTTCTGGAATTGTTCAACCTAAATGCTTACAATTTTTACATTGTTTTGTATAACTGAACACATAATAATTAATTCTATTTATCCTTGCGCGATATTTTCATTAAGGCCGGTTCTCACGGGGCGATTTTAGTTGATCAACTTTAGTTGATCAACTAAAATTGAACTTAAATTGAACAACTTTTCGTTCCCACGTTTCAATGAAAATTGATTGACTGTTTCAACTTCAAAATGGCGCCAAATGCAGTTTTCCATGCAGGTCTAGGAATAATAGCCACTTTAAGGGACGAACTAAAAAAAAATTTAATGAAAATGACGAAACAACGCAAAAAACGTCGTTTTTGGGTTAGACGGTGGATTTCGAGAAGATATCAAATTTAATTTTATTTTTAATGTCCGCTATAGACAGGTCTTCTAACCTCATTTCACTCTTTATAATATGTAATGCATTTTCTCGGCAATCTTTATCTCTGTATGAGTCTAATTTGTGATTCCACAAACAATCGTGTTTTTGATACAACTCTAAGAAATTTAATGTTAATTTTTCTGACCACTTCATTATTATAAATAATAATATAACACTTCGGAACACCAGACATTGACAGTACTCATATTGACAGACGAATGAACTGAAGTTGACTGACAATACAATAGTTCGCAGTTCACACGCTTCAAATAGCAGTTTCAACTAGTTTAAAGTTGAATATGACTCATACTTGAACGATAAAGTTAGACTCAGTCCAACTTTTGTGGAACCGACTAAAATTGATCAACAAAAGTTGAAATATAGGTTCTCACGCTCATTTTCATTCGATTTTAGTTGATCAACTAAAGTTGATCAATTAAAATCGCCCCGTGAGAACCGGCCTTCAGAATAGTAATAAAGCCATACCTCCACCATAAATACCCGTTCTTCCACCAGAAGTTATAAAAATGAGAGTCGAATAAAATAATTGATTTTGAACCTCAAAATCTTCCAAATCAAACCTAATATCACAATTTTCGCATTGTTTTGTATAACTGAACATATAATAATTAATTCCATTTATTGCCCGATATTTGCATCAGGATAGTAATAAACCCGTACCTCCACCATAAATACCCGTTCTTCCACCAGAAGTTATAAAAATGAGAGTCGAATAAAATAATTGATTTTGAACCTCAAAATCTTCCAAATCAAACCTGATATCACAATTTTCGCATTGTTTTGTATAACTGAACATATAATAATTAATTTCATTTATTGCCCGATATTTGCATCAGGATAGTAATAAACCCGTACCTCCACCATAAATACCCGTTCTTCCACCAGAAGTTATAAAAATGAGAGTCGAATAAAATAATTGATTTTGGACCTCAAAATCTTCTAAATCAAACCTGATACTGCTCAAAAAAGCCAAAAGTGAATTAACAGGCATTATGGCATTTCAATATAATATCATTACGTGAACTCAAATTTTTATCCATTTAATGCATTTCTCAAAATAACCTACTTTTTTACAATTCAAATAGAAGGAATATATAAGAAATGGTTAATAGTGCGTTGAAAAAGCAAGAAATGCTTTTAGATAAAATTATATAATTTAATAAAATATGAAGTCGGTTAAAAAGTATATATTTTTAATGAAATTGGCGCCGACCTCAAAATTTTATTATTTTCCTCTTTTTAGTAGCTTTTTTGAAGGAGGTATTTTTTTGTTATTAAGTTTTTTTTAGTATAAGTAGAATCTGTTCTTGAACTAGAATGAACGCAACGCGCCATTATTTCAGGCAACATTGGAAACGTCACCACCCACGCAATGCTTGTAGGTACGCGCGAATGTAACGCGGCCATAGAAACTGTCGGTATGCGTAGCATTCTGTCTGCATGCGGTGCGTGAGCGTTAGCATGAGGGGCGTGAGGGTGTGCGTGAAAGTGTATGTTGGTGAGAATACCACCACAATATCGATGGAACCGCGCAAACTCACTGATGCGTACATTTTACACACACACACACACAAATATAATGTACATACCCGGCAAGCGTCTGTATTTAGATTGGTACAAATATTTGTGTGCTACATGGTACAAAATAACGTTTTTATTTGCACGTCGCTAAAACTCGATGTGGAAAACAAATATTAGATATTTTCAAACTTTAAATCAATAAGCAATTGTTTTCGTTAAGGCTGTCAACAGTCAAAGGTCTGATGGTAGGTAGTTTTGACCGGTTTCGAGTAAATAATTCTCGAGGTAGTTCAATAGTTCCATTATTAAGTATGATTCACACATATCCAACCTGCACCGGCACGTAGCGAACAGACAAAATATTGAGTAATGTATTTATGGCGCAATCCTCACCTATACTGCCGGCTCCGCACAGACACAGTACGGAACAGCACAGCGCCCGCTGGAATTCTTTGAAATAATGTTTTGCTGGTGACGGTCGGTGTCTGTACCTGTATTTACGGTCGGTGCCGGTGTAGTGTGAATGACAAACGTAGCCGACGATGTCATCGTAAGGTCTACACAATACACGTTTGAAACAAAACTTTCCCCACCACAGATATCTTGATACAAAACTCGTAGTCTTATGACTGCTAGCAAGTTGTTCCTATCAGGTGGACGAGGTCGGAGTCGCGTATTACCGATGGGTCATTAAAGATTAGGTAAATTAAAATATTTATTCTAAAAATAAAGTCAGTATTTAGATTTTAGACAATTCATTTTCGATGACACAAAAAACGAATTTGATTCGCCAACAAAAACTATATGAAGCCGCTAAATTATTTGAAAATATTGTAAAACATTTTTAATTGCATTATTCAGTGTAAACGATTCATTTACAAAAAAAAAGTACATCACAGTGTTTATGATAGTCCAACATAAAAAATACACACTGCCAACGTTCAATAAACAAAGATATTAAGCATTATTCGACAAACGGGCAGTAAAGTTTAAAATTTAATAAGCAATACAAATTTATTCGCTTTGGTTTCTTTGCTAGTTTAAATCATTATGATTAATTATATTTAATTAATTTAAAAAACATATCTATTGCTTTTCATAGGTATTACATTTAAACATCATCTAAAATTACTATTTTTTCTTAATATGTACTCATTTAGGGAAGTCTATTTTAATTTCTATACTTACCCCAAATCAAATATCTCATACAAATTTAAATTTGGTTTAAATTCTAAACCGATGCAAGTATATTTATTTTATTTATTGTAGATTATAGACGCGTCGACAACTCAGGTCATTAGTGTCTTCAACACAACAAATAATCCATTTGTGTATTAGAATCCGCTAGCCGGCATACACAACCCGACTGATACGAGCTCGGGTCCCTGGGAGCGCTAATTCCCACAAAACATTGAAATACAAACTACATTCCAAGTTTCCCCCGAGGGAACTAACTGAGAACTAACGTTGGTTCTTGACAACAAATTATTCAATCACCCCGTATTTATAACATAAATACATACAGTATACACACTATGTGTTTACAAACACACTCGTGTACGAACATTCATTAAATGGACATAATTTAAACATGTTCGCATTGTTTTGTCACCGCGGGCGGCCTTATTTGTCAACTGCACTGATTTCACATATTTGTACAAACATAATGTATGTGATACTGATGCATATTGTATATATATTTGTGTAATTTACATATCAAATGTATTTTTGTTATAAAAGCATAAAACACACATATACACATTATTTTTCTCTCTCTATCTCAAGGAACACCTGCCATGGACGGGGACCTCACTTGAAAAAGTCCATACCACAAAAGTACACACGACGGAGATGGAGATGTTGAGATGGACAGGAGGTATCATCCTGTTAGACAGGGTTAGAAAACATATCCGTGGAAGCTTTAATATCCGACCTATCGAAGAAAAACTCTCCGAAACATGGACATGTGATGAGAAGACCTAAAGATCACGTGACCAGACAAGTCTTGAGCATATAAATACCAGTCCGAAGAAGCGAAAAAGACCCCTTTAAACTTAAGGATGTCCGTTATCAAAAACGACCTGAAGAAAGCTCAAGTAATTAATAATGATACGACAACTCAGAACCGAAGTGTATGGCGAAAAATAACGAGGAGAGCCGACCCCAAATAAAAAGAAATAAGGCAAAGCAAAGAGAAAGAGGCTTTGAAATCTAACACCGATTCTACAGAATAGCACCATTAATCTATATATATAAAACAGTTCCGTTACTGACTGACTGACTGATTGACTGACAGACAACGCCCAGGTCAAACCGCTGAAGATATAAACTTGAAATTTAGACAGTAGGTTCCTTTTGTGATGTAGGCACCCACTAAGAAAGGATTTTTCGAAATTCAGCCCCTAAGGGGATTAAATAGGAAATGAAAGTTTGTATGGAAATTCGTCGTTTTTGAAGTTAGAAGCATGAAATTTTGCACAGGAGTTTCTTATATAACGTAGGTGAGCACTAAGAAATTTTTTTTTGAAAATGCATCCCCTAAAGGGGCTAAAAAAGGGATGAAAGTTTGTATGGAAGTTCGTCATTTTTAAAGTTAGAAGCATGACATTTTGCACAGGAGTTCCTTATATTACGTAGGTGAGCAATAAGAAAGGATTTTTAAAAATTCATCCCCTAAGGGGGTTAAATAGGGGATGAAAGTTTGTATGGAAGTTCGTAATTTTTTAAGTTAGAAGCATGAAATTTTGCACAGGAGTTCTTTATATAACGTAGATGAGTAATAAGATAGGATTTTTGAAAATTCATCCCTTAAAGGAGTTAAATAGGGGATGAAAGTTTTTATGGAAGTTCATCATTTTTGAAGTTAGAAGCATGAAATTTTGCACAGGAGTTCCTTATATAACGTAGGTGAGCAATGATGTATTAATAAAATTCGATCGAACGAGCGAAGCGAGTGCGTTATGTATTATTAATATTCGAGCGAACGAGCGAAGCGAGTATGTAATGTATTAATAAAATTCGAGCGAACGAGCGAAGCGAGTGAGTATTGTAATATTAATATTCAAACGAACGAGCGAAGCGAGTGTGTAATGTATTATTAATATTCGAGCGAAACGAGTGAGTAATGTATTAACAAAATATGAGCGAACGAGCGAAGCGAGTGAGTTATGTTTTATAAAACTCGAGCGAATAAACACCACCAGACCGGCTTCGCTTCGCAGGAGGAGAATTTTTCGCGGGGGGGGGGATAATAAATCATAAATCGAAAAATACGTGGGCGAAGCCACGGGTAAAGGCTAGTATCACATAAAACAATATTAATCAATCTGTTTTCTGATCGCTATTTAACGCCCTAGTAAATGATTGTATAATAACGCAGCCTGCATAGTAAAGCAGCAGATACAACTTGTAGTGTACACAAGTAGGTGCAGGTGCATATGTTCCATTCCATTGTCCGCTCGCGCTGGTATAGTTGTAATATTTGTATAAATTGCATCTCAATTCGTTCTATTGATCCAGCCGGCGATATTACAACACAGCATTTCAACCAATACAAATGACACGAACCAAATATCCTATAGTTCAGTTCGGAAATTGTAAGCAGTGACTACTACTTATAGTTTCACAATGCAATATAAGCGGCACAGTTTTTATGCATGGAAAAATTTAGAAACTTGTATGCTTTACATTGTTTTATTGCTTTACCGCTCAGGTAACTATACTGCCTTATTTTAAATTTAAACCTGTATTAAAGAAACGTTTGCTTTCTCATTGTTTATATTCAGTAATTGATTTTAAATTTTAATTTTATATTTTATACTCAATTTGTACTTGTATTTGTATTTGACATGTCAGATGAAATGTTTTTTTTTCTTATTTACAAATATATCTATCTATCTATCTATCTATCTAAGCTTGTTAGTAACTTAGTATTAGTCACTGCCTACAATTTCCGAAGTGAACAATACATCACAACATAATATGATATTGTTACGGATCACCCTGTATATAAACGTCAGACAGAAATTCTGAGAAGCGGTGTCTGTTTGCTGAACAACGAGTAACTTCACGAACATTCTAGAGAACGCTAGAACGCGCTGTGCCTAAGCCAAGCGGCCTATATAAGCAAGCGAGTGCGAGGAAGTCAGGCAGTCAATGGTGAGTTTTGCAACCAAGCGGATCAGTGATGTAAATATTAGTCAATCAACGGTCGATTCAGTCAGCACAGTGATATCATTAGTGGAGTGGATATAAATAAATAGTACTGAAGTAACTGAGTAAATGACTGACATAAATAAACGTTAGAAATAAATCTGATATAAATACAGTGATACAAATAGTTCCGTGATATAAATTCACCTGATAAAATAAATATTAGTGTAGTCAATTGTATATAGTTAAGTGTTAATTACTTGTGTTGATTGTTAGAACTGACTTTTGGTTGTTGTATTTATTATTGTTGTGTTTTTAATTATTGTAAATAAATATTGTAAAATATTTATTCCGCCAACTCAGAAAACAGTTTTGTAACAATATGTATATGTATAATAATGTAATCTACGAATGCCTTATATTATAAGTATACAAAGTATCAGCAATAATGAACAACAACTGGGCCTTGTAGAATGCAGAGGTGAAGTAAACTAACCATAGAGATATCATAGATAGAGTAGGGAAGTCATATGCAGAACTGTACGTAAGTGACAGTGTCAGGTTGAAAAAAAGAGATAGAAAACGAAGCAGTTCTCTTTTCCTCGTCTTCTGACGCATTTGTGAATTAAAAATTTATAATTGGTATTGTTAATTTAAATATGTAACCATGGTTATGTATTTGTGATAGAAAAACATAGAAATGTTTATGATATTTCTATGAAACTAACCCACAACATTTTCATTATAGCAGAATTAAGATCTAATTCAATGATTTACTTGACTTAAAATACTTTGGCAACAAAATTTACAAAATTATGATGCAGCTATTCCGTTTTTGAAAAAAATTGTAGGTTAGTTTACCTCTTATCGACCCAATTACAGTATCGTTAAGACCATATTATGTTCCCAAATTAGGGTTCGTAGTACACTTTTAGGGATTCGCAAAAAAATGTAATTCCGCAATTATCTACTTATCAAAAAACAACATTTGTATACGTCCATCTGTATTTTTTCGCATATTAAATCCCACTGAATTCACAAAACTCGCGCAAATCACAATATGCCTCAATTTTCCAAACAAAGAAAAATTTAACCGAAATGAGTGGATTAGACTTACAATGGATACTACAAAGAAAAAAACAACTTGAATACTTTACCGCACGATAGAAAACTAACGATAAAGAAAATAATGGAGGATTTAAGATTTTGAAATAAGTATTATTGTAATATCAAGGACAGAGAGAAAACTGAACGAAGGTGTTTCGCGAGGGTGAAAACATAGTACCTATGTAAAATGAGACCTCCAAAATAAATCGATCAAACAACTTCCAGCTTTCTGAAAATGATTCCCGATTTGGTGATTGGCCTAAAGTATAGCAATTGTGCAATAAAATAAACCACACTTGTCTTTATGTCTACCGACGTTCGATGGATACATGCTGGTCTATTTTTTTAACAACAATCTCAGCAATCAGTGTTCTGTTTTTATACGGTTGTATGTACATACGGTAGATAAAGAAGAGGTACCCCGATGATGAAGACTAATGGTGCCGTAACGAGCTATCGACGTACCGCGCAGCTTTGTTAAGGCGCCGTCCGCGCCAATACACGCGATATAGGGTTGAACCAATAACAATGTATAACATTGGAAACTCTCTTGATATGAATAGAGTTTGCACAAACTCTGATGCACAAAATTCGAAACAAATTGGACACGACCTCTGATTGAAAATATCTAGTGTGCTTAAAACCGACTGAAGATTAAAGGACGCCAGGACTCAAGGACTTTAAGAAGCAAGACTCAGAAATCTAGACTGAGGAACTTAATGGTTGAAAATGTTATCCAAAAGGCACGAAACGTCGTAACACTGCAATAGAGATTTGGTTCACAGAACCTATAACAAAACAGCATCTTCCATGGACATCCAAAACATCAACTCTCGAATGATTTATACCTATTCCAAATAGAAATTAGTCACTAAGCAAATAAATCTAAACATCTTATTCCAATTAGTGATGAGCAAAGCAAGACCAAGACCAAGACTTGGACAGTCTTGGTCTTGGTCTTGCTGATTCAGTCTTGGTCTTGCTCAAATATGTCTGGTGTTGGTCTTGGTCTTGCTGATTCAGTCTTGGTCTTGGTCTTGCTCAAATATGTCTGGTCTTGGTCTTGCTTATTTAGTCTTGATCTTGGTCTTGCGTATCAAGTCTTGGTCTTGTTCATTTTATCTGTCTTTTTTTAGTTTTTTACTTCTGAAGATCATCATAGTTATAAATTAAAAATAATTCACAATCTATTATAAACTAACAAAATACATTCATTTTATTAAAATGTTAAAAAATATCAAAATTACATCATTTTTAACACGCTTATTCATTCGGTCTTGGTTTTGGTCTTGCGAAGAAGCAAGACTAAGACCAAGACTGCAAGACCAAGACCAATTTTGCTCATCACTAATTCCAATAAATCTACAAAATAACCAATTTCTATAGACACAAAAAACTAAAATGCAAAAAGAGTTTTGTAAGTGAGAACCCAATGTCAACATATTTGTATAAGTTTAATAGTGAGATAAGCTTTTCACTTTTATGAAATTCCATTTTATATCGTCGCATACGTAATTGAAACTATATTTGGTTATAAATCGATCGATGTTGAAATATCAGTTTTGTTCACCCCTGGATTACAAAAAGCTTTCGCCATTCAACTTCTCTCTATCTAGTTTGGCTGCTTCAACTATCATTTATTGTAAACATTTATTCTGCAGTGCAGAGTGCAGATAAAAAAAGTCTACACGATTTATTTTAGCTCATTTTCTCTTTACCGGATATCTCCTAGTTTTCAGTAAAAAGAAGAGGCAATTTTTCAGTGTCAATGTATAATAAAATCTGTATGTCAAAACAACAGTAAGTATAAAAATATATAATGTTATATTATTAAAAATAATATTAAAGAATCTAGTGTTGCCGTCTAAATCTAGACTTTCTAGACTTTTGTCTTGTCTTGTCTAGATTTTTAAGAAAAGACTTGCAAAAGCCTTGTCTAGAAATTTTCAAAACAAGACAAGACTTATTTTATCTAGATCAAGACTCTTGCCAAAACTCTAGACAATTTTCAAGAATCCAGATAAACCACTCGGTTAATCTAGACTCTTGAAAATAATCTAGTCTTGATATTAAACAAGACAATAGTTTTTAAATCTAGACTTAGACTTAGTGAAGTCTTGATACTTCAAGAAAAGACAAGACTTTGAAAGTTTTGTCAATTGTTGTGTCTAGACGGCAACACTAAAAGAATCTGAACTTAAAACTTGGCACCCAGTTAGATCACAATTCTTTTTTCGGCGAAGCTGTTCTTTGTACGGAACTTGGTCCCTTTTTCACATTTATGTTTTTGGTGAGACCATCATTAACACCTTCTGTTATATCTAGATCTAATCAGTAAGCTGGATTTATGAATATTTTAACGTCTTAAAATCTATCGAAATTCCGTGCACTAATAATAGAATACTTTCGCTAGTAGCGCATCTATGTAAGATACGAAGCAAATACGAAGTACTATCATATTGTATATAAGTACATTAATACGGCATACGGTTCACGTAATCGGTCTAGTACTTAGATGGTTTCCACTGTGTAAGCTGAAACCTCGACGGAATGTCAACACCACACGCACACAAACACATACACGCGTGATGTCATGTAATGCATGAACACCAATACACAGGCGGCATTGTCTGGTGCCCCCGCGAGTTCACTCCGACGTTGGCTCTCGAACCCTGGGGTTACGAACACCCCCACATGCTCTTATATACAGTGTGTACGGCATTATATAATTGACCAGCGTCTACTTTTAATGTGAAACATCTTTAGGCACGGGTGTAAAATCGTTTGAATGGAACGTCGTTCTAATGTTACGTCGTTCAGAACGCACGTCTCGTCATCCCGCACTATACTGTTACACAGTCGCTATGTTACGTGTATTTGTGTAAATATCTGTGTATTGCTGTTTCAATACTTTCACATGGTGAGAGTTTCTCGCAGGGCGGGGGGGGGGGGTAAAAAATCATAAATTCTTATCTCTGGAACTACTGAACCGATTCTAAAAGTTCTTTCACTAATTATCTTCGCAGGGGGGGGAGCTATGAAAATGTTTTACATCTGCCAGGCGTCCCACGACGCCTCACATTTTTTTTATTTATTTATTGTAGAAAATAGACGCTCGAGAACTTAGGTCATTAGTGTCTTAATTACATCAAAACTAAACGACATCACAAAACATTCATGAGCGAGGTGGAATTCGAACCCACGACAGCTTGCTCCAAAGGTCAGCACGCCATTACATCAAGCTATCGTCTAGCATCTACTTCTTGTCCAAATGCCTTAGCTAAACACGGGTCAACGAGAATACTTTAATGAGAAAATTCTTAAAGAAATGGTAGATTCGAAATTTGAACTATATTTAAGTATTTAGGTACCTATAAATCACTCAAATCAGCACTATCGTAATTTCCGACTGAATGTTAGTTAGCTTTTTTACAAAACACCTACTTCCAATTTTAATTACGGCCAAAAAATTTTATATTAATTGCTATGGTTAGTAATTAATATTAATTTTCATAAATATTGTCATTTTTATGTACTTGAAAAAGTTTAAATATATAAACGAAACGTCGTACATTTAATTTAATAAATAAAATATTTTGTCCACTATCCTGCGATTTTTCTTAATTTTGTTATAATATAATAATTATTAAATAGAGCAGTAGCCATTCCACAAGCATATTATACTTTTCTTAACGTAATCAGTCGGCAACCTGCCATCGTGATGTTAAACGTCAAACAATTAAGATATACAAGGAAAAAATCAGAAGCCACTGTCAGGACTTGAACCCGAAATTCCCAGTTTCCGGCTCTATTTAATAATTATTATATTATAACCACAAAAAACTTTACTCATTTTTGTATTTAAAAACGGTCTTGTCTAGACTTACGAGTTATTAATATTAATAATGTTTATAACTTAAATAAAATCCGCTCTCGCATGAAGTGTGATTTAGTGTTGAAATAGATATATATATAGGAAAAGAACAGATCCCACTCTCGGGGCACTGTGGAGTAAGGTAACTCATCCAACGAGAAATTGGGTGTCCTGGTTCAAGTCCTGGCAGTGGCTGGCATTTGTGAATTTAATTGCGGTGTAAGAGTCTAATCATATTGATTATTAATTTCCTTTGTTTAGATAAATAATAGTACAAAAATTAAAAAAATAGCCTTAACTTGTATACGATTATATAACAGACACACGGTATTCATGTGCACGTAAATATAAATGGCTTAGGACTAAAAGGCGAATCTAAACACACATACAGACATACAGACACAGGACATAATATTAAATAGCTACGTACGCATGTACGTATATCAAATATATATATATAAATTAAATAAATATCTATCTATCTATCTATCTATCTATACATTTAAAGAAAAATAAAACGTCATAACTTAAATTTTGCTGGCGTTATGGAGAACACAGAATAAGTTACAATAAAATATTTGTAAAAATTTTTTTATATACAAGCTTTTATTGAAATGTACTAAAAAGGAAAAAAATAATTTTTAATAATTTAAGTTCATAATTATTATAAAAGCGTGGGTTGTAAACTCTACGATAGTTTATTAGTCACGACCCACGCTTTTATAATTATGAGTCTAAATTATTAAAAATTATTTTTTATTTTTTAGTACAGTTCACCAAAAACTTGTCTTTAAAAAGTTGTTTTACAATTAATACTTTATTTTTTAAATTTTTAGTTGCGTTTTAATCTATGCATTAATTCATATATTTTTTTCCAAACAAAAATTCAAATTAAACAATTTTGAGAAGGATTCACAATAATCCTCAAATATTTTCAAATTGGAGCAGTGGCGTAACTACCGGTGTGTGATCTGCGCGACGGCACCCGGGCGCAGTCCTCCAAGGGGCACCAAAATAAATATTAATATTAAAATTAAGGACCATTACTACCTTTTCTGTTGTGTTTCAATCAAACTGTGTATTAAGGACGCAAAAATTTACTCGCACAAGAGTGTCAAGTGGTCTAGTTACGCCACTGAATTGGCTTTCTAAAATTTTGGACCTAGGTTGTCGAACGTCTATAATCTAATCTAATCTAAAGTTTTGAAAAGCAGCGACGAAATGATCAACTGAAAGCGAACAAAGTAGTTAACCATAGCGTATCTCATCGCCTGCCGGGATCACGTTAGGTCAAACAATTCAAACCTAATCGAATGTGAAGAACTGCGAAGGAAACGCCACTTCTGGAAAACGTCTGTAAATGGTGTACCATTTACGACGGACGTTGGGGATGCACAACTAACTGCTACATATATGCCCACTTTGGGTCATTGTTAGGGCTGGCATTACACACCGTGCATTATTTTCATGACAAATTCTTTTTAGGATTTTAACCTTTATAAATCAAGAATGAACATTGATCGCCGTGCCAAACCCTGCTAATATTGAAAATAAAGTTTTAGCTAATGCATACATTAAGTACGTATATCATTGTGTGAATTTATTCGTGAACTAAAAAAATACCTCTTAAATCATAGATATATTAAAATAATTAGGTGTTCAATATGTAATTATGTGTCGAATGAAATTGATCCGAAGTCGATATCATTATTTGTTCTCGAGATATGAGAGACGAAAAAAGTTCACCAACGTGCGAACATATGTACACACACACAGAGACAGACATATCTCTAAAAACAGTAGATTCGGACTCTAGGAACTTCAAAACGTCCATGGATATGTCAAAAATTTTCATTCGCAAAATCGAATTCCCAATATCATTTCAAAGTCTGCACCAAATGAAATACGCAACAGTCAAGCTTTCCGGGTGCTGTGTGACCAATTTTGTTTGGATTTGAAAAAATGATTTTTTATTTTGAAACAATTCCGATATTTCTCGCTAATTCTCTTGTAATTTCTTGTTATTAAATATTACACTTTTCTTTTTTTTGCAGGTACATGTATTTGACATTTTCTCGCATTATTTTGTGTTTATCGAGAAAAAAACAATATTAATAACATAACAACTTAACGAGGGTTTGTAATATTAATATAACGCCTGACATTATAGATTTAGCTAAAAGTTCATTGTGTTACTAAATTAACCTGCATGATAACAAAAATGCATCTCTTATTAGCAAATGTTAATTTGTTTATTATTTTTTTACCAAAAATTAATTGAATATAAATAGACTGTAAAATACTTATAGTTTAAACAGCCGGCATACCAGGTTATATTTAATAATACATTTTTTCCATAAATACTAACAAATAAAATGAGAAATTTGTACTTACACTAGGTATATTGTCGTTGTTGCAAACAGCTTCTGACAGCAGACGATCTCTAATCTCCCAAGCGAAAATCGACGGACATTCACGTTTATAGTCAGCTATTTTACTGACAACCGGGGCGGTCGCCACCCGGGGCTTCGAACCGCCAATCGCGCGAGGTTTTATTGAACCAGTCTCATAATATCTGCAACAAATAAAATTACAGTTTTAAAATTGTCACCCAACATAATATTATTCTATACTTCAGTTTGTGGCTGCCCCCAGATGTAGAGCGTCGATAATTTAAAATCTATCTATCGAATAATTAAGAGCATAGATAAATAAGACATATGAAATAATGCATTTAATGTTCGTTGTTCTACAATATGTCGTCACCGCGATTTCCCCTTATTTTTAACTGTTATTAGTATCTAGTGTCGCCAGATGCTTGGAGTCATATCATGACATCCCACCAGGTCGCACTCTCAATCCTACTAAGTCCCATAAATTTTCAAATCATTGACGACGGAACTGTATAACGTTGCCCACTTATACAAATTCAGGGCATTCCAGATCACTGTTCGCCGAATGGCGTTTATAAAATTATATAGTTCTGCCGTCGCCGGTCGAGCTGTATAACTTTGGCCACTTACAAACTGGCGTTCCAGATCAGTATCACTGACTAGAATCATCAATCACTGTTTATAATTCATCTATCTTACAGACTCATCCGCATATGGTTTATTTAATAATACCAAAAAAATTAGAGTATAGACAAATAAGAAAAAAAGATACTTTATTAGTGTATTTGCCATATGGCACATACACTAATGGCGTCGGTCGGATGGCGGGACCTAGGGGTAGGACCAAAATTTCTCGACGTTTCATAGCCTCCTGAACAATTTGGCACCATTTTTGAAAATGTTTATATATATATATATATATATATATATATATATATATATATATGTATGTGTGTATATGTGTGTGTGTGTGTGTGTGGGCACGATAACTTTCGACAGACTTAATTGATTTAAACTAAATTTGGTACACACATTGTAAACAATCACCGCAAGAAGCCTATTTAAAATGGGCCCGATCGGACCATTTTCAGGGTTGTATTTAGGGGTTCCAAAAAGTTTGTGGACCCAAAAATACCGAAAAATTTGTCAGAATCGTTTCAAATTTGAAATTTAAAGATTAAAATGTGCTGCTAAAATTTTAATAAAATCGGCCCGACAGGAGCGGACTTTTAAATTTTATGAAAACAGAAGTTTGTTGATACGGCCATTTACTTATGGAGGGGTGTATTTAATTTGGTGCAGATGTACTGTTAAAATCCATGTCTAATATTGAAATTTAGAAAAATTTAATTATTTTAAGGGATATATTAAGGAGTTAATTTTTTTATTTTGTCAAAAAACAAACTTAAGTTCACTGTTCACATAATAATGCCACAATGCCTGTATTAGCAAATAAACTATATTGTCGGCAGGGTTTGGCACTGCGACCCGAGTTTTTTTTTATTTTAGTTTTTTAAAGAAGTCCGCACAAATATTTTAAATGGGCAGCTAAATCTCTTCAGTGAGCTACCAAGCAATTTGTGTTTGACAAAGCAGCATGTCCATTTAAAATTTCGTTTATAATTACAGAATGATAGCAAACGTCACTTACTTCAAATTTAAATCGATTACTATTTTTTCTATGTAGGCACTGTATTAATATTTTATTACAATTAAAGTAATTATAATAATTAAACGCGTCAATAATAAATAAATAAATAAATAATAAATAATGTGTACTCCTTTATTGTTCAAGGTAGACTAATCTTTTATCTAATCACGACATTACAATAAAGAATTATGTCTTATATAATTATCCTTCAATTATTTTGATTACATTATAACACAATATCATGGCTGTAAACATTTCTTTGTGTTATATATTTTTCATTTTAAATATTATGTATCTTATGTCATACTTGCCGCAGTTAAATGTAGTTAAAAAAATAAAAAGTAATTGCAAAATAATATTTTATTCAGATAATTTATAATAAAGTTGCTGTATTTCAAAAAATCAATTAATTATTCTAGAATCAAAAATTCAATTTTTACACGCATACAATTACATAATTAGCTACTTGAATTATGAAACTATGCAGTAATGATATTCCTTACGATTTTATTTAACATTTTAAATTCCAACCTCATAAGTTAGAATATTGACTAAAGGCTAAAGCCAGGACAAAAAAGCGGGAAAAAAACATTTTAAACCAATACGTAGTGTAGCGATAATGGGTAGTTTGTCTGAGTACAGGATTTGGAAAGGTTTTTGGTCTTCATCCGGCAGACAGTATGAACTAATTTTATTTGTAAATATATTTTATTAAACAAAAATATATACAAAATGATAATCATATTGTCTAAACACAGAGAAAATTTGTTCTGTAATTTCTATCGCCGGTTTAACATTAGTGATATCTCGATCTAACAATTTCCGCGTTAGCTGACCTATTTTCTTCTCTATTCGATTTATCAGTGCACACATGATAATGTATGAACATGTCTTTTAAAGTCCGTTTTTATATCGAATTGCCATCGCTAATGACCTGAGTTGTCGAGCATCTATAATCTCTCTCTTCGCTATAAAAAAACAGTCGAAAATCGTCAAATCTAGTAATCTGGAAAGTCAGATTATGTATTCAAAACTCAATGTAACGCATTTTTAGACATTTTTATGTAGTGAAAATAAATCTCTAATGATGTCAGTATAAGGCCAAATAAATCTAATTTAAAATCTACATTTATTCAAAAATAAAACTTGTTCACACTGTCTGCCAAATGGTAAAAAATCAACCCAATAATTAGTAATTACCTATAAATATTAAGGGAAACCATGCAAAATCAAAAGACTGTGACACCAATATCTTGGTGAGCGGATTCATATAGATATGATCTACTCCAGCCAAGTTTCAAATCCTTGACCACTCGCTCTAAAAAATAATAATTTACAATAGGATTCTAAATCGATGTCTGGTTAATGATATAGAGAGTATGTTATTAAAAAAATTTATACACCTTCTAGACCAAATAAAGAAAGAACCTTTTGCTGTCTTGTATAATATCAATAGTTATCTTATTAGTTTTTACCCAACTTCGCGAAAGCAAAATAAGGGTTATATTTTTCATTTGCATATATTTAAGCACTCACTTTTCTGCTTTGTTATCAGGGAAAACCTAAGCTTAGGCTCGTTATCCCGGACCTATTGCAGCAAGGAGGGCGGCTTCCACATACATGCAAAGGTTTTTCGAATATCTATTACTACTAACTATAGGTCTGAGGTCCAAGAAGGTAAACTGAGTCAAATTCGTCCCTGCTGGCACAGCAAATATCAAGTTGCCAAGAGCGTCACTAAACCTGTGCCTTTGCTTGTTATAAAAGGAAAAAAATAACTATCGCTCTCGAATCCTCCAGTTTCGAACCGAATACATTACTGCTAGAACAGCAAAACATTTAATAACAAACTCTAAAAAAACAAACTGCTCAAAATGTCTATATTGACAGAACCTAACATTTTTTCATTCAACATTATATAATTTATACTAATTTTCTTAAACGTAATACGATGTCATTGAACTCACCTTCCTAGTATTTTAGAGACGCAACCGTTGGAGACCTGGAGGATGCGTGAGATGTCGCAAGGCCTCGCTCCCGAATGCGCCAGTTCGACAATCTTCTGTCTGGTGCTGTCGGGTAACGGGCGACCGTTAACATAGACGCCGCCCAACTGATTGATTCCACTGTGACCGGCCGACGAGCAGCCGAAGATGGCGCTCTGGCTCATCGCGCTCGCCGTGTGGTGCATCAGATCCTCCTCTGTCAGGCCGACACCGCCGAACACAACAAGCACAACGTACCATTAGATATGTACCGTTCATGAATTACATCTACTTATACAAATTTTCTAAGTATACATTGACTGTAATTATTTATAATAGGCAGGGCTGGGCAGTGGCCAATGCTAAGAACTTAGTGCTTGCAATAATAAGTAATTATAGGTAACTATACAGATTTTGTGTCATTGTGATCCAGTAGACAAAGTAATTCTTCGTGGCTTAAAGGATCAAAGAAAATCAATACTGAATATTTATATACGTACATATTTATTTATTTGCACTACAAATCGTCAATAAAATTCAAATACCAACGTTTTGGCAGTGAAGATGGCATAAAACACTGTCGAAACGTTGGTATTAAATGTGAATATTGTATATTATAGTATCGATTTTCTCTGATACTTTAAGCCACGAAGAAATCTTCATCACATTGATTGCATGCTTTGAGCACTTATAATTCTTAAAGCATTTTGTAAAACAGATGCTCGATACATGATGCTTAGAGCACTTGCATAAAGACTTGCTATTAATTAAGCACGTAAGCGTTATAAACTGCTTAATAAGCATTCAACAAGCTTATTCAGGGTTAGGAATGCTTAACGAGCGTTTTAAATACTTAATTATTTTGATAAACAAAATGAATATGTTTTGAATCTTGGACTTTTGTACTATTAATGTTGGAAGTTAAAATGCTTAATTTTTTTCAAGCACTTTAGTAAGCGCTCGATGCTCTTAAGCATTTTTGAAAACGAAAGTGTTTGTTGCTTGAAAGTCCTCGATGCCCAATGGATTAGAGGTTCAGTGCTTTGCCCAGCTCTGCATATTCTAAAGCATCTAAAAATGAGTATTAATTTTTTAATCAATTGAAAGAAAATAATTTCTCATTAATCATATGCGATCGAAAAAATCATGTTTATATAAAACACAATAATAATGTGGCCGCTCATTTCTTTGTCTAAGACGCGGTTATTAAATCCTCCAATCAAATTATTTTTCAAAGGTGTGAAAATTATATAAATATGGATTACATATTTTTTTATCATTTTCCCGCAACACGAAAAATATTTCACGCAAAAAATAAACCTGAGAAAAAAACACAAAATCGAATTTTTGCATCATCTCCCTGTATACCAGGTAGGTACATGGGAAAGTAAAAAAATCATCCACAAAATTTATAGCGAGTAATTATATGTCCAAACAAGATTAGCATAACAGACTCCAAAAATTGCACCAACATAAGGCCCATAATATGAAAAAAGACTCCGCCTTTAGATTCTGAATTTTGAGAAACAAAACGAAAAGCCTTAAAAAATAAATATCTGTATACAGACTTATCCTGAACTTATCGTACAATTTTAACAGGCTGTTTTTTTTTTAAATCACGCTGGTAAATATCGCTACGTGTTCATTGGTTGCTGCGTTTTCATTTTGGCAAATTGTTGATCGTTGCCATAGCATTCGTCATTTAATAGCGTGATTAAAAAATAAAATTTTACAATAAACCCAGCATAAATTTTAGTCGCAATTCTAAACACATTATTTTCGGGAAAAATGTTTAAATAAATAATATTTACAATAAATTAAATTCCTCGCTCTCATTTTACTCCCTGTATAAACATTTAACTAAATGGACGCGTCCGTGTAAAACAACGAGAGTGTGAATGTCGAATTAATCAAGTATCCATTCTAATTGAATTTCGTTTTCAACCGCCCACTCAAATGTCTACCATTACACACCAATAGTTGTTTATATTATTGTACCCTATAAAATAATGACACAACTGTTAATATTATTATTTATTTTTATTCTGATTGAAATTTAAATTTAAAAGTGAAAAATCAAAGTATCTAGGTATTTTTGAGTATTGATTTTCATTTAATAAAATGTAGATACCTACATTATCAGGAAGTGTAACATTATACCGCGTTTATTTATATATTTGATTTTAAGTATTTTTTCGGTAAATCGATTTTTACAAATGCTATAATATTTTTGTTTAAATTTTAAATCAAAATTTTCAGGTTGAGAAAAAATGACATGATTTTTATTTATGAAAAGATTTATTATTGAATAGCCACAATAATAATGAGACAAGCACTAATTTATTTGGTTGTATATTAATAATTAAAATGAATCAATTTCAACTCAATTAAATAGGCACAAAATCTATCGTTTGCCTGTAGTACATATATAGATTTTATGGTTACAGTCTATATATATAAAACAGTTCCGTTACTGACTGATTGATTGACTGACAGACAACGCCCAGGTCAAACCGCTGAAGATATAAACTTGAAATTTGGACAGTAGGTTCCTTTTGTGACGTAGGCACCCACTAAGAAAGGATTTTTCGAAATCCAGCCCCTAAAAGGGTTAAATAGGGGATGAAAGTTTGTATGGAAATTCGTCATTTTTGAAGCTAGAAGTATGAAATTTTGCACAGAAGTTTCTTATATAACGTAGGTGAGCACTAAGAAATTTTTTTTTGAAAATTCAACCCCTGAGGGGGTTAAAAAGGTGATGAAAGTTTGCATGGAAGTTCTTTATTTTGAAGTTAGAAGCATGACATTTTGCACAGGAGTTCCTTATATTACGTAGGTGAGCAATAAGAAAGGATTTTTCGAAATTCAACCCCCAAGGGGGTTAAATAGGGGATGAACGTTTGTATGGAAATTCGTCATTTTTGAAGTTAGAAGCATGAAATTTTGCACAGGAGTTCCTTATATAACGTAGATGAGTAGTAAGAAAGGATTTTTGAAAATTCATCCCTTAAAGGGGTTAAATAGGGGATGAAAGTTAGTATGGAAGTTTGTAATTTTTTAAGTTAGAAGCATGAAATTTTGCATAGGAGTTCCTTATATAACGTAGATGAGTAATAAAAAAGGATTTTTGAAAATTCATCCCTTAAAAGGGTTAAATAGGGGATGAAAGTTTGTATGGAAGTTCATAATTTTTGAAGTTAGAAGGATGAAATTTTGCACAGGATTTCCTTATATAACGTAGGTGAGCAATAATGTATTAATAAAATTCGATCGGACGAGCGAAGCGAGTGAGTAATGTATTATTAATATTCGAGTGAACGAGCGAAACGAGTGAGTAATGTATAATTAATATTCAAACGAACGAGCGAAGCGAGTGTGTAATGTATTAATAAAATTCGAGCGAACGAGCGAAGCGAGTGAGTAATGTGTTAATAAAATCCGAGCGAACGAGCGAAGCGAGTATGAGTTATGTAATATAAAATTCGAGCGAATAAACACCACCAGCCCGGCTTCGCTTCGCAGGAGGAGAATTTCTCGCGGGGGGATAATAAATCATAAATCGAAAAATACGTGGGCGAAGCCACGGGTAACGGCTAGTATACATATAAATACAGTAAATGCCTTATATGTACATTGTACATATTAAACTAAATTCTCAATCCTTATTTAGTTCTATTTGGCTTTTATGCCCGGAGCTTATGCTTTGTGTTTGTAAGTAGGCGGTTGAAAGTCAGAATCAGATCGAAACTGTGTGTGAGCGGGAGAAAAAGCCATGTTCACATATACCAACTACTAAAATATTTGTACATAGTGACTTCATTTTGCTAAGAAACAAAACACGTAAAGTAAAAAGTTTTTAAATATTTCAAATATTTAATTTCATTTTATTTGGAAATTTGTCAATTTCTTTGTAATGTATTTATACTGCATTTTCACATTTCAAGATCGCGGGATATCGTTATCAGTTCACAAAAAAAATCATCAACCTAGAAAATTGTTGCACGAAATTTGGTGAACCCGAAATTTGCAATCTGTTAAGTTATACTTTCATCCGATAAGTTTTTCTTTTAAAAATAAAGAAAACTTAGTTGATTAATAACGTTCAATTTCTATAAATTATTATTTGAGTAAAGGTAACTTAGACAATGACACAATGTTTTTACTTGTTAAATGCACAAAGTTTCGTTATATTTTATAACTTCATCAGGCAAAATATATTACTTGAAAACAGCATCTTATAGCTATAGAAAACTCATTGATCATATTAATCATATTAAATATATCCACCATTGGTTATTATTGTATTTGAATTGACAATATTTATATTAGAAATCGTGTCCATCGTGATTATAATAAAATTAAGAAAATCGCAGGATCATTTTTTTTATTTTTATGTACTTGAAAAAGTCTAAATATATAGAGGAAACGTCGTACATTTAATTAAATAAATTCAATATTTTGTCCACTATCCTGCGATTTTCTTAATTTTATTGACAATATTTTAAACTGAATGACAAGCAACATATGGCTTGTCATTCAATCTAAAACAGTGTCATCTATGGGCTCGGGATGTCAACGGTGTAGCAACAATTGGTTAGGTCTATTCTAGACCAAAGATGCACGTCGTATTTAAAATTCTATAGGCTACAAACAAAATAATTGGCATAGCATTGTTATTATCAGTCAACATTTTTTGTCTTTTTACTAATTTGTTAAGGCCATAGATATGAAACAAAAATAGTAGATTAATACGCAATATATGTCAGTTATAATTTTTTATTTTGTCGTTATAGAAATACAGAGTACAGAGTATACTATATATAAGAGATTAACGGGAACTTGGACCGTGGGTTGATTGAAACTCAGTTAAAGTTTTAAATCGCAACGTTTCGTCTATATTTTAGACTTCTTCAGGGTCTCTGAAATATAGACGAAACGTTGCGATTTAAAACTTTAACTGAGTTTCAATCAACCCACGGTCCAAGTTCCCGTTAATCTCTTATATATAGTTACGATGAACATGACAACTAAAAACAGAGTATACTGTTTTGAAAATTTGAGAAATAACTCATTAGCCGAATTACACAGCAACTGTGAACTGTGAGTTACACTTCATCAACATGATTCAAGTCCAATTTAAACTATGTGAACCATTCTTTACATCTTTATATGTAATATAAGTATAGGCTGTTTTGAAAATCAGAGAGATAGCAGAAGTTACCGCATTACAAAGAGATTTTGTGGAGGCAACACTATTCACTAATTCCATACGCGCACACACACATGCATCGCACATAAATACGTGTATATGTACGACGTGTCTACATACATACAAGATTATAATGCACTTAAACCCCTTTTATCTATTCTATAGTTACATATATACATGCCATGTGAGGTAAAGTTGCCTATAGAATCTTAATTATAAAACAAAATTCTCCTGCCCGTCACCCAAAAATTCTCCAACAAATGAAATTTACACAGTTTATAAAAGTGAAACTGTATTAGCCTCGTTTTTTCCCCCGTTCAGTTACGCATGTCGAGCGTCACGTCACGTCCAATCGAAGCGATCGCCCAGACCAGTACTCATCGAAAAGTAGCGACTTTTATGTTCATAACTATATTGTACGTCTACATAACTATAATATCGTGATCACCAACAATTGAATCTGGATTATTTTTTCTTAGCTACGCTAGAAAATTGAATGTCGCTTTAATAACAATTAATCTAAAAAAAATCAATTGACCGATCCCATCTAGAGAAAACAATTCATTTAGAATTAATTTTAATTCAATATTAAAGCGTTTTATTTATTTAAAGTATAAGTACTTACATAAAATTGTATTTACACCGATATATGCTAGAGTAAGTTATCCCGAGTATAGCTAGACGCTAATGACCTATGTTGTCGAGCGTCTATAATCTACAATTCATTCATTCATTCCGAGTATAGCTATAAACCTATATACAATATACGCTCTGGAGGAATCCGGTCCGCCGTCCAGACAATAAGGATGTTCAAATTCTTCAAACAGAGATTTCCATTTTATTTAAAACACAAGACGTTTCTTTTTATCCGAAAACTCCCTGCAGTTTCCACTTGATCGATTTTGATTTTTTTTAATTAATCGTATAATTTATTATTATAGAAGGCCGCATTACCTTAGTTTATATATTTGCAGATAAAGGGGGGGCACCTTTCCTACAGCACACTAATGTATATCGGGGGCGGTTTATATCGCTGAAGGTGGTGCCTTTGTGTTTCGTACCTACTATGTTCATACGCACCCATATATACCTATAATATATATACACTCATACACATTACACGTGTAGTTGTTCCATATCTAAAAGCTTTTTGATACGCCAATCCTCAAATCCGCTTTACGTTATTAAGCCATTTATAGCATGAAATGCCTGTATAGATTTGCTACAAACATTTGTATACATAATAATATGTGTGGTCATTTAATAAAAAGAAAATTAAACAAAATCAACGAATGCTGATGATTAATGACTAATATAATAGGTACAACCATTAAATCAATCTAAACTAATATTATAAAATTGGTAAATTCTGCACTTTGTACAATAGAAGCACTACTGGGTATCGATCGATGTGTTCGTATATATAGTAACGCGCCTACAAAGTCCACATCATGAGAGAGTCATGTTTTTAATGATTTATACAGAAGTTAGTAACTTTAATAAAAATAAACTAAATCGTAACTTAGTCTGTAATTGTAAAGTTCTAAGGACTAGAAGAGCGAATTTTCCGTTTTCATAATGTTTTTCCTGTTTTTCAAACTTCAATCTATCTAGGTATATCTATTTGTTTGGTTGAACGCGCTAATCTCAGAAACTATCAGCCCGATTTGAAATAATTTTTTTGTTAGATAGCCCATTTATCGAGGAAGGCTATAGGCTATATAATATCACGCTACGACTAATAGGAGCGGAGCATCAATGAAAAATGTTGCAAAAACGGGAAAAATTATTCCTTTTGAGAGCTTCCGTTGCGTGCGCTGCGTAAACGGTTAAAGTTACGCAAAAATCATGTATGACGGAATTGTTCCCGGAAGGTTTATATATATAGCGAACGAGCGTAGCGAGTGAGTAATGTAATTCCTAAACCACGCAACGGATTTTGATGCGGTTTTCACCATCAGTTAGAAAATTTTTCACGGAAGGTTTATATATATAGCGAACGAGCGAAGCGAGTGAGTAATGTGATTATAATATTTAAGCGAACGAGCGAAGCGAGTGAGTAGTGTATTGCACCCGGGCTTTCTTAGCACCTGGGCGAAGCTGGACGGGGTCGCTAGTATCTAATAATTTTATTTAATCTGATTATTCAAATTTTACAAAGTTATTAAGGCAAGAGTTCAATTTTTGAAGCCAAGAATAGAAAATTCATAGCTCATGGGCCGTGTGAAATTATCGTGTAGCCTATTTACAAGTTAAAGATAGTTTTGCATCAAAATAGTCTGTCCGAAATATTTGCGTAGTCATTTTGGAAAATGGTTGCCGAAAACCAGTTTTTCTCTAATAACTCAAAAATAGTTAGTTTTAAGACTAAAGGTTATCAACAAAGCTGATAAAATTCTAAGCAAAGTAACTTTTTTTTAAATACCATCCATTAGTTATCCATTGGTTCAGACACAACTTGTGGTTCGATTTCTTGTACCAAATTTCATGCTGGTATACTGTATAGCCAAAATAGCAAAATGTTTGTGCTATGATAACGCAGGTTTTGCTATACGCTAATTACTAATTAATTATTTGTCATGTCATGTCATGTTGATAATAGTTTCGCTTGGTAATAATCAAGAATCAAAGATTCCGACGTTTGGCAAATTTAAAATTCACTAAAATACCAAAAAGATGGTTTGATAATATAAAAAATATTTAGGCACAATTTTTTCAGATCTAATTTATCAACAATTTTGGTGCATTTATGCAATAATAAAGTTTTCACGAACTGTTCAGAGTGTTTATTTTCCCCTAACCAGAAAATCAAAGAAAAAATTTACTAAATGATACCAAAATAAAGAACGTGCAAAACGTTAGATAATAATGTGCAAAACTTATGATAAAAATTATTATTCGTTACAGAATAATTTTAACAAATTAAAATGGAAAAAGTTGAGACACAATTTTAAAATTCCAACTTTTAAATTAATTACATTCTCCATTACACGCTCTTTCATTTTTAATTATTCCCGTTCTTCCTCATCACGTATATTCAAAGCGTCTATCTATATACTGGGTCTTCCGTAAATATTATCATCTATAATTAAAAATACTTTTTATATGAAACTGTAACGGATCTCTGCTATTTTAGATTCGCACTATATGACTGCCTGCCAGACGCACGAATTCCAAAATAATGGCGTCCATATCTAATCCAATAATGGCAAATATACACGGATGATAACATCGGTTCATATAATAATTAACAATGGTGAATGGACCATCGATGGCAAAAATATTGACCCAGCGACGGTAATATAATGTTGGCCAATCAGTGATTGGTGATACTTGTCAACAATGATGGACCAACTTAAGAAATTTTCTCCTCGCCAGTAATGCAATAAAATGGAATAATAGAATACCTACATATTATAATAAAGAAAAAAAAATAGTGAAATCTTCCAGTAATATAATATACGACCCAGTGTTAAATCGCCAATCGTTGGCCGATGATTGCCAATCGTATAGCACGAAGTGCTGGTTGTTTTGTAACGACTGGGGATCCTATATGGGATAGACAGTATAATATGAAAAACTTTTTACCTTATATTTCAAAAACTTTATATATTACTTATAAATATTTTTTTGGAAATAGCAGCCAATGTAAAAATAAAAGATTTATTCTTTTGACGAAATTGTCAAATGTACATTATATTTGACGTTTCGTCCTTTTAGGCATTTTCAAAATAACATAATTTGTTGAAAAATCTAAAAACATATAAACGCAAAATCATATAAATTAAAAATTATGATTAGAAACAAGTTAAATAAACAAAGACTTTGTAAGTATTGATCTATTTCTTTGTTCATTTAACTTATTTCTAATCATAATCTTTCATGACATTTATATGATTTTGTATTTATATTTTTTCAGATTTTTCAACAAATAATGTTATTTTGAAAATGCCTAAAAAGATGAAACGTCAAATATAGTGTACACTTCTCAATTTCGTCAAAATCTTCTTATTTGTATATTGGTTGCTCTTTACAAAAAATGTATTTATACATAAAACCAGTCGTACTAAATTGCCTCTCATTTATATATTATGTTATAAACAATCAGTAAGTATCTTGACTTCAATATGTAAATATATAAGCTATGTTCCAACCTGCTATAAATGATCGTTTTGAAACGGTAACAAAATGTCCTGTTTTTATCGGTTTCGTGCGCATGCGTCAACCTTGCACAGTCCTGTGAAGGTACAAACGTAGACATTGATTGGAACGCTTTCGTGACCGTTTTGTGCATCAAATCATGGCCTCCATGTACCATGCATATGATCAAAATATATCAATTGTCATTTGTCAAATGTAAATTCCTAATTTCAGACTTTTTTTGTTGTTAAAAACATTTTGAAAATGAATAACTTATTTGATAGCTAGTCGTAAGAATAATATAAATAAATAAACGTACTAAATGTTTTAACTGCTAAAAACATTTTTTGGAAATAAAAAATATGAAAATTATTAATTTGTAGTTGTGATGTTTTTTAGCGTTTATTAAAAATTGTATTTTTCGTCTAACATTTACTTATTTTAAATTTTTAGAATTACACGAATATAAATATATTTAAATAACTAAGAATTCAAATATAAATATTTAAATTAATAATTTTGCAAAAACAAACAAAACAAATAAATGAAGAATAAAGAGATATTTGATTAGAGACGAGACAAAACAAAAATAAAACAAATTCAAATGAATAAAAAACTGTCTCAAGTTGGTATTAAACAGAGACAAACGTAACAAAGTGTTTAATGCGCATGTCAGTTTTATACAGTTTCATTTTGGTTTCATGTCTACATGTACCGAAATGATCATTCGGAAACCGTTCACAAACTATCACAAATTCAGTTGGAACTCTTTAAGAATCGTCCACAAACGATCACAAGTTCGGTTGGAACGCGTTCTATCCACTGCGCATGAGCGTGACGGTAATATTACGGTATTCAGAGTGGTTGGAACAAAGCTATAGTAACCTGCATTAATAAACATCCGGTAAAATAATGTAGAAATTCACGGTACCTTTGTAGGTATACATAAAATCCTCTTCACCATATATACCTTCTCTATTCTATGTATATTATTACGTAGGAACTATGTACATACTTTGTTTTTAACTCATTTCCATTTTCAGACGGAACGCGCAGTTTTCTCATTAATTTTCATCCCATTCATATGAATACCTTAAACACCGAGGGTTGAGAGGAATTCTTTACATTTCTTCAGAAGATTTATATGATTCAGCGTTATGTGCCCCACCTTCATAGAATATTATGCAAAAACTTTATAGTAAACGATAACGTTTTCTCCTTTCGCATCTATAAAAACATGGTTTGTAACATTAATAAGTTTATTCATGAAAAAGCGCTCGAACTATACTGTATAATCCTCAACTATTAAAAAATATTTATGTTACTCAAAGACAGGTTTTAATTAGATGTTGAATTAATTTAATAAACACTACATTTTTGAATCCTAAATTCAAAATTAACCTATGATCACATAAAAGTTTTCTAATTGTAATTTCGATCTTGTGGTATATTTAAAATAGTCCTCGAACTCTTCGTCTTTATTTTTTTTATTCTTTACTCTGTGCCTATTAAATCCCACCAGTTAGTGCTATTTTTTGACATATTGAGCTGAAAAGAAAAGTTCCTCTGAAATCAACTACATAATTAGTTTCTTGTAACATACGACCTAATTTTTTTTTCTCTTTTCACATTTTTTATATGTAAACATCTTTACTACCCCCCAATTTCTGCTAGAGTGACTAGGTGAAATATCGCGGAAGTGATGCAAAACTCAACTGTGAGCTATATTGACTCTCCTTGACCCTCTAGCGTCTAAAAGTGATACGGACGTTTGCTTGGCTCGTTAAAATCAACGCAATTTGTTCTATAAACATTTTCAACTTCAAGAATAAATGAAAGATTTCGATTTTTGTGATTTTTTTTTGACGGAAATCAAATCCTCAGAACTTTTTCAAACTTATCATGCTTGTAGAAAATTACATGCCGATTCCAATGAGGACTGAGTTAATAGTAGGTATAAATAATCCTACTATTTTATTAGAAAAGTTTCATAATAAACAAGCTGAAATACCCATTATAAAGGCCGACGCATTCAATCAATTTTTAATCACACAACTATTTAGTTATTTGTCAAAAGACTATGGGATCAGATGTGACTGTGCATATACTATCGACACGATAGTTGTACAACAAAAAAATCATAAAACCACATCAATTGTCTTTTGACTTTTCTGTTGAACAACAATCGATCGGCAGCTATGTCCACAGCTGTGTATTGACATTTGACACTAGCATACACTCGATTAAATAGTTGTTCAACGACCCATTAGTTTAATAGTAAAATTATGGAACAACTGATTGATTGTATGCTTACCTCTAACAACTAAACAGTTTAGTCGAGTTGAAATCGCTACACGTACACAACTCGACTAAACTGTTTAGTCGTGGAAACAATTGTGTGTATGCGCCCGGCCTTATTCTCCTGGGCGTGTCTCTTCAACGATCGATTATCCATAATTTAAAATCCTCCCGCGAAAAAAACACATACCTATGCAGTGTATCAATAAAAATCTCAATCAAATCATTATAGCGGTTTTCCAATACCATCATGACCTCTGTTGTTGAGCGTCTATATTTTACGATATCAATATTTCAAGTAACAAGCGAACATAGATCGTACAGACAGAAACTCCTTTGTATAATACTATATTACTAGTGTACCCGTGCAAAACTTTTTTGCGACGACTTAACACTGTCTTCAAAGAACAATGGTTTAGTAAAGGCTATCGCCAAAAAAAATGTTTGCCAACACATATGAATCACTTTATTAAGAAAACAATAAGAAATATATATTTCAAGCTTTCTCAATATCATTGTGTATACGAACGCGTGAGTAAAACACATAACCTAGCTTTTAACGATATGTTTTTAATATAATTTTTGATAAATATTTTTGATTCAAACATAACTTTAAAGTGTACGTAAAATAGCAGTTTTTTAGAAGCTATAGAACGTATCTATCAGTGTAATACTTACGTACGAATGATCTTCAGAAAAAAATCGATGAGTTTGTCGGTATTTGAGAAACTAAGTACTATATTTAAAACAGAAAAAAAATTTGCACGTACATATACATCTTTATTGTTTAATTTTAAATACTTTTGGAAATTTTGTCAATATAACCCTATTAAAATCTGGGCCCTAAAAATTAAAATGTACAACTGTCAAGATGTTTCATTGTTTATTGTTTGCATAGCCTATCCACGACATGCGTACATATTTGCATTTCTCTCACACTCATGTATCGTGAACGCCGATGGATTTTCTCTGTTTACGTTTCTCTTCACCCCACTGCCCCCCTATTATCGCTTGAAATCACCCCTTTTAAAGAAATTTCACCAAAAAAACTAGCGATAACATATCTGTGGATTAAAGGCCTCAGTTTAAAAAAAAATTATGTCAATCGGTTGAGCAGGGGTTGCTGGCGGATTGTCTAGAGAAATAGGGCTTGTGTTTTAAATATATAGATGACTTTAGAAATAAGGTGAAACTTTAAAGGTCTCAATAATTTTCCCCATAATTCTTAGAAGCCGATGTAATTAACTTTAATTGAGTAAATATAAACTTGAGATAATGATTTTTATACGTTTTTAATTATTACAACTTTACTACAACAGCAGGCATGTATAAGTTAGGAAGTGGATGAATAATAACTAAATTAATTTGAATAATTCCCTTATCATGGAAAACAACAACTGATTTGGAAGATTTTGTTTGCATGTGACAGATGTTTATTATACCAACCAGAACAACGCAGGCTTGTTAACTATGTAACGGTGTCGTCTAGGTATGTCTTATGTAAATAATGCTACAATATATACATAGATATATTACATAGTACATTGGAAGCCATGAAAGATCTCAAGTGAACCAAAATGTTTGTATAGTACACCTAATAATTTAAGGGAGACAATAGATGCTCATAAGTCAGTGTCCTCATGTAGTATATTTAGACGACAGATTACCCGCGATATGTAGGTAGGTAAATGCACTGCATTAAACAAAACAGGGGTGGCAATAATACCAATATCAAATATTCTGTTAATATTTTTTTTTCTTTAAAAATTAATTTGATTAAAAACACGTAACATTTTTTAAACACTAAAAATAAAAAAAATAAAATATAAGTTACAATTAAATTGTGTTTTAAAGACCACCAACAGCTAAGGTTATTTGGGCCTAACACCAATTCATATTTTCAGCTCATTATTTTTTTTTAATAATAAATTGAAAATCCAATTGACACTTTTACCAGCTCTCGGGCTAGAACCCGGGAACTGGGGACTTGTAATAAAGGAACCATAGCAACGTCATGTAAACAACAGCATTGCTACACGCTCGGCTATTCTCAGGCCCTAAAATATAAGTAAAAAAAACTTTTTAAAAACAAGCTTAAATAAATAAATCTGTTAATTTTTTACCCCTACCTAACTCCTTATTTTTATTATTGTACGGAACCCTCGGTGGGCGAATCTGACTCGCACTTAACCGTTTTTTTTAAATAAATCTAAAACAGCATTTACAATGTCATAATAGTTATTTTCGATACGTGTGCGTAAAGTGAGGTATTCTAGTAGGCTTAAATTGAAGCACGAGATAAGGGACTGACGCATACACAACGAGATCTCGTGCGCTTACCCCCACTCGCCTAACGGCTCGTGGGGGTATACAGCGCACTCGATCTGGTTGTGTATGCGTCAGTCCCTTTAGCGAGTGCCTCAATTTAGGCCTCCTAGATATCTTACTTTAAGCGGACGTATCGAACATAATTTTTTATAACGACTGCTTCTAAAGTTTAATAGAGAGAAAAAAAAATTATGAAAACGGAAAATTCGCTCTTCTAGTCCTTAGAACTTTACAATTACAGACTAAGTTACGATTTAGTTTATTTTTATTAAAGTTATTAACTTCTGTATAAATCATTAAAAATATGACTCTCTCATGATGTGGAGTTTGTATGCGCGATACTATATATAGGAACACATCGATCGACAGCCAGTAAGTACTTGTATTGTACAAAGTGCGAAAATTTCGAATTTATAAGATGTAGAGATTGTACTTTTACGCATGCTTTGGACTTTTACGCACTGTGACGGTACTTTTACGCACGCTTTGGACTTTCAAGTACGGTGACTAAAATACGTCTCTTTACGCCCGCCTCACAGTGCTCGAATGTTAAACTTTAGAAGCAGGAGTTATAAAAAAACATTTCAATACGTAATTTGAAATTAAACAGCGAACTTCCAATCCTTAGTAATTTTATGTCTGTATATATAGATGTAGTATACTACATACATAATACATAGAATGTAGCGGTGTTGAGAGTTCGCGACACTAGCGCCTCAAATTGCATTAGCCTTAACATTACATGGCGAATTGAGGACGTACCGAGACGTGAAAGCCGAGAGAGTAACTAAGGTGGCATGGCGAAGGCACCGACACAGCTCCTACATAATATACATACGTATAATAGTATAGATTGGTGGTGCTACACAGCAGAGCGATATGGAGGTTGTTGAAGTAGACGGTTTCTCAAAGCGTTATCTAAAACTTAAGTCAAAGATAAAATTGAATTGTAAATTATAGACGTTCGACAACAGATAGGTCATTAGCGTTTGAAAGTCAAAAATAAGCTCACGATATGACTTCAAGTACGGATCCAGGTGAGGGGCGCCCCGCCCTCAATTAGAAAAAACAAACATTAAGTTCTTAAGTCGGCCCTTTTCAGAGTTATGACGTGCAAAGTTCGAGCGAACAACCTTCCCGCGGTGCACATCGGGTAACGTTAAACCCTCGAATCAATCCTGAATCCACCCTTGTATGACTTTAAAAACAAAAATTAATAATAATAATAAATGTCTTTATTGTACGTATTTAAAAATAAAGAATTGCGTCAAAATAAAAAACATACGTTACAGATATCTGTTAATTTATAAAAATTATTTTCTAAGAGAAAATTTGTGACTTGATATTTAAAGTGTTTGACATCGTTTGTGTCCCTTATATTTATAGGCAACTTATTGTACATTCGAATCATATTATCATTATTATATTTGTCAAATAGACTACAATTGCTGGGTTTTTCAAAGGGGTCTCCAAAAACAAAAATCAAAGATAAGCTTACGATATATGACTGTACATATCAAAAATATATTTATCACCTTATTATTCCACAACTTTTTTAAGAAGAAAACAAAGTTTTATAAGCAATGTTTTAAAACCACGTTAATTAAAATAAAATTTCAAATTAATTTGTAAAATAATTCTCCAGAAATTGAATCTTTCTTAGAGTTACGAAAAATTTTTAACCGACTTCAAATAAGGAGGAGGTTCTATATTCGGGACCTATGTTTTTTGAATGAATGTATATGTTCACCGATTTCTCCTGTATTTTGATGAATTAACTTGAAAAAGTTTAAATCAATAAACGAAACGTCATACTTTTGAAAAAACTATCTGTTTTATTATTTACTGTCCACATACTTGCGAAAATACTACATTAATAATTAAGATATTCTGTCACTACTTCATATTATTTAGTTTATTTATTTATTGTAAATTATAGACGCGTCGACAACTTAGATCATTAGCGTCTTGTTTACATCAAATAGCAACTCACTTAAAACTAAATGACATCACAAAACATCCATGAGCGGAGGCGGGATTCGAACCCACGACAGTGTGATCCAAAGGCCGCTACGCTAACCGTTACACCATTCTGTCCTCCATATTATTTAGTACTTATTCGTGGATATGATGTAGGAGTTACGTTTACAATATATGAGAATTTCACTCGTGCTTTGCACACAACTGTATTTTACTTATGTAATTTTACGTTAATCTGAAAGCAGCAGCGTCACTCGACGTCGCGATGCTCGCAACGTACGGAGATGCAGAGCGCAAAAGGTTCTACTCGAGTAAGCATGAAACAGGAGTAACAGGACACAGATTAAATACAATCCTTGTTTCCTCCACTTCGTCTTCTCTCTCTCTCTCTCTATATCTCGCGATCAAATTTTTATTTTTCATTCCGCAAAACAATAATCGTGGATTTTAAGTAAAATTCAACAGTTATATGTAGAAGGTATATTTTTTTTACATACCTTATACTTATTAAGGGATTTTTCATTTTCAATTTTTATGACAAAACATTATTGTTACAAATTTGGTTTTAAATAATTTCTTGATATAAACTAATTTTTTAACATGTGATCATTTATAATAATTTAAAATTACAATGAATAATTTTCGCTGTAAAAATATTCAACGTTAGATTATTTTCGAAAAATTTAGTGCACTTAAACTTTAACACATAAATTGTTATATTTTTAAAAAATTTCTTAGAAGAGATTATTATAATAAAAACTCGCGTCGCAGTGCCAAAACCCTGCCGACAATATAGTGTATTTGCTAATACAGGCCTTGTGGCTTTAATACGTGAACTTAAGTTTGTTTTTGGACAAAATAAAAAATTCATCCCCTTAATACATCCCTTAAAATAATATTTTTTTCTTAATTTCAATATTATTATCATTGCAACCGCTGTACCAAATTAAATACACCCTTCAGTAAGTAAATCACTATCCGCAAAACTAGTGTTTTCATAAAATTTGTAAGTCCGGTCCTATCGGGCCGATTTTATTAAAATTTTAGCAGCACATTTTGATCTTTACTAAAAGGTTAAATTTCAATTTTGAAACAATTCTGAAATTTTTTTCGGTATTTTCGGGCCCAAAAACTTTTTTCAACCCCTAAGAACTACCCTTAAAATAGTCCGATTGGGCCCATTTTAAATAGGTTCCGTGCGGTGATGGATTCCAACGTGTGTACCAAATTTCGTTCAAATCAATTAAGTCTTTCGAGAGTTATGCCGCGAACACATATATATATATAAACATTTCCAAAAATGGTGCCAAAGTGTTCAGGAGGCTATGAAACGTCGAGAAATTTTGGTCCGACCCCTAGGTCCCACCATCCGACCGACGCCAATAGTGTATGTGCCATATGGCAAATACACTAATAATAATTCTTTATTTTAAAAATTCCAAAGAACATAATAGCGTCAGATTAAAGATATAAAAATACTATGCGAAAAATTCATGTAGATTATAAAAACAATTTTGAATTAAATAATGCCTCAGGTACACTTTAAAGTCTCTAAAGGATACAATATTTTTTATAAAGCATGTAGATTTTAATAGTCATACAGAATTGAGAAGATAAAATCACTATTTGCCAAAAATATATAAAAAATTTCTGGAAACAGCATATCAAAAAAATATTTCTTTAAGAAATTACGAATATCCGAGAAGGTTAATTAGAGTTACCATAACTGATATATTACAATTCCCTAGTTCCCTGCGTTTAATCTAAGAACTACCACAGAAGATAATTAGGTATTTAAGTTTAAAAAAAATTATTAATTTTTTAATTTTTTCTAATAATTTAACATAAATAATATTGAAAATCGAAAAGAAAAATTTTTTTAAAGCTATAGATAAATTACTAAAAATTAATTAAAATGTATAAAAATTTAAAAAATATCACGTGACTTCAAAACGCGCCAGGAATGTTTGTGACGTCGTTATGTTAAAATGTGCCTGCATTTGTTGGTATTTGTGTATATGTATTACACATACTATCAAAAATAATAAATTTTTAACTTGGTAACCATGGAAACAAAGACCATAGATAACATAATGACGTCACACGCGTTCGGATTCTTTCGGCGCGTTATCGGAACTGAGTTTAAAAATTAATTTTTATTTAAATATAACTTTTTAATTAGTAAGCAAAAAAATTAAATAAAAACAGTTTTGCTATAAAACTTGTATGTGGTCCTTCCATTTAAGTAAAAAAAAAAATTCATTTAAAAACCCAATTGTCGCTTTGTTATTGAAAATAAAAATAACCTTATGAATTGGCACTAGATCTAATTCGGCCTGCTTCATGTAATGTTACATCCAATATATAAAACAGAATTCAGTACATTTCTGTTAAATCGAATTTCGGGCGAGGTTTCGTGTGAAAATAAGAATCATTTTACAGATGTGCCGGCTGATTTTCTTGAGGCGTAGCGCTAGGTAGAAGGTTTTCGTGAGCAAGTATGCTATATGCCTACTATTCAGTATCACAATACGTAAATGTTTCCACCTAGAGATGTTAACAACGTATTGATACGTGTTTGTGGTCTGAATATCTGGGTGCCGAGCTTTGCTCGGATGAGTTCAAAAAAATAGTACTTGTATGCTGTGAGATATTATTTTCTCAAAATATTACTCCGAAACGAATTTATTTCTGAAACATAATTTAAATAATTGTTTCTGTTAAATATTTTAAATACCTATGTGTATTTTTAAGCGTAAAAACTAAGTATCAACTTGAATCAAGCATTTTTTCCTGTAAATATTACTTAGGTCGCCATTTTCAAATCTACCGCCGTTATTGTTTTGTTGACTGAAGAGCTCGCAAAAACCGATTTTCATAGATTGAATATCTTGTAAAAATGTTCGAATCAGATGAAATTCTGCTTGCCCGTTGCCGTTTCAATAATCCATTTATAAACATTGATACCAAATATCAACTTTATCGAAGTACTTTTTCTCTGTGATGTCATCTTAGCAACTTTCAGTAAATTTCAAATATTTTTTTTGCATAGAAGGTACCTACTGAAAAACTCACAAAAATCGATTTTCGAAGAAATAGAATTCATATTATATCTTTTAATAACAAACGACAGACTATAAACCTGCAGCGCAAAACTTTTTTGCATGCATCTTCACCATAGTTTTTAAAAATCGATGTGTTTTGATATACTGCATGCCTGCGTCGCTAGAAGTGCGGCCCTTCGGGCCGCCGTGCACATTTTTAAACAAAACTTTTTTGTATGTATCTTAACAATAGTTTTCAAAAATCGATGTGTTTTTACACAGACTCGCGGTGCCAAAAGTGCGGCCCTTCGGGCCGCCTATTTGTCATTATTTACATATTGTGCAAGACACTTCTTATATTAGTGTTCATTTACAGTTTTAACCCTTGTGATATATTATACAAAATCTATGTAGAAATAGGCTTCGAATCGATCTGACAATTGACCGAGTTATAAATAAAAAAACTCTTTTTTTTAATTGCTCCCCCTGGGACCAAGATTCCTACCTAGATCGATTTCTCGCCCCGAAAAATCCCCATTCTGTAAATTTCATCAAAATCGTTATTCGTTTTTGAGAAAAAAAAGTCTAGGTAAGATTATACGTCATACTATATTTAACGTACATAATATACATATTTTATATAGGTAATATAAAAATAACATACTTAGGTATCTATTTATTTAAATATTAGTTAAAACTACTTACATAATTACGTTTAGTTTTTATTTCTGTTATTCTTTACTATACAAATAGTTCACGGATTATTTTAATAAGTTAAAAATTCTGTCAGATAATTTTGACATATAAATAATGAAAGTAGTTTGTTTTCTCCAAAGCCTACTCACGATATTACAATGTTTTGACAGGTCAAAAAACCGTTTTTAAAAATGATAAAATCGATAGGAAAACGAATTTTTCCAGGGATGAGACCTAGCTAAATCGATTTTTTGCCCCCCGAAACCCCTTTTCGGTAAATTTGATCAAAATCGTTAGAGCCGTTTTCGAGAAAATATTTATATAGATACATAGAAACATATATATATACAAGATTTACTCGTTTAATAATATAGGGGGATAGGGGGATAAAGCTCTGAAATAAGGTACAATGTTTTTGCTAGTATATTTAGCGATAAAAATTGAAATATTTGTTTATTTAATATTTGTTTAATTTTACTTATTTAATTAAAAACGCATTCTAAAACACATATTATATAACAAATATTTAATATTTATTAGGGATATTTAATGTCTGTGTTTTTGAGTCTGCTTTTAATTATCTAAATATATCTTAATACTTATTCTGTTATGTAAGATACTCAACAATAATTTCGTTTAATTTATTTCTAGATATTTGGTGATGGCAAGTAGTAATTTTAGTAACAATAAAATGCAATAATTTAAATACAAGTCAATTAAAAAGAATTACACAGACCTAAATAAATAAAGATGTCACCAAAATAGTTCTTTATTTATTCAGAACACCTTTTTAACGATCAACGTTAGTGAGAATTAATGGCTAAAACAAAAACTATTTTCAATTGATTTCCATATTTATTTAAAAATTTCTATTTGAATTACTGATAGGAATCACTCTATAAAGTTTTTCCCCGACGTCATGAATCACCTTGTATATCTCATTTTACACGAACAAAATTTTACAGTGCTTTGAGATTCGTTATAATCAAGTTCTACTGTAATCTGATACTTACATTTTATATTATGTTTTGATGCTTTTTTGAACGAAAGAAAAGCTTACTCAAAATGATTATTGTTTAGCCAATATCAACAAAACAGAAAAAAATTGATTCATTAAAATAATTTTAGGTAACTGTTCGAATGTTTTTATTTGATCCAAGCGATTTTTAGTTAATACTGACCAAATATTTATTTGTAGCAAATTTAAATGCCTTTTTTATATTTACACAAATATTTATGCGACTCAACAATTTTTTTGTTAATAATTTTCTTAAGCACCTTATTTACTTATTTACTTTAGTAGAACGAGATGCAAGGCGCAAAAGAATAATAATATATATTTATTTGTTGAATTCTTTAATTGGCAACGTTTCAATCTTTTAACCCTCTTCAGGACTTCAAAAATTAGCAAATAGTTCTTTTATATCGATTGCTTAAACAATTTCGAAATTCTGTAATATTATTTATGTAATCTATGGTTTTCATATATTGATTCCCCTTTTTTTGTTAAAAATAACTGAAAACATTGGCACATATATAGAGATCCTGAAGAAGACACTATATTAGTGTTGAAACGTCTATTTAGCAACTAAATATTGTTATTCATTTTCCTGGTACCCGTTATTATAACGTAAATTTTTTTCGTGTAGGTACTTTCGTTACGGTTTCAGATGCAATTGTGAGACTACACTTTATATTTGCTCCTACACGATACAGAAAAATGAAGATGGGCACATGAGAAACGTAATACAGATGACAGCAGGTAATATAATTCAACCTAAGTGATCATTGGTTTTCATAGAAAAACGCGCAAGAAATCAAATTCTGATAGCATGCAACGACTTCTTTTCAGTTCCGAATCCTTCGGAAATACAAAACCTCTATGATTAATAAACTTATTCTGTACACACTTTATTTTAAAAAAGGGGAGTAGGTAATTTATGAAAATAATTTTGTTACTTTGTTGATTATTTTTAAGTAATAAAGTTATTAAAACCAAATGGTCATTTCTTTGCACGCACTGACATAACCCTCCCGGGTACCCCTTCAGTCACTGTGTCCGGGTTTTCTTTAACAAATTTGCCAACCCTGACTACAACTAATTGACCATAGCCATAACATATTATTTTAATCAATGTCATAGCTTATATAAATCAAAGTTATTTCTGTAGTAATAAATCAGCACCTCTACTTATTTTGTACTATAAAATACCATAGTATAGAGAAGAAAATAACAAGAAAGAGGAAAACTGGGGGTGGAAACACGGTACTGCTAGTGGAATAAGCGATGAGATATGTGGATAAAGTGAGTAAAGTCGCCATGCTGTATGTATTTGTGTTGCCTATCCACACATGTTACATAAAATGTACTACAGGAGGATTCAAACTTATTTATTTTTAGATTTTATATTCAAACGCAAATTTTTATTAATATTAAAATTAAAAGAAATTAGGGCGTCAATTTATCTGCACAAAAAAGATAGCCGTTCAAACTGAACAGAACACAATTAAGTTGTGATTCTGACATTACTAAATTACAAACATTCACTATTATATACCTACTATGGCATAACATTAACTTTTTTACACAATACACGCCCCATCCTTGTCTAAATTTAGATTTACCGAAAATCCCGAAAGTCCCAAACTGTTGGCAAATATAATAAGTATAATAACTTAACCCCATTTATATTGAGCTCGAGACGCTCGAAAGGCAATTCCAACTTCGTGAAATCCGACACCGTAAAGTTTGTATGAAATCTATATATTGTTACGTGAGCACCAAAAATTGTGGTACTGTGTCATAGATGTGCACAAAAAAAACCATGTGTGTATGTTGCCTGTTGCCGTTAAGGCAGGTAAAATAAAGTTCCCTTGCATATTACATGCAAATAAATACGTAGCGTTGTTTCTCTCGCTGTTCGGTGTAATTTGAGACCTCTGGTGACATACCACGGAGATTCTATGAACTATCAATATGTAGAGGGTATCGTTTTGTCGGATTTCTTCGTTGTCGGTGCAGTTATATTGATGTTATAAATTCCAATAAGAATTTTGATACTTTACAGACACAATTGGTCGAATTTCGACCATAGGCGATATTGGTATTACATATTTATTCATTATTTTTTTAAAGCCATTAACTTTTAGGGTTAGATAGATAGATAGATATTTATTTGATCACAGTCAACACTGACAGAGTGTATGTGACAAGTCAAAATAAGTATATGTTAATTGAAATCATAAAATTCTTTCAAATCATAAAAGCAATTCACAATCAGGAAATTTTTCAATGTGCGTTTAAAAGAGCTAAAGTTGCTGTCTCGAATTGATATAGGCAGTCTGTTGTAAATTTTACACCCAGAACCAAGTGGTCCTCTGCCGTACAATGATAGTCGGTAGTTTTGGATATATATCTCATTGTTTTGACGCGTTTGGTGACTGTGAACAGTGCTAACAAAGGTAAGGTCAGATATATTCTGTTTAATTAATTTACAAATTTCATATATATAAATGCACGTTATCCTAGTACTAGTTCATATTTTTAGTTTTTTGTCAGTACCGTTTATATTTTCCTCCCACCTGATGGCGCCACTAGCAAGTGAAGTATCTGCATTCAATCAATTAACGGTTAAATCGCAATTTTGTATTTATTTAGTTTTTTTTTGTTAATAGATAAATTAAGAATGACTAAACACAAGCCGTTAATCTCTAAACGTTTGACATACCTTACTTGCCACTAATGCCTTCTGACGAATAAAAAAATGCAAGCCTTTGACGTATATCTTACTTGCCACTATCGCATTCTGGCGAATATAAATTAGGGATGTGAAAAAATAATCGATTTTTATATTAATCGATTATTTTTTTCTTATAATCGATTTTTAACAATCGATTTTTTTAATAATAATAATCGATTTTTTATAAATCGATTAATTTTTAAATAATAATAATCGATTTTTTATAAATCGATTATATAAATTACACTTTTAAATCGCTTATATAAATTACACTTTTTTTTTTTTATTACTATTAATATTAAGGAAGAATATAGGCTTTGGGAAACCCAATGCAGCCAACATTTACAAATTACACGTTTTAATCGATTTTTGTAAGCAACGCCATCTGTGCGACGGATGAAAAAACGTAAAATAAGTTCACTAAACGTAAACTAATCAGTCGGAAAATGGCGCCATCTGTATGTATTATGTAAAATAGTTTCATATCGATACCCTTCCAATTGTTTTCATTCATTACAAAAGTATGCAATTTTTCGAATAATAGAAAAAATCGATTTTTCACAAAAATCGATTATTTCTTTAAAAATCGATTTTTTACAAATCGATTTATATTGAAAAGAGAAAAATCGATTATTAAATAATCGATTTATATTGAAAAGAGAAAAATCGATTATTAAATAATCGATTTTTTTTACTCAATGTCACATCCCTAATATAAATATGATAGCCCTCATTGGAAGCTTGTAAGAGACATAATGGTTACTCCTTATTATATGCAAAACATTTTCGATCTTCCCTTAAATACGAAAATACGGATTTTATTCGACGAAGAGGTGCGAAAGTAGTAAAGTGCAAAATCTATATTCGCCACAGCGACGCGAACAATCGCGTTTCACGGCGGTATGAACACCTGATACTATGTATGTGTGCGTATTATATATTATATAGATATAGGTATATGCATTATATAAGTATGTACATAAGTATACAGGGTGAGTTCGACCACCCGTATCAGTCGTTTTTTTCGAAAATGATTAGTCGTAGAGAGTTGTGTCAAAAATTTGTATTATAAAAGCCCTGATAAAGAATCGAATGGTGATAATTTTTTTCCGGGAAGGTCGTCTTCCCTATTAGTTTGCTCCAGAATGTCCAGAACTCCGGAATTATAAATGTAACGATAGGTCGAAAGTGGTATTGTTGAAAAGATCTTTAAAAAATAAGCAAGTTTTGTAGGAAAAATTTTTTTATTACTGCCACCCCTGTACATTTCTGTAAGTATAAATATAAATTATTATATGTTCAAAACTCCTGAATTTTAGAAAGCACGATAGGTTTAAAGTGGTGCTGTTGAAAAGCTCTTTAAAAAATAGGCAAGTTTTGTAGGAAAAATTATTTAGTTACTGCCACCCCTGTTAAGTAACAATCGTTTGAAATTATTAAATCAAAATTTCATAATAACGATCGAAGTCGGCATTAAAAATCTAGCAACCTTAGACATTGTCACAAGTGTTCAAACTGTCTTCCATTTACTCTTTAATACATACTAAGCTGAGCTCTTCTGGTTATACTGTGAGTGTACTTCTTCAGTGTTTAATGATCGATAGATAGGTAACTAGATTTTAAATGTGGACTTTTAAAAAGTTCGTTATTATGACATTTTAATTTAGTAATTTCAAACAAATCTTACTTAACAGGGGTGGCAGTAATAAAAAAAATCCGTACAAAACTTGCTAATTTTTTAAAAATCTTTTCAACAATACCACTTTCGACCTATCGTTACATTTATAATTCCGGAGTTCTGGACATTCTGGAGCAAACTAATAGGGAAGCCGTCGTTCCCGGAAAAAAAAATTATCACCATTCGATTCTTTATTAGGGCTTTTATAATACAAATTTTTGACACAACTCTCTACGACTAACCGTTTTCGAAAAAAACGACTGAACGGGTGGTCGAACTTACCCTGTATATTATGTATTTTGTATATCCGCAGGCGCTGATCAATGGCTACGAGATGATATTGTACCGTTTGACAAAATATCTTCGTTGTCCCAAACTCAGATATTGCAGACCAAAATTAAATTACTCAAAATAATTTAACAGTCATCGACCTAATTGAAACTTAAATAAATGTAAGTACTTTCTATGTACATTCGTTTTTGTATACCGTTTTCAGTGGCGGCGACAGAGGGTAGGCTGGGTCCATGGCCCACCTTAAACTGTCCTGGCCCACCTCTTGGCCCAACCTGGCACAATCCCTAATATCTAGGTTATCTTTTAAATACGTTTTTAACCCTCGAAATTTCAACAATTTTTCTTATAAATTCTATAACAAATACCTGATCTGGGTTAAAATTTTATCAAGCACTGAAATTTTGGGAATATATGTTATTGGCCCACCTTCAGATCACCATGCCCAACATTGGCCCACCCTAACAAAAAAACTTTCATTCAATTTTAATGGTTTAACCAAATTATTTAACTGTAATTATATACCTGCTAATATTGTATTGTGCAACTAGTGTGCTAAATACAACTTTATGCGTCAGGTGCGATGTTTTCAGAACAAGTAGTAAGCGATGGCGCACGATCCTTGGCGAGTGCGCATTTGCGAGCCGTATATAAGTGCTAAAAACATCGCGCCTGACGCATAAAGATTTAGCACACGCGTTGCACACTATACTTTATTCAACACATTCAGGATTATAAAGCTTTAATGAACTAATGTTAAACACCGTAGGTTCACTGACAGCAGCATAATAAAAACATTGGCTTTGATACAATATTTATTTACTTCGCTGCCATATAGTAACCATATTTGATTATAACATCATTATGTAACGGGTTTTCAAGTGTTTTTCATTATAGCGTCGAAAAGCATTTCATAAGGGGCCATCCATTAATTGCGTGAGGTGATTTTGGCGATTTTTCGACACCCCCCCTCCCCTAATCTCACGTGAGATTTTTCAAAATGCGTATTTTTAGTGTAAATACGTTAATCTGTGCTTGACTGTGTTGAATTTATTTAAAAAAAACATAATTTGCTTAATTATTTTTATTTAAAACTAGTAGACTTCTAAGAACATAATCTAGATTACTTTGTGGCGTTCGCAAAAGCGCGATAAATATTATTGTGTTAGCCATATTTTAGGGGAGAAGCATGTTTTACTTAACTTAACCCAGTTTTCTCGCAATTTTACACTGAAAAAAAATTACGTGATATTTGCCGAGACCCCCCCCCTCTCCCCCACGTGAAATTGGGTGAGGGTCAACTCGACCCCCTCCCTCCCCTAAACGCCTCACGTAATTAATGGATGCCCCCTAATGAATCATGACGTCACTCGTCGAAAAACGGCCATTTAATATCCACTTTACAGACGTAAAGGCGTGGATGTGTTGAATAAAATTAGTTATTTTAATGTTTCAATATAGTTAAGTTTTTAATAATATAAAGAAAAATATCTGGGAAACAAAATTATTGTACTTTAATACATTCAAAGACAACAATGGCTTCATTCGCGATATGGCGGAGTACTTATGTACTGTTTACCTATGATGAAATTTACTTCACTATCGTGAGGTCCTTTGTAACCTACGAACATCTAAATTCAAATTTTAAATTATATATGTGTAAAATTTTGCAAAAGTTTTAAAAAATTCAGCGCATTATTCGTATTTTTAACATAAAAAACGACATGATTGTATAAGTGGTGGTTCGCGTGTGTGTAGGTACATAGTATGTAGTTATTATGAGTGACGTACAAAAGAGAAAGATGATGACGTGTCCCAATACAAATTAACTCGATCGCCACAAAACGTTGGTGAACTTCACACGACCCTTCGGAGGAGACACAGCTATTCATTTATCAGGGCTGAATCAATATTTACTTAAATATTTCTCAATCAGTCAAATTCATCGCTGCAAAACATAAAACTATATACTTAATGTTTTTATTCTGTTTTCTAACTCATAGTCTGGAATAATTTGATTATTAAATTTTGAATTAGTTTAAGAACTGGTCTATAATGAAATAATATTTTATTTAAATATTCTTTGACCTATTTTTAAGTTACCTATTGTTAGGGATATCTAGGCCTAACTATATTCATAATTTCAATTTATTATTATTTTTAATGACGAAAAGAAAATTCAATTCATTCTTTCATTTCGCAAACTTAAAATATGGAAGATTTGTAAAATATGCATTATAACGCTCTATATAAACAACGGAATCCCAACAATTTCGGCTATTCTTAAGATTCAATAAAAAGAACACCTCGTGTTATCTATTTTTTTATTGTAGATAATAAACGCCTGACAACTATACGGTCTAATTACATCAAATTAAATTAAACGATATCACAAAACATCTATGAGCGGAGGTGGGATGCGAACCCACAACGCTAACCATTACACCAAGCTGTCCTCACCTCGTGTTATCACTAACCCATATATCTCATGAATGATCTGAAAAACTTTTTTATTAATTTACCACTAAAAACAGTTACGCAAATAGTTTTCCGTTATAATTAAAAAAAATTGACTTGAACTATTAACTTGATGATTCATTGAAATTCAGAGAAAACGGATTTATTTATTGTGGATTATAGACGCGTCGACAACTTAGGTCATTAGCGTCTTAAATGCAACAAATACAACAAATATCATATAACACTTAAAACTAAATAACATCACAAAACATCCATGAGCAGAGGTGGGATTCGAACCCACGGCAGTCTGATTCGGAGGCCGCGACGCTACCAACTGAGCCATACTGTCCTCAGAGAAAACGGAACAATAATAAGTGCTCAATCTATAATAAATATAGTGAAACGTTGCAATTGATAAAAAAATCATTGACTGAGCACTCATTATTGTTCAGTTTCCTCTGAATTTCAAAAGTATATTGACTTGAACTTATCCTAGTTCTAAATTAGCTCAGATATTGTAGTCTATATATAGCATTAGTCCATCCTTTAAAGTATAGAGAAATAATCCAATGGGGTTTATTGGGCCGCGAGAGGGTGTACCGACATTGACGATGGTGCCACAGTGGTGAGAGCCGGCCGATCGTGATCCGCTACGTTGCGTTGTACACAGACCGTTGCCTCATCATCATCGTCACCTCCACACCACCATCACCACCTTACATGACTACGACTCCCAGTCATCACTGAACCCCGACTCCCTTTGTCGGAAGGGGGAAATGAAATGAATAAAAAGTGTTCGTTAATTGTAGCTTGATTAAAGAGCGCGGTGCGTCGATTGCGTCTCGTCCTCGTGTTCTGTGGTCAGATATGCGTGAACATATTGCTCTATCATCGTCCTCATCTGTCTTTCTGTTGCTCATACACATGTATGTAGCACATACATACACTATTGGACAAATAAATATTGTGCGTCCCGGGGATCCCGCTATTGATTAGAGCCTCCAATATCAGATCATCCTCAATTCCGGGACTGGTTTCAATATTTACTTCTAAGTTCCGGAATTCCTAAATTAGTTCGGATATCGAGAAAGGTTTACAAAAATACTGCATGTAGTATGTGAAAAAAACGTCATGTCTTTTTTTTAATCGAAAAATGTTTATTGACATAATCGAAAACGTTGAAAGAAACTTTGAGTCAAAAATTTACAAATAAACAAAAAAATCAACATTTTCGACTACGGTAATAATTAAGAACACCTCAAAATTAATTCTAGACTCTCGAGCCTAGAGACTAGAGAGACCATCAATCATTAATAAAAAGTCTATATTAAAACCCTGCACTTTATGGTTGGTTGTTTAAATGAAACTTTTTTTAGAAATATCTAAAATGACTTCTCTAATTTGAGAGGCTGAAAATACAGGCCTGATGAAGTTATATTATTAGTGCGTGTATATTATCAGTTTGTATTTTAAGCTGTACATCACATAATTTAATAGCGTAAGAATTAAATTTAAAAAATGAACTATGTGCCTCACCCACATAAGCGCACAGTTGAAGTTATACTTCATTAGAACATGTCCCGTTGAAGTTTTTGGCATTTTTAATTTTAACTATTCACTTATTTGTATTATTTTTGACATATCATGATAATTTATAACATTTCCCTTAAGCCATGGAAACATAAGTAGGTATCCAGAGCCTGCTTACAATATTTCACTATTTTGAAAAGTCAAAAAATTGATTTATAAAATCATAAAATCTATAAGAAAATGAATTTTTCCTGCAGGATGAGACCTAGCTAGATCAATTTTTTGCCTCCCAAAACCCCTTTTCTCATCCAAATTGTCAGAGCCGTTTTATCCCCGTTAGCGTTTCATTAATTTTTGAGTCGGTTTATTAATATGCCGGTTTATGTTTTGTTTTTCCGATTCACTACCCTCGCTAAAGAAGTATAACTTCAAAAATGCATTTATGTATTTGTGTTCATGTGAAGCAACTCACCTTTATGCGGCATCTTCCAGAATGCGTCCGGCGCCGGATGATGGGCAACGGGTGGTGCGGCTGTTGCAGCACCGCCAGCGGTCGGACAGACGGGCTCGCGCGCGCCCGGCGCCGCCGCCTGCAGACTGAGCGTCTTGGCCGCCGCTTGGAGCACCGTGTCGCGCGGGAACCCGGCCCCGGGGGGCTGCGTCGTAGCGCCCAGCGTGCGGCCGAAACCCGTTATCTACACCTCGCTTTATGCCTCCTGAAACACAGCACACAACAATTTAAAGCAATATGTATCAGACGACCATATTCTCGAATTAAAAGAGCACATTGATAAATATATTGGAGCGGTTTACACGTGTCAGTCAGAAAATGTGCACTTAATGAAAACAAAACTATTATCAAGTTATATAGAATTTAATTTCTCGAATCCTAAGAACGGAAAGTGGTCTTATTTCTAATTTGGCGGGAAATTAAAATGAAAGAATTCGTTTCGCATTTTGTCTTATAAAATTTTATCTACGTATAGATTTATGTTTCGTGAACGACTTAAATTACTATTAACATAAAGATTCATGCAAAGAACTAAAAAAATTGAATGCTGACCGCACACATCAATGAAATCAATAAAACATGTTACTCATTATTTACACATTTATCACTTTGTCAATATCGGTAGTCGATCTTGCGACACACTATATAGAAAACAGTGCTGGTCACCGACAACCCATAACTCACCAGATAATATAAAATGCATGGGTGGCTCGCCGTTAACAAATACACGGGAACGAAAATTGAATTATATTGACAGATTAATCCTACAATAATAATTGAAGACTCGAGTGGATGAAGGTGATAATTCGCATTTTTTCGGTTTTCGATTTTATACATAAATGAAGTTTTTACAGATAAATAATTATTTATTTATAGACTCCAAATGAGAATATAAATACGCCACATAAAATGGTAAAATTACATATTAAAAATTACAATCATATAGACATGTTTCAACTAAATAGTCCTTTAGACGTTTTTTAAAATTGTTATGTCCACATTCTTTATTTCTGTTGGAAGCTTATTGTAAAGCTGGCTGCCTTTGCACAATGGGCTGTTGTTGTAATTAGTAGTTCGATAATTTTTAATGTACTGTGGATGACTGTGGTTTGTGAATATATAGTAGTTTATTATGAACTTAAATACTTTTATTGCGATTTTCTTAAACTTGTGATTTTGCATTCACTTTTTTTGTATCTTAAGAGGACGTGCAGTACGCAGCTGGGATTCTAGATGGTAGCATGTATGGTAGATGGTGGCTGAAATTATAAGCGCTTATAGGTTTGCACAACGAAGCTTTGATACCAGCATTGATACAAGCTTAAATCGCGTTTGAAATGTCAGATAGCGAAGACGAATATTTGTGTTCTTCTGCTACAAAGTGGTATATTTTAAATACAAATTTGGGTAGGAGCTATCATGTCCACCCTATTAATAGAAAACGATCTAAACCTGGCGAATTTCATCATTTATACCAAGAATTAAAATTTTACTCAAACCGGTTTTTTGAATATTTACGTATGGAATCTAACAATTTAAAATACGTCTCAGAAAAAATTCAAAACAAATTAAATAAAAACTGGCAAAATTTCACTTATTAAACTAGTCACATCCATTGCGAAACTTGTAACGGCCATTTGACAGTTGTCACACGTTGATTGAAGTAGTCAGCGCGCTGAAAGAATGGTGAGATACATTCTTGAATCTACCAGCTCTTGTAACAGCGCTTATACCTGCTGCACTCACTGATTCGTTGTGTGCGCTCGCATATATAACAATGCATTAATTTAAGCAAGCCCTGCTATGATCTACGCTACCATCTAGAATCCCTGCACGTACCTTAAGAGGTATCATTTGTTTGGACTTTAAGTCTGTTTGGCATCCAAATGAAATAAATAAATAAATAAAACTGATTTAAAAATACAAATAAAATATTAACGTAGTTTAAATTCAAAAGCATTACGTCACTGCTGTCGATTCTATTTTGAATAAAAAATAAATAATGTTTAATTGGCAATTGGCATGACGAGTCGCTTCTGTTACACAAACAATGCAACAGTGTACAAAGACGTCAGTGAATTTGTCTTCATTTGCGGCAAACTTCTTATGGTAAACTCTGAGCTCAAGCTGGGTACAATGATACCCCCTGCAGCCACAGATGATTTGACATAAAAATGCAAGAGAATATTATACATCACAGTAACTAGATAATGTGTGTACACACTCGGCGTAGCTCGGCTTCAGTTGTCATTTAAACTACTCAATTCCATATAAACTACGCAGTTAAACACGAGAGTGTACTGACTGCGCTCGCACTCGCCGCTCGGTTCCTTTGACTCAAAGTCAAAAAACTGACTTTATACGGAGCGCTCCCGAGGCGAGACAGGGCGCTTCGAAGCCGGCCGAGCATTGCCAGTACACTCTCGCGTTCGGATAGTCTCGGTATTCCTCGGCGAGAGTGTACTGCAAGAAATAGGGTACTTTACTAATTTTTTTTTGTTATATTAATAGAGCAGTAAATTCTGAACAAAATGACACCTAAAATCACTTCATTCTGATTTCAAATTAGCTAAAAATTAATTTTTGAAATATTTAAGTTAGCCCCGCCCGCTAAAAATCGTTTTTGCTCTACGAACCTATGACGTCATATTTTCTATGAATGTACGTTTATATCTACTAACTCGATGCTAATTATTATATCAGAAACAGTGTTGAAAAATACCGTTTTGTACCTATGTGAACATGATGTAAACAATCTAAGCTCCGTTGCTATGGATACATTCATTTTTATTTAAAATTGACGTCACACGGTGTTTGAAGTCACGTGACACATAGATTAAAAATCATGATTTTATTGATTTAAATATATTTACGAAACTTTATTAATAAGAATAAAAATTCTAATAACTATTTTAGAGCATAAACTTTCATTTTAACAAAGTTTTATATTTTATTTTGATCACTGGCAACTACCCTATTCACAGTGTAAGAAACTTTAAAAAAAAATTACACTCCACACGCAAATTTCGACAGTAGAATTTCGCGTTTGAATGAATACCATTGTAAGACAGTCAAAACTAGTTTTTCATATGAAGAAAACAAATTTTGCGTATCCTTACTAATACTATAAATGTGTCTGTCTGTCTGTGTGTCTGTTACCTTTTCACGCCTAAACAGATTTCGATAAAATTTGGTAAGGAGATGGATTACATCCTGAGGTAGGATATAGGCTACCTTTTGTCTCGAAAAAAAACCGGCTTCGCCCGAGTGAAAAAAATTGTCTCAGTGAACCGATTTCCAAATTTTTTTCACTGACGGATAGGTGATTCTTTGCTTTAAGACATTGGATATAATAATAATTGATCGGTCCGAGTGAATAAGGTAATCTCAGAAACTACTGAACCGATTCTAAAAATTTTTTCACTATACGAAAGCTACTACTGTAACTTTCGTTTAGTGAAATACGTGAGTGATATACGCAATATATTATTTTGATTCTCGCGAAGGGGGGAGGGTAATAAATCATAAATTCTTATCTCTGGAACTACTAAACCAATTCTAAAAAATCTTTCATTAATAGAAAGCTACGCAGGGGAGAGATTCTCGCGAGGGGGTACTCGCGGGAGGGGGTGATAAATCATAAATTCTTATCTCTGGAACTACTAAACCGATTCTAAAAATTCTTTCACTAATAGAAAGCTACGCAGGGGGGAGATTCTCGCGGGGGATTAAAAATTAACAATATACTAAATATACGTGAGCGGAGCAATGGGTGACCGCTATTAAATCATAATTTCAAACCACCCGGGTCCGCTATAAATCATAAATTCATAGCACCCGGGCGAAGCCGGACCGGGCCGCTAGTTAATTATAAACTAGACATAAAAATTGTAAAAAAAACGAGTAAGTATCGCAGCCCGCAGGTAAGCAAACCATTTCCAGAGTAATTTATGTTTATTCGCCCTGATCGAGCCGCCCGCTATTACCTACTGACAGCTATACTGTCGGCCTACTATAGAAATGAAGTTGGCGACACAAAATGAACCGTCAAAAAATTTTGAAAATACCAAAAATGAAGTGAAAAGCAGCTATTTTATAATACCTCATTATGTCACTAGATATTCAATCTACTATTTTGTCATACCCGCTATAAAATAGCCACTGACAGACATGTATACCGACCTGTAATGGATCACTTAACAGGCATGATGTACGGGAATGTTACTTTCCCACACACCTACGTCCTATACATGTGCTGTCAAAATTTTTGGAAATACTGGAAATGAAATGAAAAACAGCAATTTTATAGAGGGTATGACGAAAAAATCATATATATCTCGTGCGTAATGGTATTATAACTCGTGTGACCGTTAAAATGAGCACAGCGAGTTTTAACATAGTGTCACAACTCGTGCCCAATATACCTTTATATTTTATTTATTGTAAATTATAGACGCGTCGACAGCTTAGGTCATTAGCGTCTTTATTACATTAAATAACAATTAACTTAAAACTAAATTACATCACAAAACATCCATGAGCGAAGGCGGGATTCGAACCCACGACAGTCTGATCCAGAGGCCGCGACGCTAACCACTGGACCACACTGTCCTCCGCAATATACCTCATTATACGACACTAGATATACAATCTACTATTAAGAGACGTCCGTCCGAAAAAATAAAATTCCATTGGTTATAAAATAAGCACCTACACAATCGAAAGAAAAATATGATCACACAAATTATCGAGTATTTTAACAAAATGATCATTCCAATAGATTAAAATATATTTGCGTCCAGGTGTGTGAAATGTATGAACACCTGAAACTATCAATTAGAGCGTTACACTAGATGCGGTATTTGTTACATCCCAAAAGGTATCAATGTCTAACAAAAGAACTTGTAAATATGTAATTTATGTTATACTTATTTATGTCAAACTTTTTCAATAAGATCTAACTTGTGAAGTGCTATTGTCATACGAAGTCACAAACTTCTCAATGAACTGTATAGAATAAAGAATAGTATCCAATACCTCTGTACATGTATTTTAAATGTGTTAATTTTTTATGTTCCCATGTTTTACTACTGTCGGTCAATACCATTAAAATTTCAATAGCATTTTTCATAAATGTCTCTTAACCAGAACCGAAAATTTAAAAAAAATGTTTATGGTTAATTATTATTAAACGATAATTTTTACTAAAAAATGCCCATTTTACATTTCCAAGGCAAGAGGATCTAATAAAATTTTTAGAATTGATAATTTTAATTTCCCTAGATATTGAAAGTTAAAAGTGAAAAAACATCCTACGAAATTTAACTGTACGTTTTCTTTTCTTCAGATGTATATTAACGTTTTATTAACTTCCATTGGAAATTGTTGTTTAAGGGTCCGATTTTGCAAATGAAAAATTTTGAGGTATCTCGTATCAAGATCTCTAGAGTTTGAATCCATCGTTTTCAGAGATATGTCTGTGTGTGCGTGTGGCCGTACTTACGTTCGTAACTTCGTACGTTCGTGAACTTTTTTTCGTCTCGCATATTTCGAGAACAAATAATGATATCGACTCCGAATCAATTTCATTCGACACATAATTGCATAATCGAACACTTCATAAGGTTTGCAAAAAATTGAATTGGCGGTTTTTTTTATAACAAAAAAACTACTGTAAAATTGCTGTTAAATGTTTTTCGTCTCGCATATCTCGAGAACAAATAATTATATCGACTCCGAACCAATTTCATTCGACCGCGCATAATTACATAATGAACACCTGATAAGGTTTGCAAAAAATTTGAATTGGTGGTTTTTTTTTATAACCAAAAAACTACTGTAAAATGATTTATTGCAAATAGTTTCTCTACGGTAGACTGGTCTCTAATCTACCCAAAGGGAAGTTAGCAGTGTGGTTTTACCCACACGCCAAACCTCTTTTTTTAATAAAACTTAATGTAGTGTATTTCTGATATTTTTAAACTGTGGACAAACAAATATAAATTTCGATTTTAAAGTTGAGAAAGAACTGATTATTATTAAAACAATAAAAGGTTCGATTTTAATGTTCTAACCTTAGCAAGGTCGCAAACGTGATATTAATTTAATAAGATGGTTAAATAATTGAATGTTAGATAATAATCTGTAATAGGTAAAGATTGTAGATTTCATGAAAAAAATTTATATTAAAATTAAGTTAAATTCAAATAATATTATTTCAACATAATACAAATTATATTTGTATATGTTGCAAACCTGTAAAATTGCATACATTGTTATATAACTGGAGAAGACAAAAATTAAATATTTCTAAAAGTTTGAAATTTTGCATTATAATAGTAAGTCATACTAATCCAATATTTTTACCCATATTTTTTGGATCAATATCTTCTTTCAATCGACAAAACTGATTTTTAACTGACTTCAAAAAAACAGAGGTTATCGACATTCGACATGTATGTATATTTTTTTTCATTTTTTATGTTTGTTCAGTAAAATAATTTCGACGCCGTTGGGTTCAGAATGTTTACGGAATGGTCCCATATAATTCTTATTAATCGGTTCAGTGACGTCGTGGCTCTTTTTTTCCTAGTAACCAAATTAATTTTTATGTAAGCGTTGCCACTTGCCCATGACGCCTGCCTACTATAAAATATATATAATATGTATAGTGGAGAAGTACATGTAGTAATCCTTATGTAATTTATATGCAGAGCTAAGGCCGTCGACACAGTCACGCACAACAAGAGTCTCGTGACGAGAAGTTGGTGACTAAAGGCAAAGATCACATTACGCAATAACTAATGGTTTATTTAGGGTAATGGACGAGCTACACAAAGTTGCTGTATCCCACGCATATACTACTTACAGAAAACATTACATAACAAATTATTGTACACTTTACGTCGATATGCTGGGCGCGAGTCGGGCCAGTGGTTAGCGTCACGGCCTCTGAATCAGGCTATCGTGGGTTCGAATCCCGCCTCCGCTCATGGATGTTTGGTGATTTCATTTAGTTTTAAGTGAGTTGTTATTTAATGTAATCAAGATGCTAATGAGCGAAGTTGTCGACGCGTCTATAATTTATAACAAATAAATAAATAAAAATACATGGGGCTGCTGAGACTTTAGATCAGACTGTCGTGGGTTCGAATCCCACCGCTGCTCATGGATATTTTGTGATGTCGTTTAGACTCAGCTTTGATATTTAATGATACTGATGGCCGCAGATACCTTATTTATTGATGCCTCCCCCCTGTGTATGCTCTTGTATGCTGCTTTATGCTCTTTATATTATATGAACATACATTGTGTCCCAGATTCATATCATAGGGAAAATAACGTTGAAAACATTTACAAATTTGTAGTAAGCTATGGGCCATAAGATCTAATGTAAAACTGTATTAGTAAGTTGCTTTGATTTTTTTTATTAAGGAGGTTCCGAGTTACTCTTAATAATCAACCATTGCTATATGGAAAATTATTTAAAAAATCCACTACATATTTACATTGAATTTTATGGCACATATAGCTTACTACATAATTGTAAATGTTCTCAATGTTATTTTTCCTATGTATACATGAATCTGGGATACCCTGTATTGAATCCCATTAAGGCAAAGCCGGGATAACAGGTAGTAAAATTATTGTGAATCTCCGAATAAAAAATAAATAGATAATAAACATATATTGTAAATTGCAATGTTTTAAACGATCAATTAAATTTATAGGTACACATTTTATAACTATACAAATGTTTAATAATCATCACTGCGGATTAAGATGATATGCAAAATTAGCAAGAATGGCTAATCTTGAATCGAAGTAAAAGTGACTTTCAAAAAATCGTTGAGTAACAGACTTCTCGCTACGTCAATAGTTACTGACACGATAAAATTGATCGCTACAAAACATAAATATGTATTTCAATAATTTTTTAAACGCGACATGGAAAAAATAAACTATAAACATTTTTAATTATCTTTTACTTCAAACCAATTTGACATGATACATTCCACTACATAATACGCATGTGCTTAATATTGTAACGTGTTACGGATACTCAATGTGTAATTTAAAAAAAAAAAAAACTCGGGTCGCAGTGCCAAAACCCTGCCGACAATATAGTGTATTTGCTAATACTGGCATTGTGGCTTTATTATGTGAACTTAAGTTTGTTTTTGAACAAAATAAAAAATTTAACCCCTTTATACATCCCTTAAAATAATATTTTTTTTCTTAATTTCAATATTTTTATCAATGCAACCTCAGTACCAAATTAAATACACCCTTCAGTAAGTAAAGCACTATCCGCAAACTAGTGTTTTCATAAAATTTGTAAGTCCGGTCCTGTCAGGCCGATTTTATTAAAATTTTAGCAGCACATTTTAATCGTTACTAAAGGGTTAAATTTCAATTTTGAAACGATTATGAGAATTTTTTCGGCATTTTTGGATCCAAAAACATTTTTCAACCCCTAAAAACCACCCTTAAAATGGTCCGATTGGGCCCATTTTAAATAGGCTTCGTGCGGTGATGGATTTCAACGTGCCTACCAAATTTCGTCAAAATCAATTAACTCTTTCGAAAGTTTTTGCCCGCACATATATATATACATATATAAATAGACATTTCCAAAAATGGTGCCAAAGTGTTCAGGAGGCTATGAAACGTCGAGAAATTTTGGTCCGAACCCTAGGTCCCACCATCCGACCGACGCCAATAGTGTATGTGCCATATGGCAAATACACTAATTATAACCACACCTGAAGATAGCAACTCGTTGCTGAAACGCGTCGTGTTAAAACCCAGGAAGTCACAAAACGGACATAAAAAATACAAAGTATTTCTAATACTTCATAATACTATATTTGAAATATTCGACAAACTTTATCTGGTATATATTAAATTTTTGTATTCAAAATATTTTAAGTTCGTTTATTAGGTTAATGACACTGTCAATTAGTTTTTAATTCTTTATCATAACCTTGCAGTGGCTACTGTATGACCAGCAAGATTTTTTATATTAATTATGACTTAATAAATAGAATAGTACTAATGTAAAAATTAATTCAATGAATAGAAATAACTTCTAACTTCAGTTTGTTTATTTACAATGCCTCTATTAACAGCACCTTTTTTCAAAAAAAGGAACACATATCATCAATCTTCCGTTGTATAGAATTAAAAAAAATGAATGTTTCATAGCTAACATGATCAAATATAATAAGAGACTATACTTGTCTGTACTGTACTGATAGATTCAGTAGCGCACCTTATTTTTGTCATGCCTCCTATAAAATAGCTGCCATATATGAACCAGTCGTAAAATGATCGATTTCAGGTCACTGTCGAGAGCCGGGAGGTAAAGTAAATGTAACGGTCTCCGGGCTCTAAAATAAAATTCAATAATAATTCAAATGTTTCCAATTTATTATTATTTATAAATTCCGTGGCACTGGGCACGGGACGAGCCAATGAATTCCGCGACATTCCCGGAAATCCTGACCGTCTGGCAACCCTACTCTCAGAGTACCTACTCTAATTAATAGTAGAATGAAAATAGTAAAACACTAAATTTGCTTCCAGAACAAGATATAAAACTCTTTATTTAATCAAAAGAGATGGACGACATGTTTCGAGAGCTTAAGCTCTCATCATCAGATCAATTTAAAAAGAAAAAAAAAGAAAAAAAAAAAAAAAAACAAAATTTTACAATAATTGAAAATTGCGTACAAATAAGTTCTTTGTTACTTTAAGCATCTTGTAGTAAATTTACTACAAGATGCTTAAAGTAACAAAGAACTTATTTGTACGCAATTTTCAATTATTGTAAAATTTTGTTTTTTTTTTTTTTTCTTTTTAAATTGACCTGATGATGAGAGCTTAAGCTCTCGAAACATGTCGTCCATCTCTTTTGATTAAATAAAGAGTTTTATATCTTGTTCTGGAAGCAAATTTAGTGTTTTACTATTTTCATTCTACTAAGTATTGAACAAGAAGCAAAAAACGAAGTCTCACTATACACAATACTCTAATTAAGTTCTAAACGATCCTTACGATCTCGACTATATTCTCAAGCTCCAGTTTATAAATTTAAAAAAAGGGTATATGCCTCACCCACATTAGCGCACGATCGAAATTATACTTTATACATTTACATTTTCGCCTCTCTTTTAAAATTAATAAATAGTTACCTACTCAGTATTAATAAAATCCAAGGATATGATATAGATATCACATCGATATTACCGACATAAGTATCCAAAGTCTGCTTACAATATTACGCAATACACAGTAAGTACCTACACTATTTTGAAACGTCAAAAAAAGGAATTTTTGAAATTATAAAATCTATAAGAAAACGAATTTTTTCCTGGAATGAGACCTAGCTAGATCGATTTTTTGCCCCCCAAAACTCCTTTTCACTGTAAGAAATGAGAAGGCCGATTACATAGATTATCGATGGTCCATTTGTAGCCAGCGATTAATCTGGTAATATAGGCACACAAAGAGACAATGGCGTCGCAAACAAGTATCGCCACATCGAGTAAACTCCATAAAAACACATTGCGCATGCGTGGTTACTAATTTTACATTAATTTGTTTTGTATTCATCCATTTTATATATGTAACTATACATTTTATTTTGTAATTTTTACACACTTTATTGGAATATTACACAAATTATGTAATTTTAATTTACATTATGTAAAAATCACCAATTTGATTACCTTTACAGTAAAAGTCCAAGTTTTTATGAAATTTTCTGTGTAAAAATAAAAAATAATGTAAAATCACTTAGAAAATCGAGCGAATTCTACCTTAACTTTCGAAGTATTTTTACATCCATTTTTACAGTGTTCAGTAAATTTCATATAAATCGTTAGAACCGTTTTATCCCTGCCAGAGTTTCATTAATTTTTGAGTCGGTAATTTTTATGTCGGTATTTTTCATTCCAATTCACTACACTCGCTAAAGAACTTCAAAAGTGTGTTCTGAAAGCGTACTCGTGCTGCCACTGGCCAAAACTGCACAGAACAGTAAGTTTGCTTTGTACTCTGCAGTCTGCACTGCGTGGACACTGGACACGTATAAAACGTAAGGAAATGTGTGTGAGAGAGAGCTTGTATTACATACCTACCTTACATATCTATACACTGGCTGCCTCTATAGGTACCTACATACAACATGAGGACCTCTTTACAAATCGGTCTCTTTTCACGACTTAAAAAGAGTACCGTATATACACTAACTTCTTTTATGTATCTCTTGTAAAGTCGGAATCTTTTTAACTACATATCTGTGACCACGAGGCAAAATCGCTTATGTCAAAACAAAATCTCTTCACAGTGTTTTTTTCCTGTTCAAACAGACTTATGGCCGGTTTATTTATGCTACGAACTGGTAGTATACATCAAACAAAACATGAACAAAGTTAGTTTCAACAACGATATACATAATTATGATACACGGAATAATAACAATATACATATTAATCAATATAATAGTACAAAATATAGTAACAGTCCGTTGTGTAAAGGGAGCCACTATTACAATATGCTACCCGAAAATTTAAAAAGTATACCTAACTTAAATAGTTTTAAAAGACAAGTAAGGGAGTATTTTGCTGGGCTGTGCCTATACAACAAACTGGAATATAGTAACAGTTCATAAGAAAAAATTGCATTGTAAAGATTTAATTCTATGTTGTCAAAGTACTGTCATTTTTAATGTAATTTTAATGTAATTTTTATTGTAATTTTTATCGATAATTGACGAATTTATAGCATAACTACATGCTCTTAAATTAAATAAATATCTATCTATCTATCTATCGTACACTTTAATCACGATGTTTTTTAATCACACTGATGACGGGTTGCTATGGTAACGAAACGCAGCAACCAATGAACACATCAACGCCCAGGCCAAATTGCTAAAGCTAGAAACTTGAAATTTGGACAGTGGGTTCCTTTTCTGACGTAATCATCCACTAAGAAAGATTTTTTCGAAATTCAACCCCTACGGGTGTCAAAAGGGGGTCAAATTTTGAAAGACTAAAATGAACAAAATAAATATTAGTAAAAAAAAACTTTTTAGAGACAAGCTTTTATTTAAATGCACTAAAAAGGAAAAAATAATTTTTAATAATTTAGGTTCATAATTATAAAAACACGTGTGGGTTGTGACTAATAAACTATCATAGAGTTCACGACACACGCTTTTATAATTATGAACCTAAATCATTAAAAATTATTTTTTCCTTTTTAGTGATTTAAATAAAAGCTTGTCTCTAAAAAGTTTTTTTTTTACTAATATTTTTCCTTCAATGAAAAGAGACAACACTAACGATCACAAGCTTCAATATATTTTCATCGCGTACGAGAACTTAAAAAGAATCGTTTATAAAAATGGGACCATGAAAGTCAACGTTTCACACCAAATTGAAACAAACTTTCAAAATAATTATGTGAATTAAACGAAATTTGGTATGCAACTTGGATTTCATAACCACACAAAGCCTATATTTAAAATAGGAGTGATCGAGCCTTTTAAGGGTGTTTTAGGTTTTGAAAAAAATGTTGATCTCAAAAATAGCGACAAAATTGACGGACTTGTTTCATATTTAAAATTTACCTTTTTATTAGAGATAGAAAAATATTTCTAAAAAAAAACGGGCATACAGAAACGGACATACAATTTATCATGAGAATACAAGTTCGATGAAATAACAACATATTTTTTTAGCAGTTAACAAATTGAAGTTAATATAATATTTACATTTAAGTGCCATAAATCAAATACACTCTTTTGTTGAGATGGTCTTGATCTGCAGCCAGTGTTTTTTGATTTAAAATGTACATTATAGTAAATATCATTCGACTCGTCGTTTGCAACGATCATGTGGTAAAAATAGATGATTAAATAGTGATTAATCTTATTCTACCGAAAATCTGACATACGCCGGTTTTGATTATGATCACTTGTTTAATATATTGTATGCTATAATATAATATAAAATGCATTTTAAATATAACAATCAATACTAGATCTGTTCAACTTTAATTTAAAGAACACATACAAATTCAACAGTACAAATAAGTTTGCCCCCAACGAGGCGCAAGTTTTCATTATTTTTAGGGTTCCGTACCTCCCAACGGAACCCTATTATTGAGCCTACGATGTATGTCCGTCCCTCCGTCCGTCCGTCTGTCAAGGCTCTAGCTCACAAACGGTAAGAGGTAGCTAGTTGAAATTTTCACAGATTGTGTGTTGTGGTATGAATTCTGGCATATAATAGTTAGAATTAAATAATCAATTAATTTTAATAAATTATTTCATTACACTAATATAGCGTTATGAATTACACGATTAACGAAATTTATTCACCAACACCTGCATATATAAGACTTTTTTTGTCAACATTAATACCAGGTCAGTACTCGCGGACTATTCAAGGTATTGATCACTTATATTTAGGTACACGTACGTAATAAAAATATCGGAGATTATGATATTAAAAAATAATATAAAACCCTTCAATTGTTTGGCATGCCTGTAATATCTGTTTGAAAACACTGTAGGTAACTAATTTGCAATTCATTACAAAAAAAAAAGAAAACAAAAATAGTGAAATCCATCAAGTTCAGGATTAACACGCTTTTATACTTGTTTACTACAACAATAATTTTAAAGAAAGGGCAGCACTAATAACTTTTCGTAGACTTTTTTTCAGCATTCATAATCCCAGTCTGATTATTATCCTTTATGCATGTAGTAGTATTTTAACTTCAGTAAATACTCTACAGCAGCGTATCTTAAACTGTGGTTCGAGGACCCCCAGGGGTTTGCAACGTTTTAGAAATTTTTTTGAACTTTTGCATAACAACAAAAACATAAAAACAGGTTATTTATTATCCACAGTTTTAAAAAAATTGTGTTTTTAAAGACCTCCAACAGCTAAGGTTATTTGGGTCTATAGCACCAATTCATATTTTCAATTCATTTTTTTTTTTTAATAATAAATTGAAAATCCAATTGAAACTTTTACCAGCTCTCGGGTTAGAACCTGGGAACTGGGGACTTGTAATAGAGGAACCATAGCAACGCCATGTAAACAACAGCATTGCTACACGCTCAGACATTCTCAAGCCCTATACACAGTTTTGAATTTGAGATCCTAGAGGCTAGAAATTGTTATGAATCTATTGTTTCAGAAAGTAGGTACTTAAATAGGGATAAATAAAATTGTAAATTATAGACGCTCGATGGGATGAGGAAAAGACCAACATGGTAAAAACCCCTGCTTTACAGCTCACTTAAAAAATAAATCTTGTAAACTAATATTTTCCGTTAACTAAAAGTATATGAAATACTAAAAACTATAACACGTTTCAATAAAATCGGTCAAGTACCTATAGTCTATAGACCGTTTGTACACAGAGGGTTAAATGTTACACAATAAAATTTAGTTTACTTATAAAACAGTTTAGTTTATACTACACACTATTCGCTGCAGTGAGCAGATGCATGGAAGGGATTTCAGAGTGACTGTTAGCGCGCAACAACGGATAAATAGAGAAACATTCGGTGGGTACCAATCTCCCTTCTCTATGCCGTCTAGACAAGACAAGACTTTCAAAGTCTTGTCTTGTCTTGAAATATCAAGACTTCACTGTCTAAGTCTAGATTAAAAAACTCTTGCCTTGTCTAGAGTCTAGAAAGTCTAGATCTAGACGGCAACACTAAAAATGACGTCACTGCTGGATTTCAGAACCAGAGCTATTTTTTGTGCTGCATTTGAGTATAAGATCCAATCAGAAAACAGTATCTTTTCATATGGGCTACGTCATAAACGAACATGGCGTCATAGTGTATCGACTCCACAACGTAGGACGGTTGTTTAAACATTTATGTCTTCGTCTTCTTTCACAAATTAATAAAAACGCAATAATTGCTATTCGTCTGCAACGAACAACTTCTGCTGTAATCGTGTTATTGTATATTTTTGTCGATATCTGAACTGTTAAATTGTGCTGTCACTGCGCACGCATCAAAACCATCTACAAATCCAGCTTTAAAGTGCGCATCGTGTGAAACCAAATTCAGCACGAGATCCAGCGCCACAGTACGCTTGAAACCTAGCAACGAAATCAAGCATCGTGTAGCGTCGTGTGTTTCAGGTTTAATATGTCTCATTACGCAACTAGATATACCTGCAATCTACTATTATCGCATCCCTAAGTTTATATATATTGCGTGCGTGGCTGTGAAAATGTATCTGTACATATTATTATACATATAACATATTAAATTTGTATGTTTGTATTCAGAGAAAACGCACGTAAAGTACTCATATACAATTTACATTTTTCCTTTGAAAAGATGCCGGGCGAAAATTTTGTACCTTTACTGACGAAACAGGTAACAACTTTTTCATGTGAAAAGTATGAGAAAACTCATTATAAAGTAAAAACCTTTATATTTTACTTGCAAGATTAAAGGCTTTTTTTCAGTCTATTAAAAAAAAGTTTCTTTTTCAAACATCATATACTGTGTACACGCTATATAAATATATACAACACATCACAAAACTGAATTACACAAACACAACGGTTCTTTCTGTACTTTTATATAATTTATATCGTTTTTGTAGCGCCGTAACGAGATGTTTAGCGATTGGTAACTTTTAACTCAAAGATATGCAAAGAGCTTTAAATCTCTCATTTCACATAGGTATACAGCACGTACATTTCGTTTTTAGGGTTCCGTACCTCATAACGGAACCCTATTATTCTATAATTATTTAATATAATAGTTTTTTAGTGTGACCAAACACAACACGAAATAGAGTCCATCATTTCTAAAAGTTGTAATATAATATTATAATTGACTAGCAGTCCCGTGTCTTAAACTTTAAAGAATTAATTTCCAATCCGACGGTACACATAATTCTGCTGAAATTGAGGCCTTGACTTTAAAATATAGCTTCAATTGTCTGGAATCTAGATAAGTTTCTATTCTCTAATATACCGTATTATAAATAAGTTGAGTAAGTTAAGCACATTTGTAAGAATAAAATATTTTGGCATTAATTACAACCCCTTTTAGTAAAAATGCAAGTGATAAAAATAGTGAACGGTAAATCTCAAAATGTATAATTTCTACATTTAATGGAGAAAAGTTTCCTGAATAATTCATAAGACATTTCCATAATTTGGTTTCTAGTATGAGGTAAAAACAAAAATAAAAAAACCATGTACGTAGGATGCACAGTTAATCGTTGAAGCTCTGCAATCGAAAATTCATAATGCAACTTAATTTTCAGTCCTAAAAGAACTAGTTATAACTTTTTAAATCTCATTTAACATTCTCTTAACAATAAAATTAACGCACATAATTTCCAAAACACCCACAAAAATACGAATTTTTTTGTTAAAATAGTATATTGTGTGACAAGTGTGCTAAATACATCTTTATGCGTCAGGCGCGATGTTTTCAGCACGAGTAGTAGGAGAGCGCTCACGAGCCTTGGCGAGTGAACATCGCGAGCCGAATACGAGTGCTGAAAACATCGCGCCTGACGCATAAATATTTAGCACACGTGTTGCACACTATACTTTATATAACACATACATGGTTTTAGACTTTAATTGAATAATTTAATGTCACTGACAGAAGTACATCTCATAATAAAAACATTGGGCTCGATACAATATTTATTCACTTTGTTACCATAGTAACCATATTTCATTTATAACACCGAAAAGAATTACATAATGTTTTTCCATTATTCATCGAAAAGCGTTTCATAATGGATCATGACGTCACTCGTCAATAAACGGTCATTTAAGGTCCGCAAAACTAATACGAAAAAAACACTAAAAACGTGCATGTGTTATATAAAATATATAAACAAATTCTATTTTAAATCTTCAAAGAATAATTGCGATCTAAAAGTTTTATTAAATTTCCTGGTAAAAGTAACATTTTTAAGTTCAATTTCATTATATAAATACTAGAAACAGCAATGTGGAGGTAGTCAAATACAACTACTGTATCAATAAATGACATAATTTATAGGGCGATTCGCTTTCGGTTGTGACAACTGAGAAGGGACTTGACGACGACAACAACAAACAACGCATAAGGGCTTCATGTGTAAGTAAATATACACCTGATCGCGGCACCTGGATTGGTTAAACTTACACACTTTGTCCATTTGTTTAAATAATTTTACTGTTCTGATTATTACCAATTTTTATGAAGCAAAATTAAACTTTTATATATTATATTCCCGTCGCCAAAAAATAATTTTTTGCAACACTTGCATCAAAAGTACAATTTTAGATGGCTGTATACCGTTTGAAAAGTGATTCTTTATGGAAGCTTCTATACTGCATTCGAACGGTAAAAGTAAATATTAACGCACTCCGTTCTATAAAGTAATGCTGTTTTGTTTTACTTTATAACACACGTGCGTAATAAAGTACCTACTTTATAGATTACTTTGCTATAATGTCACAAATAAAATATTTATCCAAATTGTGTTTTATTTGCTTACAATTAAACTTTTGAAGCAGTTGCTTACAATTGAACTTTTGAAGCATTTGCTGCAAAAAATATTGTATGTAACGCGTGTCTTAAGTGACGAATCTGACAGTCGCGATTTTGTGATACGAGCCTAAGGTCATGTTGCATTTATACCAGAACTCGCGCGAGCCGAAGGCGAGTGCGGTAATCACACGAGTTCTGGTATAAATGCAACATAATCTTAGGCTCGTATCGCAAAATCGCGACTGTCAGATTCGTCACTTAAGACACGCGTTACATACAATATTTTTTGCAGCAAAATTTTCAAGTGATTAGTATTGCTTTATTCATGTGGATAATATAAAATAACCAAGTCATAAAAAATTACAAAAACAGCACTAAGATTATGTTTATTTTAAAAATTCCTAAAAATGCTAACCAAAGGGTGAAAAGGTCGTCAATATAATTAATATAATTATAATATAAATAAATACAGAAACAAAATAAAATCTTTAATTGAGTATCCCACGCTGTGGAACGTTATAGAATAGAAAGAAATTTTTTTTATGCATTTTGGTGCAGTGATATAAGCGAGTTTTTATTTATTTATTTTTTAATATTTTTTTATTATCAAATTTTTAGTCATTATTATATTATATATAAATTTTAAACGACTGGAGACACGTTCTCCTACCATCAACACCATTACTTCCACCACACGTTTTTACTTCCATTTTAAACTTGTTATATATAATTATTATTATATAGCCAAAATATCAGAAAACTTGTATTGTCATCACAATTACATAGGTACGACTGTAAAGTTTCACGTCAATTGAACATTTGGAAGGAGGTGAAAATCGAGTTGCAAAATTTTTTTACATAAGTACAACATACACAATTGAAGCTTATTATCATAAGTGTATGAAAATGAATTCAACAGTATCAAATCTTCGTATATTATACCTAAGTCTTACATATTTCAGGTATTTTCATAAACAAATCCTCCTATAGGCGTTAATTGTGACTAGGGCATGCAATTCGAATATTCGAATATTCGAATAAAGCGAATATTCGGCTGCATTTATTATTCGAATAGTAATTCCTATTATTCGAATATATTCGAATTATTTGTTAAGAATTAAAATTGTTTAAAATCGGTTTACGGCGGCGCTAAAACATCTTACAAACGCTATACACTAGCTCTAAGTTCGCGCTAGGGCGTGGGAGGGGAATCGAAACGGGGCGAGGAAAGTTTTTTTTGTTAATTATTGCATGTTTATTTGATATAACTATTTACTTACGTTACGTTACGTACGTGTACTTAATTGCTTGATTTGCTCTTCGCACGTGCTAATAGACGTATTATTTACCTATTTGTGAAGTATTTTTTTTATAGGGGAGCAATATCCCATACTTTTGTGGTACTAATTAATAAAAATGCGTCTTAGATGCTCATTTAATATTTTTGTTTGAATAGGAAAAACAGAAAGAAAGAATTTTTTTGATTACTTAAATATGTTCATTTGATCTATGGTTCTCGGAAGCTATGTGCGCTCTAATATTTAGTTGATTTGATCTGAATTTTTACATAACTAAGTAAAGTAAAAATGATTATTTGATCTCTTTTTAATTAGAAGTAAGCTGCTTTTGTTGTTAAAATATTGATTGGATTTATGGACGTGCAGTAGGCGTGTTGATTTTAAATAATTAAAAGTCATTAATTATTGAAGTTCCAGTGTTTTTATTATTTTTACCAATTATTCGAATATATTCGAATATATTCGAATATTGGCTAAAATTTGAGCGAATATTCGAATACCTGAAACATCCGAATATTTGCATGCCCTAATTGTGACCTCAGTTGTCGAATATAATTTGCTACCATTCATTAATTCATGCAAATCTACCCGTCTTTACTTGCATCTCGATTTCCATGAAATAACTATATGTAATATGTACGTATCATTACTAATTTTTTAAATCAACTAACCAACAATAAAATGAAACTCCACCCGTGGCGTAGCTACCGTAGGGCGAAGTAGAGCTGTGCCCCAGAGCTCCAAAGATCAGGGGGCCTTGGCCAACCCTAAAGGCTAAAGCATATTTCTTGAGAAATAATAGTTCAGTTATATTTATTTACGGTTACATAGTGAATTTTCAACGTTGAAAAAAATGTTACATTTATATTTTATATTTTGATAAAGATATAATATTGGGTTAGAGGGCAAATTTTTAGATAAAAATTAATGGTCATTAATTGTAACCCTCGTATAAGATAGGTTCACCATTCCTAGATTGAGTGTACGTCGAGTTCAGTAAATCACCACAGACGTCTCTGTATGGCTTCTTCAACAGTCACCGCTCATACAACATAAACATAAACACACACACGCACATACACGTCCATACGGCAAGGGGGATTACTTTCTTGTCACAAATTAATGCGATGCTTCTAGTGAAAGTAATTGGAAATAAATTACATGATTATGCGATAACTTCTGTTCTACTTATAGCATAATGTTTCAATAGCAAATATGTACCTATAAATAACTTTTGTTTTCTTCGACATTAAACGTTGATTTTTGTGTATTTGACTCAACATCATACATTATTGGCACCAATCACTTCGTTTCATATCATTGTCAACAACTTCACACCACTATCTTTTTAAAATTTTAATTTATAGTATTGTTACAAGTAAACTATTTTAAATAATCAATAACGTACATCATTAACACCGCACGAAGAGTTTTTAAAATGAGTGCTACAGTCGATATAGACTCTACAAAGACAGAATCGGTCATATATTCTCAATTAGAATGTTCCAGCCTTTTTTGTTTTTAGTTGTCATGTCCATCGTAACTATATATAAGAGATTAACGGGAGCTTGGACCGTGGGTTGATTGAAACTCAGTTAAAGTTTTAAATCGCAACGTTTCGTCTATATTTTAGACTTCTTCAGGCACTTAAAACATAACACGAGAATGTCAGTAATAATCTATCGTCATTATTTATTTACAGCGATAATAAAATATGCAATAATCCTTTTGAAATAATTGATCATAATAATTTCATTAAAATTTATTTGTTCAACAGTATACAAATGAATTTTAATGAAATTATTATGATCAATTATTTCAAAAGTATTATTGCATATTATATTATCGCTGTAAATGAACAATGACGATAGATTATTACTGTCATACTCGTGTTAAGTTTTAAGAGCCTAAATAAGTCTAAAATATAGACGAAACGTTGCGATTTAAAACTTTAACTGAGTTTCAATCAACCCACGGTCCAAGTTCCCGTTAATCTCTTATATTTAGTTTCAACCTTTGTTATATTATTATTAAACTATTAAATAAATGGCATTTCAACAAGAAATTATTTGATCATCGTTGATAAAATAACTGACACAAGAGTTCGCGATTTAAACCAAGACGAATTATGGGAAAATTCCTTTCCAGAGATCTTTCCCCGCCGGAATGTTAGTGGCTAAGACAGCTAAATTTTAATTTGGTAATTATTTTTCTTTAAGTTAATGACAAATTATATTAATTATATTCTGAAATTATATATATAAAATAAAACGGTGTTTTGGCCAATATAGTGACCCTTTTCAAGTTTTCAAAAAAAGAATGAATATTTATTAGGTATACCTATACTTATTTACATATAGGCACCTATACACCGTCGTTCAAATTTTCAAATTTTTAAAAAATGTGGCATTTTAAATTAGGCAGAAAATGCTTACAAACAATATAATCAGCACGTAGGTAAAGTTAATTGTTATAATTTAAATTAATATTTTTTTTTTTAATTTTGCTTTTTAATTTGTTTTCAATATAGAAACATCGCATCTTTCTTATATGAAAAAAAAATGCAAGTTGTAGGTATTTTAAGTTTTTCTTTTTTGTGTCCTATATTAATTCCCTTCAGTTTTTTCATGCGCCAATTATTTTGAGTATTTATTTATCAATCTATCTTTGGAATAGTCAGTCATCTATAATTGTTTTACTGCACTAACAAATTAATAACCATTAAAAATTATTATATAAAAATACTGCTAAAAAAATTTATAACGGTGCCAAAATTTTCGTTCTCAAAATTGGAAAATATCTAGAATTTATCATGCTATGCTTTTAAACTTTCTTAAAAAATTACAGAAATTATCTTTCAAACAAATCTGTATTTTGAAAAATACTTTTCGAATGAAAAAGTCAAAATTAGAATATCTACAACCACAGTTTTTTTTATTATTTTATTTCATAGAGCCATTGATTTAGACAAAGTTAATAGATTAGGTAGTATCTATTAACTTTGTCTAAATCAATGGCTCTATGAAATAAAATAATAAAAAAACTGTGGACTGGTACCACTTACAATGTATACTTCAAAATATGTATGTAATATACCTATATTATACATATCATAAAATTATTTTCTAAATTTGTATTGTGTCATCGCTGCAGCAAATCGTTTTCACCATTTTTCATCTATATTTATTATTATCATGTTTCAAAGATTACAACAAAGTTTCACAACATTGACATTATATCATTGTAAACATCGCAAATTATTGATTAATGTTTAATTTTACACGCGTTTTTAAAAGAAATTTCGCCTCCATAAATCGATTTATACAAATTCTACATTAGATACAGATATCTACATTTTAGAAGCGCTGAATGTCTGCTCGAATAATTCACAAGTGGTATCAAAGTTGCATTTTAACATTTCTTTATTTGATGTACGTTTTTGTAATAATATTTAATTCTAAAATATGTAGAAAATTTAAATCAAAAAAATTGTTTATTAACTAGGTATATAGGTATAATATATTATTGTTTATAAGTTCGTATCTACATTCTACATATGACTTATCATAATACCTAACATATAAGTACAGATACATTGTATTTAAGTTAGTCGTTAGATAGGTATTGTAAATTATAGATGCTCAACAACGGAGGTCATAAGCGTCTGATTGTATTTAAGTAGGTATAATAATAATAATATCTCAAGGCCAATTTTACGCCAATAAAGTTATGGATGTTGCCATTTGACAATTTTATATTTTTTAGCATCACTATTGCCTATATACCTACTAGAATAATGTTCCTCCAACTTTATTTGCCCTGATTAAACACTTCAGCCAACACGAAAATATTTTTATATTTGTGACCCTTAAATATAAGAAGAATTTATTTTTGTTCTTTATATGTAGGTAGATATCTATATGGCTCACATAAAGAATATTTTGTGAACATAATTCTTAAGAGTGAATTGCACCTATGATACTGACAATAATATCTAATAAACAAATATTTATCTTTGACTCACCTAATTATACTAAGTGTCCAATATAGCAATTAGCAATGAGATGTACGTTAAAAATTTTCACAGTTAAACAAAAACAAAATTGTATCAAAACTTCACACAACACAGTTCAAAAACAATCTTCGGATTTATAATTTTTTTAAATTTATTACGAAATACGAAATATTATTATTATTCCACAGCACAGTAAGGAAATTTGTTTATATTATATAACGTCTAAATTACACATTTCAGAATAAATATATAAATACTTATGTTCTGCATTTTTATATTTAAAACACGTATTTAAAAATGAGAAGTCACGCACAAAATGTGTTTTTAAAATATTGAGTTATTCGCATTAAAAGTTATTAGAAACAGGTCGTCGTTACAGCTACGTAATGTTAAAAAACCAAATCAATGAACGGAAAATATTTACACACATGTATAGTTTAGTGTGGATACCTAATTCATATTCGCGGTTGAAGTAAGTTGAAATGAAGCGCGAAGTTGGTTTATGCTAGCATAGATAATGCATATTTGGAGCATATGAAGCGAACGAGCGAGCGAACCGTTGAAGTATGCAATGCGGTGCAGTTGTAAGAGCAACAGTGCGGTGATAAGTTATATAGGAGAAGTTAGCTGATATGGGTCGGTTCGGTGGATTTAACACGAGCTACACCGTACACGCAGGGTTGAAATACGACTGGCCAAACTAACACGCTGGATCACCAGTGTCATTCAGCCGTACACTGTCAGTCGCTTCATACATATACATATGTGAACGACTCACGCGAGTTGTTAAGACGACTGTATTGTATCGCTGTATACTGTATAATTGTATGAGTGCGGCGAGAAGGGGTGCACAGAAGGTGGAGTTAGCACGGATCGATAGGCGGAGCTTGCAATTGGAGTGGGGATTATATTTACAGAAAGATCGGGATGCTGTAACGAAACAGTCCGTAGAGGTAACCAAAGTGTGCTTGTGTGCGTGTGTGTGTGTGTTGTGTGTGCGTATGTGGATTGAGAAGAAAGTAAAATCGTGCGCATGATAATTACTGGCGAACAGAATTAGTGTGTGTGTGTGTGTGTGACATAGCTACTGCTTTAACTCTTCTCCGTCATCGCCTCTTGCTTTGTTGTTGTTGTTGTTGTTGATGTTGAACAAGATGTGACGAATTGTAATAATTATACACGGTTGTTTTGAAGATTTTTCCCTTTTAGAAGTTGAATAATTTGTTACGATTTCGTAATACTCGCAAATTGGTCTTAAGTTAGCTATAGCTATGTTTTGTTACGTTAGTACTAAAATCGTGAAATTGATTAGATATTATTATTCAGTGGTATTGGGTAAATATACTATTGGGATCCGTCAAATGAGCATATGACATCTGGTGGAACAAAATTGTACTCAAAACGAGGGAAAATTTTATATGCTAACAGTGCAAATTTATCGTAAAATTGTTTATTACAAATATATAACAAGTAAAATAAACAAAAAGTTTATCGAAAATGGAATTCGCGACGTTTTCTAATATCATGGCATTAAACCACTGTCAGTTATTGCCTTGTAAAACTTACTTTACAGCGAATTATTTACAAATGAAATGTGGAAAAAGTGTATTTATGAATTAAAAAAATATTTTATATTAATAATAAGATGTACTTATTATCATACTATTACTGTACTACAATAGTAAAATCATTTGATGATTGACAAATTTATAGGGCTAACTTTGTATACAAATATTTTGAGGTTAGTAACTTACCTATACTTATTACAATATAACATATTGTGTTGCAGTTATGTGTTTACATTATTCACCCTGCCTTAAAGAAGCATTGAATGGATGATTAATTTCGTGGAGATTTTCTTTTAATTTTGATGTTTTTAAGCAATATGCCGTAAAGATTACTACTTTTGACAGCTCAATTATCTTGTTTTTTTCACACATTTGATAATATGTCCGGCTTTGAGAATTCGTTCTCCTGCAATGAAATTCCTTTGTTTAGGATTCGTACCGGCCCAATTGCAAATTGCACTTATATTTATTATTTCTTATCACTTTGAAAATCACAAAATTACACGCAAAAGTATACCCCGTATATAAAATTTCCCCCCCCCCTTTGCGCCATGTTTTTTAAGATCCACCCGTTTGACGGATCCCAATACAGTGAATTTATTTTAAGACGCAACATAGACAAAATGAGTATGTATATTATATGGTAACTATGGAAATCATTAATGCATTATAGAAAAGTAAAATTTTAATTAAAAAAATATTAGAAGAAAAACTTTTTAAAAACAAGCTTTTATTGAAATGGACTAAAAAGGAAAATTTTTATTTAATAATTTAGGTTCATAATTATAAAAGCGTGGGGTGTAAACTCTATGATAGTTTATTAATTACGACCCACGCTTTTATAATTATGAACCTAAATTATTAAAAAAAATTTTCCTTTTTAGTCCATTTCAATAAAAACTTGTCTTTAAAAAGTTTTTTTCTAATATTTTTTTAATTAAAATTTTACTTTTCTATAATGCATTAATGATTTCCATAGTTACCATATAATATACATACCTATTTATATCATAGAGTTTACACCCCACGCTTTTATAATTATGAACCTAAATTATTAATTTGTTTTCCTTTTTAGTTCATTTCAATAAAAGCTTGTCTTTAAAAAGTTTTTTTTACTATAATATTTTATTTTGTTCATTTTAGTCTTCCAAAATTTTCGGCCGCCATTTTGGATTTATAATGACGTTACAATGCTTATTGTATTCTACTCGTCATACCCTTTCATTTGATACCCTTATCATGAAGGTTACAAAGAAATAGGTAATCCACCATTTTGGATCCACCATAATTTTAAATATACTATATTATTTATTGCCTTCAGAACCAAAGGTGTGTGCAAAATTGCAGCATGATTGGATATCGGGAAGTGGTTGAAAATTCGATTGCTAGATTTGTCCCAGACTTGTCTCAAACAGACAGGAAAGCAAGTTAAATAAAAGCTTGTAAAAATATAGTTCGAAGTAGGTAGGTACCTAGTACCTACATAGTTTGATATACAAGTAGGTACCTAGCTATACGTATTTCTACTATAATAATTTTGTTATAATTTTCATTACCTCAAATTTTGAAATGTAGTCCTACGAAGATTTTTTATAACCATTTTATTACCTATACGTATTACGTACAGTCCCTACAGTTGCTTTTTCTTGTTCAGTTAGGTATTAGATATACCTACATAGCAACATCATTTTTCGCGAGGACCTTAAAAGTCAAAAAGTAAAAAAGTCTCTCACAAAATATCAGCAGTCTAATTATTTCATTCGTTGCATGAAAAATTATGGTCATAAATGACACATTCATTGTAATGGAAATGTATTTAAAAAGACTTTATCATAGAAAACCACAAATTTGCTAGAATTTATGAAATTTCGAGAGGGGAATCAACCCCTTGAGCCACCTCCCTGGCTACGTGCCTGGGCCGCCTATTTGAGATTACGTCTGCACATGAAGATATTATCTTCATTACTATATCATCTATTATTGAAGATTCCGAATCACAGTTCTACAAGAAATTGTAATGAAGTTTAATACACCTAGCCTATTTGAGATATTCCGTATTTGTAATCCTTGTTTATATTATTTGTAAAGGTCATCACTGATTTTAAAGTTTATTTTTAAAAATACAAAAATAATGATACCTATCTGCTAAATTTCTTCAACTAAGTACCAGGAGTAACCAATTATCTTAAATTGACAAATAGATATTTTAAATATTATGACTTCACACCTCAGTCATGATGTAGGTTAGGTTCCTACAACTAAATTGAAAAATTGTATGTGTAAAACTATGTAAATAAAATTCGCAGACTTATATTTTATGTAATAATATGTAGATATACATGAATAAAGGTTACCTCACATTTTATAGCAGCTATATGTGTAGGTATATATAATAATATGTGGAGGGTACATAAGTATAAGCTCACCTTGTTGTTGGTTGCAGATTGAAAATCGCATCATATTCCGTCCTCCGAACGTGAAATATCATTATTGTACAATCGCGTTAACGGTTACACTTGTGCGAGTAGTAGTATATACACGCACATAGTCACGCGAACAAGGATAGAAATAGCGGGGGGGCGTGCCCCGTGCCCCGACGGTATTACTCTCGCCTGACTGGCTGTAGCATGCGCGACACACCGATTGGTTCCCGTGGGGACGCCATTGTTCGCGCGTCGTCGCGGCGACACTGCACGAACGTGCGCGCGTATACAAGCTCGAGGCTCCGAACGGTTAACGATTTCCACCGTCGCGGCGCTTGTAACCAGCGCTTCCACCATCCTGCTGCAAACAACGACGACGCCACTGTCGCTACATCGTAACTGATTACCGACCGTTGAATTGGACGCGCTGCCGTCGGCAAGTTTTCTGGAAATATAATAAAACATTATATTATGGAGTTTTGTTCATTTTTTAACTCAAATATTATTAATATTTAGTGTTAATTTAAAGTGGTATATAAAATTTTATATAAGTTTCGCGGTAAGGTGCACGTGTCATATTATGATATATATATTTTAATATAAGTTTTTCTTCGTCATCATTTTGTTTTTTGAAAAGTGTTTTTAATAAAGGGCGATAATAGTTAGTGTTATCTTGGTTTTAGTACGATTTCATACTTCCAATTTATTTAAATTCAAATCCAATTGATCATGTTCTTACAATAATATCCAAATCATAAAAAATCTAGAGATTCGTGTCCCTAATTATCCTCTTTTGTAGAAATAAAAATAAAAAAACATGTAGGACGATAGAGTGAATTGAAATCATCTGACGAAAAACTGCAACGATGTAACCAATGGCAACGAAAAACAAATCTCATAATGTACCTAATATAGGTATAATTATAATTATTATAAACATTTATTCTGTAAATTTTCACTTCTGTAGGTATATAGTGTAAACACTCTAAACTATACAAGGTCCACTTTTTTATGTTGAAGTTTAAGATTTGAGTAATATGCATAGGCGGGATTTCATGCTATCCCATTAGGGGAAAGCATCAGGCACCGGGAACAGCTCTCATAGATTATAATATTTAAATTTTTGAACTATAGAGTGAATCTAAATGTCATTTTATTACCTAACACTGCATTTATGTAAACTCATTAACTTTGTAAAGACACAATTAAGAGCGAAAAAAGTACATACCATTGTTTGAATTCGAACCCGCGTGTCTCTCAGTTTCACGCTGAAAAAAACAATTTTAAGCTACTGACATACCTAGTCAAATATAAAAAATAAAACAGTGAACCATTAATTCATATTTTGAAAAAAAGAATAAAATGGTTTTAACGGTGGGAGTAATATACTTATTTTAAAAGTATTTTTTCAAACTGAAAATTTTCTACAAAAATACCTACATATATTTTATTCCAAAATGTATTTTTACAAAAAAATGAAAATATTTTATGTATAGGTATTATTGCCTATTTAAGCAACAATTGGTGTTCATTTATAGCATTACATGCTCATAAATAAAATAAATATCTATCAGCTATATAACTAAAACTACTTATATTAAAATGTAATACTCATTTTAACTTTACAATTTTAACTTTATAGGTAACTCGTTTTTATAAAAATGACGGTTACGCCTGTTTTCCCCTTAACCAACCATAATATTATAATGATTGTATAGATATCCATCAAAAAGTTCTTAGAAATATCTTCATTAACATATTTTTTGACACATTCGGTATACCGCAATAAACATGGCCAGCTATTGGCATAAAAATATAATGTGTATGAATACACTACACAATCGTTTTTTATTATGGAATGTGTGAGAATGAGACAACTAGTCTATCCAGTTTACTATACTTAATATGTAAATAAAAGAGAGGATATTTGTATACACACATAATAGGTATACGTAGTAAGTATTCTGCATTCACCAACAAATTATACGTGTTTTTTATATTTGAAGATCGCCATATTTAGTTTGGAATCTCTGTCACTTGTATAATATTTTAATATTATTTTAAATAGATAGAGTTATGAATTATTATAGACGCTCGACAACTGAGGGAATTAGCGGGTATATTATTTTATATATCTTACTGACCTATATTTTTGAAGCCTATATAAATATTAATTTATTTTAAAAATAATCTTGACGTATTGAGTCTTATTAACAAGAAAATAGGCGGGAACCAAGATTTCAAACAAAAAGAAAGAGAGAAGAAATGTTCCAATATTTTAATTTTTGATGAGTTTCTACAACAAAAAATCGAAAAATTTAAAGTAGGTATGTACTTATATTCAGTTAAAAAAACGACAAAGCAATACGAAAAGTTTGCCAACAAAAGTTAAATTTTATATATTTTTTTAAGATCAATATTTCATTTCGAAAAAACAATATTCAAAAGACGAATGTTATAAACGATACCTGAAGATATAATAAAAAACGACTACGGCTAATTAAAATGTACAAAACAAATTTCAATTAGAAAAGTCGGGGAAAAGTTTTACTATACCAGCGTACCTACTATAACATTTTTAAATATCTTTTTACCCGACTACTGTTTATATTGGAAGCTTGTTTTGAACTTTTGTTTTATAACAGTAGCCGGTTTTTGTTTTTTTATATATATTCATATTATTTTACATTGTAAATACAAGAGTATATTATTCCTAAATAACTGACATCTTAACTAAGAGAAAGAAAGATAGAGTGTAGGCTCCATAGATGCATATAATAGCAATCTTGTTTGTGGTTAAATGTAAAGGTATTTCAGGACTGTAATAGTTAAAATGTTTATAAAAATATTTACATCTTTTATTGAGTTTTTTTTTTCAAATATTTTATCAACTCCAAAAATCTAACTACAGTGTAAGTACCAACAAAAACTGATTTGATATATTATTCAACCCACTGTTAAGCTAGATATTTATATTTGATTAATTGTATGTATTTTAACTCAAAATATGTAAAGTACTTAGTTGCAAATTTTCATATTTCGGAATGTGTAGAGCATAGATACTATAAAAGAACTTTTTTACAAAAAAAAAACCTCCTTCAAAAAGTCACTAAAAAGAAGAAAATAATGAAATTTTGAGGTCTTCGCCAATTTAATAAAATATGAAGTCGATTAAAAAGTATAGTATAGTGATTAATATCTTCTTTTTAACCAACTTCATATTCTATTAAATTGGCGCAGACCTCAAAATTTCATTATTTTCTTCTTTTTAGTGACTTTTTGAAGGAGGTTTTTTTTTATTAAAAAGTTTTTTATTTTTTACTTTTTAGTGTCAAAAAGTGACATTTACCAGGAATCACACGCCGTTACTCACTTTTATTAAACCGACTTTCTTACGCTGTCTGATCTGTCAAAAAGTGACATTTACCTTAAGGAATCACACGCCGTTACTAACTTTTATTAAAATCAGCCGAACTACTGAACCGATTTTGATAAAATTTCTATGAGACCAATCTGAAAGTATATCCTTTCAAATAAAAAAAAATTCCAATTCAGTTTATAAATGACGGAGTTCTGAGGTAACAAACATAAAAAAAATACAACCGAATTGATAACCACCTCCTTTTTTGAAGTCGGTTAAAAATATCAATTGAATTATAGAATTTTAAATAACTGCCTTGTAGTGTTTTCAAAAGCATTTTTATAAAAAAATATAGATATAGGTTCCTATATATAGAAGGGTAGACATTTAGTTTAAAAATTAATTACATAAAATCTACTGTTTCAATTCCTTTTTTTATATAAACGATATCTATTAATTAGTTTCAAAATTTTATTTTCCTTCATTAGGTTTAAAAAAAAAATCCAAATTTCCTATACCCTAAAAGTGCACAGAAAGAAGTATAATTTTAAAAATATGGCATGATGTCATTTCGTAAAATTCTTAAAATAAATATTTTTCTGAATTTTTTAAAAATATTTTTTCATGTCTTTTAAAGCTATTAGATAATTTTAGTATCTATTGATTTCTTTGGGTACATCGAGGAGAATAGTAACTGTTAAATTTTATAAATACCGTGGTTCATAGCATTCAGATTACTAAAAATTCTTTCAACTCATGAATAGTGAATACCCATTATTTTACTTAGGTATAATATGTATTAAAAATTTTTTTTTACTAAATTAACACCTTAATCAGTGGTTGATAAATGTTAAGTGAACAAGAACATAAAGGCTTAACATATTTTATTGTTTAAATTAAATTTACGTCGACGTTTTGTAGGTCATAGTTAAGATATTGTGATGTACATCGAAACGTCGACGTTTTAATTTAAACAATAAAATGTGTTAAACCTTTATGTTCCTCTTCATTAAATATTTATCAATATATTATGTATATTTTTATTCAAATCAAATTGGTATTTTATAAAAACTATATTTATATAAGTAAAATTGTGTTACGGAAATTATTTATTCCTTGTTAATATGGCCGTAAAAATACACTTCGATTAGCTACGTAGTTACACTGCACGTTTAGAACGTGCGCCCGCCATTCGCCGGATGTCCCAAACCACCCCTCCTTTTCTAGGAGACCTTTCACTCTTGTGCAGCGCCAACAAAGTTAGTTCTTGCCGATGCCGCTAGACTAGTACATACGCCTTTTGTTATTGTTTACAATTGTGGTAATTGTCTATGGTTATACGCCAGCGAACCTAAATCGGTAGTACAATAGTCATCAGCCGGACTGAAGCGCCACTACTCTTGATTCGTGTAACAATTATTAGACCGAGAGCTATAGTGACATTTTTTTGGTGTTATTTAGTCAAGGCCTTATTTTTGTGAAGATGTTGAGGGAGGCATATTAAAGTGCCCTGTGTAAGGGATTTTGCTAGACAGCGGTATGGGAGGGATGCAGACCGCCCCCAACATGTAACAAATAAAATGGTCACAATTATTATTGCTTCAAGGCTGAAATTGTTTGTATAGCTTGTCGGTGACCCAATAATGCCATTATAATATTTGCAGATCGATTGGTCAGTATTAAAGGGGTGGCAGATTACCCTAAACGTGTTATGTACCCGACGAAATTTATATTATTAGTTCAACGTTCAAATTTTAATATGTTTTTACGGCGACTGTTTTAAGCATATATTTCAATTTGCAGACAAAAATGTCAGTATTAACCCCCTTGCAGAACGATATAAACACCTATTTGAGCAAGTTTTTCTCTAAGAGAGGGGGTTAATACCGACATTTTCGTCTGCAAATTGAAATATATGCTTAAAACAGTCGCCGTAACAACATATTAAAATTTGAACCTTGAACTAATAATATACATTTCGTCGGGTACATGACACGTTTAGGGTGATCTGCCACCCCTTTAATACTAACCAATCGATCTGCAAATATTATAATGGCATTATTGGGTCACCGACAAGCTATACAAACAATTTCAGCCTTAAAGCAATAATAATTGTGACCATTTTTTTTGTTACATGTTGGGGGCGGTCTGCATCCCTCCCATACCGCTGTCTAGTAAAATCCCTTACACAGGACACTTTAATATATATGCCTCCTTTAACATCTTCACAAAAATAAGGCCTTGAATAAAAAAAACTCGGGTCGCAGTGCCAAAACCCTGCCGACAATATAGCGTATTTGCTAATACAGGCTTTGTGGCTTTGTGTAAACTTAGTTTGTTTTTGGACAAAATAAAAAATTTAACCCCTTAATACATCCCTTAAAATAATATTTTTTTTCTTCATTTCAATATTATTATCAATGCAACCTCTGTACCAAATTAAATACATCCTTCAGTAAGTAAATCACTATCCGCAAACCAGTGTTTTCATAAAATTTGTAAGTCCGGTCCTGTCGGGCCGATTTAATTAAAATTTTAGCAGCACATTTTGATCTTTACTAAAAGGTAAAATTTCAATTTTGAAACAATTCTGAGAATTTTTTCGGTATTTTCGAGCCCAAAAACATTTTTCAACCCCTAAAACCCACCCTTAAAATGGTCCGATTGGGCCCATTTTAAATAGGTTCCGTGCGGTGATGGATTCCAACGTGTGTACCAAATTTCGTTAAAATCGATTGAGTCTTTCGAGAGTTATCGTGCTAACATATATATATATATATATACACATTTCTAAAAATGGTGCCAAAGTGTTCAGGAGGCTATGAAACGTCGAGAAATTTTGGTCCGACCCCTAGGTCCCGCCATTCGACCGACGCCAATAGTGTATGTGCCATATGGCAAATACACTAATAACACCAATGTCACTTATAGCTCTCGGTCTATATATTGTTTGTAAGCAAATATGTCCCTTTCTCTAAATGCGGACCTGTATAGCTATTGTGTGCAAAGGTATGTATCGTATATAGAAACAGGCTATGAGAACATCATGACAGTATGACAAAGGACCACCAAGGAAACTTGAAGGACATCACATTGCATAGGTATTTATCCATATATACACATTATAACTACGTATATAATATGTAGATCCTTGTGTCCATTATCCTGTCCATTGGTCACAATGTTGTTTATTTGTCTAGTTCTATGTCAAAAGACAAATTGTTGTTTATTGATCTGCCTTTATATTCTTGCAGCCAATTGAAGACCTGCCGTGCTACTGGATTTCTCTAGTTTAAAACGATACACCGAAAAGTGTGGAAGAAAAAAATAAACAGTTACAAGTTTATCTATACGGGTGTTTCGTTTAAATTGAGCATATGGGCACATTATATCACCCAGTCAAGTTTTTGAAGCTAAATACTTCTAATTAAGTAAATATTTTATTCTATCCAATGTTTCTTATTTTCACGGTACCTACGAATTATCTAAGGAAGCACATAAATACATTATCGAATTTAAGAGTATTCTCTACCCGCTGCATTCTTCATCTGAAACGATTATAGTTCTCCCGACGCTATTTTTAAAGCTAAGGGGTTCGAGTAAACGAATGAAGGACCAAGAATCACACTATAGATCTTTCAGATAAAAAGTTGAAAAAATTTTCCTGGAAAAACTAACAACTTTTAAAAAATTACGTAAGCTTTCACACGGTGTGAAAAAAATTTTTCAAAAAATTTGCCTGTAGGATCTTTTGTGTGATTCTTGATCCTTCAATTGGCGTTTACCCGAACCCTTTGGTTAATTGAAAAATAGCATCGGAAGATCTGGAACCGTTGTTAGGCGAGAGGAAACGGTTTGAGATGAAGAGTGGAGGACGTAACTTCCGGTAGAGAATACAATAAAACAAGCTTTTTTCGGAGACATGAAAATATTGTATTGTTGTCATCGGAACTACGTAAGTACCTACCTATGTGTACAAAGTTTCAAGTCGATGTTGAAATAGGTCACAATTGGATTAGAATTGGTCCTAATCAACTAACAAGTGAAGTTATAAATAAAAGCTTGTAAATTGTAATATTAAAAAGAATCGTCAGTTTTATGAGCTTAGCACCAATTCTTATTTTCGTAATAATAAATTGAAATTCCAATTGATACCTACTTTTACTAGTTCTCGGATTAGAATCTGGAGCTGGGAGCTTGTAATAGAGCCATAGAGGAGCTATATGGAACTGATTATTCTGCTTGCTAAACTTCGAATTATTAAAAAAGGTTAGAAACTAAAACCTACTTTTCAGCTAAATTAAACACTATAAGTATTCTTAATTCGTATTACAAAAAGAATTATATAAATTTATTTTTAAACGAAATTTTATCAGCAGAAAAGGTCAAAATTTACTTTTAAAAATGTATAAGCTTTGAACAAATTCTAAATTAAGAACACAAATAAATTTCGAAATGTCTGCTATAAAATTGTACTTAATCTACAAAAATATGTTTTTCATTCAGTCTGATGTGCTCTCACAAACATCTCTCGTACATAATTATTACAGTAGCCAATTCATAAAACATAAATCAACAACGACGCATTTATATTCCTGTAGTTACACATCTAATATTACTCCATAAGTTTATCATTACATTATGAGTTATGTAATCAAGTGTTATGTACACAATACAGACGAATATAAATTCATGTATAGATATACACAGAATGCGTGTATTCTAAGTTCCCCTAGTCTAATAGAGCAACTTGTTTTAGGAGCCTAATCATCGTCGTCCCCCTGTAATATGTACAGCGGAATACGCAGAGCTAGCGATGAGAGCGTTTACTTGTACAAAATTGTGTTTGCAGCAAGCAATGTATTGTGGAAAATACAGGTCTCGTTCACACGCGCAAACATTAAATTTAACGTCTTGTTTGCGAATAAAAAAAGAGGCTTAGTGTGTGGGTAAAACCACACTGCTAACCGCTAATGACCTCTGTTGTCGAGCGTCTATAATCTACAATTCCAATGCTAACTTCGCATTGAATACAGTTAGCTTTTTTTTATAAAAAAAATGCTAATCTAATCAGGTGTTCATTATGTAATTATGTGTCGAATGAAATCGGTCCAGAGTCGATATCATTATTTGTTCTCGAGATATGCGAGCCGAAAAAAAGTTCACTAACGTGCGAACGAACGTACGTACACACACACAGACATCTCTCTAAAAACAGTAGATTCGGACTCTAGGGACCTCAAAACGTCCAGATATGTCAACATTTTTCATTCGCAAAATTGGACCTATTACAATAACTTCCAATGGGAATGTTATAACAAGCTGGTTTTGAAAAAAATGTCAAAATTTACGTACGTTTATTTTTTATTAGTTATTTCAATTATTATGATCAAATTTGGCAATTGGTATTCACCCTGAACCAAAATGGTACGTTGTAATCATTGGTCATTGCATTTAATAAAAATGGTTATACTTTTTTAACCAATAACTTTTTTCAGGCTGTTAACTAAATTGGGTTTTATTATAACGTAGTTTTCGGTTTCTTTAGAAACAGTTTCAAGTTAAATTTTGCAACTGATACTCGGGCGCTCGGCTGCAGAAAGCGTTGTCTAAAAAAATTTCATTTGAAAACGACAATAATACCTATAATTAGTTTTTATACATTCAGAAGCAGTCTATAATGGCATGTGGAACATTAGATTGTACCTACTCACACAAAAACAAGTAATTGATCTACTAGAAAAAAATCGATTTTCAAGGTAAATTTTGATCAAAATGCGTAGAAAAATGGTGTTTCGAAGTGGAACTTGTACAAAAAACTATGTTACATACATGTACCTATACACAGTTTTAAAAAAATATCGTTTCAATCGATCAATTATTTTTCGGGCAGAATCGATTTAAAATTCTACGATGCTTTTCTTATATGTGGTAATAATCTAAGGTCTTCGGTCATTGTCAAATCAACTTTTCTGACAATGCGTCCTGCCACCCAGTTGCAAAACAAGCTACCACTATCATTGCCAGGGCCGTGTTTGGCCATGCAGGGACCCTTGGGCACGCAGTTTGAGGACCCTTTTACAAAGCCAAAAAAATGTGAATGAAAACATCAGAATGTACCTACTTTTGTCTAGTGACTTTATTGGTTATAGGTTTCGGCATTTCGGGGCCCCCATCAGGCCGGGGGCCCTGGGCTCGTGCCCCACATGCCCTTATGATAAAGACGGTACTGATCACTGCACACACTATCTGTTTAAAACTTAAGCAACAATTATTATCTATACCTACTGGATTTTTCTTCCTTTGAAATAAGAAGCAAAATTTTGCTAATTTCAAGACTAGGATAGGTACTTATATTCTTTCCTATTTCTTATCAAGTAATAAATTTGCTGTGAAACAACCGATACAGTGTGAAAGGTGCCGTACAGTGGGGCGTATTACACGTGCGCCTCATGAGTATGTATACAGCACGTTCACTAACAATATTTGGTTTATTCCCATAACAAATTGCGTACGAGCCGAACAAGTGTGTACTGTAGAGTGTTTGCTGCTAGCCAGGTTTGTTTAGCCCGAGGGGACCAACAAGTTTAATACATATATATGTAAAGGTCGCGAGACACATCTATGCACATAATATGAGTAAGAGTCTATAAGAAAAACATACAAAAACTAGAATAAAATGAACAAATTACAGCTACACATTCAGAACAGAAACGTACTAGTTTATTTAAAGACGAGCTGCTTTCCAAAAATGTTAATCAGTTTCATTGTGAGACAATCTCGGAAGTGTTAACTTGAAATAATAATAAAATAAACGGTCAAGTGCGTGTCGAGCCACGCAAAGAGTAGGGTTCCGTATACTATGTAAGTTATGCAAAACCTACAATTTTGACAAGATAAATGAAATAAAAACACATTCATAATCTATACTCCAAAGGGCCTTCTCAAGGATACCCCACAAGGATAGGTATAAAAAAAATGTTTTACCCCCGTTTGCATGTATGCAGGGCGCCCCCCTTAAATAAACATTTTTAATCTTTTGTTATTCTCTCCGGCTTTGAGTCGGTAATACTTATTATGTGTGAATTTCAAGCCCCAATCTCATTTCGTTTAGAAGCAAGAAGCATATGACAGACAGACAGACAGACATCGTTGGCACAACAATAGGGTTCCTTTCTGGTACGGAACCCTAAAAACTAGGCTGCGGTTTTATGAAACCACGGTGCAAATGGAACTTTATTGCCATAACCCTAAACGCTTTTAACCTAAAATCGTCGAAAGTAAGTATATAATTTTGTTTACGTGGTTTTGGAAACGTAATTTGAACCCTGATCAGTATGGAGACGAGAATCCAGATACTATGGTCTGATGGATCGCTTCGACTGGACATGGATGTGACACTCGACATGCATAGCCGAACGGGAAAAAAGTTTCACTTTAATAAGGCGCTTTTTATCAGGAAATTCGGTTTTCTCCGCTTCACCCACTTTCAGATAAAATGTAGGTATCTGCTAAATTTTATTTGGTAATTCAAATACTGTTTAGAGTGACCTATGCAAATTAAATATACTAAAGACACATGTTTGACCGTTCTCTTATTTTTACTGATTCGTATTCATTCGTAAATAAATCTTTAACAAAATAGTGCAATGCAGCAATAGTCAAACTACTGTAAGAACAATTTTATTACTTTATTTTATTTATTTATTTATTGTGGATTATAGACGCGTCGACAACTTAGGTCATTAGCGTCTTAAATACAACAAATATCATATATCACTTAATCGCTTGAAACTAAATAACATCACAAAACATCCATGAGCAGAGGTGGGATTCGAACCCACGACAGTCTGATTCAGAGGCCGCGACGCTATACCAACTGAGCCATACTGCCCTCTTTATTACTTTAATTAAATAAAACACAATATATTCAATTGAAATAAATTCGGAATGAAATATGTCTACTCAATATAATCTTTGATTCTTTCAAAACGAAAATTGTTATTGATATTGTTACAAAACTGTTTTCTGAGTCGGCGGAATAAATATTTATTTACAATAATTAAAAACACAATAATAATGAATGCAACAACGAAAAGTCAGTTCTAACAATCAACACAAGTAAACAATAACTAAACAGTAATTATTAAACAAAGCAAAACAAAACAATAAATAGCACTTAACTATATACAACAACTCGTAATTATTACCACTACGTACTAGTATTTATTTTATCAATTTATTTATTTATATCACGGCACTATTTATATTACTGATCCACCGTAGACTTCAATGCGTGATTCACCGTTGACTGAACGATTGACTCACTCGCACCGGCTGTTTATATATGCTGCGTGGCCTAAGCCTAGTGCATTCTCGCTTTATCTAGAACTTTCGCGCAGGTACTAGCTGTTACAGTAAGTAGACCCCGTTTCTCAGAACTCTTGCCTGTCGTTTATATACAGGGTGATCCGTAACAATATCAACAACTTTCAATTTTCTAGCGTCGCTAAGAAAAAGTAATTTGGAAAATATCATATCAAGAAAGTGTGTTAATATAACAAAAATGTTGCTATACTACATTCGTAGCGTGTGTTTTTAAAATTCACACCTCGTCCAAAGTAGGGTAGTCTACACTCTAGGGTTACAGATGAGGGTGTTCACTACTCACACATCGACACATACAAGTTGCAATCAATCATCACTGTGGAGATGTTGGACGCGTGCTATAAAATATAATGCAAACGTCATTTATATGAATTATCGTTTAAGTACTTATGATTTGTGATAATAACAATGACGGTTAAATGATAGAAAGACAGATTGTAGATGCGATAGACGCTCAATAATTGACGATTAGAAACTGTTAAAATCGTTAAATTGTGATATAATGACCACCAACAGCTAAGGTTATTTGGGCATAGCACCAATTCATATTTTCAATTCATTATTTTTTTTAATAATAAATTGAAAATCCAACTGACACTTTTACCAGCTCTCGGGCTAGAACCCGGGAACTAGAGACTTGTAATAGAGGAACCATATAGCAACGCCATGTAAACAACAGCACTGCGACACGCTCGGCCATTCTCAAGCCCTGATTAGAAACTGTGTTTATAAAAAGAGCAAGCGCGAAGTGGCTAATTTTTTTCACTGACGACAACGTTTGTAGGGGCCCGATGAAGAGACTTGAGTAATTTGATGAGATTGGGAAATATGAGGGCCCGGACCTTCTCCAACTCCGAGGACCCGGGAAGCTCCAGCGCCCAGCACCCTTGGTCAGTTCGCCCTTGCTCACATGCCCAAAAGGGGTAAACCATAAAATACGTATTTGATTTTTTTCGACTTCCTCCTCTCTCATTTGTAAAATATTGGTGTCTTCCCTCCTCTCGATTATACGATATATTATTCGCTTTAAAACACTGAATGCAATTACTGTCATGACATAAAATATTTTACAAAGTAATTAATTATCAAAATGCATGCTCAGAACTGTTGTTACTTAGTGAGTTCAATGCTGTTGTTTACATGGCGTTGCTATTATTCATCTATTACAAGTCCCCAGTTCCCGGGCTCTAGTCCGAGAGCTGGTAAAAGTGTCAATTGAATTTTCAATTTTTTATTAAAAAATAATGAATTGAAAATATGAATTGGTGCTTGGCCCAAATAACCTTAGCTGTTGGTGGTCTTTAAAACACAATTATATGAGTTACGAGGACAGTGTGATCTAGTGGTTAGCGTCGCGGTTTCTGAATCAGACTGTCGTGGGTTCGAATCCCGTCTCCGCTCATGGATGTTTTGTGATGTCATTTAGTTTTAAGTGAGTTATGTTATTTAATGTAATCAAGACGCTAATTACCTAAGTTATCGACGCGTCTATAATGTACAATAAATAAAAATAAATATGAGTGGCGACGCGTTTTACCTCCGCCCAATTTTCTTTATTTATTTATTGTAAATTATAGACGCGTCGACAACTTAGGTCATTAGCGTCTTGTTTATATCAAATAACAACTCACTTAAAACTAAATGACATCACAAAACATCCATGAGCGGAGGCGGGATTCGAACTCACGACAGTGTGATCCAGAAGCCGTTACGCTAACCGTTACACCACTCTGTCCTCCACCAAATTTTCAATCTTGTATCTTAGATAAATTTTCATTGATCCCCAGCTTCTCTTTGGTTATAGAATTCCAAGACTTTACCAAAATTATAATCTACGTTGCATTCAATATCAAGCTTTTATATAATATATGAATCTTACTGTCGCGCCTTGTTATTCTTGAATTACTTGGGCACTATAAATATGAATTGAATGAATTGTAGATTATAGACACTCGACAACAGAGGTCTTACACTATAAATATGTATTGCAGTAACTAAAATTTGTTTCCAAAAACGCCTCAATATGACGGAACTTTACAAATGTAGATTTTAGTCTCTGTCTTTAAAGTACATATCAATTGAAACGGATATGAATAATCGATTGTGACAGATGAGAATTATATATTTTCCTGTTCAATCCAAATCATACAAATGCAGGACTGAAGAGTATGATAATATGACAGTTAAACTTGAGTGGCAAATATTGCGGATGGGGTACAGAATCATAGCAACAATGCCATTGCAAAACAGTTGACATCAGACATTTGACGATTAAAGCAGAGCTGTACTCTACACAATTTTATTTTATACTTTCAATTTGCAGTCATATTCACAAGTTATAAACATTATCTATGAGCTTTAAAAAGCTATGAAAAAATGTTCAGCAGATGAAAAACAACGGGGAGTTCAGTTTTGATTGTACCGCGGTGTTTTCTGTATATCTACTTACATCTTTTGAAAAAAGTTTATAAATTTTAAAGATCTATTCAATGATACCAAAAACTACATGCATGTATATTTAAAATTATGCCATGTCAAAATATACGAAGTTGAAAGGTAAACTGCGCTGTTTTTTATTTTTTTTTTTAATTGTATAATAAAGAAACTAACGCACGTTAAAAAATTTAAATTATAATTGAACGTCCGTTCAAATGACACCTCGAACATCTTTTTCTTTTCTTTTTTACAAATTTTAAGAGATTCTGCCTGTTTCATAAAACGCGTAACGAGTACCTAAATCAAAGTGAGTGGCAGCTATACGCGAGACATAGTCCTAAAATAGATTGTTGGCAAGGGACAAAACTGTGATGAAAAGTGCGGATATATTATCTGAATTGGTTGTAATATATTCTAAGCCGGTCCTACTTACTTAGTAAAACATATTACAAAAGATATACTTATTATGTATAACAGGAAAAAACTACTTGTGAGGCACCATCAGCTTATTTATGCTTTTGGAAAATATATTTTTTACCTATTATTTTTTATACAGTAAGTATGCCATTTTGATTTAAAGTTTAAATTTAGAATGTATCTATATAAGAAAAATGGAACGTTTATTAAATTAAAGCTAAATAAATTCATCTGATGATATAGAAAAAAAACATTATAAAAAAATGGAACCTCCTTCAAAAGAAGCCTCTAAAAAGAGGAAAATAATACAATTTTGAGGTCAGCGCAAATTTAATTATTAAACTTTTCATATACCTATCTACTTTTATTTTTTATTTTCCTCTTTTTAGTATCTTCTTTTTAAGGAGATTCTGTGTTTTATAATTTTTTTTTATTTTTTAGTTGTTAGTGACTTTGCAAAACGTGGTTTACTGTACGTTATTAACCGACTTTTTTCTTGATATTTGATTACAAAATTACGTCACACGTTAAGGGGGGGGAGTCAACAAAATGTGACATCGTGTGACAAGGACGGAGGGAGGGGGTTAAAAACCGTAAAATTTGTGTGACGTAATTTATGGATGGCCCCTAAACTTGAAAAACTACTAAACCGATTTAAGTTAAATTTATATGGAACCACCCTGAAGGTATACCCTATTAATTAGAGAAATAATCATCATGATCAGTTCACAAATGCAGGAGATATAAGCTGTAACATAATTAAAAAATTAATTTGATTACTAGAAAACAAACTACTGAGCCGATTTTTCATTTTGAATTACGGAACCCAAAAAAATGCCAAAAATTCGACATAAGCGGCTTTGCCTCGTGCGTTACAGATATAAAAGTGCAGTAGTAATTTGCGTTGACAACTGGTGAGTTAGAGATAAATGACCACAGCATTATGTGAAAGAGAAGAGCAATTATACTTTTAATAACAAAAAATAACAGGCATACTTCGAGTATACTGTTTGTGCTAAACCTAAGTACTTATGTCTGTATTATGGATATAGAAACTGATTATCAACACAAACATGCCGCTTCCTATAGACAATGTTATTGTACTACTGTTCATGGGCGTACGCAAAGGGGGCAGGGGAGGTCAACTGCCCACAGACCTAGAATAAAGTGTGGAAATTCATTAAACTTCCTTCTTACTAATATTCTTTTATTGACACACCATCGTTTATGATCTAATTGCTGCAGTATATGATAACCGGAATCGGATACGTCTATGTTTACTCTTATAACTCTTGTCCCCCGTGCGAAATTCTATGTACGGTCTGTACGCCCTTGCTACTGTTATGTTACGATAGCAGATTACACATCAATATATTGGTATGCTTCCTAACTTCAATTTTATAGTTACAAGATCATTTTAATGGGTCGTAAATTATATGTAATTTTCGCGGATTTCGAGTTTTCTATTCATCATATGTGGCTTGCCCGATGTTTTGATTAATACTACAAATTTTGATATGTAGAATGAAGCTTAGCACATATTTGTTCTTTAGAGCAGTGCTCCCCAACTTTTTCATACTTCAATTAGGTTTTTGAAAATTACAGTATAATATATAATTTTTAATTAAAAAAATATTTTATATAACACATGCACGCTTTTAGTGTTTTTTCGTATCAGTTTTGCGGACCTTAAATGACCGTTTATTGACGAGTGACGTCATGATCCATTATGAAACGCTTTTCGAGGATATATTGAAAAAACATTTGAAAACCCCGTTATCTAATGAATATGTACCTCTTTACGGTGTTATAAATGAAATATGGTTACCATGGTAACAAAGTGAATAAATATTGTATCGCGCCCAATGTTTTTATTATGAGATGTACTTCTGTCAGTGACATTAAATTATTCAATTAAAGTCTAAAACCATGCATATATTATATAAAGTATAGTGTGCAACACGTGTGCTAAATATTTATGCGTCAGGCGCATAAAGATGTATTTACCACACTAGTCACACAATATACTATTGTTTATATAGGGGAAAAAATGTAGGTAGTGTCGGAGTTACTACCGCTTAGGTTTTTCATGAAAATTTATATTGTTAATTATTATGTCTAGATACTTTAAAATATAAATTAACGTATTTCCGGTTAATTAATAATTTTTAAACCATGGAAACGCCATATAAAATAAATTTACTTATTTTCGTAACAAAAATCGTAACATTGAATTTCTAAAGATACCCGCGGGCCGCGATGTAAGACGTGTTCCGTCGAAAAAAGTATCACAATTTTTTTTTAGTGGCGGTCAATAAATTTTTAATACAGGCGTTCAAGTCTATACCAAACAGTTATTGTATTTTGTTTCTAAAACCATGGTTTTTACTATACACTGCAGAAGCGATAGATACCTGTCTTTGAGAGATAATCTCTCAACAATACTTCTCTAAAATACACCGAAGGGATTTTACAGTTCCTGCAGCCGCTTAAAAATGAGTTCGTTTATCCTTTCCTATACATAATATATAATATCAGTGTACAAATGCCTTAGATTGAAAATACATATACAATCTAGCTAGTTGTTATAGAGATCAAAAGGACCGACAAATTCATGTAGTCTACAAACTATGAGAGTGTTAAAAAAACTGAAAATATGAAGTCGCGTCTTTATTAAATCTATACAATGTATGTAGCACTTGTATATCTACAGATGTTTAAAAAGTTCTGTAAATATTGTATTACATCTGCAAACTATTCACACACTAAATTCTTAAAACGATTGATTCATGTATATTCATCGGGAATACATATGTATACAAAATTTCAAATCAATCGGAAGTTGTTCAAAATCGACTTACAAGATTTGAACTAATAATAAACATACTAATACAGCAAGTTAAATAAAAGCTTGCAAAAAGGAAACTACTGTTCTTTGTTAAAATTCTTGGGAAAAGTGAAAGTAGATTTTTAAACAGCAAAATAATTTTTAAATCGGTTCAGTAGATCTATCTAGTCCAAGAACTCGTGGTAACGGCTATTATTTTGAGATTAGTATTTAGGGTGTAAACTGTAAATAAATAGAATTATAGACTACAGCGATCGGGACCTATAGCGTCGGGGGGCCTTAAAAGGTGTAAAAAAACTAGTTTTTTGTAAAAACTGAAATTTGGCACAAGGTTAATTATAATTTATTAAAAAATAGTAAAACCTTATTTTGATTTAACCGACCTAGTCAGCAGTCGAGAAGTTACAAACTTTATCGACTGCTGACCGCTGACTTTACTGTAGCATATTTGTTTACATCCTAAATATTAGCTAATTTCAAAACATTAGCCTTTACATAAATCCTGCAATTTTTGATCACGAGCTCTTGAAGTTCTGAAAAAAACTCTGAAAAAACTATTCAAGACCACACTCTAACTATCAGGAATTATATCCTCAAAAGCAAGTAAAATGTTCTGCCATTCAATTATTTACTCAGTACATTATATAGGTATAAAAATAATAATACAAAAATAATTGTATGCATAGTAAAGTGATATCTCTGTAATCTTTGTGGTATTATTTATGTTATATGCATGCCGCAGCTTGGTATGGTTTCAATTAAACAATTATGTCTTTATTAATTTTAAGACTACCTATCTATTTATAATCTTATAGAAAAAAACAATAGTCGCAATACGAAACTCTGTCTATAAAATAGTGTACTATTGGGTTATACATACATAAGGGCATATAATTTATGTAACTTTATATTTAATAAACTTTACACCCCTTATTGCACCCTTTAAATTTATGGAATGTGTATCATTAAAAAAAACGCGAATTTTTGACGAAAATCCAAATCTTATAATTTTTTCAAATAGCTTTTATAGTAAGACATGCTGATTCCAATGAGCACAAGCAAAAACGTTTGTATCTTTTCTGGTTTTCTGGTATTATATTGTGATTAGTACTTTTCAATTTCACGCCTTCAGGTTGACATTTGCGTGGAATGCCTCTATGAACAACATGTAATGTTTCGACAATTTTACAATACTTCACTTGTCAACACTAAGACAATGCAAAAATAACTTATTTTACTTTTTTTTTAAATACGCGAACTGGCTTTATCAAAAACCTAAGATTTGCAAATGAATGATATAAGGTAAGTGGGGGAAAGTTCCAAACATTTTGTAATTCAATCATAAACAATTTATATAACTATTTTGATTAATTCAAAAATATTAGATTGTTTATTGAGAATTACAGTTTTAAAAAAAGGTATAAAAGTAATTAAAAGTAGAATTTGAAGTAATAAAAAAAAAACTTTTATTTTATCAACATTTTGGCATCTAACTCCAACGCATTGGGAGAAGATGCCTATTGCCTACATATAGAACTTATTCGATTAGGCATCTTCCCCCGACTGTGATGCCATCTCACCCCAAATTAGATTTCACTGTTGATAGGTGCTATCTGAGCTGTGGTCCGAAACTAGTTGGGTAGAATTATGTTCATCATCACTGTTGCTGCTTTCTTCGTAGGTTGTTTTTAATTTTTAGCTAACAGCATCTTACCCCAACAAAAATTAAGCATCTAACCCCAATGTGTTGGGGAAGATACCAAACTCGTCAAGTAATTCAAATTTTGCACCAAGTATTCTTGAAGTAACGAGCATAAACAAGCGACCTACCTTCTATTCAGCCAACAACTCGCCGCTTTTGATAGCATTGCCCTCTTCAGTTTTTTTTTTATTTTATTTCACGCTGCAAAAACTTTTTAGACACGTTGAAATAAATTTGCAGTCAAAAAATGTCTATCACATATCAAAACCAATTTGATACGATTTTCTTTACCGACTTACACAACAAAGAAACTAATAGAAAGCATCTTGCCGACATCTATTGAACGAATTCTGAAATATGATCGTTTGGCATCTTCCCCAATTAGACATCTTCCCCCCAATTACCTTATGTGAATAAATCTCAGTTGAGCAACCCATATTACAATCAGAAATTCCTCTATAATTTTGATACGTTCAACAAATTCTTCTTACAAAAGCTAATTTGTCTAGTCTAAAATGTGTCCTCAAAATGTAACACAACACTTTTGATCAGCCGAAACTAGAGCACGGACGACTTTAACAGGTATACCAACCAATCTATAATATTATGATGTAACACTATACGTTATAAATAACGACTATCGTTTACTTTTTGTACACATCTCTGTATCTTTGCTAGAAATCAGATTGTGGTGGCAGGTTACTATGTGACAGAGGCGTTCTTACTAAATAACATTAAAAAATAGTAGATTGTATATCTAGATGTGTAATGGGATATATTACGACGAGTGATGACATGTAAAAACGAGCGATAGCGAGTTTTTACAGTCACACGAGTCATAATACCTTTATGCACGAGATATGGTATTTTTTGTCATACCCGCACTACAAAATACCTAGTTTTCACTTCATTTTCAAAAAAATTTGACAGTTCATTTGCATCGCCATTTTTATTTTTACAGTATGCCGTGAAGGTCGTGAGTAAGTAATGGCAGGCGCACGCAGGCGGATAGAGCGAATAAACAGAAGTTGCTATGGCAACTGTTTACTTACAACACTAAGTAAAACACTTTTCGCACGCCTGCCAGTTAAATGACCCAACACAGGCCGGTATACATTATCGAAAGTAGCTATTTCGTAGTGGGTATGGCAAAAAAAAATATAAAACGCACGCTTGTATAAATTCGCACCTTAATTTAGAAAACAATTTTTTTTCTCTTCTATAACGTTTAACAACGTAAGATGCTCGATGAATTAAAATAAAATATGGGTACAGTGAGTGTCCCACCCTTTTAAACGTTATAGAAGAGAAAGAAATTTATTTTCTACTTTTTAGTGCGTTGATATTATAACCGTGTTTTTTAGTTTTTTAAAATATTTTTTTTTATTTTTAAATTCTTAGTCATAGGTACTTATATTACTTACATTTAAATTTTAAACACGTCAAGCTGGGCCCCTCCTAATCCCGGGCCCCCAGAACAGAGCCCTGACAGTCGACCCCCCTCCCTTTCGATCTTAGGGCGTAACAAGTGTTTCTATAATTTAAAATATTTATCCTGTAGAAACTGTAAAATGAAGCATTGCCTTGTAAAGACTTAACACTAGTGTTTTTTGGTAACTAATCTACATAATATAAGATCATATAGCAATTGTTTAATGAATTTTATTTATTGTAGATTATAGACGCGTCGACAACTTAGGTCATTAGCGTCTTAAATTACATTAAGTACCAACTAACTTAAATCTAAATAACATCTCAACACATCCATGAGCGCAGGTGGGATTCGAACCCACGACAGTCTAGTCTAGAGACTGGTACCAAGTACACTATCCACTAGGCTACACAGCCCTCCCGTTGTTTAATGAAATTAAATAACAGAACGACGAGTCGACTCTGTTAAGAGTTGTTAGCCTAGGTGCCGTATAAACGAAAAATGTCAATAAGTCTTGACGAGAACAGAGACGACACCGACACGACAGACATAAACTACAAAGATGACTATCCTTGTTGCAGTGTCTATTATCTGCATAGAGCGCGTATTTATAACCGATCAGAATACAAACACAGAACATACTTTTTACCTGTATTACTCCGATAGTGAAATTATTACACCTACTATATGTTTGTTCTCACAAAGATATCTATTGACATTCAAATTCAAATTTATTTCAATCCATTGATGCTTCTGCATGTGGAGTCGTCATAAAAACATAAAATGTACAAAATATACAAAGTATCATATACAATATACAAAACAAGTTACAGTAATTATAATATAATGACTGAATTATTGTCCTCAAGAAATTCCTGGCAATCATAATAGCATTTTCCTAGTAACATTTTTTTGCAGGCTTTTTTAAAGGCAATGGCGTTTTTTATATTTTTAATAGTGTCTGGTAACTTATTATACAATTTGTGACCCCAATATCTGGGTCCTTTTTCAAACAGTGCTAGTTTGTGTTTGGGCGTTTTTAAATCCGAGCCAAATCTTGTGCTATAATTGTGCGTTGTGTTGTTACGTTCATATTCTGTTAATTTATTCCTCGTGTCTATTAAGCATTGTAATATATAAATGCACGGTAAAGGTAATATTTTTAATTCTATAAACTTTTGTCTACAAGATTCTCTCGGATTTAATCTCGCTATTATACGCATCTCGCTATTCTACATAATATTCAAATTGCAATTGTTTTTCAATATTTTTTAAAAATATTTTAATTTTTATAATAATAAGCGGTCCCGTCCGGCTTCGTCCGGGTGCTAAGAAAGCCCGAGTGCAATACACTACTCACTCGCTTCGCACGTTCGCTGGAATATTATAAATACACTATTTACTCGCTTCGCTCGTTCGCATTTTATATATAATTTTTAGATTACCATTGGTATCGTCCATGATGGATTAAGTATGATGTATAAAATAGTGGGAACTTGGACAAATAAAATTATCAGACGCTAAATTTTTTAATAACTGCGACGTTTCGCGAACGTTTGTTCAATAACCTATTAACCACCGAGTCAGTTAATGTTTTACGTTATCAGCTGGTTTACACATTATTTGCAGCGAAATATTAAATATAAAACCAAACTAAATTTACGAATTGAATTATTATCTATAGATAATAACTCAATTCGTAAATTTAGTTTGGTTTTATATTTAATATTTCGCTGCAAATAATGTGTAAACCAGCTGATAACGTAAAACATTAACTGACTCGGTGGTTAATAGGTTATTGAACAAACGTTCGCGAAACGTCGCAGTTATTAAAAAATTTAGCATCTGATAATTTTATTTGTCCAAGTTCCCACTATTTTATACATCATGCATATAACTTTTAGTTTCAAAAAAATTATAATTATTGTCAAAGAAAGAATATAACAAAAATAAAAAAATATATAACTAAATATCATGTAGAATTTAGAAAAAAAAGCCAAAAATTCTACGATGCCATCAGTTTCCGAACCCGGGTCCCTGTGCATAGAGTGCTGCGACGTTACCTCCACGTTACGAGTGGAACTGTTATGTACGGTCGTTTTTATGATATAAGTATGTTGCGAGTTCTTTCGGTCGGGTTACGAATTTAATTAATTAGTTATTATTATTTATTAATTATGCTATATATATATATATATATATATAAATCTTCCGTGTAAAATTATCTAACTGATGGTGAAAACCGCATCAAAATCCGTTGCGTGGTTTAGGAGGAGTTAGCGGTTAAACAAACAGACAGACAGACAGACGCGAAAAGCGACTTCAATTTATACTATGTAGAGATCAGTCATGTGATACCATGGAACAAGTTTATTGTTTCGTGTGTGATACCTTCCCCTTGTGGAACAGATCGTGATAACCTCTACCGTACCAATAACGTCACTCATTTTGTGGCTGACCCACAAGTTATTTTACTATTTGTTAGTGAACGATTTATAATTTATTTGCCGGCTGTACCTGTTACCCTAATCATGAAGCTAGTATTTTAAAAACATGGCACATACTAACCGTGTATGTGTGCGTGAGTCAAGAAGTCCCGAGATGGAGAAGCGAGTATCGTATCAAATTACTCATACACGGAGCTCAGTGTGACAGGTAAATTCAATCGTACACCATGCACCGCAGACTAGCGCCGCCATTGTCATACATAACAATCACGGCTAATATACCGTCACTTAGTAACGGGCGATTACGAGACATTTTTACAATTGAAACAATTGTAATCGTTCATAATAACAATCGAGTCCACAAAAAACTCGGAGTTTGATTTTACAATCGAAATGTTCGATTATTCAAGTCGATTATTTGCCACATAGGTTATAGCAATAGCGCAGTGAATGAGAATACATAATCGCGATTCAAGGTTATATGCTAGTCGACTAACGTTCACGCGACTCGTTGATTGCTCACTGTTCAGTCGGTACTTTGTGATCTCTTCACTTTGAAATCGTATCGGCCATCGGGTATGCAGTACTGTACGATTCAGTACTATGCGACTCGGTCTCGGTGAACTATGAAACAACAACAATCGAGTCCAAGTGACAACCATCGAGAGTCATCGAGATATTTGAACAATCGAGACAATCGACTAAAACATCTCGTATCGCGCATCACTGTCAGTGATTGTACACATATTTTAACCTCCCATTTATTTTACCCACTTTACAAATAAAGAAGTCATTAGCCAGACAATTAGAATAAGTAAATGAGTAAATGCACGATAAAAAAAATTGACAGCACAATTAAGCTGCAATTAAAAGAGTCGAAGAAACTTTGTTAAATATCCGGGAGCCAACAGTCAAGTTGGTCCCCGGATTTTTTTTTAACCTCAATCCATGGCTTCAGGATTTAACTCGTGTGTCAGCATCTTATTCTCTGGATTACAAAAACATGTAATACTGGGACACAAATACAATGATGGATGTAAATATTTTAATGTTTCGTATAATAATTTTTTGCTGAATTTTTTTAACTTCTTTAAATTCACCACGTTCGGTGCCTTTAGTCATTGTTTAAACAAAATGATTGATGTCGAGTATGATCATTTATCGATCGGAATCGAGTTTTGAAGTTACCTATACTTTTTTAGAGAGGTTAGTGAGTCAAAAATTACCGACTCAAAAATTAATGAAAGGATGTAATGTAACGCTGCCAGGGAATAAAACGGCTCTAACGATTTTTATGACGTTTACTGAAAAGGGGTTTTGGAGGGCAAAAAATTGATCTAGCTAGGTCTCATCCCAGGAAAAATTCATTTTCTTATAGATTTTATAATTTTAAAAATTAATTTTTTTGACGTTTTAAAATAGTGTATTATTGAAAACAGACTTTGGAAGGTACTTATATATCTAATAGATGTCATGTAACATCCATTGATTTTATTATTAAAAATTATTTAAAAAAAAGGCGAGAGGTGAAAAGAAAAATGTAATTGGATAATTGGATGAAGTATAACTTCGACCGTGCGCTTATATGAGTGAGGCACATACCCTTTTTTTAAAGAAGAATTGATACGTATCGATTTCCACAAGGAATCTATTCTTTAAAAATCGATATTTAGGTACCTCTACTATGTAAATAGGCAAATACATTAATAAATACCAAAACAATAATTTAAAGAACAGAAGTTCCCTTTCATAACGCCCCACTGTGAGCCATCAGTCATATTCACATCAGCGACCTTGTCAAACAGAAGACGACTCAGAATAAAAACAAAAACAAAACTGGGAAATCAAACAAGTTATATGTATACAATAAAGCTGACTGTACTTAGTGCGAGAGTAGTTTAACGACCCCCAATACCACAATGAAGCATGTCTAAATAATATTAAAATCCAGTAGCGTATACTATCAACTTATTTAAATCCCAAAACTAATCAAGTGCTTTGTAACACTGACGAATTAATAATTTTAATATATGATAGGTCAAAGAAATTTACTTCATTTTAAGGTGTTCTTTTCGTAAAATGATTTTATCTGTTTTGTAGTGCATTCTCTTACATTTATTTTCAAAAGTGTATAATGACAAAAAGTTTTTTTTTGCCATTGAAATGGTCCCACTATGGTCTATGAGCTAAGGCACAGCCAACCAGTGGCAGCCGTTTTTAAGATGGCCGCCATTGGTTCTCTAAAATTGGCCGCAGAGGACGGTTAACGGTTAGCGTAGCGGCCTTTGGATCACACAGTCGTGGGTTCGAATCCCACCTCCGCTCATGGATGTTTTGTGATGTCATTTAGTTGTAAGGAAATTGTTATTTAATGTATTTAAGACGCTAATGACCTAAGTTGTCGACGCGTCTATAATCTACAATAAATAAATAAATAAAATTGGCCGCCATTTGATCTGCACGGATTTTGAAGTGTTTGTTTATATCTGAAAAGTTCTCCTCTGATCTAATTTATGACCACATACAGTAATATCCCGATAAAAAAGTTCCGATTTTTTGTGTACCAGACGTTGAAATAAAAACAGAAATATTGTCAAACGATTACATACATAAGACATAAATAACTAAAGCAGAACACGGTCAGTTTTTTTTTTTGGAATTTTGACGTTATATTCTGTGTTTACTGTTTATTTTCACATTTTGTTTGGTTAAATTTACGTATAAGTAATCGGTATAGTTGCGTCACTGCAGTGGTCGATTATTATATGTAGGTGTTTTATTTATTGTAAATTATAGACGCGTCGACAACTTAGGTCATTAGCGTCTTGATTATACATTAAATAACAACACACTTAAAAGTTAAAACTAAATGACATCACAAAACATCCATGAGCAGAGGTGGGATTCGAACCCACGACAGTCTGATTCAGAGGCAGCGACGCTAACCACTAGACCACGACTGTCCTCTATGTAGGTATTATTAGATATATATAGCCGTATTATATAGGGGTGTCCCAGATCTAGTGGCAAATTAACGGAAAAGGACAACAAACTTCGAGACCTCCGCAGTCTCCAGGGGACCATCTCCTATCTAATTTTGATTTTGATAAAGTCTGAATCCTCCAATGTCCAGATCGATCGCCTACGGGCATTACGTGGCATAAAGAAAATAATTCTGAGCAGAAAAGGTCTTAGACATTTTTTGATCCGATGTACCGTTAATAAAATATTAAACCATTAATTATCACCAATAAGTGGGGGAGCAGAAAATAATTCTGAGCAGAAAAGGTCTTAGACATTTTTTGATCCGATGTACCGTTAATAAAATATTAAACCATTAATTATCACCAATAAGTGGGGGAGCAGGCGTGGCTTATTAATATTCTTATGTATTCCGCTCAACTTATTGGTGATAAGTTTAAATTAACGATACATCTGATCAAAAAATTCTAAGATTATTTTTCTCTGTAGACGATCGTTCTGAGACACCCTATATACGTATAATATGTAGAAGCACTACAGTAATATTAATTTAATTTTACATAAGAATCTACATATAAGTATATGAAATACAGCGGCACGTTTACAAAAGACGTAAGGAAACTTCAGCGTCACTATTTATATGTTCATATTGTATTAAGCAACTTCTTGGAATGAAGAACGTCGGAACGTTTGAAGTGTCCATAAGTCTGCGGTCGGACTTGTGCCCGCTACTGTCTGCATGTTGACTAGTGACTACTGACTAACGCTATAGTCTGCAATATTTCTCCACAAATACTAAAACATCTAAATACAACTCTCTAAAGTGATCGACACCTCTTAAACTCAAATATCCCGAACTCTCGAATTAGTCAAAATGTAATAGCAATAACATTAGTATAGTCCATAATATGTCGAATTTCTTGTGAATTGAATCCGACTTGCTTTGCCCCGGAATGATATGGGATTCATTGAGACATTTAGAGAACACAAGAATAAACAAAATATTTGGGCGATATCAATAATTAATTATCTTGGCGGATAGAAAAATATTCTCAGCAAAATTTTAATACCAATGCAGATGAGATATTTTTAGTTTAAAAAATCTAGTGTACCTACTGACAGAATTTATACAAAACTCTTCAAGACCAGCTTTAAAAAAATGATTTATTCTTTTCGTGTTATAATTAATGTAAACCTATTTTATAAAATAAATTCTATATACCTACACGAACACACACACCACGTACCTATAAAAATAAATAACAGCTCAAACAATAATACCAAGATATAACAAGTAACAAGCTCCATATCAAATGATCAAACCAATCATTAATGTCACGTCATGACAATATGACGTAACATAATGTTAAAATTCAAATTATAAGACACATTGTTTTTTCTTTATTTTCAATCATGTTTTAAATCTCCGCCCAATTTGTCAAGGCAATTATACCGTACGTTGCGTAGACTAACACATATTGTATGATCTGGAACTTCGTTCCTTCAAAAAGTTACATTATATTTTGTTCACAAAACAGTGTAGGCATTTACATATAAAATTTTAATTTATACCCCTTAATGCACACCCTAACAAAATTTATTTTTTCTCATTTCAAATAAACGTCAGGTATATAGTAATCCATATTCATCATCAGCTTTTTTGGAGGAAAAATTGGGAAGGTTAAATTAGACTGGGTGAGAAAAAATTAATGGGGGGGGGGGCAAACATTGATTTAGCCCAAAGGCGACCAAAATGTAAATCAGCCCCTGAACTGAGGTCCGTCAATATGAATGTACATACAGACACTTAGGTCGAACAATGTACAATAACGACACAATTAATCGAACTTGTTGTATTGAAAAGGATAGAAAATAAAGCGTTAAAAAGAGATAGCAGTGAGCGATCGCACTCTGGTCACTTATAGATAAGTTTTTATATTAATAAGCCACGCTTCTAATTAGATCACATCGTTCGTCGCACGGTGGGTGTGCCAGTCATTATAAAGTACAAGTGTCATAAAGGAATAAAGGTGTACGAGTTTCAGTCTATAATATTATATCTATGTATATGTTGTATATAACATAAACGTACTTCATATCACTTTATTAATATAGGTACATCTCGTGCCGGCAAACTATAACTGAATTGTACAACAGATAGAGGGCCTCCTGTCACTATGTCATATCAGATATTCGACTGACAGGACGCACAGTGTCGCAACGTCACAGATTAATTATTATTAAAATCAGTGTAACTTTTCGATCAGTTTAATGGGCGATTCACACCATCTATTAAAAATGATGCGCACTGAATGGACTCGGACCTGAGGCATTGTAGATTTTGAGATCCTAGGGGGATAGCATGGCGTAAAAATACTATTAATATTTTTTTACAACGCCTGCTCTGGAAGTTGACTTTTCGAGCGCTGTATGTCATCTCCGAAATACACAATAATCGCATACTTGACTATATGTGTTTCATAAACGCACATGTTCGGTTAAATATCACATAACTGCACGGATTCCGCCTAAACTATACTACTATAGAAATATAACCTCACGAACACAATCTGTACTTAACTCACTCTATCTTTTTCACTTTACTAGAGACTACTGAAACGCCATCTAATGTCGCGATAATAATTTACTTTTTATCGTTCATGTATAGTAATTAAATTATAGGTGTAAAAAAATGAAAATTCAATAAAAAATCATTTTAATATTGCAATTTTTTATAAATTAACTCAAATTTAAACTGTCCAAAAACGGTGCAAAGGTGGCCAAAAACGGTACTTCTACCCTATTTCTCTCAAAGTCAACTTCCAGAGCAGTAGTTGTAAAAAGTATTGTATGCTACAGGTGGGATAAGTAGCAAATATGGCAGTCGTGATTACGACATTCGCTGTAAGGTTTATGAGGCATTCGTATGAAGACGAGTGTGGTTTGTCGCAACGAGCCGTTAGGCGAGTTGCGACAATCACTTATGAACTCGACCAGAACTCGACTAGAACTCGAGTGATTACCGCACTCGCCTTCGGCTCACGAGGTAAACACCCACTCGTTATGGTATAAATGCTACATAACCTTAGGCTCGTATCGCAAAATCGCGACTGTCATATAATCCGTCACTTAAGCCACTAGTTGCATAAATTACTATAATAGTTTTACTTACTTATTACTGATGAAGCAATATTTCTGATTCTGTTCCTCTAGGATAAATAATTTTGTTGTTATTTATGACAAGATCTCTCGATTCCCACTCATGTTTAGGTTCTCTGGGCAACATTTGGATCGAAATCAGACAATGTCCTTTCCCTATTCAGACGAAGCGCCCGTGCAAAGAATCATTCGTCGGCCGATATCAGAAAACGACAGGATGGAGACCACCCAATACAAGATGAAGAGAGAGATGTGTCCAACTCGATAGCATCGCAGATAACGGCGGCCCGTTCAGTCGATCCATCATACCAGCGCGCCCGCGTCTAATAAATACATAGTTCGACTACACACTAAACAATCACATAGTTTAACCTTAGGGTTGAAGCACAATTTTGTTTTTCTTTTTGTTATAATAAAAAAAAATCACATAGTTATACATTATCCTGGCACAATTGAAGCTGTCTAATTACACACTGTCAAGTCCAGATAGAATGTACAATTTGAACTAGAAACATTCCTCTTAAAATCAGCTTAGCGTTTCTCAACTTTTGGGTCGCGTTAAATTTTTATAATGGGTCGCGAAGGAACTGGTAAAGTACCGAATTAAAAAATATAATTATCTTATTTGAAAGAAAACACTTCGAAAATTAACAAAAGAGGTTAAATTTTAAAAAATCACTTTTAAATTTGTAACGCAGTGGAATTTGTTTGTTGGTTGTTTTATCTTCAAACAATTATTTATCTCTTGTATGTGCGATCGACTTTATAATATGTAACTATAAAATAAAAAATATATCTACGTAATGTAAGTACATGAATATTATATTTAAAATATTCTATCTATTGGTTTTATAATGAAATATCTAAGTTCTTCATTTTTTAAGAATTTTAGTAGTTGCCTACATCAGAAAAAAATAACTGGTTTGACACAACTCGAACTAATTTATCTTAGGCTTTTCGGAGTACCTATTTGAATTTTTTTATCCGTGAATAAAAATACCTACTTTTAAAAAAAAACTAAAAGCGTAACGAAAAATTCGGATACTGCTAACACAGTATAACATAATATTCCAATATGAAAATTGAATAATAATCGGGTAAAAAAAGATTGAAATTATAGTATATGTATACTTATAGTATGAGATGGTACAAAAAATCTTTAACCCGCAACTACTTTTTAGTGTATTTGCCATATGGCACATACACTATTGGCGTCGGTCGGATGGCGGGACCTAGGGGTCGGACCAAAATTTCTCGACGTTTCATAGCCTCCTGAACAATTTGGCACCATTTTTGGAAATGTCTGTTTATATATGTGTGTATATATATATATACGTGTGTGTGTGTGTGTTTGTGTGCGGGCAATAACTTTCGAAAGAGTTAATTGATTTTGACGAAATTTGGTAGGCACGTTGAAATCCATCACCGCACGAAGCCTATTTAAAATGGGCCCAATCGGACTATTTTAAGGGTGTTTTTTAGGGGTTGAAAAATGTTTTTGGGCCCAAAAATGCCGAAAAAATTTCAGAATCGTTTCAAAATTGAAATTTAACCCTTTAGTAACGATTAAAATGTACTGCTAAAATTTTAATAAAATCGGCCCGACAGGACCGGACTTACAAATTTTATGGAAACACTAGTTTGCGGATAATGCTTTACCTACTGAGGGGTGTATTTAATTTGGTACCGAGGTTGCATTGATAAAAATATTGAAATTAAGAAAAAAAAATATTATTTTAAGGGATGTATTAAGGGGTTAAATTTTTTATTTGTCCAAAAACAAACTTAAGTTCACATAATAAAGCCACAATGGTATTAGCAAATACACTATATTGTCGGCAGGGTTTTGGCACTGCGACCCGAGTTTTTATTTTATATTGGAAATTCAGCTTTTGTGTTTTACTGTTAGCAGTAGCCGCGGGTTTTTTGATTCTTTAACTCTTTTTTAACTTCCCATTGGAAGTTATTGTAATGGGTCCGAAAATCGAAATCAAAATGTATAACAAATTTTATGTTTCAACGTCACTACACTATTTTTACACTATTTTTAGAAAGATGTGTGTGTGTATGTGTGTGTGTACGTATGTACGTACGTACGTATGTGTCCATTTCTTTCTAAGACGAACTCTCGAGAATGAAAAATGATATCGACTACGTTAGGGTGCTAATCGACGCGTATTAACGTAAATATGATCTGAAAGAAATTTTTTCAAAATCGGTTTAGCCGTTCTTTTTTCTTAACCAAATAGACTCCCAAAAAAGTAGATTTTACACAATATCTCGCGAATAAAAAATTATATCGACATCGTAAGGGTGTCAATCGAAGCGTGTTAACGTTATTTTGATCCGACATAAATTTTATAAAAATCGCATCAGTCGTTTTTTTTTTTATTAATGATTAAAATGATTACTTTTCTGTGTAATATCTTATTTGATTATTGTTATTAAATATATTTTATCAAACTGGGAAGTTCGTCGTGTGGACCTCAAGGGTCGCACTTTAGTTCTAATAAACGACCCACCTCACGGCTTGTTATTTATTACTTCTTATATTATTTTAAAATAAACTGCTTATAACTGTATTAAAATTTAATTATTTTTTAATTCTTGAAGAATTTATTGCCAATATACTTATTCAATATAGAAAAATATGAAGTTATAATCGACATAAAATAATTTCTATTATAAATTTTATTAAATTTGGAAATAATACGTAGGCTTCTAAATGAAATTGCCAGCACATTGTTTTTAAGGTCTGCGAAAACTCACCATCCTTTCCTAACTGAAGTTATAAATTAACGGAATCCAAATTCAAATTATTAAAATATTTTAATGTTCGTTCGTTCTCAAAATTGATCGAAAAGATTCTCCAGAATTTTTACGAGTTACTTATTTTATTTTCTACAAGTTTTAACTTTTGTAGTTACCTACCTGTTTTAGAAATATATTATGTTAACAAAGCAAAATAATTTACATATTATGAGTGACTTAACATTTCTTAACGTATTATCATAATGGTTAATTGTTAACAACAATAGTCCACCCATCTACTTTCAATATTCTCAGATCAGCCGTAAATGTGGTTGTAAGAAGTTATATTATACTTACTGTATAATTGTCGTTGCACTTAAAGCAGATTTGCCTTTATACAATACTTAAACACCTACTTGAGGGTAAAATAATGAAATAAGCATTTAACTTTTAGGCAATTAAACGGTTCTTATAACCAACAATGGGTATTAAAATAACAACGTATTGTTCAGTAGATTATTGCTTTCTCTATGTCAGCATGAAATTAATAACATTCATGGTAAGTTGAGTTAATCGATATCGACCTTCTAAGAAAACTTAGATTTTCGAAAACAAAATAAAAGAATGTCATTTTTTTATTATTCAGATAATCTCTAATTGAAGAAATGAAATGCATGTATTAAATTACGTCATGTAAACCAAAAAAGTAATTGAAAATCGTTATGAAGACCCAGGGCCGGCCTAAATAATTCAAGCGCCTTGGGCTAACAAAATCAAGCACCCTCAGCTCAAGCGTTTTTAATATGTTTTTCAAAAAAATTAGGTTGTTTAAGGATTGAATTAATTGTGTAAATTCGCTCTCCGCCACCTGCCGTCCCAAGGGTGCCGCCCCTATTAGCCCAATGGTTAGTGTGGGCTTGTGAAGAACTGTACTTATAATGGCTTGAGACTCCATGTTCCAAAATCATCTTTCGATCCAGAAATTCTATCTCCTCAGGCCAGGGACGTATTTTCATCATGGTGAAAAGGACACCTGTTTGTGGCGGCACAACACAGAAACAATATTGTAGGCAGTAGGACGCAGAGAAAATAGAACTGAAGAGGGTGGGGGCAATCGCCTTTGCCTAGGGCTTAATTACGTCTCTGTTTCTGGCCTACTGTAGTTATATGATACTGATTATATCAATTCTCACCAGGAGCGTCAGTAAGGGCCCACTTTTCGTTTTTTAATATATATTTTTAAAAATAGCTATAGTTGACAGAAAAAATTATTACTTTTAAATCATAATTTTTTGTTTGTCATCTCTCCCCCTCCTGGAAAATTTTCTGGCAGCGCCTACTATGGTATGATTTTTACTTTCGAGCGAAAGAAACGAGAATTCGACAGATTTAGGTACTATTTAGACGTTTCATGATCCCTACATACCGAAAAAATAAGTTTTGGATGTCCGTCTGTGCGTACGTCCATCTCCATACGTCCGGATATACGCAGAGACCTAGCTAACACACTAAGGGGATTTATCCGGGGAATTTTTCTTATCATCCCCCCTCCACAACCCTAAATAAGGGTAGTTTACTAATGAACAAAAATAGAAAATTGTAATTTTCTCTAAAACGACTTTAACGATTTTGATCATGTTTCATAAATCAATTTGTCATTAATGATCCTGCAATATTTTATAATTCTTTTGTCTCCGAAAAATTCAGAAAGCGTAGTTTACTAATTACTGTTGAAATCATGAACCTAAAATCCGCGGTTTATGCAATTCAGCGAGAAAGTCAACGCGCTCATACTATGCGGTGAACTCGTAGTTCGTACCACTAACATTTATTATTTTGGTCTCGTAGCGACATCACACACAGCGAAGTCTGAAATAATAGTTCAGAATTCTAACGATCGGGGCGATGTGCGCTATATTCTATTTTTATCAATAATAAAACTTAAGTTATAGTACGCAAGTACAGAGGACCGCAATATCAGCCCAATATATCAACCTTACCTGACTGTCTAACATCGGTATAAGACAAAAAGCACGTGCTCTACTTTAGAACAGCGGTTCCCAAAAATACGACGTAACAAGCAAAAACGCTTGTGGGGTTAGCAAAAATATATAACATTTTTTAAATTACATTACTCTATTAATTATATAGCACAAAAAAATTCATAAAAGTACCCCATGTTAACCATTTCAAAAATAAATGTCCTCCCTTTCCTAAGGGTCGCCCATGTTCCTCTCGACCTTCTAAAGAACATAATATTAATAAACCGTCACAGTATGTATGCAGTTATTTTTTGGAAATAAAAATTTGTTTTCAAATAAACCAATCTACGCATGTAACAAAATATATTTACATTCATCAATCATTTTGACTTTGTAAGTCACAATTTTCACACATTTTCATACAAAAAAAAAACTTATATAATATATATAAATTATTCATTATCAAAAAATTGAAAAAAGTGCATTTTGCTTAGCAAATAATTTACTTTTATCCCTTTTTTTTAAATTACATCACATAATATTATACCTACTCGACTTATAAGTATGAATTATACAAATAAAACTAAAATTGAAAAAAAAAGTTTGCCTGGTTATTGTTCATATTTGTATACACACTAGGATTACTAGACTGGGCTTTGGAAGAAAATTACATCATCTGCTACAACAGACGTTGCACTTTTCAGTTTCCCGTCTTCGCCCTTCATTTCACCATATGAAAGCCTGCCTGCGACATAACAACGCTGTCCTTTCTTAAGATAATTCAAAACTGTCTCACGTAAGGCAGGCTTAAATACAACCACCCTATGCCATTCAACTCGTTGCATAAATTCTCCACTTTCGTAGCGATAATTTAAATGGGTTGCGAGAGAAAATACTGCAACTGGATGTTCATCGTTCCCTTTTTTTTGAGGATCACCTCCTACACGGCCTAATAGTGTCACCTGGTTTATTGCTAAAATAAAAAAGAACAAATTTTTAAAAAAACATACTAACTTGACGAAGAATCCAAACAAACATTTTCATGTATTTTAGACCTCAAGTTCACCCACTTTTTTCAATTTTTGATGGTTCTGTTTGTGTACTGGAATTTCTTGCCAGTTGAAACGCAAAAGTTCTGGAAGCCGTATTATTTAATAACCCTGCAAACTGTACAAAACATAGTGTTAAATCTTAATTTGATAGTACCCTGTGTTTAGATGTATGTATATAATATAATATGCTACACTTACACGTCTGGTAAACATTTTGTAAATATGTATCTTTCAAAACTAATATCAAGTATTATAAAATAAATATTCCCGCAATGCTTAACCTTAAACTAAATAGATTATATTCTCTTCTAACATCCAAACTCGACAAAATATCAGTTAAAATCACTAATCACTACTACGAATAACCTAATTCTCATTAAAGCTAGGTAGGTACCTATAAAGTTAGAGCTGAAATTACAATACACATTAGTTACAAAGAGAATCTTTACGTTGTTATAAGTAAAACAACTTTAGCTATATTTATTACATTTGCGTTGTAACTATTCATTTTGCAGCAACATATTAGGTATGTAGAAATTTAGTAGAAGATTATGTAAATGTCAAAAACAATGTTTTTCACGTTCATCTTCGTGGACGCTAAGCTTACGCTTCCGCCATACACCAGGAAGAAGAACCAACAATAATTTGTCAAAAGTAAGAACTTCAACACAAACTATAGCAGCAGACGATTGGTATGGCTATGCTTAAACAGATGTCACTAAACGGTTACTTTATAACATTAATTACGATCAACAGCGACTTTAATGCTCAATACTCACACCAGCCTTAAAAAAAAAAACAATTTACTGATGAACTTGCCTTGTGAATCTTGAATAATTATACTTGTTCGACATGTTAATTAAAATTTGTAAATATTAGTATAATTAACGAAACCAATGCTTTTGTTGACAACTATGAACTAATCATAATTTCCGTTCGCAAACAAAATCAATGATAAACAATAATACTCAAGGATGAGAAAATGTTCATTGATATGCTAGGAATTTAATATTATAACTATACAGTGCCGGCTTTAGGGGGGGAGGCAATCGCCCCGGGCGCTAAGGCGGCGCCTTAAAATTAAAAAAACTAATAAGCAATAAATGGCGCTGAAGAATATCTTGCCCGGGGCGCCCAGATAGCTAAATCCGGCCCTGCGTAACGTATAAAATCTGTATGAACAATTTTTGAATCGTAATTAAGAAAATCTGTAATTAGTACCGAAACTGAAAATATCCAATAGTATCGGTAATTCGATATACAAAATTATGTTAAGAGCATTGGATATAACCTAGAAAATACAAATACTTACCCCTGCGCTCTTCATCTCAAATTCTTTCCTCTCGCCTAAAAACGGTTATGGTTCTCTCGTCGCTATTTTTAAAGCTAAAAAGTTCGGACAGCTAAAGGGTTCGGGCAAATAATGAAGGGCCAGAATCATATACTTATTACAGATCCTACTGGCGAATTTTTTGGAAAAGTTTTGGCTACCTACGTGTGAAAGATTGCGTAATTTTATTTTATTAACTTCCCATTGGAAGTTATTGTAATGGGTCCGGAAATCGAAATCAAAATGTATAACAAATTTTTATGTTTCAAGGTCACTACACTATTTTTAGAAAGATGTCTGTGTGTGTGTGTACGTATGTACGTACGTATAATGTGTCCGTTTCTTTCTAAAACGAAATCTCGAGAATGAAAAATGATATCGACTACGTTAGGGTGCCAATCGACGCGTATTAACGTAAATATGATCTGGAAGAAATTTTTTCAAAATCGGTTCAGCCGTTCTTTTTACTTAACCAAATAGACACCAAAAAAGTAGATTTTATACAATATCTCGCGAATAAAAAATTATATCGACTTCGTAAGGGTGTCAATCGAGGCGTGTTAACGTCATTTTGATCCGAAATAAATTTTATAAAAATCGGTTAAGCCGTTTTTTTTAATTATTGTTAAAAATAAATAATAATTATGTTTTAATGATTAAAATGATTACTTTTCTGTGTAATATCTAATTTAATTATTATTATTAAATATTTATCAAACTGGGAAGTTCGTCGTGTAGACCTCAAGGATCGCACTTTAGTCCTAATAAACGACCCACCTCACGGCTTGTTTTTTTTTTTTTTTTTTTGAAAAATTGTACCTAAGTTTTTCAATTTGTCGCCTGAAGGATCTGTAGTGTGATTCTTGGTCCTTCATTTGGCGTTTACCTTAACCCTTTTGGCTTTTAGCTTTAAAATAGCGTCGGAATACTTATACTGCCCTTACTGGCTAGTTTATTGTTCTTAATTAAAAATTGAAATAAATATTGCTTGAATTTTTCTTATAGATACCTACCTAAGAAACTTGGTAAGCCCTGAAATAAAAAAAAAAACAAAAAATCCGACAACACAACACAAAACTTCAAAACAAACTTTCAATATGAAAAGTAGTCGGGTAAAAATATATTAGTTTTAGTGTCAGCATACAATTAGTAATAGCGTACTAAAACTTTAACATGTTTTTACTCGACTACCGACATTTCATATTGAAAACCCTCGTTGAAAACTTATTTTGTAATTTTGTGTTAATTTTGTTTATTTAATAATTATTTTATTATATACAATAGTAACATACATTAAATCTCATCCATTAGTAGGTACTGATAAACCACAATCAACAGATAAAGGGAATGCTTAAGAGTGCGATATAAAATAATATTATTATGTATGTATTAGTTTATATTACTAAATAAAAGTAAATATACATGTTACAGACTATGTTTAAAATCTGATCGTAATTTATACCTAGGTATATGAAAATTGAAAATAAAAAAATCCGTAAAATTCTTTCTATATAGGTACTTAAACTTTTAGGTAGATTTTTGTACTATATTTTAAACTGCATTTTAAAAGTGATTGTTAACCGTCCGATCCAGAGGTGGTAGTTTATTTACTGCAATGCACTGAAGCGTTGACTGAATTCCTTCACTTAAAGTTTAAACGATTGAAGACACAATGAGCCGAATGAAATAATTCATTCACACACTTACTTTTTCTAAAAAAAATCCAGTAAACGGTGACGTCCTTTGAATAGAAAAAATTCAAAAACCTTTTTTTAACAATAATTAAATAGTCTTAAAACTTACTTTATGACAAAAAGTCACAGCATATGTCATAAAATATCACACTTGATTGATAAACAAATTAAAATGTATATTTAAGTAAATATTGAATTTTATGAACTTCTAGATTTAATATCTGAATTATTAAATAAAACTGTCGTATTTTGTAATTTTATTTATCTTACACATCGACTCATATCACAAACGAACTATAAGTCTATAACATATATAGGTAAGGGGACGTTTCATTCTTCAATTAACAGTTTAGAGAGCAGATAAATTAGTCAAAGTGCAGTTGTCTTGAATTCCTGATAGTACAGAACTAATAAAAAGATTGCCTGACTATGTACAATAATTGTGTTCTCAAATATGTGTTAGTACTTATTATTGTTGTATGTTTCACCAAAAATTCGTTATGTGACAGTAAGTACTTTTAAAATAAGTATAAGTAATCAAAACTTATTATTAACAACTAAACTTTGGTAAAATAAGAGTTTTCTAGATGTGTTCTAAAATTCAAAGAGATAAATTTGGATTTATTTTGTTTATTTCTACTTTTGCTAGAAAAACTCACAAGCATGCGAAAGCTTATAAAATAGCAAATATTTTATGAATAATCCGCGATGCTGAATAAAAACTCTCAAACAAACAATTATAAATACTAAAAAAAATACTAGGTACTTTTTTTCAATAAGTTATTAACATAGACTAGAGCTGAAGCCTTTGAAAATGGTAAAAAGTGAAAAAAAATTATAGTAGAATGAAACCCATTGGAAAAGGAAGAGAATAGAATAAAAATGAAAGGAAAAATAATTTACGGGCGATCTGAGGCCGGGAAGTGGTAGGGGGTGGGTTTTTAAGGGTAAAAAACGGTTTATCTCGATTTCCGGCAAAACTACAAGTCCTATGGAAAAAAGTTTAATCGCAAAGTTGTAGGTAATAAAAAGATCTACAACTTTTATATCACACTTTTTTCACATAACCTCAAAATTTATGTAAAAAATTCAAATAACCAAGTTTTTGGTTTTTTATTTTTATCTCTTACAAAAAACATTTTTTTTTCACGAAATTTGGTGAAAACTTACCTTTTTATGTCCCAAATACATTGTAATTTTTTTGATTTAAAATATTTATTTTTTCACCTTATTTTGACTTAATATCGAAAAAGCACCCTAATTTTCAATCGAAAATTCTCACGTCAAAATATCTGCTTTTTGAAAAAAGTCGGTGGGCTTTTTGTTCGTTGAAATATCTACTTTATGATGGTGTAAAAAAAATATACATTACTACGGTAAATGTTCTCAGAAAATGCAAAGAAACGAGAAAAAAACTCGTATCCCAAATTTTTTTTTTAATCATTATGTACAATTTTGAGGTATTTATTAAAATTTACACTTTAATTACTCGTTTATTTGCATTTTCTGAGAACATTTACCGTAGTAATGTATATTTTTTTTTACACTATCATAAAGTAGATATTTCAACGAACAAAAAGCCCACCGACTTTTTTAAAAAAGCAGATATTTTGACGTGAGAATTTTCGATTGAAAATTAGGGTGCTTTTTCGATATTAAGTCAAAATAAGGTGAAAAAATAAATATTTTAAATCAAAAAAATTACAGTGTGTTTGGGACATAAAAAGGTAAGTTTTCACCAAATTTCGTGAAAAAAAAAATGTTTTTTGTAAAAGATAAAAATAAAAAACCAAAAACTTGGTTATTTGAATTTTTTACATAAATTTTGAGGTTATGTGAAAAAAGTGTGATACAAAAGTTGTAGATCTTTTTATTACCTACAACTTTGCAATTAAACTTTTTTCCATAGGACTTGTAGTTTTGCCGGAAATCGAGATAAACCGTTTTTTACCCTTAAAAATCCACCCCCTACCACTTCCTGACCTCAGATCGCCCGTAAATTATTTTTCCTTTCATTTTTGTTCTATTCTCTTCCTTTTCCAATGGGTTTCATCCTACTATAATTTTTTTTGGTTTCAAAAATTATCGACCCTGGTCTAACATACATAATGTAAGGAATAAAATTAATTTGTATATAGCAATGTCAATAGGTAGGTACCAAATATTATTCCCCTGAATTTAAAAAAAAATAATTGAATTCATCAAATTGAAGAGCAACCAAAACATAGGTTAAGATATTTCCAACAATCTAAAAAAGATAGTAGTCATTAATATTTAAAGTAATTTTAAGAAAAAATTGTATATGAACATATGTCCTATTTCACTTAATTAAGGAATTAAACATATAAACATTTGTTGCTTTTTCTTGTTAATAACAAAACATCCGTTGTTTTTTTTTATTTTTGAAATTAGTTGAGCATTAGATGAGCTTTCATCTGTCAAAATTTGTCCGTAAGCTAATAAATTATCCATCATAAGTTGAAAAAAATGAAAAAATAAACATGTGGTGGAAATCCCGACGTTAGTGGTGGGAAAACGTGATTCCAGTCGTTTTACAAGCTTTTTTCAAATAATATACTTACAGGATGATTTATTAGCTCACCGATAAACTTTAACAGTAATAAATCACCCTGTATTATAATAGGCTTTTAAAGTTATCAAACGCTTACTTATTTTTTCGATCCTCTGGAGTCATGCACCTCCTTCGAATTCAACATTTTTTTCGAGATAGAAGGTGCTAATTTTGCCCGATACTGATAAAATAAATATTTATATGTATAACAAGCAAAATACCCGTTCTTCACGCGAACCTTTTTTACCCCTACGTATGAAGGGAAAACATTGATATGTCTGTATCGCGGGTACAGACAGCTGACGTGAATACCGTTAAAAACAAATAATTGTATTCGTTGTCATGGAAAGAAATACATCCACTTTTATTTATCTTATAAAATCAAATGTTCGTAAAATAAAATAATTATAATTTTATTTTTTTATATTTTAAATAGTTATCCAATACCATAGATCAAGTAATCATTGAGGAAGATGCCTTTTCTTATGACGTAATACGTGAGCAGTTTTTGGAGAGACTATTAGGATCGCATGATCGCTCTACACTAGCGACACCCCTATTTCTATCCATGAACTAAAATGCCAAACCATAGTTTAAGAAAAATATTAAAGCTACCATACTTCTCTGTTTCTAGGGGTTTGGCAGTTTAGTTTATGGACAGAAATAAGGGTGTCGCTAGTGTAGAGCGCAACGATCATGCGATTCCAACGGTCAATCCATAAACTGTTTATTTAAATTTATTTAATAAATGACTGTCAATTAATATTTAAAATGTCAAAAATCTGAAAAAAGCTAAATTGTTTAAAAATTTCCAGAATTGTGTTTTTCATTATATTTTTTTGACTAAATTTTAAAAATTTCTGGTACCTATAATAATTTAAATGTTTTATAGCTGTTTTATAATATGTTGTATATTATGAAGTTTGAAGAATTAATATAATTGACATTATGTGCATTTTTTTATAAGTAAATCTTTTTGTGCGTGTGTATTATATTCGTTTCATTGTAGATACCTATTTTTATTATTAAATATAGAGTTTTATTTCAACATATTGAATAAATGATTTGTGAAACTACACAATAAAAAGAAGAATTTATAGCTTATAAAAAAAATTACAGCAAGTCATTGTCATAGTTCTTTTTTGTATGTCCATTTTTGAGCGAACCATAAGCGAACAATTCATATTAGATAATAAATAACCGCAAGAATTAATTTATTTAAAATAATGAACAGCTACGAAAGTTTAATATTGTGATAATAATTATTCTTAATATTGTATATTGACATTTGTCACGTTTAGATACGATTTTGAAAACTTGTAGGTATAAAAATGGTTTCTGTTACAATGATTTTCATAGTTCTTTATAACTGTTTTCTAAAGCAAATTTGTCGTCAAAAAATTAGCACGGTTTCTTTATTATATTATTTAATTTTTGAAAACTCAAATTAAGAATTGGTTATAAAAAAAATTATATTAGTTTTCTGTTACCATGGTTAGTTTCCAATTTTTATTTTGTAAAATTTTAAACCTTAAAATATAACTAAATGTTTGTGGTACCGACTTGAGTCAAACAAATACATTTCTACGGTAAAAAAATAGACTTTATAACACCTCCTTGGACTTTATTTAATTTCTCGTTTACCATGGTTACACAACAATTAATTACGAAATAAATACGAGACCTTGAAAAAATTAAAATATATAAAAAAAGCTATGTTTTTCGGCGTCCTGCATTTCAAGATCTTGGCTATAGTGTCTATGATCTTGGCTCTGAAATTTTTAACATAATTTTGAATAACCGTGGTAACGTTTTCTTTGTTAAATCATGTTATTGAGTTGATACTGTTTTTTCTCAATTTGTGTAATATTTTGCATTTTAAAATTTCTGACAAATTACTTTCTATTAATATTTCAAACAAGTCCAAATTACCTCGCAATTTTCGCATTCGGAGTAAGGAGGTTGCAGTTGCACTATATATTATATTATATTAAATGCTGAAATACTTTTTCGAATGTATTTTGAATTTCAAGAACAGTTATTATTTTTGGGGTATTTTGTCCACTTTTATATATTCTTACCTGCATAGTCTCAAATTAAGATTGTGAATGATTGTGATAAAATTCGTGAAATTTTGAAACAAGCAATATAATATTTTTTTAGAATAAATAGAAATGTTCAGTTTCAGTTATTTTTATAAAAAACAGCATATTTTGATAATTTTTTATTTTACTGAAAATAATTCCGTACTAAAATGGTAAAAAACGGAGCCCACAAATGGTGACAAAATTCTTTTGTGCCCAATACGCGATGTCTTTTTTTTGAAAAATATTTAATTAATCCAGTCCCCTATGAACATCAAAAAATAATGTCATAAATTCAAATATAATTCCAAAGCTACTGCACATTTGCCAAGGTTAGCACCATGGAGGTTAGCACATTCGCGATTTGCACGAAAGTCGAAACCATTGCAACAAGGAGGTTTGAAAATATTTTTAATCGGAATGAGTCATTTTTTTACCGCTGATTTTTGTGGCAGCACCGGTCGAGCCTCAACTCAAATAGAGATGCATGATTAGTAAATAAAGCTCTTGAGAGAGATGCACATAGTTAGGCTGTCGGTTCTTTATGAATTGGAGGCTCCACGTTTCAAACAACAGACATTAGGTGTCTTACCCATATTACTTAGTCAATGCCAATACGTATATAGATACATATTTTCATTATTAACAAAATTTAAATATATCAAAAGCCTTCGGGATTTGAACCTGGGTTTGGCGTGTGTACCTACCTTTTCCGCACGCCTACCTGGTTTATGCTCGATTGCACAAAAGCGCGTTGTCAAAAATTTGCATTGACAATGACCTTAGATTGTGATAATATAATTAGTTTTTTATACATGCAGGAGCAGTCTAATGTCGTTGTGAAACTTCCTGTCATGTAGAACATTTGATTGTACTCTCACAAAAACAAATGATTGATCTACATAGAAAAACATCGCTTTTCAAGCTAAATTTTCATAAAAATGCGTAGAAAAATGTTGTTTTGAAGTGGAAATTGTACAAAAAATTATATTAAAGACTTATATACACAGTTTAAAAAAATATCGTTTCAATCGATCAATAATTTTTCGATCAGGATCGATTTAAAATTCTACAACGCTTTTCTTATGGAGAAATATGTGTAGTCACAATCTAAGGTCATTGTCAAATCAAATTTTTGACAACGCTTTTGTGCAATCGAGCATTACTGTGTCAAGACCATAACATAGGTCATGCTGTGTTTTGTTTCACATGTCAACCTCTTCCGACTATTTGCGTTTCATCTAATATTTCTAAAGCGCCACCCCAGTATGAGACATTTAGACGTTATTCACATCAAAACTCATCCATCTTAAATTTCTCAGAGCTCTTATACTCATAAGAGTAAGACTAACATCGGTTTGTGGCAATTTCAATTTTTCAAATCATCCACAACATGTTGCGGCCATTTGTAAGTCCACCGAAATTTCAAAATGCGTTTTGGTTGAACACAGCCACGAAAGGAAAAAGTGTCTCACATAATCACATTAATGGTTCCGTCGTTCAATATATCATCCAAAACCGCTTTGTGGATGTTTTTTCATAAAATATTATCATTTTATAGATTAAAAATTTCTTACCGGTGGTACCATATGTAAACCTAACGTAAAGATTTTATTCGCGTATATATTAACCGGCGAAAATGATAGTTTCTTTTGAAATATTCGAATTATCCGACGTTCATCGATGCTTGTTGTATGGGTTGAACATTCCAATAGAATATTTTCTACCCTGAAGCTCTGCAAATAAGAATTGTTAACTATATTATTGGTATATCCGTAGGGTCGTAGGGAGAAAAAAAATTATATCCGTTCTTTCAAATAAGTGAATTTAAAATTGAGCGTTGCGCTTCTAAAGATTTTTATTTTATTTGATTAGATTGTGGATTAAAGGCGCTCGACAAGAACAACTAATATCATTAACGTCTATTTAATATAAAAAAAACAATACACAAAAATTTTATATAAATAAAAAAAATAACCAGCGAGAGTGTGCAAATAATTCAAGAATTAAAAGGCAAATATGTCTTTAATATTTATTATATACGTACCTGATCTTCATAAAACAGGCATCCATAACATAACATAATAACAGAGGCAGTTTCAATAAACACATACAAAATCGATTGTATCAAAAAGAATCCATAACTTTGAGATAAAATACATGTAACTATAATAAAGTATTTGAAAACCAGATGTACAATTACCAATATCATGAACAATGTTTTCTGAGGATTGGAAATTGTATTAAAAGTGTCCATGTATTGATATAATTTTTCATGTAAAATTCGAAAATAATCTAACTTTTCAATTCTCGACATAGATTTCGTTAAATGAGTCAAATCATGGTTTCCATCACAATTGACAACAGGCCAAAGTATGCCAAACAATCTTTTTATTTTACTTAGTCTCTCAAACGCAGGTACTGGGTGAACCGCAACGTAATGCAGTTCTTTTTCCATTGAACATATGAAACAATTAAATGTATTGATGAGCAATATTTGCAAAATACAAAATTGAACTCCATACGTGTGACTAATAAAATGTATATACAAATTTACCAACACTTTATAGCTAAATAAATCGATATTCAAATAATAAGAAACCAGAATTTGTAATGAAAAATAAATTATACTCGAAAAGATTAAACTGCTTTGTATCATTTTGAGTGTTCTATTTGATAGCTCACAAATAAAATCCACATTCATGTGAGATGCGAGGTCGTTGAAGAGTTTCGCAATTTTATTTACGTAGATTAGATTGAAAAGTATTGTGCAATTAGCAAATACCGAATGTGTATATTGATCAAAGAGAGATGCAGTGGTTAGTTTTTTAGATTTTGATTCGTCTTTTTCGAAAAACATAGCAAATATGGTTAAAATGTATAAACCGACAGAAAATGTTATCCCAATGGATGAGCGCCGGAATGTGCAAATTGTATTGTGTTTTGAAGTTGCACAAAATAATCCGGTAAGATTTGTCAATATTACTATAGGTTTAAACATTTTACAAAAACAACTCATTTTTCACAAATGAATTTAAATATTTAAAATTATTACTCTCTGATCAAGACAGAAATATTAAACACAAATCTATACGAAAAAATACTTGGAATTTAAATATTTCTCAAACAAATGGATTCCTTGTTTTGGATTGTGGAAATATATAGTCCATTTAATTCATCAAATATTAATTCTGCCATTTATGTGAAACAGTGAAATATTACTTTATAAATAAATTATTATAAAAGCAAAAGCACCTAGACCTAGTTCTAATGATGCAATTTATGTAATTAATAATCGGATAGATATAGCTATATAATATGCAGCGTAGTTCATAGTCATTTATTCAAGGAAACATAAATATAACATTTTTCTTCTAAATATTTTTGAAACTACATGTATTCTGATTATTTCAAAATTAGAAATGGAAATGAATATGTTAACTATACTGGCAATTTGCCAAATTCGGTAATGTGCGAAATTGCTAGGTATGTATTCTGTAAGCTCACCAATTCGCCAGAGATTATGTAAATACTAAATTGATTCGAACTTTAGAGACAATCTGTAAAATGTATGCTACAACAGTCAACCTATACTGCTTGAAAATGTTAATAATATCTCATATAGTGACTAGGTAATTTGAAGATGAACATGAGTAAGTCATATTATCAATAAAAATGTATAGATTCAAAAAAATCTAAAAAACACGCTTATATCAACGCACTAAGAAGTAGAAAATAAGTTTCTTTCTCTTCTATCACACGCGTGGGACACTCACTGTATACCCATATTTCATTTAATGCATCGAGTACCCTACGTTTTTAAACGCTATATAGAAGAGAAAAAAATGTATTTTCTACTTTTTAGTGCGTTAATATTAGCGTCTTTTTTAAATTTGTTTGAAACTATACATTTTATACTTTAACTCTTATAGTCTTTGATAAACCACTCTTACGGCACTAGAGTACAGTCTAATTATCTGATGTGGAGGAGGTAGCTTTTTCATTTGGTATCTGTGCGCGCATTCTCTCCATCTCTTCTAATGCGTCACTATTACAAACCACAAGGTGTCTTGCCCATTGACTTTCAGTAGTCCAATTCCTCGATCTGAAAGTTCATTCAGTAACTACTAACTACACGTTTTTCCACCATCGGAACCATTACTTCCACCATATATTTTTTATTTCCGTTTTTCAATTAGTTATATAAATATTATTATATAGTCAAAATATCAGAACATTGCGTTGTCATCAAAACTACATACGACTGAAAAGTTTCACGTCAATTGGACATTTGGAAGAGGGTGAAAATCGAGTTGCAAGATTTTTTTATATGCATAGTACATACAACATGCAAGTGAAACTAATATAAGCGTGTTAAAAATAAACAAAAATTTATAATAAAAAACATAAATTTTGCGCATTACTCCACTTGTATTAAAATAGAGACTACGCTACTTGAAAATAATAAAAGATATATTTTTTTTAAAAAGGGCATTCATTTTTTAAAAAGAGCATAGGTATATGTAATTGCTCATAAGAAAACGGAATTACAGATAGGAGTTTCGCTACTAATTATGAAAACGTACCTTTTTGCATCAGTGTGTGTGTGTAAAACTACAATACTGTTTTAATATAATTTTAACTAATCCTCTTAAATTTTACGTTTGCATAAATGACTGGGAACAGAATTATGTTTGATGGGATAGCTATTAAAAATTCTTATAATAGAAGAATATGAAATTAAATAATTTATTAATATTAGTTTAACATTTTTTTAATTGAAAATATTTTAAATTGATTGAAACAATTAATGAAAAATTGAAAATATTCTATTTAATAGTTTTTTATAAAGTGTTCAAATATTACATCATACATTTATAAGAGTTCAAAAATAGCAACTAGATTAGTGTAGATAGATTATCGTCGTTCGACTACTAGGGCCATTAGTGTCCCAAACAAATAACAATTAATATCAAACAAATAAATTAAGTAGATAAATAAAATGAATCAGCTAAGGACGATTGCGTTTAAAAATCTCAAACAGCAGACTAAGTAAAATAAATAAATACTTTGAAACAGGGACATTTCCAGATGTACTAAAAATAGCTGAAATTGTATCAATTATCAGTTATCTTGGTAGCAAATGTTTCCGGGCTAAGTAGCCGTGGTTCAATGGATTTTACTCCGTACGTTTCGCCCAAAGCTCCGTTGGGCATCTTCAGCGGCGATTGGCAAGAAGATCACATCGTATTGCCAATCGCCGCTGAAGATGCCCAACGGAGCTTTGGGCGAAACGTACGGAGTAAAATCCATTGAACCACGGCTACTTAGCCTGGAAACATTTGCTACCAAGATGTCTACCGGCCGTGAAAGCATGAAACTCCAATTATCAGTTAATCGCCAGTCACCACTCACCGGTTCCAGAGCAATTTGCTCAACATATTTTGGGTTGTATGAGCATCAGTGGCGGACTAGGGGGGGGGGCGGAGAGGGCAGCCCGCCCCGTGCCTCTGATCCTGGGGGGCCTATATTATCAATTTTTTACGAAATTTAAACTACAAATACATTAATTTCAAAGCAGACCGGGGGCCTCATTAGTTCTGCCGCCCCGGGCCTCCGACGGGCTTAGTCCGCCACTGATGAGCATTGAGCATAAAAGAAATTAATAACGATACGGATAATCATGTGATCAGGGCCGTAGCTAGAGCTGAATTCAAGATAGGGCACTGAAAGTTTAAAGTAGGGCTGAAGCAAAAGACTACAATTTTTTAATTGGATTGCCCACCTCATCTGGTGATATCAAATTGCAAAAGCAAGAAAACGGTAAATGACAATTTAATCAAAAAAAAATACAGAACTTGCCATGTTATCAAATTTCCAAAGAACTTCATTTAGTCCAACGAATTTAATGTTGTTTTTCCAAATGCCAGATAGATCAAGTCTGTCATTCTGTCGTGACAGTCTTTGCGGCTTGTATATAATTCCTTAAAGTAGGGCACTGAATGTTTTAAGGTAGGGCATTGCCCCTTAATGCCCCCCCCTAGCTACGGCCCTGCATGTGATAGGCCTATTCTTTGCCGTTTTAAAATTTAAATAAAAGGCTATTGATAGAGGATTTTCAAAAGTGGTGTTATCGTTATCAGATATTTGTTACCTAGTAATTTAGTTTAGGTATTTCAGATTAAGAAATCTAATCGATATCAATGGCAGAAAACTTGAAACTAACTAATAATTGAAAAAACATTTTTTTAGGATATATTATAGATCAGAAATTAGGGAAGTTTGTAGTAGAACATTTTCACTTTACGAGGGTTCAATTTATACCCTTTTATTACCAGTTTCATATATATAAACATTTCATTTGTATAAACAAAACATATCATAACTCGTAACTATTGAAAAGTTTGGAATTGTTTTTCAGAAGTAGGTAATAATTTTCGGTTCTGTTACAACTTAAAATGTAAAAGACAAGTGTATAATTATAAAAATGTTTCTTTTTTGTAGATTTTCACGAAACTTTACATGTAGTTCGAGTAACAACGCCTGATGATATACAAACAGCTGCTGCGTATGACGTAATCAAACGATTGTTACCTCAACAATATTTAAAATTTAACGTGTCTGTTCGTTCAGATTTTGGACCCCAAGGCAGAGATACTTTTCAGGTAAAATATAAAAGGGTGCGAAATTATCCAGACTAATAGATGAAATGTTGCGAATAATAATTAATATACTTTTTATTCTAGATTACAAAGAATAATAATACAGCACAAGTTTCAATAATTGGAAGCAGTGGAGTCGCAGCAGCATGGGGGTTTCACCATTATCTCAAATATTATTGCGGGTGCCACTTGTCTTGGGAAGCTGCTCAGCTCTCGTTACCGCAACCATTAGTCGATGTTAATATTACTATTACTTCTAATGACAGGTAATTTTATATAAACAATAATTTTGCACACCTACTGGCTACTAAATACGAAAATATTTGAACCAAAATGTTTTTTTGGTTTGTAATTATGACTGAAAACATAAAGATTCTAAATAATTGAGTTTTAAATATTATTACGTTGCCAACAATTCTTTGCACGTGTTTGTCAACACTGATTTACCAAATAATCAAATGGCCTCAATAGAATCTCAAAATTTTTCTCTATCTACATCTACGGCATACGCGTAATAGTAGGTATATTAGTTGGGCGTCAAATGGAAAGTGCCCTATTATAATATTGAAGTTATGAAGCTATATAAGTTTATGAGTTAATAACTGTTATAGAGCAACATTATAGAATAAGAGTATAGACCCTAGTCAGAGCCTGATCAGAAAAGGGTAACCATCTCTGGCTATCTTCTTTTTCTGAGCTACATTTTTTGTGGCTTATTGCACAATTTATTGAAAGACCAACAATCGGACGCTTAGGACGCAGAATCGATAGTGGGATGACGAACTGACTACATAAAATAGTAACTTTATGCGCGATTCACAACAAAAACTAATTTTTCTGAATTCTAGCCAGAATTGATTAATTAATTTTTTTCCATTTTCCTTAATCCTTACCATAATATTTAATTGAAATTACCGTTTTATGCTTATTTACTTTATTTATGTAGATTTCGCTATTATCAGAATGTGTGCACATCAAGTTATAGTTTTGTTTGGTGGAACTGGGGACAGTGGGAAAAACATATTGATTGGATGGCACTTAATTCCATTAACTTAGCTCTCGCATTTACTGGACAAGAAAATATTTGGTTAAGAGTTTACTTGAAGTTGAATATGACAGACAAGGAAATTATGGAGCATTTCACTGGACCAGCATTCTTAGCCTGGTATAATATATTTTTTTATATCATGATATTAATATATGACGTTGTTCGGAAAAAACTTCCCAGATTATGTATAATATGCATTTCAGGAAAGAAAAATAATGTAAAATACTTACTATAGGTAGATATTTGTATACATATGCAGCAAGTAACCGATTTTATTATTTTGAAATTTTTTATGTATATTTAGCAATCAGCATATATTGGTAGGTAGACTATTTTGAATTGAGCGTATTATATTGAATATTATGGTAATTCTAAGTTAACTTTGCTCTATCCGTCGAAGTTTTCTTTCGTACAGCGCAGCGTCGGTAACAATGTAGTAAATTTGAGTTGGAGTGTTTCATTTTTAAGGCAACGAATGGGAAATCTTAGAGGCTGGGCTGGTCCACTGAGCGATAATTGGCATGCATTACAACTAAATCTTCAAAAGAAGATCTTAAAACGAATGAGAGAATTAGGTATCACCCCTGTTCTGCCAGGATTTGCTGGACTCGTTCCCCGAGCATTCAAACGGTATATTATAGTCTTAAATCGCTGCTATTTGTTTTGCATGGCAATTGGCAGTACTAATGTGATTATTTAAATTTTAGATTGTTTCCAAACAACTCACTGACACTAATGACTAAATGGAATAAATTTAGTGACGAATTTTGTTGTCCATATTTGATAGAACCAACAGATCCATTGTTTAATAAAGTTGGGACAATGTTTATGACAGAGGTAATAAAACGTTTTTGGTAGGTGCAAGATGTTTTCAACGCATAAGGTCTTAATACCAACCATTCAATAGTTATAAAAAAGGAAATAATGTGATCACCGAGATCTGAGTTTATCTAGTGCTCTCTCCACTACGTCACTCACTTGGTGTCATTCGAAATTAAACACTATATTATTAAATGTATTTTTAAAATACTACATTAAATCCACTTTAATAAATCTTAAAATATCCAACATTCTTCCCTGGTTGGAACAAAATGATCATTAAAAAATTAAATAACTTTCGTTTTATCTGTTATTAAAGGACATGCTCAAATTTTTATTTCGGAGGATTCCCCCTTAAGAAATAATATTTGAGACCAATATCCTTCGGAGTATTTTTATCGATTTAAAATATTATTAACCGTTAGAAGTTAGAACGCGCAATGGTCGCTATTTTTCAATTTTAATTTTTAACTGGAATCCTCTCACCTATAACTTACAAAAAATATAGTTCCATAAAACAATAATTAACTGAATCACTTTTACAGCTTATTTCTGAGTTTGGAACCAATCACATTTACAGCTGCGATACTTTTAACGAAATGCAACCACAGAACGGTGATCCTGAATACATACGATCAGTTGGTGCAGCTATTTTCTCGGCTATGAATAACAGTGATCCACAAGCAATTTGGTAAATATATTAATTTGATCTAATTTCGTTATAATGATTTTACAAATAATAACATAATAAACAGGATGATGCAGAACTGGCTTTTTGTGAGCGAAGTTTTATTTTGGACTGAAAATCGAGCTAAAGCTTTAATAACATCCGTGCCTATTGTAAGTACTGTTTAAACTAGAGATTATTTTACCCGTTTTCTGGTATCCTAGCAAAAACTTTTTATGATTAAAAGTAATAATTATTGTTAACGTTATCAATGTAGCATTTATCCTGCGTTAAGGGTACTATTTAAGCATGCAATACTTACATTTCTTGTTTTGTACAATAACAATTTAAGTTTTGTGAATTATGCAAAGTAAAAATTATAAGCATTAAAATTACTATTTTGTGCAATTACATTCTGCGTTTTGTACATTCTATTAATATCTGATTCATAACAATTACCTACAATTTACACTATCGATTGTTGTGAATCAATAACAAAGTTTTTCTTCTGTTCTCGGTACGGAAATCGAAATTCCTGCGCCATGTGTCAGCTTCTACCCTTAACGTAATAGTAACTTGGCACTGTGCCAATTAAAATAAAATAAATTGCGCTTGTTTAATTAAATGTCGAAAACAAATTTATGATCAAAGATATTATTTTACATTAACTTTTCCGTAGGGAAGAATGCTTATATTAGATCTGCAATCGGAACAGTGGCCACAATATGAACGGTTTGAGTCATATTTCGGACAGCCGTTTATTTGGTGTATGCTTCATAATTTTGGAGGAACGCTGGGCCTTTTTGGGTCAGTGGAACAAATATCTACGGTAATACAAACATTTAACAATACATCTTTTTAATTATTGTCGATATACCCTAAAGTGTTATTAATTAAAATAAAATTTAAAATGCAATGGCTGTATTATGTTTTTAGGGGCCTATTGAAGCAAGGGCAATGGCTAACAGTACAATGGTTGGTACAGGACTAACACCAGAAGGAATAAATCAAAATTATGTTGTATACGACTTGATGATGGAGTCAGCTTGGAGAAAAAATCCAGTTAATTTAACTTCTTGGTTCAATGACTACGCATTAAGAAGATATGGGAAGGCAGATTCACATGCATCCGAAGCTTGGCAACTGCTAAAGGTTCTATTTCATATTTTTCGGATTACGTTAGATTGTAGCTTAAAAAATAAGTCATTAGATGGGTCTACTGTGGTGTGGGCTTAACAGATCTCAGTTTATTTTCCTTGATGATACGGTCCATTTATTCAGTCAGAGCTAATGGATGGTTGAGACGGGTTCATTCTTAAGACCATTACCGATAACGAAAAAAATTTTTTAGTCCATTCATTGTAGCGTTTTTGGCAGCAGTGTCAGCTGATTCCATGGAACAGTAAATGTTCCGTGGCTGATTATCTTATCTTATTTCCCCTGATTTTCATGTGTCGTGATGTTCATGAGCGATGACCGATGAGGACAGTGCTACTTGCATTGAAAGTAAGCTGACCAAAAATGATGTCGAAATCTACCTAGTCCTAATAATATGAAGATTGAAGAAATACTTCGAAAATTTTAACATTCTTATAACAAATTATTAGTTTTCTAGCGATATAGGCAATGCAAATTTAAATGACTTCGGCTTAAAGATGTTATTTTTTGGTGCGTTCCATGTTTCAAATATTGATTTAGAAAGAAATCCAGATAGCTCAACGAAAATTCAATTGTTTTCATTAGCAAGCAAGCCTTAATAAAACTAATTTGCTAAAACAGAGTTTACTTATATTTTCTTCTTCTCAAATAATGAATTGTTATTTTTCGACAACCAGAATAGTTCATAATTAACAAAAGATAATATAATTTTGTTTTAGTTATCGGTGTACAATTACACAGGCCTTTTTAAAATTAGAGGAAAATATGTTTTAAATCGACAACCACGATTAAATATTAAGCCATGGGTAAGTAAATAAATAATGGTAAAAAATATATATGATAGAATAGAATAGAATAGAATAGAATAGAATAAATTTATTGTACTTAAAAACATAGCTGTATGTACATAGTCAGAATGGTTTGGTACTAACAATTAAAAAATTCATTTAACTTGTACAATGGTTTATCGCACAAATATTCTTTTAATTTTTTTTTAAATTTATTAAAGGGTTCAATAAGTTTTATGGACTCAGGGAGTGCATTATACAAATGAGAAGATGTATAGTGCGGACATTTTTCGTACCTCACGTGATTGTGACGAGTCAAATAAATATTGTCTCTGTTGCGTGTGTTTCGGCAATGTATATTATGCGTAAATTCATATTTATTCAGATTTTGCTTAAGAAAAATAATGTTACTGTAAATGAAAATTGCATGGACAGTAAGAATTTTGTATTTAAGAAAGTACGGCCTGACTGATTCTCGAAAAGGTAAATTAAAAATTGTACGAAGGATGCGTTTTTGTAAAATGAATATTCTAGAAATTTCAATTGATTGACCCCAAATAATGATGTTGTAGTTTAAAATTGAATACACATACGCGTAATATATGTTCAGAAGAACATCAATACTGCAGCATGTTTTGAGACGCTTAATGATAAAGAAGACTTTATTTAAACGAGTTATTAAAGAATTTATTTGACTTGTCCAATTCAACTGTGTATCCAATATAATACCGAGAAATTTGCATTCATCAGAATTATCGCTAGGCACTTGGTAACACATGATTGAATAAAATAAATACACAAACACTTGAAAAATTCTACACATTTATTAATCTCAACGATCGTTTCGGGTTTTTAGCCCATCATCAGGAGAGTTCAAAGTAAAACTGTTTTAGTTTGAACTCTCCTGATGATGGGCTAGAAACCCGAAACGTTCGTTGAGATTAATGTGTAGAATTTTGCAAGTGTTTGTGTACCTATATATTTTATACGGGATTGTTTCTAACGGTTGTTTATTTGATTTCAGTGGTGGTATCATAGCACAGATTTAGAATTTGCTTGGGATCATATGATTTCTGCTTCAACTAATCTAGAAAATAGCACAGCGTTTCGACATGATCTTGTAGATATTACTAGACAAGTACTACAAGTGTTAGGAGATCAGTATTATCAGGATTTAGTTCAACACTTCAAAGAGAAAAATCTACCGGCCGTTCGGTAAATTATGCGTGCCGTATTAAAAAAATTGACATAAAATATGTCGTAATATTAGTTCATACAATCCAACTAACAGGGTTACCCTAACTAGAAGGCTAATTAATGGACTATAGCCCAGGGGCGTCAGCCTTTTAGGGCGGCAGTTTTGCTTGCACTTAAATCAGTTTGACAGTCAAATGCTTGAAACTTTTATAAAACTTCCCCAATCACCCAGCTCCCGTATGTCTTCTTACGAAGAGGAGCGCATTGTTGTTAGTAGTCCACGGGCGCCAAATATCTTAGGAAAGTCCTATGAAATATATTTTCCTTTAAACTACATAAAAATTTGCTTAGTTTACGATTAAAATATTATTCTTCTAGAGATGAAATTGACATATTTTTACGAATTTTTGATGATATGGACGCTTTATTGTCAACCAATGAGGCATTTTTGCTAGGAAAATGGTTGAATTCCGCAAAAGCAATGGCTGCTAATTCAAAAGTAATCATTTGTTGTGTCTATTTTCATTCTTCTTAAATATCTCTAGTAACATTCATATAATTTCAGGAAGAAAAATTTTATGAATACAATGCTAGAAACCAAATAACTTTATGGGGACCAAACGGAGAAATCAAAGATTACGCTAGCAAACAATGGGCAGGTAAGCGAGGTCGGGCTGGTCGTGTTTATAATATTAGTAGGATTCTGCCTATACGCTAAAATGCAAAAGAATTTCAGTTACGTTTTGTTACTAGCCCATTGGATTTACTCCCCCCCCCCTCTCCGCGAGAAATGTATCAAAATAAAATATAGCCTAAATCACTCAGTGTAGTTTTCTATCAGTGAAAGAATTTTTAGAATCGGTTCAGTAGCTCCAGAGATAAAAATTTATTATTTATCCCTCCCGCGAGAAATTCTCCCCCTGCGAAGCGAAGTCGCCTGTCGCTATTCTTGCTTCGCGTACTTGTTTACAGTTTATATTATTAGTACCTACCTATAGTATATTAGTGTACATACTCAAAAAATCCTACACCCCCGTGTTACCCCCTTTGGGGTTGAACTAAAAAAAATCGAATAGCCTATAACCTTTCTCAATAAACGGACTATCTAACGAAAAAATTTTTTTCAAATCAGACCGGTAATTCCTGAGATTAGCGAGTACAAACACAAAACAAACACTCTTCAGCTTTATTATATTACTAGAGAATAGATGATTAAAAAAAGTGTAGCTGATTACAGGTGAAAAAACGAATTATTTAAAAAAAAATATTAAGATTTAGATTACCTCCAGAGCGGTTTGTTGTAGTTATACAATTTTATATAAACTTACTAGCTGCCCCGTCTGGCTTCGCCCACTACACTAATCACTCGCTTCGCTCGTTCGCTTCAATATTATAAATACACTACTCACTCGCTTCGCTTGAATATTATAAATACACTACTCACTCGCTTCGTTCGTTCGCCATATATGTATTTTTTAAAGCGTAATATAAAAATCGCGATTAAAAATCAGGGGTTAATCGTATAACGGTGAAAATTTAGAATTGTATGTATTTTTCAATGCTGAATCATGAAAAAATAAAAACAAAAAATTTTGTCCAAAAAATAAAAAAAAAAAATTTTGGGGTGGACCACCCTTAACATTTAGGGATATGAAAAATAGATGTTGGCCGATTCTCAGACCTACCCGATAAGCACACAAAATTTCATCAAAATCGGTCCAGCCGTTTCGGAGGAGTTTGGCAACAAACACCGCGACACGAGAATTTTATATATTAGATTAATCATCAAAAGTGATATATATCCTTATGAAATTGAAACTTGGTTACCGGAAATTTTCTTAGTAAGTCCACGACTAACACACGATGGATGAATTATGTCGACATCAATACGGTTGTAGAATATATAATGTGGCATTGTAGGATTCTAATATTTCAGGGATGGTGTTACACTTTTTCCGTCCACGCTGGGAACTTTTCCTAACAGCTATGAACGAGTCTCTGTCGACAAACCAAACCTTTAACGAAAGTGATGTTATCCGAAAAGTTTTCATCCAAGTTGAACAACCATTCACATTTGATCAAACGCCGTTTCCCGATACACCACAAGGTTCGATTTTCAGAGCTATATATTTAATAGAACACTTTTTTCAAAATATCCTCGCCCTTTAAGTTTCCAAATTAATTTTCTAGATGATGATTTGTGTTCTTCAAAATTACGGCGCGTGATGATTGGCTATTCCAAAGAATAGCCAATCATCACGCGCCGTAATTTTGAAGAACACAAATTATTCACATTGCGAACAAGGCTAGTGATTGAAACTTGAAAAAGGTTGGGAAAAACTTTTCTATTTTATTGTATTCTACTATTATTGACCGATTTATTTTTAAGGTGACAGCATAGCAGTCGCACGTGATATTCACAGACGCTGGTTTTCCACCAAGCGTTCAACTAAAATCAAAACCAAGTCTGTTAAAAATGAAACTAAATCCACCACTTACTCAGGAGACTCTTTGTTACTATTCATAATGTCATTACCAAAAATGTTAGGAAACATTACATTTTTTAAATGAAATATTAAATTTGTATTAGAATAAATTTATTTGTGTAATATTTTATGGATAGTTAATTTTAAATAAAAAAACTACATCCTTTATTTTTTTCATACTTTATTCGGGTTTTTCTTTTTGTTGATTTTATGTATAGTTTTTATAGTTACGCTTAGTAAATGAAATTTCTTTTCTATTTATTAATAATTTTCAGGATTAACAAAGTACTAAGTAATTCATTATAAAAATAGTTATATAATATGTTACGTCCAAATTTCGGAAATATTCATTGAACGACCTAGCAATCATAACGTGTTTTGGATAATCTTGAACGACCAAACACGGATATGAAGTGATAGTCTTTCACTGTGCAAAGTGGCCACCTGTGTAGCTTGGCCATTTTTCCATAGAACTGGTAAAATGCATTAAATTTGTATGACCCTCTATAAGTTGGCCACATTGTTGTGGAGGTGGCCAATATACATTAAACACAGGTTTCACTGTATAGTCAAAAATACTGTGTGTACAGTTCAAATGACAATAAATTATTATTTATCTATTATTTGTCACATTTATAAATACTTATCTATGCATTTACCTAAATAACAGCCACTAGCCAGTATTTCAATAAAATGTACTGGCATTATAGAAGTAACAGGTACACTGGACAACGTGAGGTTAGCCCTGCTGTTGCTTCTAGTTTTAAAAACCCTGTTAGCTATTCTAGCAGACACATAAATTGTCACAATAATGATGCAGTTGCCCTTTTTTCATTACCATGAAAAAAGACCTATTCCTCACCGCACACCTTTAGATACCTTCCCGCAACATGATCATTACAAAGAACAAGATTTAATTATCTACATACACTCAAAACACTGCATTTTGCTAGTGTATTTAGATCAAATTATAAGGTACAGTCGCGGACTTAAAAAAGTTTACACCTGTATCATCTAGTTACCGGTTTTTTTAATTTTTGCATATTGTAATTTGGTTTTTGATAGTAATGTATCTATTACTAAGGTTACATCCTAAAAATTCAATAAAAAATTATTATCAAAACACCTCATTTGTTTATTATACAATCCAAATTACTCAATATTATTCAATTAAAACATAAAAAAATTTGATATATTTGATACTAGCAAATTCCTTCCTCCAATCTTGCAATGAAACTTCTTTTTTGTTCATCGTTTTAATAATTTTGAGGCATTTAAACGACAATTATTTCTTTTAATTTTTGACGTTTACATTTACCTATTAAAAACTGAATTTGTTGCTAAGCTACTGACTTTTTGTGAACTTACACTGAAAAACTCAAGTGTAAACTTTATTAAGTTCGCGACTGTACATACATGTAAAAAAAATTTCCTTTACAATGGTAGTGCTGTGGAAACGTAATTAAAAGCATGTAATTGGTAGAGCTGTTTAACGATAACTGCCCAAATCGCGCCTGCCACGTTAAATATTTTCGTTTACTTGCATTCGTTTGTCTTGTTGGACACTGGGTGCAAAGTAGGCAGTTAGTGTTAAAAAATAAAATATGTAATAATTTGATTTAAAAAAATAACAGTCTTTCTTATTTTGGTAACTAACATAAAAAAAGGTACTCACTGGGTAAAATATAAAAAATACGTATAGGTATAAGAATTACAAAAAACACATACAATCAAATATAATAGTATAACATGATCAAAATTTAAACGGTCACTTCAATGTAATAAATTTAATCTAAACTTACATAATCTTTAATCTGACAGAATTACAGATTGGTCAATGTATGAAATTTTTAGGCCTCCTAATATGAATAATGACAAAAAAATATAAGTTTTGCAGTTAAGTAGTAGATAGTATTTTTATTAGTAGGTATTCTAAGTTTCTGGAACTGGGAAAGGCTAGAAAGATACCTTAAAAAAATGAAAACTACAACGCGAAATGGTCGCCGAAAATCTGCGACGGAATCCGGTGGATACTTCACACCCGTAGCGAAATAATCGCACAAGATTTCGTCAGATTTTCAGTATAACATCAAACTTTTAATAATACATGCGAAACCATAATTATTGTAGAGCACAGAAGTTCCAACCAAAAAGACCAGTTTAAAGTCAATAGTTTAGGCAAACGAGACAATAAATTAAACTTTCGCACTTATATTAATAAGCATATTAAAGTGTTTCCTTAGACGCTAATGGTCTTAGTTGCTAACCGTATATAATCTACAATAACTAACTAAAGTGTTTCCATCTGTATTTTCCACCAGAAACTCAGATTACTGATAAAAATACAAGTTTCTACCTAGTTGCAAAGTTTAAAGCTTTCTGCAATTATTTAGATTTAAAATCGAAATTTAAAGCTGAAAACACAGCCGTTTCAATAAACAAAAGAGTAATTTTCCATGTAGTAAAAATATATGGCACTTCAGAATAGTTTCTATGCTCAAAATATTCTTCCACATAAGTGTAATTATTTGAAAAATCTTTTAATAATTTTTTTTTGATCATTTAAATATAGGTAAGTATAAACTTAAACGAAACAACAATAAAATACAAATGACAAAATCTATCACTGGAATGAAACAATTTTTTTAACAAAGCAGTGTGCGCATTTGTTTGAAAGTTTGTTAAATTAGGTACATAAAGCTTAATTAAACATAACAATATTAATCACAGGCAAGTTTTAGGACATCAAAATACTGAAAATTATAACTAAGTGCGCTCCAATTTAAAATATGTAAGTTAATAAAAAATTATAATATTTGTCAAAAAACGGATAAAAGTTTATAATGAAAAAAATGTAAAAGGAAAAAAAGGAAAACTGCACTTATCTCGAAATATAGTGACTGACTTGCTTTGATGCCCCATCATCATATATAAGAAAAATGATCAAATTTTCTGTCGTTTCAAAGGAGGTTCTACGACATCATTCAGTTCACATTGTTTGACTTCTAATGATTCATTCTTCATTAGTTGTGCCACTTTCATTATGACGCACTGATCTTGCATCCATTCATGTTCCAAAATTTCATCGATTGTTATACGTTTTTCTGGTTCAACAATGAGAATTTCCTTGATTAGACTTCTTACCGATTCGGAAACGTCTTGCCATGCTTCCGATTCAAACGAATATTTTCCGGAAAGAATATATTCATTTGGATTGTTTTGAGGAAAAGGTAATTGACTACTCAACCTGTTTAATAATCGAAATACATTAAAAAAAGATAAGTATTGTATCTCCATTCTGTAAATTGTATCAAAACAAATAATGAAAAACTTACATAAAATACAGAATCACCCCAAGACTCCAGATATCAACTTGATTTGTATAGGCACCTTGACCATTTGTTTTTAATATTTCAGGCGCTACATACATGGGACTACCACACACAGTTTTCAGAACCGTTTCTTGTTCGATAAACTTACTCATGCCAAAATCCGATACTTTAATTAATGTGTGCGTTCTTTCATCGGAAAGCAAAACATTTTCCGGTTTCAAATCACGATGAACGATACCCTGGCGATGCAGATAGTTTACCGCTTGAATTATTTGGTAAAAAAATATTTTTCCAGTTTCTTCAGATATTCTTCCCAACATGATACGATCGAAGAGCTCACCACCCTCCATGAATTCTAGTATGATATACACAGCATCTTTAGAATCTATTATACTGTCCATAGTTATTATGCAAGGATGCCGTAATTGTTTTAATATTATAGCTTCATTCATTATATTTACAGGTCTAGCACGTCCATTTATAAACTTGCATTTTGCTATTTTTTTCATTGCTAGTCTCTGACAAGTTACTTTATCAAAAACAAGACTAACTTCACCAAATGCTCCGGAGCCAAGAAGTTTTGATATGACATATTTTGAACTTATTTCCGGTGGTAAATCTGTAACTTCTGCTATTGTTTTAAAAACGTAAAAACGCGTTAAACGATGACCTACTGCTATTTCATCGTTGTTTTGTAAAATCATACACTTCCCTTTTCCGATTTTATTTCCATTTATAAATGTGCCATTATGACTGAAATCTTGTATATATACAGGTGCTAAAATATCGTCTTCCTTGCGGTATATTTTGAAATGTAACTTGCTTATTATTTTCAGTATTCTAGGGTTCATATTTAAAGATGAGAGAACAACGCTACAGGTATCTGATCGTCCAAGTGTGAATTCTGGTTCAATAAGATCTAACACGAAACGTTTAAATTTATTATTTTGATTATTAGAATACATATACCATTTTTATTTTACAGCTGTTGATAGTACATACCTATGGGTCTTAAAAATATTTTAAAGGGGTATAAACGACCCCATACAGCAGGAACTTCAATATCGTTTTCCAGAGTCAATTCTATATTTTCTGCTTGGGACTGCGTCTGAGTGAGTGGTAGGCTTGATGGGATTAAAATTTCGTCTTCAACCATTTTTCCAAAACTTTGTATCACTTGCAGTTAGATAGACATTAAGCGTTTACATTTTGCACGTGTACGGAGTAATTATGAAAGTATACACACTTTTTTAAACAACTGACATTCCATTGGCTAACCGCTAATGTAAGCAGAACGCATGGGAATGTCACGTGGTCAGTAATTTACAACGGCGGCTCTCAACCTTTTTTTCGCGCATTACATTATACAGCCTCACTGAGGTAAACCATATAGAGGAGCTCTGTATACTTACACAAAGTTGAAACATCCGAAGTCACAGAGGCGAGTAAACATGGGTTGCACTGGGAATATTATTCTCTTTTTTTCACATATAAAAATGAGGGCCCAGTACAAATTACAATAGCGACTGGTTTCACTTTTAAATGCTTGTAGAGCCTCTATAACCTTGTTGTCACAATTTTCAATAAGCTGCCTGATAATATAAAATCAGCTACCCATGTAAATAATTTCAAAAAATTGTTAAAAAGCTATCTGGAGGGTGCTTTTTATAGTCTTAACGAATACCTGTGACCCAGAGACTTTGACACTTTTAATACTATACCTACATGCAGTCTTTTAAATAAATTGTTATTATTATTATTACCTTTTACCTCAGTGTACACTGTACAGCCTATATCTAAGTTCCAGCCCACTTAAATTCTTGTACTTGTATATTTCGAAAAAAAACAGCTACTGATGTCTGGGTCATTTTAGAGCCTTTTTCATGGCCCTTTTTCCGAATGTGATACTGATACCTCAATATTGTAATTTTTTAACCCCTAAAATAAAACAACAAAGCAATAAGCATTGTGCTTTCGCAAATTGTACATGGGATTCTGCTAATAGATAATATCCTATAAAGGGTTTGCTACCTATTAAATATTATTTTATATTTTATTAATATTATGTACATGACAATCAATAGGTTGCCTCGTTTCGTCGGATAGTAGTGGTGGATGACGTCATCCGGAATTTCAGCCACAATTATTACCCAAGGTGAGAACTGTCAAACAAAACGAAAAATGGTTGTAAGGTTAGGGCAATGGCTTTTGTTTAATCACTTTTATGGGAGTATTTAATAAATGTTAATGAGAACAAGACAGATTATTGATAATATTTATAATAAATTGTGAATATTTTTAAGGTAAGAGATGCTGGGTTTCAGAAAGCTTTGTCAGAAAATCTGATTTGACAATGTTCTCAGATTGTGAACAGACATATATCCATGAGAAATGCATTGTAGAATTTTAAAATTTAAATCGATCCTGCTCGAAAAATTTGAAAATATTTTCTGAAACCCAGCATATATCTACGCTAAATATAAATTACATTTTTGATATTGTCATTATAGGTTGATAAAAATATGCCAGGAGGTACTGTTTGTAGTGTTGCTACATGCAAGAGTAATTCAAGAAAAGCAAAAATTGAAGGGATAGAATTAAAATTTTTCAGGTTTCCTAAAAATATAAACACAGAAAAGGAATGGATAAGAAGATGTTATCGTAAAGATAACTGGAATCCTGATAATAAACGAATATGTAGTAAGCACTTTAAACCAGATGATTTTGAAGACAAACTGAAGGCTGAGTTATTAAATTATCAACCAAAAAAAATGAAAAAGGATGGTGAGAAATTATCTAATAAAATATCGAAAGATTAATTTACCGTAATAAATCTCAACATTTATTATTATTTTTTAGCCGTTCCATCACTATTTTTACCTACAACAAAAGTAGAAACTAAAATATCCGAAATAGCTCAGAAGGTGCTGAAGAAAGAAAGGAAAAAAGTGGTAAAAGTTTTAATTCAAAGTATCCCCATATCATCTCTAACAGCATTAAACACTATTGAAGAAAATAAAGAGAATATTAACTTTAATCAAACTCCTTATTTTAATAAAGTTTCTGTAAACTTTAATATTCTCCAACAAAAATTGGAAATATAGTATATACTATATACTTACTATAATATTCCCAAATCGTGGGAAGTTTGGACAAAACAAATTAAATGATTCTCAACGTTTCGTCGTCCATATATTTAGACTCTATCAAGGTCTCAATTACGAAATCCGGACGGATTTCGTCCGTCGCTAAATCAAAAAGAGCGCGCTTGACATCAAAAGTCAAAACCGGCCCAGAGATTCTGTAAATAATATTCTACTGGCTACCACAAATGCTGGCTACGTGGACTGGATTTAAACCATAGAGGTATAGAATAGGAAGGAGGGAGGGTATGTTTAATAACGTAATGCCTCGCGCGGAATAAACGTCAGATTTGGGGCCCATCTTTGTAAGAACCTAAACAGTTGTTTGAAGTCTACTAGTTGATGGATATTGCAAATATTCTTTTTCTTTTTTGTGTTATGACAGTGAGTGTTTATACTAGGACAAACTTTTATAGTATATGGAAGACTATTGTACTTTTATTGACATATTTAATATCGTTTGTGACTCCAAAAAAATAATTTCTACGATGCCCATGTGTTGTGTGTTTGGTTGTAGTAATCGGACATCGCGAAAAAGCGCAAAGCAGAAAGAGCGAGAAAATGAGATAAATATTACATATCATCAGTAAGTTGCTTAGTAAAATTGGTTTCGTATTGAAATGAATGTTTTGTTTTGATTTGGTTATGTAAATCTATTTATTTTTAAGATTTCCAAAGAATCCCGAGAGACATGCTGCATGGATAAAAGCCATAAGAAGAGTTGGTTGGAAACCAACCTACAAAAGTATCGTGTGTTCTGAACATTTTTCAGATGATTCTTTTGATAGAACGTCTTTGTCATGTGTACGACTTCGTGAAACAGCTCTACCCACAATGGTAAAATTCCCATGAATACACACCCCAGTTTTTTCGTCAATTTTTAAACGGACAAACTGTCTGACGCTATAGAGTAGTTGAAGAACCGATTTCACAATGAATCACACCTTAAAAAAAAACTGCAGAAAAGCCCGAAATTAAAGAAATTTATACACAAATGTCAAAATCTTGAAAAAACTCAAGCCATTTTTTATTCTTCTGTAACAGTAGTGCCACGCTAAAAAGGTCGGCCGTCGCGGTATACGGTGTCTACAGATTTGAAATTAGTGATAACAAAGTTGCGTCGCCTTTAAATGTAATAACTCCAGCACACTACCAAATACAAACGTTAAGCATTTCAGTATTGATGCGTAACGTTTGTATGAATTTGGGGGAGGGTAACATTCAATTTTAAAATTAACAGCATCATAAAGGCTAAATATATGGACGAAACGTTGCGAATCAATTAATTTGTTTTGTCTCTATTTATCCAGCCGTCCCACGATTTTCAAAAGATAATAAACACGAAAAATTTGGACACGAGAATCTTACACTGTAATTTCATATTTTTAATTTATTTTCATCGTAATTGATATTCATTCATAATATTCAATATTCATCATACTGGAAAGTTGGTCGTGGTCAGGGGTTGCACTTGTAGAGTCCCAATACACAACCCAAGTTTAAAACTCTGTACGGAGCACCTAATATACTTAAGATAAGCATAATTATCAACAATCTGTGTTACTTCATTTGAACGGGCACGCCAGCTGACGTTATTCCCGCGCTTACGCTGATTGGTCAGATAGAACGAGGCAACCATACTCAACTCTATTAAACCTTGACAACGACCTTACTATCTTGTTTCCTTTTATTTCATTGGTCGACGTTACATAGCGCGCGCGTTTTGAATGTATACTTAAATTAGTTAAATTTTGAGTCCATGACAATTTGTTATAGATATCAAAAGCACAGAAAAAAAAACCTTTAATCAAGATCGATATGGAATCTGCAGTTTCGACTGATAGTCAAAAAGTCTCAAAACTTCCAGAAGGTTTTCAAGTCGTAGATATAGAACGTATCAAAGCAGCAGCGGTCAAATTAGAAATAGTCAAATCTGAAATCGTCGAATCTGAAATCTTCAAATCTGAAATCTTCGAATCTGAAGTCGTCGAATTTGAATTAGTCAAATCTGAAATCAACGAATCTGATGAAGAATTATAAAGTAATGTTAAGATAGTTTAGAAAGTTCTGTAAATTTTCAATTTTATGTACATTAAACTCAATAATATTTCAATATTGTGTGTTCTTACCCTACCATCCTATCAGCGCCACAAAGAAACACAAATAGCGTAACAATTATTGTTACGCTATTTGTGTTTCTCAGGAAAATGGTTTATTAAAAGATCATTGTCGTATGATAAAAGTAGTACAAAAGTAACAAAACTAAAAAACCACATATTAAATATGTCTACGAGTCTAGACTAACCTGTAATAATATTATTGTAACTCCAGCAAAAATGAAATAGTTTTCACTGGGAATATAAAAGAAATTAAAATACACAATATCCCAGAAAAATGTCATTTTACGAATTTTATTTTTAAAAAATTAGGTGCCAGTTATAATTTTGCTTTATATATAATTATATTTTTTTTCGTAAATATTGTGAGGTATTTTATATTTGAAATGACCGCGTGCGTAAAGTATCTTACAGAAGCATACGATAGATGTCAGCAATTTACTGTCATATGTTTGTGTGTCCAAAGAAATGGTGTGCTGTGATTTTGGGTAGCAAATTTTTTCCATTTGTAAAGAACAGGTAATAATTTCCTTATATTATTTTATGTTTTCTATACCATAATTTCTTATACTTTTCATTGAAATATTTCTTTACGGGTGTTATTTGTATATATTTTTTTATTTTCTGAAAATGCTAGGTCACTCGTGTTCAAATCTAATAGTTTACAATGGCGAAACTTGACCCATATTTGTTTAAAATTGTTACAAGAAAATAATTACAAACTGTTTAATATTTAAAAGTAAACTACAGTAACTTCACGTGCTTTTTGATATGTATCAAGTGTTTACAACGTGGAAAAATTTAGTAATTGACAAATAAAAATGTCGCTATCGTCCACGTATTAAAATATGTTTCTATACATGTCTAAATTTGGACAAAGTACAAACGCGTTTATTATTGCCTTGAACTAATAATATTGTACATAATGCATTTGTTTATTATAAAATTGAAAATTAGTTTTCCAATTACACAATTAAAGTGCAATAAAATGAAAAGCGTGCATAACCAAAAAAAGAAACTACAGCTTATTGGTACTGACGTAATTGATATTTTTATCAATTTTAAAACTGAATTAGGAACACGTTGTGTATGCTAGAAAAGTAAACTCGATTTTTGTATTTTTCATATTCAATTTTTATCATAAAAGTTTCAATTTTGTTATATTTGATACAACAAAAAAGTTTATAAAAGAATTTAATACTAGGATAAGTGGGTATTCTTCATCGCTCTCAATATTTTAGTTAATTAAGTAGGTACTACATAATATCTTACCTACAATTTATTTGGTAAATAGTTTTAAGACTTAAAGTACTTTTTAAATTTGACTGGACGTTTTAACCTAATTTGGAAACGAAATTGTGAAAATACTTAATTATTTACTTTTCTTGACACCACTAAATTCCTCAATTTTGAATTTTGATAGATGCTTATGAGTAAAGCTGTCGAGCGTCTATAATATACAATCAGTCAGCCAATTTTGAATGTTTACATTAAATCTGTAAATAATTGTATAAATTACAATAATAGATTTGTCATTTCATTTATTTACAGTGTGCATTCATAATTACTTAATTAAGCAGCGAAACGTTGGATTTATTTCAACACGAAATTATTGACTGGAAAACAATATCCATTTAAGCTTGAGGTTCAGTTGTTTAAGTATAATAATATGATGTTTTCATCGTTTTATTGCACGCCTCCAGTTAGTAAGTACTATTCTGAGAAATGGAAAAAAAATCAATTAGATTTTTAATTTATTATTTAAAACAGTGCTTCTTAACCTGTTGTATTTGTTTACTTACAATATACAACATAGTTTTGACACGTACACTTTGATCATCGGTCTAGAGATTGTTTTTTAAACGACTTCAAAAAAAGGAGGGAGGTTCTCAAGTCGACGCGTATATTATTTTTTTCGTATGTATGACCACGCATAACTTTTTACAGACTAGTCCGATTTTGATGATTCTTTTTTTATTGGAAAGGGTATACCTCGAAGTTGATCCCATATAAATTTTACATAAATCGGTTCAGTAGTTCGGCCGATTTTAATAAAAGTGAGTAACGGCGTGTGATTCATTTAAGGTAAATGTCACTTTTACACATCACACAGCGTAAAAAGTCGGCCAAAAAGTTTTTAGAAGTGAAGAATCTATTGGCAAGCGACTAAACTACGTATTGTAAAGCCACTAAAAAGTAAAAAGTAAGAATATTTTAACCAAAAAAAACCTTCAAAAAAGCCACTAAAAAGAGGAAAATATAATAAAACTTTGAGGTCTGCGCCAATTTAATAAAATATGAAGTCGGTTAAAAAGAAGATAAGTTTTTAACCGACTTCATATTTTATTAAATTGGCTGACGCATACCTCAACGTTTTGTTATTTTCCTCTTTTTAGTGGCTTTTTTGAAGGTTTTTTTTGTTAAAAAGTTTTTCTTGTACAACAATATGAATATTCTCAAAATTAGTTAGGAATATCCTATTTAAGCTACCAATAAAGAAAAATGCTATATAGATTTTTCAATAAGGGCCAAACTAATTTTGAAAATATGCGTTTGTGTATATAAAAAAAATATCTGTAAATTTGTAAATGCAATATGGTTAACAAAATGGCAACTGTCTGATTCAAAGTATGAAGTGTTTGGTAAAATTTGTGCTAAAAAGTACAGAGGAAAAGTGCATCATAGGTTTTGTATATTAAAATTACTTTTTGCTTGATTTATTATTTTTAAAAGCATGACTTAAATGTCTATTTTGCATTTGAAATGAAACGTTATATAACTTTCCTCTCATGCCTAACTATCGAATTTAAAAATAGCATATTGAACTTACTAAAAAACATGCTATGCATCGTCATGAAATCATTACAAAAAACTGTGACATTTACTCGATGCATACCTTAGCTCAGTGGAGCATAAAAACTGACTAGTTGTTAAAATTTTCGCTAACATTTTTCGGTGGCACGCATTGGCGTAACTAGGGGGTGGACAAGGGGGGGGGCAGCCCCCCCCTGGAAGCTGACGACCCCCCCTAGAATAATTATGGCACGTAGATCAGAGTGCTGACGTAAGAATAAAGAAAGTCGACTTAAAATAAATTATTACAAACTATTGAAAGTACAAAGAATAACAAACATAAAATTATATACTTATAGGTAGTAGACAATCAGGGTGGCGGAAGGGTGCTGGCCGTTTGGGGGTACTTACCAAAAGTTGAGCCAAGCGCCGTATTCTGTAATTTTGTATTTTCATCTAATATACTTAAAAATAGCCACTCAAAATAAAAACTTCATAAGACAAGCAACTTTTACTGTTTTTTTTTTTATTATGGCATTTAATGACTATATTAAATTACTGACAATAAAAGATCTCATAATAGTGATTTTCAGTTCTTAGATTGAAAGGGTCATGCCCCCCCCCTGGAAAAAATCCAAAGTTACGCCAATGGTGGCACGTCGTATTTTTGGTCTGGAAAAAGTGGCACATGGTAAGATTACAAAAAAAAACATTCTCTGATCATCCTATATTCTCTGTCGTAGAATTATGGAATAAGCACGAGAAAAACTATGGAATTTAAAAATACAGTAAAATCAGATTAAACTGGGTGAGCCGGATTAGCCCATTGCCGGATTATAAATAAAATAGAATTTTATTATCATTTAAAACCACAGTCCACAAGATACGATTCGTCAATTAAGTATAGTAAAATATATATAATTATTAACGGCATGTTGTCTACACTCTACGTCTATTGTATTGATAAACAAAGTTCCTATAGCTTATATCCTTCGTCCGCCATGTCCTTATCGCTTATTATCGACCCTTTTTGGTGAATTCACACGTTTTCAACTCCCCTGAATCCAAAAAAGTGTTTTTAAAAAGTGTCTATCTGTGCTCACACCTACAGAGTCCAAAATTATGGATCGAGTTTGCTTAGATCACACATGACTTAGATTTCGCATACTTCCGTGTTTGGGACGGTATCACATTGAAGCGAAATCGCAAAATCTGTTCTATAGCTCATATATGGGGGAAGTAGAAATTCCTAACTGTTTATTATGTCGGATAATCGGGATTCTATTGTATAATTAAAAAAATGTTTCCGACATTGTAATTTGTTTCGAAATTATAATTTAACAATGCAAAAGTGACAATCAATAGTGATATCGAAAAATAAAGTAAATTTTATTACGTAACACATTGGTTTTTAAGATATGGTACATAATTATAAGTGTCCGCCAAAAAGTTCGCACCATATATGGGAACATTTTTTGTTTTTGATTTTTTTTGAATTTTTTTTTTGTAAAAAGATTAAATTTGAGCACACTAGATCCATTGTGTGAATTTTTGTTCCGGAGAAAATGACGTTCATCGAAACTTCGAAATTACAAAAAATCCAATATTTCTAAAATTAAAAGTGTTTTGCCGGAAATTTTTGTAGCATTCGTTCGATATTCGCCATGTGTAATATTAGTTATGAAAGAAAGGTAATTTTTTATACAGATGGCCAAAAAAAGTCAACTTTTGAAATTTTAATTTTTTGGTCATTTTTCTGAGTGAAATTTTGAATTTCAAATACTTTGACTGCAATATTAGCTTATGTTGTTTATTTTAATTGGAAAAATAAACAAGAATAACAAAACAATAACAACAGGGAAATTTTCGAATTCAATATGATTTCTAACACATTTTTCTATGTTTTTGGTGCAAAACGTTTTCGACACGAAAAACTCATCTTTTAAGTCCAAATTTATTTTCTATTTCATGAAAACTCTATTTTACAGAAAATATTAATAAATTAGCCATGACCGTTGTGATAAACTTCAAACTATATAGCACAATATTTTGAAGTTTAGATAAACGCCATTTTCTCCGGAACAAAAATTCACGCAATGGATCTAGTGTGCTCAAATTTAATCTTTTTAAAAGCACAAACTTTTTACAAAAAAAATTTCGGAAAAAATCAAAAAAAAAATTTTTCCATATGTAGCGAACTTTTTGGCGGACACCGTATAATTAGCGATCCTAAGTTCTGTTTATATATTATTCTGATGAGATAACATCAAATTATATTACATATTTATTATTCGTTCATACATTAACCATCAAGTCCGATGTAGGTAATCATGAGTATTTATCATCTAATTATTGAAAAGTACTAGTTATCAATAAAAATTTTGATTAAATAAAACACAAAATATCTGATTCTGTTAGGCTCTTGGTAGTTATCAAATATCAAGACATAAATGTGTACATTTTATACGGGGTGAAGCAAACGAACATGTCGATTTAAAAAAAAAATAAAATGTACTGAAATTTAATTTTTTTAGAACTTTAAAATACACCATACAATTTTATTTCTGCTTATTGCCGCTAATCGACCATTCTGAAAGATGTTTTGCCCAGAACGTTCGCTACATTTTGTTTGTTCATAATTTGGAGAAACTTGACGAGACAGTTGACGATTTTCCATGTCGCAGTTAAAGCTGTTAAACGATTTAGGAGTTATACGTACCCGTTATTACCACGTACGTACGTACGTACTCTTATTTAGGTTAAGTTGAAAAGCAGCCAGTGGCTGAACCTCGCCTTTTACTGCTTATTCCTGGTTTAAAATAAAGGCTACTTATTATTATTTTCACCTCTTGGGACGTGAATATCGAAAATTCGTCGAAGACGCATTTCTTCAGTTTTGACAAAGAATAGTCATGTTTAGTTTCGTGTTTCTAGCTCAAGCGATTTTGAAGTGAATATCAAAACACCCGTCATTTGACTAGATCCTTTTAATCCCTACTTCACATCCTTTGGATTTGTCCAGTTTGCTTGGGGGCACTATCTATTAGTATTCCAAATTTCAACACTCCATACAAACTTTCAAATTTGTATAAAAATGTCTTTGTTTTTGCACATAAAATAAAATGTGAATTGTTAAAAATAAATACTATCTTACTAAAAGTGCTTTTTCCTTTTTTTTTGGTTTATAGGTACAGATCCTTCGGCCCAGACACAAGAGGGGGCCTGGCCGTACGACTGCAGACTTTTTTTAAGTTTTAAGGACTTTTATTACCGTGTGGAAAGGGGGCTGCTGTAGGGTGCGGCCAGGGAGCCTGTCTCATAATGTGGGGATCCTGAATCCTGACCGAAGGTGGTCACTTACTCATTTTCTAAACGACCTTTTGTCGATAACAAGCCATATTATGTTTTCCATCAAAGTAATAACACTCTTAGCACGATGATGTTAGTATTTTTTTTACAATACACAATTTTTATCTTGTCTGTATTAGTGTTACTAGTGTACTTTGTTTAATGTTTTTTGTTTTGTCATTTGTTTCGTGAAAATGACGGCCTCTAAAATAAAATACAACTAATTGTAATGCGTCAGCTATATACTAGTTTGCGTTCCAATTAACATATTTTATTAAACAAATTTTGGGGACAGATACTGGATGTGAAACGATACACAGCAGTGAATTTGGTAGATTAAATCAGCACAGTCATTTGTCATCGTTGTCATCATCTTTCATAATTATTATAAACGTGTGTTTTTTGTTCTCGAACGTCTATAATGTATAATAAATAATAATAAATTATATCTATCTGACTCAATGTAATAATTTTTGATTGATGATAATTTTGGGTTAATTAATAATCTAAAAAAATTATTTTAATTATAAGCGCGTTCGGACAACCATATTTTGTTTGTTGTCCGAAAGCACTTATGATTAAAATAATTTCTAAAAACTATTTGGGATTGTATTATCCTCTTTAATATTAATAATTTTTGGCAGTGCTAGACGCAATTAACCTTAGCTTCATAAAGAACGAGATAAATTTGCCAAACATTTATGCTACAGCCTGTATAAATGCATGACGTAATAATATATACGTAGTGCAAGGAACCCTGGTGTAAGGTAGGCCTGGCTCAGAGCCTAAAGCGAACAACGCGTGATGTCATTTCGCCGTTGCCATGGCCCGTGTCGCGTCGCCGCCACCTACGTGTTGCGATTACGGGGGGCGGTAGCATCACTAGGGGTGACCAGATTATATACCTAGGTTTATTTCTTGCAAACAGTTTTAATGCAGTTGAAACACAAAATTCATAATTTCAGAACAGCGTCGTAGTTAGGATCATCGGCGCCAAGGACAAAATTCTGATTTCGCGCTCTTTGCTTGAAAATAATGTTACAAAACTGTTTTCTGAGTTGAGGGAATAAATATTTATTTACAATAATTAAAAACACAATAATAATGAATGCAACATCGAAAAGTCAGTTCTAACAATCAACACAAGTAAACAATAACTAAACAGTAATTCTTAAACAAAGCAAAACAAAACAATAAATAGCACTTAACTAATAACTCGTAATTATTTCCACTACACTAGTATTTATTTTATCAATCGTAGACTTGACTGCGTGACTCACCGTTGACTGATTGATTCACTTACTCGCAGTGGCTGTTTATATATGCTGCGTGGCCTAAGCCTAGTGTGTTCTCGTTTTCTCTAGAACTTACGCGCAGGTACTAGTTGTTACAGTATCATTTTTTTTAAATTGTGCGTTATTTTCTGGCAGTGTGGCAGCTCCGCAGCTCTTATAGAGGAGCCGCCACTGATATACTCAATTGAAAGAGAAAAACTGATTTGTCCCGTAAAAAATCGAGACATTTTGTGATAGTTTATGACTGGATAGTAATAAAGCACTAATCCATTGGCTGTCGATTACAGTTTTGTTGTTTTTAAGCATGATCAGTAGAATTTCTTACTTTTTTCGATTGATTCTGGAACAAACGTTATTCTTGAATCTTGACAAACATGTAACAGTAAATACATTTTTTTAGCAGCGTTGCGCGGTTTAACGCTTCAATTGTTTATTTTATTTATGATAAACACGGTTATATATCAGACTACGCTAATTTTGATCTTTAGAAAGAAATTAAACTCCATGTTATTACTGCCAGCCAATCACAGGGCTGGATGTATGTAGATTATAGACGCGTCGACAACTACTTAGGTCCTGGGTGTATGTGATGTCATGATCGTAGCGGTATATAATTAAAATTACATTGAAAAATACACACTTTTGGTAATTTTTTATTGAAAAAAAAGGTTCCGAAAAAATCTCAAAAAAAACTATTTTATTGTCTGTTTTAATGCAGGTAAATTCCAACTCTAAAAAAACGAAATAAATGTAGGACGACCCCATTAGTGGTAAACATAAAGTGAAAAAACAAAAGCTAATGTAGAAGTGCTGAATACCTGTACATCCCTTTTTCTCTCCGTCTACTCACGTAGTATTTAATCTAGATTCCGTTGCTACTTCTAATGAACGCGATTCCGAATACGGTTCGTCTCCTGCCTGATAGAAATAACCGATTCAACAGTTTGAAACACTTTAATGATCAAGAATGGTTCCTGCGACGACACCATTGTCCATTTCCGATATCAGAGTTTTCTCTTCTGGAATATTGATTTGCCGTTAGAAATTTAAGAATCTGAATACATGCCCACAAAATAAAGAAAATATCATATTACCATTTACCACATACAAAGCTATCAGTTTACATGCCGTTGGGGCCAGATTTGCAATCTCATAGCGTTCTGAGCACAATATGTAGCGTACAGTATTCTTATACGAGCCGATTTAAAAAAATTAATTCATGGCTTAGAGGCCTGCTTCTTCCCGAGTGTCATAGGCTAAAACCTTGAAAAAATCCACAAGAAAACGAAAATACAGATAGAGAACCCTCTTACTAATTTATTTATATGTAGGTACTATATTAATTAAGTATACTTATACATGGTGACTGAAAATTCAGTTTTCAGTTGAAGACGGGGTTAAAAAAAGTAGGATTAAAACGGTAGATTTTAAAGTATTTAGAGAGCAATTTGCGACCACAAAATTAAACAATTTCTATCAACATTATACAGGGTGAGTTCGACCACCCGTATCAGTCGTTTTTTTCGAAAACGGTTAGTCGTAGAGAGTTGTGTCAAAAATTTGTATTATAAAAGCCCTAATAAAGAATCGAATGGGGATAATTTTCTTTTCCGGGAAGGTCGGCTTCCCTATTAGTTTGCTCCAGAATGTCCAGAACTCCGGAATTATAAATGTAACGATAGGTCGAAAGTGGTATTGTTGAAAAGATCTTTAAAAAATTAGCAAGTTTTGTACGGATTTTTTTTTTTATTACTGCCACCCCTGTTAAGTAATATTTGTTTGAAATTACTAAATTAAAATGTCATAATAACGAACTTTTTAAAAGTCCGCATTTAAAATCTAGTTACCTATCTATCGATCATTAAACACTGAGGAAGTACACTCAAAGTATAACCAGAAGAGCTCAGTAGTATGTATTAAAGAGTAAATGGAAGACAGTTTGAACACTTGTGACAATGTCTAAGGTTGCTAGATTTTTAATGCCGACTTCGATCGTTATTATGAAATTTTGATTTAATAATTTCAAACGATTGTTACTTAACAGGGGTGGCAGTAATTAAATAATTTTTCCTACAAAACTTGCCTACTTTTTAAAGAGCTTTTCAACAGTACCACTTTCAACCTATCGTGCTTTCTAAAATTCCGGAGTTTTGAACATATAATAATTTATATTTATACTTATAGAAATTTACAGGGGTGACAGTAATAAAAAAAATGTTCCTACAAAACTTGCTTACTTTTTAAAGATCTTTTCAACAATACCACTTTCGACCTATCGTTACATTTATAATTCCGGAGTTCTGGACATTCTGGAGCAAACTAATAGGGAAGCCGACCTTCCCCGGAAAAAAAATTATCACCATTCAATTCTTTATTAGGGCTTTTATAATACAAATTTTTGACACATCTCTCTACGACTAACCGTTTTCGAAAAAAACGACTGATACGGGTGGTCGAACTCACCCTGTATATTACTATAGGGTCGCTATAGTAATATATAATGTTGATAGAAATTGTTTAATTCGCCCGGGCACTAAGAATTTATGATTTATTACCCCCATCCCCGCGAGAAATTCTCCCCCTGCGAAGCGAAGTCGGGCTGGTTGTGTTTATAATATTAGTAGAATTCCGCCTATACCTACACTAAAATGCAAAAGAATTTTAGAGTTACGTTTTGCTACTATCCCACAGAAATTATCCCTCCTCGCGAGAAATTTATCAAAATAAACTATAGCCTATATCACTCAGGGATAGTGTAGCTTTCTATTAGTGAAAGAATTTTTAGAATCGTTTCAGTAGTTCCAGAGATACGAATTTATGATTCATTATCCCCTGCGAGAAATTCTCACCCTGCGAAGCGAAGTCGCCTGTAGTTGTTCTCGCTTCGCATATTTGCCTACAGTTTATAATAGTATTGTGTATTAGTATAGATAGTCAAAAAATCCTACACCCACGTTTTACCCAATTTGGGGTTGAATAAAAAAAATTTTGAATAGCTTATAACCTGTCTCAATAAACGGGCTATCTAACAAAAATCGGACTGCTAGTTCCTGAGATTAGCGTGTACAAACACACAAACAAATTACAATAACTTCCAATGGGAAGTTAACAAACTCTTCAGCTTTATTATATTAGTATAGATTATATACCTACCTACAATTATTATTTTTCAAACGATTATTTTTTTTATTGCTAAATTAAGCAGAGTAACGAAAAACGTGCTTCTAAAATTTATATTTTTGAATTTGTAATATTACGAAAATTTGTTTTCCTTCGAAATTTGGGGGGGGGGGCAACTGCAATCCCCAAATTACGCCTATGAGAAGTTACATACAAGTGCCACTGCTTTTCGGAACATATACTTCAATTGCTGTATAATAAATAATATCTGGGTGCCGAGCTTTGCTCGGATGAGTTCAAAAAAATAGTACTTGTATGCTGTGAGATATTATTTTCTCAAAATATTACTCCGAAACGAATTTATTTCTGAAACATAATTTAAATAATTGTTTCTGTTAAATATTTTAAATACCTATGTGTATTTTTAAGCGTAAAAACTAAGTATCAACTTGAATCAAGCATTTTTTCCTGTAAATATTACTTAGGTCGCCATTTTCAAATCTACCGCCGTTATTGTTTTGTTGACTGAAGAGCTCGCAAAAACCGATTTTCATAGATTGAATATCTTGTAAAAATGTTCGAATCAGATGAAATTCTGCTTGCCCGTTGCCGTTTCAATAATCCATTTTTAAACATTGATACCAAATATCAACTTTATCGAAGTACTTTTTCTCTGTGATGTCATCTTAGCAACTTTCAGTAAATTTCAAATATTTTTTTTGCATAGAAGGTACTTACTGAAAAACTCACAAAAATCGATTTTCGAAGAAATAGAATTCATATTATATCTTTTAATAACAAACGACAGACTATAAACCTGCAGCGCAAAACTTTTTTGCATGCATCTTCACCATAGTTTTTAAAAATCGATGTGTTTTGATATACTGCATGCCTGCGTCGCTAGAAGTGCGGCCCTTCGGGCCGCCGTGCAAATTTTTAAACAAAACTTTTTTGTATGTATCTTAACAATAGTTTTCAAAAATCGATGTGTTTTTACACAGACTCGCGGTGCCAAAAGTGCGGCCCTTCGGGCCGCCTATTTGTCATTATTTACATATTGTGCAAGACACTTCTTATATTAGTGTTCATTTACAGTTTTAACCCTTGTGATATATTATACAAAATCTATGTAGAAATAGGCTTCGAATCGATCTGACAATTGACCGAGTTATAAATAAAAAAACTCTTTTTTTTAATTGCTCCCCCTGGGACCAAGATTCCTACCTAGATCGATTTCTCGCCCCGAAAAATCCCCATTCTGTAAATTTCATCAAAATCGTTATTCTTTTTTGAGAAAAAAAAGTCTAGGTAAGATTATACGTCATACTATATTTAACGTACACAATATACATATTTTATATAGGTAATATAAAAATAACATACTTAGGTATCTATTTATTTAAATATTAGTTAAAACTACTTACATAATTACGTTTAGTTTTTATTTCTGTTATTCTTTACTATACAAATAGTTCACGGATTATTTTAATAAGTTAAAAATTCTGTCAGATAATTTTGACATATAAATAATGAAAGTAGTTTGTTTTCTCCAAAGCCTACTCACGATATTACAATGTTTTGACAGGTCAAAAAACCGTTTTTAAAAATGATAAAATCGATAGGAAAACGAATTTTTCCAGGGATGAGACCTAGCTAAATCGATTTTTTGCCCCCCGAAACCCCTTTTCGGTAAATTTGATCAAAATCGTTAGAGCCGTTTTCGAGAAAATATTTATATATATACATAGATACATACAAGATTTACTCGTTTAATAATATAGGGGGATAAATTGTGATGTTGAGTCTGTGGCAAACTCAAAAAAATTCCGTCATGTACCGAAAGAAAAATTCTCAATTAGTCTTAAAATATTTAAATGTAGTTTTCCTAAACTGCTTGGCCTCATTGAAACAATTAGAAATGCCGCAAGTCCAATTGAACCGTTATGAGGCCATAATATTTTAACAATTTTCCCGTCACTACATTTACTAGTGTACGCCGTGCGGTACAATGTTACCGTACACTTCTATAGAATCTTGCCGGTGTCGGTTGCTTGGCAACCGTCGATGACGCTCACTCGTGTCGCGCGGCACCCGTTGCCATAACGACTGCCTGCTCCGCTCTCTTGTGATCCCTGATGCGTCGTCTCCGCCGACCGTATCCGCGTCCGCGCCGAATAAAGCCTCCTCCTCCACCTCCGCGCTTTTTCGACTATACATACGGCTGCTTTCGCGTTATATATAGCTGGTTCGCTTTCATCATCAATAAAATATATACAAAATAGTAACGAGGGACCTCTATTTGTAATTTCGTTTACTTAAAGGGTCTTTTTTAGGGTTCCGTACCTCAGTATGGAACCCTATTGGGTACCTCAGTATGGAACCATGTTACTCTCTCTACGATGTCCGTCCGTCTGTCACAGGGCTCTATCTCACAAACGGTAAGAGCTATAGTTGAAATTTTCACAGATTGTTTGTGTATTGTTCTGGCATGGACCTTGGCAAATAATTTGGTATTTCGCGTGATATTTAGATTAGAAAATGTGAATCTAAGATTTTTGTATGTTTGCTGTTTTTACCAGGATCACTCGAGAACGTCAGGACCGATTTTAATTAAATTTGATATACTTGAACTGAAATTAAAGGGTACTTTTTATCTGGCTGCAATTGTTAAAATTTAATGAGCGAATGGATAATATATAAATGACATATACCTACACTGTAAGAAATGAGAAAGCCGATTACATAGATTATCGATGGTCCATTAATTGCAGCCAGCGATTAATCTGGTAATAGGCACACAAAGAGACAATGGCGTCGCATACAGGTATCGCCTGCACATCGCGTAGATTCCATAAAAACACATTGCGCATGCGTGGTTACTAATTTTACATTAATTTGTTTTGTATTCATCCATTTTATATATGTAACTATACATTTTATTTTGTAATTTTTACACACTTTATTGGAATATTACACAAATTATGTAATTTTAATTTAATTTATGTAAAAATCACTAATTTGTTTAACTTTACAGTAAAAGTCCAAGTTTTTATGAAGTTTTCTGTGTAAAAATAAATAATAATGTAAAATCACTTAGAAAATCGAGCGAATTCTACCTTAACTTTCAAAGTATTTTTACATCCATTTTTTACAGTGTATATTATAATATGTCTATGGGAATTGAGAATAGCCGAGCGTGTATAGTATTGCAACAAGCTTCCAGTTGCCAGGTTCTAACCCGAGAGCGGGCAAAAGTGTAAATTGGATTTTCAATTTATTATTAAAAAAATAATAAATTTAAAATATGAATCAATAAATGAGCTGTTGGTGGCCTTAGAAAATGTATGATAAACGACACATTTAGTTCTTTACTTCTCTGATAACGGTAATAATTTAGATATTTATAGACTAGTTTGAAAGTCGTCGGGGGTACCCATTACGCAAACTTAATGTATTTAAAAATTGTGTATGCGCCCGACCAAACGCGAGCACAGCAGCTGTTAAAGGTTAATTGCAAAATTTAAATTCAAAAGCATAATTAGGCCGTTCTTGCACTATAAGTTCGCGAATTTTGACGAACCTGTAGAACGGCATTACGTATTGTGATAACGCATATTACGTACACCACCCTGTATAATACCACCCGCGCATAGTATTGTGTGTGAGGGTGGCGCGCGCGCGCGCAATCTCGGTCGCCAGTCGGTGGTTGGTCCCTGCTTTAAAGCGTTATGTGTTTTTTCGTTGATATTTTTAATAATATTGTTATATTGAATATTTTACCTTAAAACTGCCCCTTTCTGTGTGTTTAAATAATGTGACGTTGTGAACAAAATCAAACTAAAAAAAAAGGTACCTTACTGTATTTTATTGTAGTGTGTAATTATTTTTTTTAACAACTATAGCCTTAACCTGAAGTTTCGCTTATCTTAATGTCGGCTTTGAAATAAACCTTATCGTAACTCGATCATAGCAGGATAAAAGCTAATCTGTACTTTAAGTTTTGGTTTCAATTAATAATGTATTAAGTTTCATCAAAATATATCCAGAAAAAATATAGAACAGACACTCAAAATTTAAGTAGTCACTACAATTATGTTATGAAATTATACTAACATGTGTATTATTATTATTTTTGATTGTTAAAATTTATAGTAAACATAATTTGTTACCATGTTACCATGTTTTTGTCTTATGTACCCTATCTTATGTTAATTGCTATGGTTAGTAATTACTATTAATTTTCATAAATATTGTTATTTTTATGTACTTGAAAAAGTCTAAATATATAGACGAAATGTCGTACATTTAATTTAATAAATCAAATATTTTGTCCACTATCCTGCGATTTTTCTTAATTTTATTATATCCAGACATTCTAGACTCAAGAGTGATGGTGATTGGTGCTACAGACAGATAGTAAAAAAATCTGGTAACGCGTTTTTCCGTTAAAATACCGAAAAATCCAAATGAAAACGAAATTATAAACAGATCCTCTTTTTATTTTATACCGGTCCTTCAAAAAGCCACTAAAAAGGGTAATAAGTATATAATTTTGAGGTCGGCGCCAATTTAAGTAAAAGTAGATAATATAAAATAATATAATAGTATATTGTGTAACTAGTGTGCTAATAGTATATATTGTGTGACAAGTGTGCTAAATACATCTTTATGCGTCAGTCGCGATGTTTTCAGCACGAGTAGTAGGAGAGCGCTCACGAGCCTTGGCGAGTGAGCATCGCGAGCCGAATACGAGTGCTGAAAACATGGCGCCTGACGCATAAATATTTAGCACACGTGTTGCACACTATATTTTATATAATACATGCATGGTTTTAGACTTGAATAATTTAATGTCACTGACAGAAGTACATCTCATAATAAAAACAATGGGCTCGATACAATATTTATTCACTTTGTTACCACAGTAACCATATTTCATTTATAACACCGAAAAGAGGTACATGTTCATTAGATAACGGGGTTTTCAAATGTTTTTCCATTATTCATCGAAAAGCGTTTCATAATGGATCATGACGTCACTCGTCAATAAACAGTAATTTAAGGTCCGCAAAATTGGTACGAAAAAACACTAAAAGCGTGCATGTGTTATATAAATACATTTCTGTATGCGTCAGGCGCGATGTTTTCAGCACTCGTATACGGCTCGCGATGCACACTCGCCAAGGGTTGTGTGCGCTCGCCTACTGCTTATGTTGAAAACATGACAAAGATTTAGCACACGCGTTGCACACTATACTTTATTCAACACATGCATGGTTTTAGACTTTAGGTAATTGAATTAATGTTAAACATCTTAGATTCATAGACGCTAATGACCTCTGTTGTCGAGCGTCTATAATCTACAATTCATTCTTAGATTCACTTATTTGACGGTAGTTGTAACCGTGAAAACTACATGTCTACTAAATTTCGTGTTTTTAGAGTTCGAATTTTTTCCAAATGTAACCGGGGGAACACTAAAAATGACTATTTTTTTATTTTTAAAGACTTTCGTGACAATATATCTCCAGGATTTATGTTATAATTTGAACTGGAAAGCAATAGACAGGGTTGAGCTGTGCCGTAGGTGCAAGGGATGCACAGCACACGGGCGGCAACCTACTAGGGGCGGTAAAATGAAAAATGAGAGAAATTTAAGATATGCTTGCGACATACGCAGCTTTTTTATCAAGTTAGTCTTGTATTTGGTTTTTTTTTCGTATAAAGGTAACTTAAAACAAGAAAAGAAAAGTGTTCGGATACAATAATTTATAATTTATTTTTTATTATAAACACATTGGGGCCGATCGCTATTGTAAATAAGTTGGATAACTATTAATTATGCCCATATAGGGCGGCAAATTATATCATGCAGCCGGGGGCCAAGCGGTAGATACCCTTGGCTCGGCCTTGGCAATCGAAAAACTTTTCGTTAATTTAAATTTAGATTATTATTTTCGATTAAGAAAACGTATTTATAATATTAACTTTCATACCAATTGAGTTTTTCCAAACATAGTATATTTTAATATTAAAATTGTTTCCTCTAATTATTATATAAAGCAAAACTTTTTCGTGTTTCCGAATTTTCTTGCTGCATATAGTAAACGGAATTTCGCGTGTTTGCCAATAATAAATCCATTATCCGACGTTAGGGATGTCTGCTACTAATCAAATAAATAAGCAAATTACGTTGACATATTTGTACTGCTTCTATATAAAAACGCTAAAATATACAATAGTGATAAACCTATATCTTATCGCGGTTGATAACAGTTTATTTCTATATGGAACCTTACACTTTTCAGTTTGCTGTTCGCTTGTTTTTGATCCAAAAAAATATTTCATAACATTTTTTCGACTAAGATGAAATTCATAGCATTACCAAATTTATCCTCGTTCCTCGGGCAGCAAACTTCACACTAGTTGGAAACGCTGTATTTCGTCCCTTGTAATGCAATATACTATTTTTCTTTTTATTTTATTTATTGTAGATTATAGACGCGTCGACAACTTAGGCCATTGGCGTCTTAAATTACATTAAATAACAACTAAATAACATCACAAAACATCCATGAGCGCAGGTGGGATTCGAACCCACGACAGTGTAGTCTAGAGACTGGTACCAAGTACGCTATCCACTAGGCTACACTACCCTCACTACTTTTTTTTCTTAAAAGCATTACTTGCACTGGATATATAGAATAAGATTGAATAAAAAATACCAGAATAGCCCAGTAATTTTAGACATAAGAATGATTAATCTGGGAAATAATTCTCAGTTAGCTGTATACACCTTCGTTATGGTGTTAAAACGTGTAAAAAGTCTCCATCGATATCGTGCCGGCGTTGCCAGATATTCGAGGTTCAAGGCCATGAAAAACGGGTTTTTACGAATTTCTCGGTTCCGTTCCATTTTTATTAAAAAATGGTTACTATCAATCCTTGTAGAGAACAATATTCTCTACAACTTTTGTATAAACATTTTTTGTCTACGATTTATAGTTTTACTTATTAAGTACCCGCGGCTTCCAACCCCTCGATTTTACATAACGGGATTATGCTGCTTCCCGATGGCCTAACATAATGATTTCTTTAATTTTAAGTTGAACTTTAAGCTAACGATTAATAATAATTACATCGAAATTAATACACTAGTTCTCTAGTTATAAGCAACCAAACATACAAACCGACAGCAGTTAAACAGACAGACAGACAATTTTTTTTCGAAAGTACGATATTTCTACTTGACATCAATTAGTATAAAGACTATTAGTAAAGGAATTTTGTAAAAAAAATTTACAGGGGTTGAGAGAGCGCGGAAAAAGTATGACTATGCATTCACATAACGCACTTTTTTTACTTTCTTCGTGCTCTCTCAACCCCTTCAAATATTTTTTACAAAATTTCTTGACGAATAATCGTTATAATTATTACGATAATCAAATTATTGTGGGATACGGACGATGAAAAAACAAAAATTGAATTTCTAATCTACATCTAAGATGCCTGAAGAAGTTAACATTGATTAACGAAACGTTGCTAAATTAGAAATTCAATTTTTGTTTTTTCATCGTCCGTATCCCACAATAATTTGATTATCGTCATATATAACATGGACATTAAAATTCAACACGTTATAATTATTATAAAGACTATTCGTAAAGGAATTAAAAAAAAATTACAGGGGTTGAGACAGCGCGAATAGTGTGCGGCCTTACGCTGTTGGTAGCCGCATCTGGCGATCTACAAGCTATTTAATCGCACAATCGTGATACGAAAAGTAGCATGTATTCGCTGACCCTAACAGTTTGTATTAAATGGCTTATAGGAATATATATTATATTTTTTTCCAATGTTTGTGTTTTGATTATTCATAAAGAATACTAAGAGCGCTGTGGTTGAAAACTAAACAACAATTTCAATTGTTGTGGTTAATAAGTGTCTAAATGTTTGTTTTTATTGTTTGTTAATGTAGAAATGTCACCAGAACGTGCTGGCTCTCCTTTGGCTATCGAGCCGCGCGAGTTAGCTCTAGCGCTACAATCGGCTGTGCCCCCCTTTCACATGGTTCGACTACATTTACACGACGAAGAAGCTAACACAGATCAGGCGGCGGCGCCATCTTCAGCCTCGGTACCAGTTACTGCCGGCTTACAGGCTCCAGCACAAGTCGAGGCTCCCCAACCTGAGGATGATGACTTGACCAGCCTCACTTGGTTGCAAGATAACAATCTACTCAAAGGTAACTTATTCGTGAGAAAAACTACTGCTGAACTTCTCTAAGTCAAATCCTAAGAAACATACAGGCAAAATCGAGTTATAGAAAATTCAATTTACTACATAGTTAAAATTGTTCTTTTTGGGTCCTTGTTTACCTCGCCTGTCACTGCTGCTTTTACAAGTATCTATTTAGGGCTCAGAGATTTTTAGAATTATTATTGAATATTTATTTTATTTTTAGGGTTCCGTACCTCCGAACGGAACCCTATTACTGAGCTTACGATGTCCGTCCGTACATTTGTCACAAGGGTCTATTTCACAAACGGTAAGAGATAGCTAGTTGAAATTTCTATAGATTGTCTGTTGTGGCATGAATCCTGGTAAATTATAATTAGAATTAAATAATCAGTTAATTTTATTAAGTTAGGTAATGATTTTTTTTTTTGTTTTTTTTTTTAAATATGAAAGAAAAACATTTTTACCCAACACTTAAATATATATTTTTATTTCACAGGAATGAATTTAACAGGTGTGAGAGCAGAATTAGAGGACGAATCCGACAAAATATCCAACGTCACAAACAAAATAAATAATAATAATAATAATGTAACACCAACAAAATCCTCTTCTGCATATAATATGAACACAAATTTTGTGGATCAGTCACCAACAAGCGATTATGCCGATGAATCGTCAGTGTCGGAGCCGACAGATTCGTCGAGCAGTTCTTTGAATTCACCCGTACCATATTCGTACTCATCAGTGAAGCAGCAGAAACACCCACAGAATGTTAAATATGATCCGATGGTACATCTGTTCAGCAAACCGCCATATTCGTTTTCATGTTTAATATTCATGGCTATTGAAGATAGTCCTCAGAAAGCTCTACCCGTTAAGGACATCTATGCTTGGATCTTGGAACATTTTCCATATTTCAACAACGCCCCGACTGGCTGGAAGAATAGCGTGCGACATAATTTGTCGTTAAACAAGTGTTTTCAAAAAGTTGAAAAATCGCCAGTAAGTGTATGTCATTAACTTTATTACATCTTTGATTTACTTGCACTCATTGCAATTCTGTTCTTTTTAAATGTATTTAAAGTCGAAGTGACAATGTTATTGGGGCCTAGTACTAACTAATATTTTCAATTTATTATTTTCAATTTATTATTTTCAATTTATTATTTTCAATGGTAAATTAAAAATGCAATTGATATTTTCGCCGGATTTAGGATAAACTGGGAGCTGTAGATTTCAAATAGATGAGTCGTGGAAACGAAGTACTTTCATGTTAACTAAACTATAAACGCAATCGAAAAATACATCATTTTGGTGAATGTAATTTCAAGTGTGCATATTTTTTTCTAGAATCTCGGTAAGGGATCCCTTTGGATGGTGGAACAACAATATCGTCCAAATCTCCTTCAAGCATTGACCCGTTCTCCGTTCCATCCTTGTTCGACATTGGATCCCGCAACATTCCGTTCAGCTTCCACTCGCACTTCCAGTCCTTTCGTTCAACAAGTAATCGAATCTACAAAACCATCTACACGTCTTCCAAATCCAGAATTGTTTCCGTATTTATCAAGGAGACTAGCCGCTTCGGAGGCAAAGAATGAGTCTGTAAAAACGGAACCTCCAAATACCGATGATGATTCTAGCTTGGATGATGTCGATGCGGCGACGGCAATATTGGCATTAAAACATGGTCCGAAGGTATTAGTAAATGTCCGAAGACGGCTTATTAAATCGAGAGGAACCACTACCGAAGATGCACCGGTTCCGGTTGAATTGGTTCAAGTTATAACGACCTCACCAAGTGAAGATCATACGTACAGTGTTGCAGATAACATAAATGTGATCAAGACGGAAATTAAAACTGAAGTAAAGTTGGAAGCAGATTCATATTTAAGGAACGATATTAAAAGAGAATCGGATACATGCAGTTCACCAGATGAGGCTTTTGAAAGCGATGAAAGGTAATCTATCAAATCACAATTAGTTTTATAATGATGAATAGGTACTTCAAATCACTTATTGAAAATTAATGTGGTTGATAATTAAATCCTCACAAGTATCTTGTGAGGATTTAATTATCAACCACATTAATACAAGTAGTTTTGTTTAATATGGAACTCGCATTAGTTAAAATAACGTTAAATGGATAGATTTGCACTTCTCAATTGATAATAGCAAAAGTGGTAAATGTTTTGATTGGCTATGACAATATTGATAAATGGCCGTTCAATGGCGGAATTTCAGAGAAATGGCTGGTAGGGCAAAGTATTATTATGATGAGAAACGAAAAAAAGACCTGATCGTTTGCCCAAAAATCCCACCCTCAATCGGTTCTTCGTTAGGGCTCTGGTGGGTCATATTAGCATTGTCTTTTCAATGAGTAAAAAATTTAAAATTCCCGACTATTGTCTATTCTAGTCTAGTCTAGTCTAGTCGGGTATTTTAAATTTTTGCCAAACCGTCAGACAGATTGGTATGGTGACTGCCCGTGCTCGCTATATCCGAATCTCGCCACTGTGGCTGTTGACTGCATTATTATTATTACTAGAAGACAGAAGTACATGAGGTCAGTCTGTTTTGTCTTCGATAATTTATGCGTAAGAGAAAGACCTAACTATTTTTAATTGACATTTTGTTTCAGTAACCATTCACAATCCCGTTACTCTAGCAGTCGTCACTTCATGGCGATGGACGAAGATGAACAAAGGAAAATCGAAGAAGGAGCTGATGCGTTACTGAACCTTGCTGGCATATCGACGCTTCGTAACGACCGCTATACAACTTGCAGTCCACCCGAAGAGACTCATCACGAGTATTCAATCTCGTCTAAACGCAAACGATTGCAACAGGACGATTCTTCGAGATCAAACGGCCACCGACGGATTTACACGGAACGGTTAGTGTCCGAAACTGAATCTTTTCAGCCACTCTTATTACGTGCTAAAAGAAAACACACACAAAACAAACATAATGTAATCTATAGTAGCAATAACAATATTGTAAGTAAAAAAGCGAAAATATTAGCTTCGAATGAAGAATGGATAAAACATAAACGGGAGGTAATAAATCAGAGGTAATAAGTAGTGAAATAGCGAAATTTCTTGTTTTCGTTAGGTTTTTCTTCTTATCGATTTATTTGTTTATCGGTTGAACATGGAAGTCAGAAATTTTTTTTTTTAATGACTTTCTTGACTTTCGTGTAGGCATGAAAAGCAATAAAGTAGCTTTGTTTTTTGTTTTTTTTTTTTTATTAATCGATTGTTTTGAATTCACTTTTTTCTGACGCTTTTTTTTTAAATATGTGTCAACAATTTTTACATGTGAATAATATTTACCTATTAGTAAATAAAAAAGTATACATATTTTTTATTTTTAGCAATTTTTATTATTTTGATGTATACCTACATTATAAACTAGGTTATTTTGATGAAGAAATTAGTAGGTTCACTATCTAAATCAGTTTTTGAAAATTAAAAATGTACTTTTATAAAATTCAAAAATGAAAGATCCCCCCAATGTACCAAAAATAAAGCGGGTAAAACTATTTCGAAATTATTTAATATTTATATTTTTTTTACAAAATAGCTTTATTCTAAATTTTTTGTAAAAAAACTTTTTAAATAGTACTTCTATTTTCAAATAAAAATATTAATTTCTGGGAAAGTTAAGACAGGTTTTTAGCAGTGCTTAAAATCGAATTGTGAAATGAAATGTGATCATTTTGATAGGGAATATGGTTAAATTAATTAGAAATTAAAAGACGTGATTTCATAAAGAGTGCAGTTTCATTTGTCTTAAAATGTAATTTAATTATTAATTTCATAATTAGCAAAAATATCAAAAAAGAGAAAAAAATGAAAAACACTATATTATGTAAACGTACATAGATTTGTTGAGAATTTATATGATGCTATATTTAGGTAATTTAATATGTATAAAAGCTTGTTAGACTTTCATATTATTTAATGAAATAACAAAACTTATTTTAAATTTGTTATGAATGAATATAATTTGAAAACTGACTTCAGTTCATTGCAAAACAAAAGAAGTTACCATTTACATCATCACGTGCCTGTAGTATGTTCATTTTATTAAGAGTATTTGATAGCGGAAGCTATTCCCTCCACCCTTCATCTCAAACCCTTTCCCCTTGCCTTTAAAACGGTTCCCACTCTCCCAACGCTATTTTTAAAGCTAAAGGGTTCGGGTAAACGCCACATGAAGAACCAAGAATTACACTACAGATCCTATAGGCGAGTTTTTTGAAAAAGTTGGATACGTGTGAAAGATTACGTAATTGTTTTAAAAAGTTGTGATTTTTTTGAGGAATTTTTTTTTCAATTTTTCGCCTGTAGGATCTAGTGTAATTCTTGGTCCTTCATTTGACGTTTACCCGAACTCTTTAGCTTTAAAAATAGCGACGGGAACCGTCTTATAGGCGAGGGGAAAGGATTTGAGATGAAGAGTGCAGGGGGTAACTTCCGTTATCGAATACTCTTAACTGCATTCTGATGTCGGTTCGTTCAAAGACTGTTTGTAGAGTAGTTTCATTCGCGAAAGGTGCATCATGGACTGTTTATGGCGATATAAGTTACCAATTCGTTATTTTGTTTGTTAGCATTCAAACAGATGTTTTTCACTGAAATGCGTTTGTCAGCAAAATAGCATAGCGAAGTGGTAAATTATTTTGACTAAAATAAATGTATCGAAATGCAGCTTTGAAAATTGCGATGTATAAAAGTTTAAAGTGGAATGAAAATCTATCCTATGTTAAATGGTCGTAGGCAGAAGTCTGTTGTGTGATTTTTAAATCTATGTGGCACCGTAAAAAAGATTTATTTACAGGAAACAAACAATGAACAATTCTTGTCAGTTTTCATATAAATCAGTCACTTTTAATATTATAGAAATACTTCTCGTTAACGAACATACTAAAGTTAAATTCTTTGTAAAAATTACAGTTTGTAATTCTTCTAAGTAGTTTTATTTTGTTGTTATGTTATTATTTAAACTTGATATTTTAATTTATTTCACATAAATGTATTTACCAAAGCTGACAGAAACTAGTTTATTTTTCAAATGATATTTTTGTCGATATAATAGAAAAATGGAAAATATTTTTTGAATGTGGAAAAATCATTTTTGACGCTTAAAATATATTTTAAAAATAATTATAAAAATATATCATTGTATTGTCAATTCATCAAAATTCACAAATATCACTATTATTAAAAAAAAACAAACATTGTAATGTTAGTAGTAGTGACAGAATAGACCGTTAGAGGGATTCGTCTTTCATTCGCTGTTGTTTTTTTGTTTGTTATTTTGAGTTTCCAGAAACTAGTGTAGCGCTAGTACATAAATTCATAATATAAAAAAAAAATCATGACCAATAAAATTGAAAAGTTGCGATATAGGAAAAATGATATTTTAATCTAAAATATATACAAATGTTTTTTCTCTGTCTAGAGATATACTACTTAGGTGAGCAATAATATATAAATTATATTTAGATGTAAGAAACAAATCTGAAAAAATGTATTCAACAGCAATTTCTATTTATTCGTATTTTTCAGTTATTTTGACACACTTCGATTGCTCTATACTCTTCGAGTGATGTAGTCAGATGTTTTTAGATAAACTGTTTGCTTTCGCATAAAATGCACAGCTTGATTCTTTGTATTTAATCCACAACCCTCTCAATTTATTTCAAACCTACTATATGACATTTCACGACACCCTGTGTAAAATTTCTAATTTTTCCATATAAAACTGCTTTTGGTGTCTTTTTTTTATCAAGTTGTGTGTTTTTTGTACGGTAATCTTAGAATGTGGCCAGTGGTGAACATAATATACATAAATATAATATTAAACTGATCAGTATTAAAAGGTAAATTATATATTAAATCATATTTTTTTATGCAGAGATTATTAAATGTTCCAAAGATTTTAGTAATTATAAAATGTAAATTATATATACATAAATTTATTACATCAATAACGTGGGAAGTACGATTTCTCAGGTGAGGTTGGGTTTTTTAAATTAATTAACAATTTTCGCTGCACCAATGTACTCGCAGGACATTAATAGTCATAATAATAAATTCAAATGGTGAGTCGAACTTGAACCAACAACAATTTCATAAAGATTGGCAGCCATTTTATTTTATCTCGCTTGCACAATAATGGATATCTTCAATTGAGAATGCACAATCTATTCTCTGCGACAGTGTGCATTAAACAAAAATTGTTACCGGGAGAGTGGGGTTCCACCTTCTAACCCTTGCTTGAGGAATGCTAGTTAAATTTAAGTATCTTTAAATTTTCAAGTATGAAGTCGATGCGGCTGGAAATGTTCTGTGCATAACTTCAAAATTGCCACCTAAATTCTGCGTTTATAATATGTTTTGGGAAACAAAACTACGAAAAATATCTATTTGTGAAAATGTTGAATTGATTGACAAAATAAAAAGCATACTCGGCGTGGTCCAATTAACGCGTACCCCGTTGTCATTTAAGAAATATTACCATTATAATGTGACGTCTTTCATACTTTAAAATAGCCAATGGCCACAAGAAATAACAGTTTATTTAAGTGTAAAACAAGTTGCCTAGTATTTATATTTTGCAAAAAAAATCCCAGAAATGTTACACTAAAATGTCATTCAAATATACGACTGTTTAGATTGGTTAATACAATATCAAAAAGAAAAATGTAAAAAATTATGGCTATGCGAATATTGAAAATTTGGATAATTTGAAATCGAAAATGGTTACGATTTTACCTACAAACATTTTAATCAGTAAACTTGTTAGAATTTACACAATATTTGAGTTGCTTGCAAAACAAAAGATCATTAGTTTTATTGATGAATATTGTGAAAGCATTAAGCAACCAGTAAGCCATTCAAATGTCGGCGTTTGTGTTTTAATTTTAAGAAATGTACTTTATGGGATATTGACAGGGTCCATGTATAAAGCTAGAGCTAAATTTACTTCATGTGCATAAACAAATTTTGTTCGATATTTGTGCTAACAGATATCATACGTAATCTTGCTTTGCATGATGCCTCTTTTTCGTGCTGCAAATCATGCGCCATTGCATGCATTTGCGTATGCAATAGGAGGCATCTCTTTTTGGTATACATCATAGCATTTACACGTTGATTTCGTTGCACATGAAAATTGTCCATATAAATCAATAAATTCAAGCGTTTTTTCATTATTCCACTCCATTTTACTAAACAAAACAACACAAGACGCATAAATGATGCAAGAAAGTCTTGACTGATTCAGGACACACTTGCGTCATCTTGCCTCATTAAAATGTCTCGTGTGTTATAAGTTGACGCATGCAGACAGGCATGCCTTTCACTGTGCTTAGTGCATGCCACAATATGCACGAAAAGAGGCATTGTGTAAAGCTAGCATGACTCGGGACACACTTGCGTCATCTTGCCTCTCAGTAAAATGTCTCGTGCGTTATAAATTGACGCATACAGACAGGCATGCCTTTCACTGCGCCGTTGACTGAAGGACTTTCCTTCACTCAACGACTGCGCTTAGCGCACGCATCAAGATGCACGAAAAGATCCATTGTGTAAAGTTAGCATGTGACTCAAGGCACACTTGAGTCATCTTGCCTCTCAGAAATCTCTCGTGCGTTATAAGTTGACGCATGCAGACAGGCATGCCTTTCACTGCGCAAAAGTGTCATCGTGTAAAGCTAGCATTATAATTCCACAGGCTGCCATTAAATAAACAGAAACGATTTTTCAAAATGTAATCGTTTAAATCAACACGTCTGACTTTTTTTTACTCAATGGTGTGAATCTTCGATTTGATGATTTCAAATTATCCCATTTTCACCAGATTCGTTATCTAATATGTAGTATATATTTTTTCTAAGCCCCGTGATAATTACTGCTCTTCCTATTACATAAGTGAAAATAAAAACAATCATTAGTGTTGTTTGTAATATTTAATATTATGTAACGCGAAGTTTATATTTCAAGTTCTTCATTAGTCATGTTTGTTTATTTTATAATTTTGCTTATATAAATTTTGTTGATGTATATAAATCTTCAGTTTATTGAAATACAGTCATTTTGTTTCAACGCGCGTGTTTACGATTTTATTCATACGCGATACATAAATCATCATAACGCGATATCATGTTATCTCATGCGCGATTTTTCACAAAACGTTATCCAGCTGAATAACCCACGGAAGAATACACAAAACATCCTAAGAATGATAGTCTTTCTACTTTTTTCCATAACTGAGAAGCCACTACACCAGGGCCGTCCTAAGATATTTGGCGCCCGTGAACTACTAGCCAATCATAAGAAAACACACGGGATGGGTAGCGGGAGCGGAGTGCTTGGAGGTCGCGGTATATACCCAACATATCAGAGGCATTATCGTAAGATTGTCCTCTAATCATGCAAATTAATATCTGAATCAGATAATAGGTTTAAAATGCAATGTTCAATTTCTGCACTCTTATGGCCAATATTTTCTAAAAATTTCAAAAACCTTTCCACGGGGGCTGAGTTCCAGCCTTCAAGCCTTTGATGGGAGCCGTCATTGTCAAACTGATTTGAATGGAAGCAAAATTGCCGTCCCAAAAAGGCTATCGCCCCGGGGCTATAGGCCTGTAGTTAGGGTTGCCCTGCACTAAACTTCACCATATTATGCACTTCTGTCACGTAAACTTCCTGTCTTTTATCAAGGTTAAGTGCTGTTACTTTAATAGCGTTTTGTTAGGTTTCTTATTACATTAGACACCCTAGGTTTTCAGTGCACCCTATAAGCTCTGTTATTTTAAGTGTTCGAAGTTCAATAAAGTGATGATTTTTAGGAATGCATATGTCGCGTTGTAGGAGAAACGACTGTATTTCGATAATTTATTGAAATGCATGAAATTGTATTATAGATAAGTATATATTTATATATAATGGATTTTGCAAATATTGAACAATCAATAGTGATTTTTGTTATTTTTGTAAAAATGTACAGTTATTTATTTTTTATTATATGAAGGACTTAAAATACTAAAGTTCGTAACTGTATAAATAAATATTTTTTCACTCAGAATTATTTAATAACATTTACCTGATTTTTGCAAGTATCCTAAATGTTAAATATTTAAAGAAATTATGAAATTGTATAATGAAAATTCAAAAAGTATAAATTGTTAAAATTTGACGAGAATTTTTTCGATTGCTATTGGGAAATCTATTCCAAGGTACATTAAGAAACTAAATTATTACGTACACTCATAAATTATTTAACGCACTATTTTGCTTTGTTCGTTGATTACTAAAAATAGGACACCGGACGCGTTAAAATATTTGCGTTTGCATTTTTTCTTTTTAACAGGTAAATAATTACAATTTTTATAGATGGTAAAAATGGAAAGAATTGTTTTGAAAAGCTAGATCCATATAGAGTTTTAAAAGCATTCGATTTTCTTTTTTTCTGTTACAAGCAAAAAAATGCATTTATTTTGATGGAGTGTACAAACATTTTATTTTTAACAAATATGGAAAAATTAATATCGACTACATTCGAGTACAATATTTGTATATTTGGTTTTCTAATAAAATTATACTCTGTAAATAAAATAATGTTTGGGATACATTTTCTATTAGAATAAGGTGTTCAGAATTAGAAAACTAATAGCTTAGATGCATAGTGCTTATTATAAAACAATCATCTTGCTTGTTCTCTTTTTTTGTGCTTATACTCTGTAGCTTTTAAACAGGTTTTCTTTTTTTGGGAAGTTGATTTTTGAATTCTGGGTAAAACTGACTGGTAGACAGCTGTATTCTTTTTAGAGATTACCCAACTGTTCAAATGAATTGTTTCCCCAATTTGCTACTCCACACCAACAAACATTTTTTAATACATCAAATTGTAAGATATATCAAATCTGCCCTTACGAGAAACGCACGTAACTCTAAATATAAGAAAACGATTTAAAAGTGGTTTAAGGATCCAATTAAGAAGCAAATACTGTTTTATTGCATTTAAGCGAATAAATGCAATAAAACAGTATTTGCTTCTTAATTGGATTCTTAAGCCACTTTTGAGTCGTTTTCTTCCAATTTCATCAGGATCACCACATATTCTGTTTTTTAATCATTAACAGTTCTTATCATCTAAATATAAGAGATACCCATGTGTCACTGTGGAAGTAATTGATAACTTAACCAGCACGAATCTGGAAGTTTCAGATTTGAGTCCTCACAGTGACGGGTTAAATAAATTAATTTGTCTGATATTGCATTGTAACGTGACGTCATTGGGTGTCTATCTTAAACATTTTTTAGTGTATTTGCATTGAAGTGTGTGTACAATTGCATTAAAAATGTTTGTCTGTGTAGATGATAATAACGCAATCTTAATTTGAATGTAGATTTGAACAAATCGTCGCTATGGCGGAATCCAAGAATCATGTGGGGTTTTTTCATTTGAAATGAATCTATAGGTGTAATAATTTCAGATAAAAAAATCATCTCATTCCGTTGATTCGGGCATAACTTTTTTCAGAAGTCAAAAAAAAAATCGTATCTAGATCTCATCCAGACGAACTAATCCCCGCTAAATAAATCAAAATCGGATTTTTGTGTATGTGGCTTTTCATTTTCAATTGCCTGCAAACACTTCAAGGTCATCATAATTTGAGTAGTAAGTTTGTTTTAAGTAAAACCCAATTCTAACTGAAAAGAACACAGCTAACAGAGATTATTTTTTTTTAATATACAAAAATAAATGTATATGGCATATCAGTTACAACAGTCAGTTTTTCTGTGGGATTTTTATAGTATATGAGTGTGTAAGAATAACAACAAATTGTGGTAATTGATAACAATACTAAACTTTCCACTTGCTTGATAAATGAAATTAATAAAGTTTGAAATTGTCACAAAATTTTAATATGAACCGTGGAACAGAAAATAAAAATGTTCCGATATTTTAAATGACATTTATATTATTTTTTGTGATTGTTTTCCACTTTTGATGTGATCTAATATGCTAATCTTCAGTTATTCATTTCAATTTGTAAATTGTATAATTGTTGAAGGAAAAATAATATTTCCGGAGGAAGAGGATTGAATTATGACAAATGGTTTCTTGAAAAAAAGATTAACTCCCGCAGGGCGAGATTTTTCATTACACTATCGTTTTTTTTTTTTTCAAAAAAGTGAAGGTGAAAAACATTTGAATGTGCAGTGTGGTTTTAACATGGTTTTAAAAAAAGTTGGGTAGGAACCAGTAAATATGCGGGAACGATCGTTGAAAACGGTTAGTTGTTAATCATTTATAAGTATGCATTTTAATGGTTTATTTTTTTAATATAATAAAGAAATACTTCAACAATTTTATATACACACAATTTGGAATGATATTCTGAAGACAAAATAGTAACCTACTACGATTTTTCAATGTAAATGCACCTTTGGTAATATGATTTGAACGACTAATTTTTATTTAAAAAAATCAGTAGAGCACCATAAAAGTGAACTAATTAAAAGAAGGGTTTATTATTACGGAACAGAAAATAAAATTGACTTTATCTTTTTTAACTGCAAGAAACAGTTCAGGTTTCGTTACTTAAATACGTAATAAAATGATTAAATTCTGCTACTACGAGTCTCGTGAATTTATAATAACATTTTTATACATTGGCAACTCAATCATTCTAAAATTTTATTATATTTTAAAAATTATAAAGGTTGAGCAACTCAATCCGTTTGACCTGAATCGATCCGTAACTACTGGGCTTTAGTTTCTGATGCGTTTAGTCGATTTTTTGTTTTATTGTAATTTAAATATTATAACGAAAGGTGCAATTGTTTGCATACGTTTATCTTCGAGTGTTTTGAAAATGTCTTTTGACCGGATCTGGAAATGTACGTGTGGTATTGAATTCTAAGCAGATGATGCTCAAGAAACACTTTGAGAAAACGTAAGTGTTGACAACATTGAAAGTAACTAGTTCAAGTGAGTTTGACTATTCTAAAATCTAATTAATATAATCTAATAGCAATACCAGTGTTTGCCTGATGGTTAGAATATAATACTCTATTATAGTGTTTTCTTTATGACGTTATCCATTCTAAAAAGGATATTTATATATAAATATAATATATATTATTATTAATTATAATAAACCTGTATTTAAATGGAAGAGAATTTTATAAGAAAAACTTTGTGTGCCAAAAAATAAAAATAACATCAAATGTTTTTGATATATCTATAACAATAATTTTGCGTGAGTGTCTTCCATTTTACATATTGTATAATAATTTCATTTCTTCTTGGGACTTTAATTTTTTTACCATCATGATTATTCTTTATTCAATGATATTTAATTAATGGGTAGCGAATAGACAACTGCCACACAAGCTTGAAACCTCTTAGAATGAATGAATTGTAGATTATAGACGTTCGACAACAGAGGTCATTAACGAGAAACCTCTTAGAAGCAGCAGAACGTGGGAAAAACGTACTGAAGGAGATATTACTATACAGTTTGAAAAATGTCAAATCAACAGCCCGCCAAAAAAAAAAATCACCCATCTAATGTCGACATGGCGCTTCAGTCTGCACAGGTTGCTTTCACACAAATGACCGCCATTCGGCCATTCGCTATCCATCAATCAGACATCAGTGCTATTAATTATTAAAGAAGTAAAGTTTCTTGATTTCTATTTTTTCCTATACTCTTTTTAACCTGTATTTTTCTAATGTGTGATTATTAACTACATTTAATTACATAGTAAAAAAATCATTTCTGTAGATATCTATTATTTTATTTCCATAAAGTAATATTTACAATTATTATAAATAACTTAATTGTATGATAATATATTATTAGATAATTGAAATTTTAGAAAAATAAACTCTATTCATATTGAATACTTTCTATTTTTTATCACAAAGTATATTTACCGCAGGGGTCGTTTTCTTTAAAATAGTGCAACTGCTGAAGATTTTTTCAAGGCTCAAACTGCCAGGGTTATTTGGGGCTAGTATCAGTTAAATTTTCAATTTGTTTATTTTTAATCAAATTGATACAGATAAAAACCTGGAATTTGGAGGTTTTTAATAGACACATGGGAACATCGTATAAACTACGGCATCCCTGCGAGCTGGGTTATTTATTAATCCCGCAGCAAAATCTTGTGTTGTAATTTCCAGCGTCTCTTGAAATCGTATACCTACTACTTGTCTTTTTCATTTTTTAAACTATTTTTTCTTTCATATTTTTTAGAGTGATATATGTGTTTGAAAAGTGTCGACACTCGATCAAGTAACGAGATATAAGTAAAGAACAATGTTTTCGACGATCATGTATTAAGCATTTAGTGATATTGTTTTTCAACATTGGCCAAAATGTGATATTTACGTAAATGGAAGCATATTCATATCCATATTACATACTGCTAACGTAATTTAACTAATCAGTGTCTACTTCCAATTAAAAATATTTTAGATTGTTATTATAAACACATGTGTAATTTACAAATATTTTGATGGGCTCAGAGTCGTGAGATAGGAGCCTAGGGGCCGACTCTAGGAGCGCGTAAGAAGCCAATAAAAATTTTGTTTAATTTGTAATTACGAAGGGTGTGGAACGCCAAATCGTTATACCCGGACACAAGGATAGACAGTAGGCGCTATTGATGTAAAAAGTGCAAGTAAACTTTTTTTATAGAAATTAGTGTTAGTAATTATTCCGTCGCTTGAATTAAATGTTTAACATTAGTCAATTAACGGTTATTCAACAAACGGAAATCAACTAAATTTTTGTAATCAAACCTCTGAATATTCCATACATGAAAGAAACAAATAAGTTATAGATCTCGATATTAGCAACAGATGTCAGGAGGCGTTTTTCTGTTTACAATTCTTACAGAAACAGAAATTTACGTTTCAATGCGTAGGAGAGAAACACAATCATAACTTGTAGTTACGAACAAAACTAATCTAAAAACTTATCTTGTTTCTTTCTTTAACTCGTTGCTGAAATGGCAATGCATCTTTGTTACTCTACTTAATACAAATAAGACAAAGTTGTATCATACTCTCAGCACTCGGAGCATGCATAATAATACTGTATCACAGTATACGGACATGGTTGGATGTAATAGTTGCGGTAGTCAAAGGTGTACATATAAATAATTTGATTAATTAAGCATTTTAAATGAAAATAGTGAATTAAAAATTACTCAGAAGTGTTGTAAGATCAGTGAAAACTATTGGTGCTTTATAAAAAACATGTGCTTGTGTTATTGTGACTCAAATTATTGAAACGTTCGCCTTGTGCAGAGACGTTCTTCTGAAAAGGTAAGGTTAAGTTGAGAAATATTTTTATTTGTTTGTTTACTACTGTATCATAAAATTTATTTAGGTATGTTTAATCATTTATAGCCGGTATCGTGATTATGTTTCCAGCACTAACATTAAAACATTATTAATAGTTATTTCTATAAATGTTTACAAAATAGTTTCGCAATATTTTAAATGTCCTGTTTACAAAATTGAATCATTATGACTTTTTATTTTTGTATTGGGATATTTTTAAAGCTTCATAAAAATCTTTAGAGAAATTAGTATAGAAAATGTAAATTTAACGAGTAAAGTTATATTTAGTTTGGTCTCATTACCAATTAGAAACAAGGTGTTTGTTACCTGCCCGTCTGTCAATATACACCTGTTATTATTTTACCGCTGTTCAACGCCATAATAATATTCTTCAGCTTACCAAGGCAAGAACTTGTTTGGTGTACTCGTTTAACACAAAGAAATCGTTTGCTTGTATGAAATTGGTATAATTTAAATTTTTTTTGTGGACATTTACTTAGTAACTGTTACATTTAAAAATGAATATTGTAAATAGTTTTACATTTTTTAATAATTTAATATTTTATGTGTATAAATACACGTAATTCTTCTAATTTTTCATTTATTGGACATTTAAAATGCGCAAAATAGTGGAATCGTTAAAATACACTCCCCTTACAATTATGTAATAAATTAAAATTTTAATAGATATATCATTTTGAAGCATAAAGCGCGTGCTCAATATATGAATTTGACTTGATGATTTCAATTCTACATCAGGACAGTTCCAAAGTAAGTTTTGTTAAAAAAATATTTGCTTGGACTGAAGGTCGAAATTTTTTTTTACCTGCTAAATAATTTTTTAATTTTTGTATTTATTTTTGTGAGTTAAAAAGTATATATATTTATAATATTAAAAAGATTTTTTTTAAATGACACAAAAAATACGATTTCAAAATGTGCTTAGCAATAATATAAGATTTTTGGATAAACAGGAGAAATTCATAATGTTATCCACTCAGAAATCATATATCTCAAATTCAAAAGGGCTGTTTGAATATTAAAAATTATTTTCAATACTTTTTCAAAGAGCGATAATCTACAATACTTATCCTGACACCGATTAAGTACCTAGTTATCACAGAAAAAATGAACTAACATATCATTTATATATTTAAATAAAAAAAATGGTCTCTCAAAAGAAAGGATGTAAGTACCTAGTAAGAATATAGTTTCATTTGAGTTATTAATATGTATATGCATACTACCTACCTATATAAAATATAAAATGTTGAAAGTGTAATGAATGGTTTTAGTATTATATAGATACTGATTCTGTTAGTCACATCCTGTTGTGAATTATCTCTGAATCAAAATAGGAATCCAAGCAAATGCCAATTAGAATCACCGGCAGGTTCCCCATTTCCCTAGCGGCCTAGCCTTCTAACTGCGACTTGCGAGGTGTCATTCTTTTGCGGTTTTACCATAGTCACATTTACGTGCTAAAATCAACGCACACGAAAAAAAACATATTTGGTATACAGTACCTATAGGTACTGCATAATATTATGTACATTTATAAAATTAAATTATAAATTAAAAATTTGTTCACTTATTAGCTTCAACCGACAGCGAAAAAGATTACTTTAATAAATAAAACACACAAAAACTGGCTATAGCTGTTCAACTTTATTTTTTTTAAGTAGGTACTACGTTTCGGTCTGATATAAGAGACCCTTTGGGGTTGAATTTAAAACTCGAATAGCCTATAACCTTCTCAAAAAAACGGGCTATCTAACAAAACAAAATTTTTTTAATTGGATTGGTAGTTCTCGAGTTATAAGCGCACAAACGGACAGACAGACTTTGTGTTTTATAGGTAATATGTAGGTAAGGATTATGAAGAAAAAAACAGTCGGACCTCATTTTGATAGAACCGACCTACAGGAACTCGGAAAGGAAGTTTGAAACGTATACTTGAGATTTTTTTCAGACTTGTTGCGCAGTCCATTCTCTAAGTCAATGGATAATATCGACATCTGATGCACATTGAGTAGATTTCTAATATTTATAAAGAATATTATTTTGATAATGATAATATGTGTACAAAATGTACACATAATTTCGATTTCCGAGAATTGTTTGTGTATAAAAATACCTTCTTGCATTTTGATAGTCGGCAAAATATGTCATGATAATAAATACATTTATTTCTTATCAATGCCGTTTAAACATCTAGTTATAGTTTTTTGCTACAAAATGTTCTTTGGTACCTACCCTAGTGCCAGGCTTATCGCACATTTAACACGCTGTTTTGTTAATAGCTGTTAAATTTTTACACCGAGTAACACATAAAACATACGAAGTAACCATAGAGATAACAGCGAATTAACAAAACATGTGTTAAATATGTACGATAAACTCGACATAGGAGTTATCTTTCAATAGTTCTCTCCTACTGGGTGCACGCCGGTGTCTTCCCTTTTACCTTGGGTCCCGGCGGGGACATCGCGCTAGCTTTTTGCGTGTAGTTGCCTAACGGTTAATGGGACAATAAAAATAGATAAAGGTAAAAATATTTGCGATTAAATTTTACATAAAAATGTTCCGTCCACAATAAAGGAAAGTCCGCCCCACAGTTTCCATTCTGAACAGTTTTATCATTAATCGCAGCTGAAGACCACAATAAAGGCGCATTTTGTAACTACGATTTTCAAATTACCTTATAATATAAAATTGGCATTAGACTCAGATAGCTCTGATTCCTAACAGTTGATGCCGTTGATGGAATGCAACCATAGATCTGTGTTAGCTATGTGAATCCCCGAACCCTTAATAATGTCTTGCTTACAGGAATAGTAAATTTTCAACGGTTTAATCAGCTGCAGAAACATTATTTTTGCTATTCTACTAGAAATGGCAAATTGTATACGAAATTGTTCGAGAATCCTCGCTATTGAGGCGAAAAAGGGATCCTCGTAAAAGACGTCAGTTGCAAAACTTCTCGAAAACAGCAATTTTTTTTATCGCAACGGCAATACCAGCCAACATAATTAGCCCTATTCTAGTATTTATGTTTTAAACACTGTTCTTACCTAACCATAGTGATTACAAAATCTATAAACGTTTGTAATGTTTAACATGCTATTGTGGTAGTCACTTTGCTTAGCAGAATAAGAAACGAACAAAAGTGATTAGCTACAGTGCTTATCTTGCTATAAGCACTTGGTAACCACCGTGACTATCGTTAGTAGAATAGGTCTGAGTCTCACATAACGTTGGGATGCCGCCTATAGCCGACTTTATACACAGGGCGACATAAATGATTGGGTCTTGGTCCTGTCGCATTCCATACTGGAGTTATTCATTGGCTTTATGTTTAGAGTCAACTATTTAAGCGGTCAGTTATTTTAGTTTTGCATAGCCATTGCATATATTTATATTTTATGTACACATGTATATATATGTTGATATAAAAAGTGGCTTAAATACCTATATATAAATATATATGGCGCCATGTCCGCAGTCCGGCGGCGCTCAGTAGATTGCAGTTGATGTCACCAGCCGTGTAAACTTAACTTGCAATAAATAATTCAAACGAGATTTTTTGTGCTATTTTTTATCAAAGCTTTAAAGATACATTATGCATAATTTTGTATTCAAATGTTTACTGTGTATTATTGCGTTACATTGTATAGAGACATTCAATATCGACCTGTATTTCCGTTCTCTGTAGATAAAATTATACAAGGTGATTCTGTAATGAGTACCATAAGTGATACAGGATGTACCTACTGTCAAAATAATACGAAAACCAAGAATAACTTTTTTTCCAAAAGTGCTTCCCTAACAAGATACAGGGTGTTAAAGGGTCGATTTGGAGAACACTTATTTGCTCGTATCTTTTAACTGAGTTGAACAATTTAATTCATTTTTGGTAGACATCTACTACATAATAAGGACCGTAAACGGACAAAATTTTGTTGCATTTGAACAACCCAGTGGCGTAGAATTGGGGGTCATGTGTAGGGCATGCAATTCGAATATTCGAATATAGCGAATATTCGGCTGCATTTATTATTCGAATAGTAATTCCTATTATTCGAATATATTCGAATTATTTGTTAAGAATTAAAATTGTTTAAAAACGGTTTACGGCGGCGCTAAAACATCTTATAAACGTTACACTAGCTCTAAGTTCGCGCTAGGGCGTGGGAGGGGAATCGAAACGGGGCGAGGAAAGTTTTTTTTGTTAATTATTGCATGCTTATTTGATATAACTATTTACTTACGTTACGTTACGTACGTGTACTTAATTGCATGATTTGCTCTTCGCACGTGCTAATAGACGTATTATTTATTTGTGAAGTATTTTTTTTATAGGGGAGCAATATCCCATACTTTTGTGGTACTAATTAATAAAAATGCGTCTTAGATGCTCATTTAATATTTTTGTTTGAATAGGAAAAACAGAAAGAAAGAATTTTGAATTTTTTTGATTTCTTAAATATGTTCATTTGATCTATGGTTCTCGGAAGCTATGTGCGCTCTAATATTTAGTTGATTTGATCTGAATTTTTACGTAACTAAGTAAAGTAAAAATGATTATTTGATCTCTTTTTAATTAGAAGTAAGCTGCTTTTGTTGTTAAAATATTGATTGGATTTATGGACGTGCAGTAGGCGTGTTGATTTTAAATAATTAAAAGTCATTTATTGAAGTTCCGCAGTGTTTTTATTATTTTTACCAATTATTCGAATATATTCGAATATATTCGAATATTGACTAAAATTTGAGCGAATATTCGAATACCTGAAACATCCGAATATTTGCATGCCCTAGTCATGTGACACTTTTTCCCCCCAAAAAAAGTTGCTGTTGGGTTTTTTCCATTTTTCTTTGTTTTTTTAGTATTATTGGTTCAAATACAACAAAAAAGGTACACTTGTTTCATTTGCCCAGAAGCGTCCGCTTCCGAGATATTCTGACTTGCGTGTCACTATGTGAAATACCAGGCTGCAAAGTTATCACAGAAAAAGTTTTATTAACAAACAAATAAAATACTTTAAGTCGAATACATCTAGGTAATAAAGTTTAATTAACAAAAAAATAAAAATTAGTAAAAATAAAATTAAAGTAAGTTTTCAAAGTGTCCTCTCTTGGAACATGACCCCCAATTCTACGCCACTGGGTTGTTCAAATGCAACAAAATTTTGTCCGTTTACGGTCCTTATTATGTAGTAGATGTCTACCAAAAATGAATTAAATTGTTCAACCCAGTTAAAAGATACGAGCAAATAAGTGTTCTCCAAATCGACCCTTTAACACCCTGTATCTTGTTAGGGAAGTACTTTTGGAAAAAAAGTTATTCTTGGTTTTTGTATTATTTTGACAGTAGGTACACCCTGTATCATTTATGGTACTCATTACAGAATCACCTTGTATATACATGACAGATAGTTTTTGCTGGTATCCGATTGAGAGTTTTGGAGGTGAACTGACGGTGGTATAACAATTTACAAATGCAGATATCATGATTCATTTTGATTTTAAAAGAGGGAAAGAGATAGATTGCAGATTATAAACGCACGGCAACTGAGCCAATTTTGATGAAAATACGGGTGAGAGTACATACATTCTAAGGTTTTAACAATGACATCATGGATTTACTCATAATTTTGTGGTCGCCATTTTATAATGCTGATAAAACTGAATTTTTAAAAATAAGTTTATGGATCTATAACCGTAATACAGGCGTAAATTTAAGGGTGGCCACTTTCTGGAAAACCTGGAAAAGTCAGGGAATTAAATTTAAAAAAAAAAATGTGAGCTGTCGCGGGACGCCTGTCAGATGTGAAACATTTTTATAGCTTGAATCTTTTATTTATTGAACTTGACAAATTTATCAAAATAAAATCTAGCCTAATTCACTTAGGGATAGTGTAGCTTTCTATTAGTAAAAGAATTTTTTAAATCGGTTCAATAGTTCCAGATATAATAATTTATGATTTATTACAACGCCGCGAGACATTCTCCCCCTGCGAAGATAATAAGTAAACGAATTTTTAGAATCGGTTCAGTAGTTCAAGAGATAAGAATTTACAATTTAACACAATTTACCCAAATTACCCTAGTATACCCTAATTTACCCAAATTTTCGTTTTTTTTAAAAAAACAAAAAAATTAATTTTTGGTGTCATGAAATTTCAAAAAATTATAATTATTGTCAAAGAAAGAATATAACAAAAATAAAAAATGTAATAAATAAATATCATGTAGAATTTAGAAAAAAAACGTCAAAAATTGTACGATGCCATGAGTTTCCGAAGCCAAGTCCCCATGCATAGAAGGCTAAAGTCGTACCACTACTCTATGGATGCACTTGTCTAGACAGCCGTTGTTACTGATATATGTATAACTTAATATACCCGGACAATTAATTTGTATATTATTTATCCAGTACATTATAAGTGCCGCAGTGGTGGGGAGGCGAAGGAGAACATTTCGTTGCATATTTCCCCTCACGCGGCTGTTCACAGCCCGACATAAGATGTTTCACATCAAAAAACAAAGGAAACCGACATTTTGGATTTCCTATTTCTTGAAAACAAGAAATTTAATGCAATAATTGCTGGCTGACCTGAGAACACATTATGCTCTTAGTTTTGCGTCTCCACCGAAAGTGTTCAATTTAAACAACGAACAAATTTCATTTTGATATACCGATATTAGACTGAACAACGACAATTAATGATTTGCAAATGTTTTGAATCATTTTTTATCGTGCGAGTTTGACGTCCTCAGTAAAAAGTATCCAGTTTGCAAATGTTTATAAACGTTGACAAACGCGTAGTATATGGAATTTTTTGTTTTGTGTTTTAAAGACCACCAACAGCTAAGGTTATTTGGGTCTAGCACCAATTCATATTATTAATTTATTATTTTTTTTATAATAAATTGAAAATTCAATTGACACTTTCACCATAGCTCTCGGGTTAGAACCCGGGAACTGGCACTGTTGGTGAATATGCAACTCAATAGTTTGTTACGGAACTGACAGAAATAAACTCTTTTTAAGCCCAACTTTATAGCCTTTAAGTTAAGAATTAGCGTGTTTTAGATTTTTCCCGTTAGTTTAAAGACATTATCTATAAAGATGTCAAATTTCAATTCTCCAGCTCCTCCGGAAGCGCCAAGCGGGGTAGAATTTCAGGACACACAAACTTTCTGCTTCACGTATATATAGCTTTGGGTAAATAAATTCTCTACCGAAGAAAAAATACAATAAAATTTTGACAACGTCCATTTTTCAAAATGACTGCTGCAGCCAACTGCCTGTAAACGGTTTGCGGATATCCCGTAGAGATTCTCATTGCAATATTTGACACTGTGATTTATGTGCATACTGTAGTATGTTAAACATACGAACTAAATTGGCATGTTTATGAATACTGATTGATTAAATTTATTAAGTTCTCTTTTTTTTCAAATTTTGTTACAGTAAGATTTCGTTTCAGATACTTCATACCACACTCAAATTAATTCATTGGTTGATACCCGGATTTTTGCAGATAAACTTTTGTGTATTTTGAATTTTGTGATTTTTATGGTTGTTTTTTTTTAACACGCTTATATTAGCTTCACTTGTATGTTTGTAACCGACTTCTTTGAACTTGATTTTGACCAACTTTGAACGGTCAGATTTAGTTTACCCACTACAATACAATAATTCAATAAGTTTGTTCCATTATCCTGACCAGGATCTCCAGGACTAAAAAAAAAAAAAAGCAAAAAACTTCAGATTGAACTGAAACTTTGCACACTTATCAAGGACCGATTACAATACAATAATTCCATAAGTTTGTCCCATTATCCTGACCAGGATCTCCAGGACTAAAAAAAAAAAAAGCAAAAAACTTCAGATTGAACTGAAACTTTGCACACTTATCAAGGACCGATTACAATACAATAATTCCATAAGTTTGTCCCATTATCCTGACCAGGATCTCCAGGACTAAAAAGCAAAAATAAATTATAATTTAAAAAAACTAAAAAACACGCTTTGATGAACTAAAAAGTAGAAAATAATCAATTAATTTTATTGTAAAAAAGCGTGGGGTGCTTTGTATCATATTTTCATACTACCCCACGCTTCTTTACAATAAAATTAATTAATTATTTTCTACTTTTTAGTTCATCAAAGCTTGTTTTTTAGTTTTTTTAAATTATAATTTATTATTCAAATATGTAACGAACTACACAAGTAATCATACATTCCCACTTCTGTTATAAAATTGTTAATATCAGCTTGGCGGCATCAGTTTTGAGTGTTTGTCCCTAGCAGGGTTGTTACGGATGCAAAAATTTAGACATCCGCGGATGCAGATGCGGATACGGATTATTAGAAGTTCACATCCGCGGATGCGATGCGGATGCGGATTTTGGGATTTTAAAAGGATAATTATTTAAATTTTAAGTGCATAAATAACTGAAAATCAATTTAAGGTGACTGCACACGCAGATTGCAAAAAATGATCTCGGCAAATTTCAAACTGTGGTCACAAAAGTCATTTTAATACTGTTTTTATTAGCTACAATTTAACATTAAGCTTTATAGAAGGGCTCTTATTGCTTAAAAACTAAAAAAAAAAAAAATTCTGTTTAAAAAATTGTATCAAAAAACGTGATTTTTATCAATATTTTCTTTACAGTACGACTTATTATTTCAAATTACGGGAAGTGAAATTGACATTTTAAAGTTTTTTCTTCACAAATGTATGCAAAAAATACTAAGGAAGAGGGCGATTTGAACAGTTTTTTTGAAATCAATTTTTTTCTACACATAAATTTGTGTTAAACTTACGCTATTTTTGTCATTTTTACCTGATTTTAAAGCATATATTTAGATCAAATATTATACAACAATCTGGCTCAAAGTCATATGGGAAGAAAGATACACACTTCTAGTTTATTTTGAAAGCATTACCATCAAAGTTTGATTAAGGTTTTTCATAGAAATTAGAGATTTTCGAAATAGTTTTTCACAGGGGTTGTATTATACTGAAAAGTCAATAGATGTCGTTAGCAGACTTGAATCGAATGATGTTTCATAATACTTTACAGAAACAAATATATTACACATCACACTTCCAGTGTGAACTCGTGAGTCGGGTCGCAGTGATAAATAAAAATAAACATTTTCAATCACAATAACCACTTATTGGATTCTAATATAGTCATTCAATTTTTGGACAGATTTTATTATGATTTTAATAATTTATTATGACCTGCTGGGTTAGAACGACTGGTAACTTATTGACGTCGGTCGGATGGCGAGATTTAGTGATCGGATCAAAATTTTTTGACTTTTCATACCCTCCTGAACAATCTGACTCTGTCTGTTGGTCCGTTTGTACGCTTGTAACTCGAGAACCACTGATCCGATTTACATTATTTTTTTTGACATGAATAACTTTTTATGCGATTCTATGCGCGTTTTAAATTATTTCTAGTTTTGATACATCTTACACTTCAGTCAGGCGCTATATTCAGAAAGTTAACGTCACGAAAATTGCAGCGAAACATGCGACGGAAGCCATAATTTTGACGCCGTTGGGTTCAGAATGTTTACGGATTGATATTTGAGAGTTTTACAGGACACATAAAAATAAAATGGCGTCTGATTTCAAAATGGCGGCCATATGTACTTTCATAAAAATTATCGGATCCTTTTAAAAATTGATATTTGAGAGTTTTATAAGATGCAAAAAAATAAAATAGCGTCGAATTTCAAAATGGCGGCCATTATGTACTTTTGTAAAAATTATCCGATCCTTTTGAAAATTGATATTTGAGAGTTTCATAGAGCACAAAAAAATAAAATGACGTCAGATTTCAAAATGGCGGCTATATGTACTTTTTTGCAAAAATGATCCGATCTTTTTGAAAATCGGTATTTGAGTTTCATAGGACACAAAAAAAATAAAATGACGTCATATTTTAAAATGGAGGCCATATGTAGGTACTTTTTTGCTAAAATTATCCGATCCTTTTGAAAATTGATATTTGACAGTTTTACAGGACACAAAAAAAAATTACTTCAGATTTTGTAAAAATTATCCGATCTTTTTGAAAATTAATATTTGCAAGTTTTATAGGACGCAAAAAAATAAAATGACGTCATATTTCAAAATGGCGGTCATAAGTATATACTTCTTTGTAAAAATTATCCGATCCTTTTGAAAATTGATATTTGAGAATTTAATAAGACATAAAAAAATAAAATGGCGTCAGATTTCAAAATGGCGATCAAATAATAACTTTTTAATTGTATTATTTATATCTTTGTTAAGTTCGGTTTTATATACAATGCGTAAGAAGCATAGCTTCTGTCGGGTGTCTTACGACACATCATGACTTTTTTTATTTAGCCGGTTACGAATTACGCTTAATAGTCAACCGTTGCTACGGAAAGTTGTTTAAAAAAATCACTGTACTATTTTTTCTATGTAATCCAATACATATTTATATTAGGTCTTATGGCTCATAACCTACTACAAAATTATAAATCTTCTCAGTGTTATTTTCCCTATGTTCGATAAAGCCGTTTACACACAGTATACCTACATGAATATCGCGCCTTGTAATTCTTGAATTACTTGTATGTTCCAAAATTTTTTCTTAATATATTAGAAATTCGGAGTATTTGAAATGTATTTTCAAATTCAAATATAATTTATAAAAATAAAGCAATTTGAATACAAAATATAATAAATACTTATTACTTATTGTCTGGTACAGTGTTTGCAAATTAGTAAAGAACGCCTACGCCACTGGAATTTCATCTTTGAAAACAACGTTTCAACACGAAATGAAGAACTCTGTCGTAGATGGTCGTGTCATTATAATCAATCAAGTTTAAATGATCCGATCATTCACGAATCAGTTTTCGTCTTCAGTGTACTTTCTCCGACACATACATTCAAATGCCTATAAGATAGACCTCTGCGGGTGAATAACGGGGCATGTACAGAAATGCATATAGATATTTTTTGTGGCTATTCAGTCACTGTGAAGTATTTTTACAAAAAATGTTTATGCATTGTAAAAAATGGATGTAAAAATACTTTGAAAGTTAAGGTAGAATTCGCTTGATTTTCTAAGTGATTTTACATTATTATTTATTTTTACACAAAAAACTTCATAAAAACTTGAACTTTTACTGTGAAGTTAAACAAATTTATGATTTTTACATAAAGTAAATTAAAATTACATAATTTGTGTAATATTCCAATAAACTGTGTAAAAATTACAAAATAAAATGTATAGTTACATATATAAAATGGATGAATACAAAACAAATTAATGTAAAATTAGTAACCACGCATGCGCAATGTGTTTTTACGGAATCTACGCGATGTGGCGATACCTGTTTGCGACGTCATTGTCTCTTTGTGTGCCTATTACCAGATTAATCGCTGGCTACAAATGGACCATCGATAATCTATGTAATCGGCCTTCTCATTTCTTACAGTGCAGATTATAGCTGACGATTTATCTCAAAATTTGATAGTTCTATCAACTGTTGTAAGTATGAAAACAGAAAACATTTTTTGAGGAGAGCAACTTTTATGTCATATGTAGATTGTGAAGTATTTTTACAAAAAATGTTTATGTTGACAATTTTTGTTTAATAACTGCTACAAAGGTTTATTTTCTCTCACATATTCGGGTTACTGACATCATACTGTACAAGGGACTACAGCAGTTGTTAATTTGATTAGGCCGCATCCGTTAATTGACTACAATAATTGTACAATCGTGTGTCCTGCTTTACATTAAAAATTTAACCGCACAGCTTTTAAATACAGATGATTCAAAAGTTAGAGTTTGTTTTAAAAATAAACTAGTATGTGCTTGCGGCTTCGCTCACGTGAATGTTCATTGTCGAGTCGAGTATTTAAATTTTCGATTTTCAAGTCGACTCAAATAAGAATCTATTTATCGAATATTGGACTCGACTCGGAGTGTATAATCCATTCCGTGAAGCAAATTTTTCAGAACGTAAAAATTTCCGCCGTGCACTACAATTGATTCGACTCGAAACAATTTCGGCTATCAACCGACTACCAATCTTTTACTTGTTGCAGATCGAGTATCCAACGAAAACAATGCTTCTTTGCTTACTACTCGATTCGAATTTTTTCAGTCGATACTACCGGTTCGGTATTAAATTTTCGAGTACACGTCTATTGGACAGTTAAAACAAAAATCTGCGGGTAATTTAACTTTTGAATAAGTCTGTATATAAACGTCAATTGAAATCACAAACATTACTGCGTACATTAATTTATTAAATTGTTTGTATCCATCAATTATGATACAGTTCACTAATTTTACTGTTATATAAATTAGCACTTACTTACATAAATTACTATTAATAAGAAAAGTTTGTTGAAATTTGTATAAGCAAATGATTTATTTAGCCGCAGGTTAAATATCTAGCCACCTACTCACCGATTGCAGTACGTAACAGTTGTCCTCAAAAAAATGTACTATATTTCTTTTCTTTATGATGTTACGGAATGTTATATAACGTGATTATGTACTTTTTTTTGAACGCGATTTTGTTAGCCTCGTTTAAGGAACTTCTGGCGCTGAGTGGAATTTGGGTAATTTTTGACCTTTTTTACCTGACTACGAAAAAAGGAGGGCTATTTTCGATAAAAAACAAAAACAATCAACCATCACACTTTTGACACCGTTTCGATTTTTTTTTTTGCAAAAACTTCAAAAACTACATTAAATTTTGAGTTATTATCAAGTATATAGTAGATAGAGGCGGATTAGCAGTTTTGGGCGCCCTAGGCCGTTAAGTACCAGCCGCCCCTTTCTGCGAAATAAGTTGTACGAAAATCGGTATTGCGTTTGGTTCAACCCACCAGAAATATTTTATTTCTGAGTTATTTCTGTCTCTGATAGTTATAAGACCATATAGAGTTTTCTCAATGCACGCAGCCGCGCCGTGCTCGCCTGCCCCGCAATAGCTTTAGCTCGCTGGCGTCGACCGCGGGCGCCTAATATTTGGCCGCCCTAGGTCTGGGCCTAGTCGGCCTTATTAAAGTCCGTCACTGACAGTAGAGTCCCAATCATGTGACAGATATGTGGATAAACGAAATTGTAAATTAATAATCATCGAGAATAAATACCAAAATTTCTTGGAAATAATGATTAAAAAAATAAAATTTAGTGATGACAATTTTTATGTGGGTCATTAACTTTTATTTAAAAAAATCATAAAAATCGCTCCAGAGGGAGTCCCTGGCAGATTGTAGACAGAAAAGGCCTTGTGTTTTAAAAATATAGATTTTGTCAGTTCTGTGTTGGGAGCTTAAATAACGCACCATGGATCATTTAGAAAATTATCATATTATTTTAAAATTAATATGTTTAAAATTGCTGACTCAGATACTGCTAAAGAATAAATTCAGTGTTGGGTTGTCAACTTTTTTTATTATTTTTTAATAAATGAGTCAAAAGTAGACTTGGAATAATGACAAAGCTTTTTAGCTATGTGTAAAAATTCCGACGCTCGCCCACAGCTGTCCCATATTTCAAGGACTATTCCATTTACAGCTAAAACAACAATACATACATACAATTATTACAGGTGTGGGCGCCGCTCGCTACACATGGTGTGACGGGATCTTACGATTTGAACTATGCTCTATTATATCCTACTATAAAATGATTTTAACAAAAGTCTGTTGATTTTATTGTGTACAGCATTGGAAATGCATACCTACTTACAGTTAATTAGTTTATTATTAATTGTTGAATAGATTTATATGTTTTGAAAAAATGTTAGGTCTTCTCGACAAGTTGACCAATTTTCTTTATGGGACACGGGAACTAAGATTACTTTTTAAAAATATTGTGTTATAGAATGGTAAGATAACATTTTATTTGACTATCTAGAAAACAAAAAAGGTTTTAAAAAGGCGAGTAGTTTTTTGCGATTTTTTAATATTTAAAAAGGTACGTTGATTCCAAAAAGTCTCAGATACATATTTTTCAGTCACTTTTCAAGTCTTATTTTTTATTTTTAGCCTTCAGAAAATCGGTTCAGCCGTTCTTTTTTCTTAACCAAATAGACTCCAAAAAAGTAGATTTTACACAATATCTCGCGAATAAAAAATTATATCGACTTCGTAAGGGTGTCAATCGAGGCGTGTTAACGTCATTTTGATCCGACATAAATTTTATAAAAATCGGTTCAGCCGTTTTTTTTTTTTTTTATTGTTAAAAATAAATAATAATTATGTTTTAATGATTCTGTGTAATATCTAATTTAATTATTATTATTAAATATTTATCAAACTGGGAAGTTCGTCGTGTGGACCTCAAGGGTCGCACTTTAGTCCTGATAAACGACCCACCTCACGGCTTGTTTTATTGTACTTACGAGTATATTTATTAAGGATCAAAAAAAATATTTTGAAGACAAAGTGGCCAATTGGGGTCTCACGGTCGCATTTGGAAACTATTTGAATTTTGAACTAGAAACAAAATTTTTTTAATGAGAAATCAATTTTACCAAAATCGATCCAAGGGTTTTTGAAAAACGCAACTCATTAACTCATAAGTCAAACACTTTTAAATTGAATTAAAATTTATTCTCAATTAAATGTTTTCATTTTTAAACGTAATCAGTAAATTGATTTTTTCATGTTATTATAGTAACTTTTATTTTAATCTTATAAATCATGTTTTTACAATCCGATTTTTTAGGGTTCCGTACTTGCGAACCGAACCCTATTACCACAGATGACATATAATACTGATAAGTTGTGGCTGTGCTAACGAGCGACCCACCTTTTGAAGGCCAGATTTGACCGTCGCATTTGTTAGCATGGAATTCAAAAGCTTGAAATAAGTATGTGTGGGTTATAGTTGATTCAAAACATAAGAGTGGTTCTGATCCTACACACTTAAAACAATCTCAATTCTATTAAAATGCATATGTCGCTTTAGTCGCGGGATAGTATTATAATAATAATATATTCTATTGCTGGCATTTATGAAACATTCCCCTAATTTAAACTTCGCTGAATTATAGAACGAAAAAAAATTACCATGCCTATTATAATTAGGTACTTATAAGTATATTAAAAAAAATTGTTGACGCATCATTTTATTAGTTACCATTTTTGCCACTAGGTGCCAGGAATAATAATAATAATAATAATAGATTTATTCTCAACAGGTAATACCCATTTACAGAGAAATTACAAAATATAAAGAAAGTATATATACACGTATGTAGTTAACTAACCAGGAATGGATATTGTCTATAAATATCAAAGGTTTAGTACTTTATTTTGTTTATGTTTTTAATTCCATAAAATGACACAAATCATTCAATAAAGGCGCTTATAAGACGGTCGTTTTCTCCCGTAAGGCAAAACCCTCTGCTATTACTGATTTAATTTACCGCGCTAAGCGGGGTTGAAGTGTACATCTGATTGGAATACATTCGATACAACGCCATGCAGTACTATTATTACAGTATGATTGGAATGTTGGCCGCATGCTATGTCTTTCTTTATTATACATACGGATACGTGTAATCTTTTTGTGCTATAGCCAGTCCAGTCCTTTTCAAACTTTTTCGAACCAGCAAATCCCCAAGCAGAATGGTAAAATTTTAAGGCTACGGAATTTCACAGCTATGGCTTCGCACAAGGCGAGATTTTTTGGAAATATCGTCGCTGTCCCGTTGACAAGAAAAGGTCGCGGACTCGTCTCATTTGTGACCATCTTGTTTTTTTTTCGGTTTCAGCATGGTTTTTTTATCGTCTAGTCTCGTTAAAATATCATGTAAGTCGATTCAATTTCTTTCAGCTAGGTACAACGTCGAATTTTTGGTACATTTTTTATTTAGGTATTTATATACAGGGTGTCCTGAAATGAAACGGTCATACTCAAATAACAGGTAGGGAATGTTGTCTTGAGCAAAACATGGAAAAAATTGAGTTTAGGTGCAACATCAAATGGAAATTATTAGTGTATTTGCCATAATATGGCACATACACTATTGGCGTCGGTTGGATGGCGGGACCTAGGGGTCGGACCAAAATTTCTCGACGTTTCATAGCCTTCTGAACACTTTGGCACCATTTTTGAAAATGTTTATATATATATGTATGTATGTATATATATATATATATATATATATATATATATATATATATATGTGTGTGTGTGTGTGTACACGATAACTCTCGACAGACTTAATCGATTGAAACGAAATTTGGTACACACATTGGAACCCATCACCGCAAGAAGCCTATTTAAAATGGGCCCGATCGGACCATTTTCCGGGTTGTATTTAGGGGTTCCAAAAAGTTTTTGGGCCCAAAAATACCGAAAAATTTGTCAGAATCGTTTCAAAATTGAAATTTAACTCTTTAGCAAAGATTAAAATGTGCTGCTAAAATTTTAATAAAATCGGCCCGACAGGACCGGACTTTCAAATTTTATGAAAACACTAGTTTGTTGATACGGATTTACTTATGGAAGGGTGTATTTAATTGCGTGTACTGATAAAATCCATGTCTAATATTGAAATTTAGAAAAATTTAATTATTTTAAGGGACGTATTAAGGGGTTAAATTTTTTATTTTGTCAAAAAACAAACTTAAGTTCACATAATAATGCCACAATGCCTGATGTATTAGCAAATACACTATATTGTCGGCAGGGTTTGGCACTGCGACCCGAGTTTTTTATTTATTAATAGCAAAGTGGTATTTGACATATTAATTCTCTTATTCAGCGGGCTGAAGCCTGCATTCAATACAACGGCAATAATTTTGAACACTTACTTTAATTATTAATTTTTGTTTGTGTATGTTAAGTTTCTCTTAGAAATAAATAATTTCCTCTTTATGTTGTACCTAAACTATATTTTTTCATTCAGCGGCTGTACCCTCCTTATAGGAAGCATTTCCGAACCTATGTTTATTGAAAATTTTTTGCTCAGGACAACATTCTCTACCTGTTGTTTGAGTATGGCCGTTTCATTTCGGGACAACCTGTAGAAATCAAAAGAATGAATCAGATAAGTAAATCATTATTTCATTATAACTGAATTTTCGTGTATTTTTTTAAATTTATTTAAAACCAGGTTTTGCTAGCGACTCCGTTCGTGTGAACTACACGATTTGCATTATTTAGTAAATGATTGTAACTCCAGGATTACTTATTGTACCAGTTTCAAAAAAGTTTTCAGTTCCAATTAACGTTAATTAAATTATGTATATAAATTTTGTTATGGACAAAATCTCGGACAAAATAATAATAATATATTTTACACATTTTCTGAAAATTTTTAGCGACAATATGCGACAACATATTATGTTATCGCTGAAAATTTTCAGAAAATGTGTAAAATAATGTAGGTACTATGTATGTAGCTATTACTTATAACCAAAATACAGATTTTCGTTCTTTCGTCTTTTTGTTGCAAACTTTTTTAAATGGATTATTAACAACATTTTTTTTTTCAATTAATGTCTTTCAGAACTTTGAAGCTTTACGTCGTCCTGAGAAAATGCATCATACAGTTTGAGAAGCACTGAGTTAGTCGATATTATATTAAATATATATGAGTAGAAGGTATCCATTGGCCCACGTTTCGGCTCATATAAGATCGTATCAGTTAATGAAATGTGTCATAAGAAACGATACAATAATTAGAAGACGGTGAACACGTATGCACATAAGATATATTTATGTTTTTGTATACAGAATGTCCTCAATATCGTATTACATAAGAAAAAATTCACAGATTTCGCAATCCTTGCAACCATCGAGGACATTGGAAATGATAACAGCATATATGAAACATAATTAACTGTTTATTATACACACAATATTTATCAATGCACTGTTCAGTTTTGTCAGGAATAACCCTATTATTCTTCTGTTATATACGCGTTCACTTTTGCTTGATTACTTAACTTTTAAATGGATTTTTCTACAGTATTTATTAACATTTGCTCAAAAATAACACCGCAAATCGTCGCAAATACCTCTCAATTAACTAGACATGATATAAAACACATTTCGAAAAAATTGCACTTGTTCAATTTTGCATGATTGCTCCTCATTTGATCGCGACACCGTTGTCTTTTGGCCTTGAACGAAAACTCGTAACTCTGGCCCCATATACGAACATAAACATTTCCAATGTTAAAACATGGGAAATCATTGACAAGTTTAACGTAAAAAACACAACGTAGGTATACTGAAAAAAAAAATTCGTTTGAAAACCAGTACCTAAACATGAATCATTTGATAGATTTCCTAAATAAATATATTTTATTTATGAAAAATTTACTGGGAGAAACGAAACTTCATTTAAAAAAAATTGAGGTTTCGGGACATTGTTTTGAGAGTTTTAGGATATTGTTTAGGGACTGTGAGAAAATTATAGAAACAAATAATTATTCATCCAAGGCATCTTGACTAATTCACATTTCTCCTTAATGATCATAAGTTGTCTTTTGTTTACGATCCTGAAGAAGAAAAAACGTAGATAAATAATGTTCAAAACGTCTTCATTTCCAATGATCATCAGTATAGCATGTGATGAAACAATTCCAGTAGTAGTATTGTTTTGAATTTTGCTTGACACAAATTTTGAAAAGTTTCTAAATAAAAAATGGCATAAATGAAAAACAAAAGAAGAACTTTAAGAGACTCATGGTTGTAGTAGATGAGCATAATACCTGTGCTAACGTTGCTCTAACTTTGTATTGGAAAGTGAAAAAATCATGGAAATTCCCTATTGTTTTTAGGAATCCCTCGGAGTTTATTTTATCACTGTCGTATATACAAGATATCAAGTTTTAACTGTACGCCACTGGCGGGTTAAGCCGCGTTGACACGATAAGAGTGTACTCTAACAGTTTGTACTATAAGGCTGCGCACGAAAACCGGTTAACCGATCGATCGGTTAAAATTTGATTCGAAAACCGCGGTTATGAATATGTAAAAGCCGGTCAATCGTTTAAAAACCGGTTAACCGATCGATCGAATAAAAATCGGTTAACCGGTAGATCGGTTAAAAACCGATCAATCGGTTAAAAATCGGTTAATCAATCGACCGGTTAAAATTAGATGTGAAAACCGATCAGTCGGTTAAAAACCGGTTAACCGGTAGATTTCTATACGTAATGTACTGATCGAATATGGTGCTACAGTAAACTTGTACTGCCTGAATATTTAAGCAGTTTCTCGCAAATATTACAAATCACTTCGTTTTTCGTTGATTCTTTCTTTTGAAAATACTTTCACACTTCCGACATTTTTCGGTTTTATGGCTATTGGATCAACCATTGGATCGTTCATAATCTACCGCTGTTCGACATTTCCGTATCAGGCATAAAATTCTGCATTTTGGTGAGTCGTCAAAAATCCTTTACGTTCATTCAAATACATTTAGCACGCTTCAGTTTATTATTTCAATCTATTCAAATTAGATAAACATTTTGATATTTCGTAATTCATTACTAATTACATAATACCTTTATCATTGTACTGATGTTGCTTCCAAAGGACTTCAAAGACGTCAGTTTAATGAGGATTCTTGACTATAAATATAGCCTAGGAATCCTAAAAACTGATAAGAAACTAGGGGAACACAATAGATCTTTTAGGTCGCGGTGGCTTCCTTCGGGCCCCTAACTTAATTTAAATCTTAAATCTTAATCATTGTACTGAACTTTTGCGTTTAAAATGGATATGTCAATAACGATCTCGCTGCACTTATATTCAAGAGAGACCAAATTAAAGACCAAACTAACGCTTATGAAAAATTATAATTTTCAATCTTTCACCGGTGAAGATTGCCATTGAAGCTTCGTTTATCGAAATTTGAGTCGATGTGGGCTGATTTCGAAAATATTCAAACCCAAATTGAACATCAAGATCAAAGTGTTGCTCAATTACAAGAACTTGAAACATTTGAGAAAAAATATTTAACAATAATAAAAAATAACACCAAAAATACAGTGAAAGAAGCTTGTAGCTTTATTTGTGCAGGTAGAGCAGCTCTCATACGGATACTTGTGAATTATTATTAGACGTCATTTTGTTTCACTACTCGTATCCGAGCTAGCTCGGAGCAATAGGACGCGGTCCGAGTCAACACGGATCGGACATAGTCGTGCGAGTGCGCTCGGATTACTGGTTGCCACGACGCGAGTATCGTCAGTGCGCACGGTCCAAACTTCCTTGGATCGTGTCAATGCGGCTTTACTCCTTTTCTGATTCGTTACGTTTTTAATTAGGCGTCTTCGCTACATGCCAGTAGCAAATGTTACATCCAGTCAAGCGTGGTAGCCATCAGATTATATATAAATATTATAGATGAATGTATCTTTGTCACATTATACATTATATCAACTTATATTTCAAGTATCCGTTTTAATCTCTGAAGTATATTCGATGTAAATTAATTCAGTACATTAACGCGGCTCTTATACATACCTAGTTGAAAAAAAAAATAGGTTATTTTGAGTACGTTTATTTTTTTTGTAACGAAATTTTTTTGTTTGAAATACCTATATTTATTTAAAATTACCATATACCTATTGTTCACATTAAACAAACACTTTTTATTGGTCTAACAAAGTTGTATTTTTTCTCGCAAAAATATACATTTATTTGTTTTAATCAAATTTTTGTCAGTCTAAATGATTAGTTTGTTTCATTTAAATAAAAAAAAATTGTTGTTATAAACATTTCGGTTTGTTCACTTCAAATAAGGTATGTTTATTGCAAACAAACGTTGCTTAGTTCAATTAAATGTCTCAATTCGATTTAAACAAATTAATTATTTAAATAGACTACTTCAATTTGTTTAATTCAAGCATGGAATGATTGAGCCAAACATCATTTTGTCAGACCAACAAAATAAAAGCTGACTGTATATATTTGTTTGCGACAAGTAATCCTTTTTCTCAGTGTAGTTACGTTCATCTACCACTTTAGTTTTCCCGGGTTCTAGCCCGAGAGCTGGTAAAAGTGTCAATTGAATTTTCAATTTATTATTAAAAAAAAATAATAATGTATTGAAAATATGAATTGATGCTAGGCCCAAATAACCTTAGCTGTTGGTGGTCTTTAAAACACAATTCAATTCACCACTTTAGTTTCTACTTCATGTTATCTTTTCCTAAATCCGTATCACGAAGCCACATCTGCGATTTTAAAATTGAAGACGTGGGTGCAGGAACAAGACCACTCCACTTTTTCTGATTTTCACTTTTTCACTTATTCTTATAAAGAAAAAATCATCTTATCGATTGGTGCAGTACCATACAGCACCAATCAATGACTATAGAGATATAAAGAAAACGGAGCTGTACTGGTGTCTCATACGGTGCAAGGAAACGTACGGCTCGAGGAGCCATCTTGTTTTTGTAACGAATTTGTTCAACGTTTGGACAGTGTTAGGTTGAAAAACCAGATAGCTCCAAAATTTGTTATAGATTTTATTTAAGTGGCAATTTTATTGGGGATAATTTTTTCAGATTTCATTTTCTTTTTTATACATTCATGGCTGGTTTATCGTATACATTTTAATCGCGATGTTATTTTGATCACGCTGTTAAAAGTTTGACAACTACGTGTTCATTGGTTGTTGCGTTTCGTTACCATAGCAACCCGTCACTTAATCGTGTGATTAAAATAACATCGTGATTAAATGTACGATAAACTGGCCATATGTGTTGATTTAAACTTCGATTTCGCCATTTTTGTCTGTCTGTTTGGCAGTTTGAATCGATTGCAGTGTTTGGGTTTTCACTGTAGTGTTTATTATACATCAGGGAGGATAGACATATATCCAGCAGTAGCCAGAAAGACCGACATTAACATTTAACGCGAGAAAAGGCACGGGTAAATGCTAGTTAAAAATGTCTAGTATTATTATTGTAGATTATAGACGCGTCGACAACTCAGATCATTAGTTTCTTCAACACAACAATTAATAATCCATTTGTGTATTAGAATCTGCCAGTCGGCATACACAAACCGACTGGTACGAGTTCGGGCTCCTGGGAACGCCAATTCCTAAAGAACATTGGAATGCAACTGCGAGAACAACTACTTTCCAATGTTCCCCCTGGGGGAAATGTCTAATATCCTCATAATATGTATAGTTATTAAGATTTCTAAATGTTAGGTTTGTCAGGCGTAATAAAATAGTTTGATGGATTGATTAAACGAGAAAAAATGACCACGCATTCGACTGGAAATATCAAGGCATTTAATTTACGTAGGTCGCTAAACAAATTTTAATGCTATAAATAGTTCCAAATTGATTTTATTTCGGTGTCAAACTACATTCTGGTGGCCGGGTAATAATAAATGAATTTTATGTTCCCTTTGAAAAGAGTGCTCAATAAAAATTTAATGTTTAGACTTTATGTCAACTATTATATTATACAAGATCATTTTATAAGACATGGTTTGACAGTTGAAAGAGTATTCAGTCAAAATTATTTCGACAGTTGAAATGCAGTTGATACTAAGTCACAGGCTGATTAATGATTTGTGATTAACAGATCATCGAATGATAACTTACATCAGTCATAATTAAAATTCGCCGTGATCTGCTGTCTCAGTGTTAATTGATTTGTTAATATTGACTAATTAAAAATCAAGATAGGAATAATTCGATAATATGCTTTGAGAATGCCCTGAAAAATATATTCATTTATCGAACGTTAACTGAAACAGATAGGTACATTGTTTATGAGAAATTCATTGAGAAGAAGAGACCTTTATTATGATAATTAAACTGGTATTAAAATACCTTTCATTGATCGTATTATTGATAATCTGGATTTACATGGAGCTTCTATTAAACAATTAATTTTTTTAACAAAAAAATCCAACTGCGCAAAAATGACACTAACTAAATGGAAGGAAACAAGTCGGAAAACCTTCTCAACACCCTCTTCATAATAGATATAGCACTTCGAAGATTTTTTGTGATTTTTGAGAAACTTTAAATGTATACAATTAATTTCTAAAGAAGAGATGACGTTTGCTTGTGCTCAATGGAATCAGCGTGTCTTTTACTACAAGTGTTGTTTTTCGTGGATTTTGGAATTTTGATTGTTTTTTTTGATGACGACAAAATGCATACAAATCAAGATAATATAATCAAATCAACATAAGAGATTGAGATCAACATATTAAAATCAGTACTATATACTTCCAGTTAAATAATTTAATTACACTAAATCACTCACACATTGTAGACATTGCTTGGAATGGATGAAATTTTATACACGGACTTGTAATATCTACATAAAATATTTGGTCGGTATGTTTGCACCGTTTGAAGGGGGGTGGGCCGGTAAATTGTTCGGTTGCGCTATCACATTCTTATCTGAATCGCATCGGAATATGTAAATAGGTTTTGTTGACCACAGCATCCACGCAGGTGACACCATGTGAGTCTGTTGATATAAATCTCTTAACAAAATTTTGGGAGTTATAATCTGCGGTAGGATACAATGTTTGACTATCTGTTTGCTCTGGTTTTTAACTCAAATAGTGTTTGTTATACACCAGGGAATATGATGGGCTTGTACATCGCGCTTCGACTGAAGAGGATTAAATAGTAGCAAATAACCAAATACTAAAGACATACTTATAATGTATGGTCTATAAATATTAGACATTTGTATACTACATATTTGTAGAGGAAAGGAATACGAACTACAAAGACTAATTATGTGTGGCGAACTGGAGGGGAATGTATCGAGAGGAAGAAAGGGGATCACGTGGATAACGAACCTGAAATTATGGTCAAATATAAATTCTTTTAGTGCTTTAAAATCTACAGCTAATGACAAAGTGCGGTGGAAAAAAGTGGTTTCCAACATCCTGTAAAGGATAGGGAACTTAATGATGATGATACTAATCCATCCGATAGATGCCACTAAAATTCGCCATACTGTTTATTTAGTAAGTACCAATCTCTTTTTTAATACACTATGAGTGTATAAAGGCCAACTGCAGAATATTCTAACTAGCATTCCTATCGATTGGGTTTATATAATAGATAAAACAACTGGTGAGCTTTCTTATTAGTGATTACTAATTACTCGTATAGCAGTAGTCAAAAAACTAACATTAGTGAAGCCGTAGATAATTTCATAATATATTAGTATTGCTCCCAAACTTTTTTTGAGAGATGTATGGGGGATCCCACATATTATATATGCATGTGTGTGTATCTTCCGAGCTATCAGGTGAATTCTACATCTACCTGTTCATTATAAACATGACCATATGTCATACGCTTCACGTACAGGGTTGGCACTAACAACATTTTATGTAATCCCACCGAGCATGTTTATCTACTTGTTTTAAAATTCGTATTCACCGAAAAAAGGAGATGTGACCTTTTCCGACTTCCTGAAGGAGTGGAATATCAATTTCCGTGTTTTTTTGTGCCTATTTCAATTTATTAAATCATTTTTTTTGTACATTATTTGACGTCGAAGAAAAATGTATAAAAATCACCTGATGTAATTTCGTTGTCTTGGGGGTTTTTACCATTATCATTAAAAAACGGTAGGACCAATTTTGATGAACTATTTTTTTATTACTAACCCTCAACTGGTATCGCGGAGTGTTTTGACACCCCACCGACTCTATTTTTAAGAAAATAACGTACTTATAAGTAATATTGTATCCTGTTGTTTCAGCTATTCTCCTAACTTTGGGTTATCTTTAAAATAGTGATAGTGGTTTTTTGGAAAAATTTAAATATTTCGAAAAAAATAGCTGTTGGGGTGTGAAAGTACCCCACTATACCAGTTAAAGGTGCCGATTTTTTTTCTGAAAAAAAAATATCGCGACGACCGCTGACTCAAAATGAGTTGGAAAGACTTGCTGAAAGGGGGTATGAAAGTGTTAGTGACGAAGTGTCTGAAAACGAACTTTTTATAGAAGAAGACGATGATCTCAGTGACGGTGCTAGTTAAGTTAGTGATCATTTATCCGAATCTCGAAATATACTCTTCTGATGAAGATGAGCAAAACGAAGAAACTGAATCAAATACAAATTTTATGATTAGCAAGGTATTGGTCACGATGGGCTATTTGCAAAATGATCATATTTAGTAGAAATATGCAGAAAATATGTAAATAATATAAGTTATAGAAAATTTTGGCAAAAATAATAGTGGAAAAAACACCCCTGTCGGTTTTTTGCTTATGAGGTTTCTTTTATTTTTTTTGTTGCAGGCACTAAGAGTTGACCCTTATGGTTAGTCCTATATAGAATATTTCAATTATTTTGTAATTTTTATAATTTTTTTTTGATTTCCGAAGACAGCGTATTTCAGTTTAATTTTTATGCATTATTCCAGAAAAAATATTTTTCTCATTTTTATAAAAACAAAATCCTATGTTTTTTATGTTAAAGCATTTTGAAAATGTATGTTCAACTATAAAAAATAAAAAAAATTTGAAAAAAACCATTAATTTTTTTTTTTTAATAACATACTTTGGGGTGTTGAAATACCCCACGATACCAGGTACGTTTTGTGAAAACACGATACCAGTTAGGGGTTAAGCGTTTGAGTGTGTTTATACTACTCAAGTATCTAGTACACCTTGTTTCTGCTGTAGCATTACTGTGCCTTGTAGCGTAATTGTAAGGCGTTCGCATGTCACCCCGAAAAGCCGGGTTCAAATCTGGCCGTAGACGATGTGTGATTTTTTTATTATGTAAACATTGGAATTTTTTTACTTTAAAAATTAATTTCATTAAATTTGATTTGGAAAAATTTTGAAACACTAAAAAGAACAAAGTTAAATATAAGTAAAAAAACTTTTTAAAAACAATCTTAAATAAATAAATCTATTAATTTTTTACCCCTTCCTTACTTTAATTATTGTACAGAACAATAGGTGCGCGAGTGTGACTCGCACTTGGCCGGTTTTATTTTTTATTATTTTTTAGCAACGACTGAATATTCACTCAGCCCTGGACATTTCTTTGTAAGTACATAATATTATCTGGATAGAGAAAACACATGTTAATAATAAGTGAAGCCTTTTCACGCTTCGCGTAAAAACTCCCATCTCTTTTGATTAACAAACCTCTTTAATTATACCCTTCGCTGATTCATATCACTTTTCTGTTGATGATTAAATTAATAATAATAATAAATCAGGGGTTTCATTCTTCAACCAAAACGATTGCTCTCTCAAGTTCTGTGTGGGTATACCTATATATAGTCAAAGACCATTGGTTATCAAACTGTGACCTGCATAAATCATCCAATAATCTGTTTTTCAGTCCTTTTATTCAAACGTAGCCGGATAAGATAAGTACCTACCGTATATATTTTAATTTTGGGAACCTACTAATTAACAATGTAACCGAGTTTCGTCAGAATCGCTCCAATCGTTTTCGAGTAATGCTAATGCAAACAAACAGACAAACAAAAATTCTAAAAACACATTTTTCCATCTATATCATACAAAATACCCAAAACCTACAATGGACGCTAATATTCTTATGTCGGGTTTATCGTACAATTTTAACAGACGCTGTTAAATCACGCTGTTAAATTTTGATTGCTACGTGTTCATTGGTTGCTGCTTTTCCATTTTGGCGAATTGTTGATCGTTACCATAGCAACCGTCATTAAACAGCGTGATTAAATAATAAAATTGTATGATAAATCCAGCATTAGTTTGTCAAACGTCTTTAATCTGCAATCTATCATACCCAAAACATGGAAGAAAGGACAGAGATCCTTTAAACTTAGTAACTAATAGTTCTTGATACTGACGGTACGTTCGCTAGCATAGTTCTGGACTTATATAGTCAACGCTTTTTTAAAGTTGCATGGCGACTCTGTAGTATAAATATCCTTTTTAGTGTAATTTAAGTTTTTTTTATTTGTGTCGTTACCGCCGCAATACCATATATAATATAACCTTAATGATGATAATTTTCCATTGTTTGGGGAACGCTGTTTGTAAAAGTTATTTATTCATAATTATTAAGAGCCACCTAAATATACCTATAGTTGTAAATAAACGAACTGCGTAATTGCAATGCCAGTGAAACTGATTTTAATTAAAAATGCATTGTTGTTTTGTTCCGTTTCATTTGTTTAATATTAATTACTGATATTGCTATATTTATGCATAGAAGATGTAAATTGGTTGTCAGATGTTCTTCGTAGATGAATATTTGGAATATAAAAAAAAATACTTCAAAGCTGATAACAAATGTGGAATGTGATAGGCCTTGAGTTTAATTGAGACAAGACGAAGTATCGTCTTTGTCTTGTTGACAAAGAAAAAAGACGTATCGTTTCATTATATCGTCTCACTGATGACAAACTCGTCGCTCGTCGTGGTTCTAGGAGAGTACTGAGGAATATGACAAGAAAACTTTGCACGATGTGTCAAATCTTCACGCTCATACGCGTCGCTGCCTGAACACAATATATTGTTACACGCATCAAGAGCAGTGACGCTTCAGTTCGGTTGATGACTATTGTACTACCGATTTAGGTTCACTGGCGTATAAACATAGACAATTACCACAACCATGATAGACAATAACAACAAGGCGTATGTATTAGCCTAGCGGCACTGGCGAGAACTAATTGTGACAACACGGCACACGGTGAATGGTCCCCAAGCGGATGGGGGGAGGTCAGGGGCATTCCGGCGAACGGCGACGCGCGTTCCAAACGTGTATAACTAGTAGCTAATAAAAGTGTATTTTTACGGACATAATAAAACGGTATAAATAATTTCTGTAACAATATTTTTCCGCGGTTCAAAACCGCGCGGTCGCAAACGCGCGGATTCCGCCGTGTCTGAACTAGCCCTTAAGGCTTAAACTGACGCCAGTCGAACTTGCCTATCGACGGGCCCCGTGTAAACGCGACTTCAGTCAGTGAGCGCTGAGCAAGTTTCCTTGTCGGTATAAGTAGAACGGAAAATGTGTCATCTATTCTAGTAAAGATGTGAGCACGATCACATCAAACTCAAACACGCGCGACACGTGTCTTATGTTTTATAATAAAAACTGGCAGTACTGTGACATCTGTGACAAGACACATTTTAATATTCATTTGGGGCACAATGAGTTGCGGCGGCTCCAAACGGTGTCTTACCGCTGTCGCAAAAAATATTATTGAGATTAAGAATAGCCGAGCTCATAGAGATGCCGTTGATTATATATTGTTACAAAACTGTTTTCTGAGTTGGCGGAATAAATATTTATTTACAATAATTAAATACACAATGATAATGAACGCAACAACGAAAAGTCAATTTTAACAATCAACAATAACTAAACAGTAATTACAAAGCAAAACAAAACAACTATATACAATAATTCGTAATTATTAACTATATACCAGTTGTTACAGTAAGCGGACCTCCGTTTCTCAGAACTCTTGCCTGCCGGTTATATACAGGGTGATCCGTAACAATATGAAGTTTCCATGACTCGTCTATTACAAACTTGCACTTTTCCCAGGTTTCAATAGACTACAAAAGTAGGCGGTCCTAATTTGAGCGCGAAATTTAAAATGGAGTCGATTGGCGTTCAAAAATGTATAGGGTTTAACGGAATATTCATTACTATTCTCGTAAAACACATTTCTTACCAAAACAACGGCCGTTTCATAAAAATAATTAATAAATCTCGTCATTATTGGCTACAAAACTTTATTATTTCGTGTGAAATAATTTATGAAAAATGAATATCCTAACTTGATTCAGCCAGTGACGTTTATTCTAACCTAACTTAACCTCGTTGACGTTTGTCGAGGTATAATTTAAGCAATTATAATTACAAATTGAATTTGTTCTTTCCATTTGGAGTTGAAAAAGTGTTCTGAAGTCGCCTGAGCTACGCTAAGATCAAGGGAGGGCAAGCTAAAAGGAAAAAAAATGTTTTCATCAATTAGGTATTGGATATCTAGGTATTATTTTAGCTTTTTCCTCAGTCGGAAATTTAAATTTTTTGCAGTCATAATTTTTATTATAACTGCATTCAAGTACAAAACGCCACCCCATAACAAATTGCTTTAATTATTAACGACGACGTGTTTAAAAAAACGAGGTTATGTCAGTAGAATGAATAAAATTTGACAGTTGTGTCGTCAATGGGTGAACGTACGTTTGTCGCAGATTCTAGTTAGAAGAAGACAGTTGCGACTCCGCCACGCCTTCCTTTTTTAATCTATTTCAGAACGGATGAAATCATCTATTCATGAATTATTAAAAATTAATTGGAATGCTGAAGACATGTTTTATTTCATTTTTAACATTTAAGTAAACTTTTCATATGGGAATTTTAACAAAAGTTATATTTTGCGACGTGCCCCCTTTCCAGCTCGAGGCTTGGTACAATGGCCCCTTATACTTTGCCCTTGTTGCTGATCCCTAGGCCCTGCTACACATATAGCGGAACTCCTTTGGAATGATGACGGCTAAAACTAACAGTTTTCAATTGGTTTACTTCTAATTTAAAATGAAATTTTTATTTCATTGCCAAAACGTTTCACAGATTTTACAAACGAAATTTTGCGGTTCCTTCAAATTCGTTATAACCAAGTTTTGCCATTTTTCTCCATTCGCCGTCTGAACTATCCATCCCTTGCTTATTTTTATATTTTGTGCATATAAATACCTAGTTTATATAAATACATCGTAAACGATTATTATTGAAAACGTCAAGGATAAAATCCAGAACATGGAATTTAATTGTTTTATATGCTCGGTTGTGTGGCATTCATTTTCAGGGTGAACTGAACTGGCGAACCTTGCATTATTGCATGTGCATAATAATTATAAATGTCGACTCTTTCATTTCAAACAAAAATTATTAAAAATTGTGACCACAGGTATATACAGGGTGTTAATAAAATATAACTTTCTAATTAATCTATCAAAATCAAAATATCGTAGAGAGGGCAGTGTAGCGTAGTGGATAGCGTACTTGGTACCAGCCTCTAGACTAGACTGTCGTGGATTCGAATCCCACCTGCGCTCATGGATGTTTTGTGATGTTATTTAGTTTTAAGTTAGTTCTTATTTAATCTAATTTAAGACGCTAATGACCTAAGTTTTCGACGCGTCTGTAATCTACAATAAAAATTAAAAATATCGTAGAACAAACGATTAACTTCACATCTATAGTAGGTCGAGAATAGCTGTCAATAGGTAATAGCGGGCGGATCAGGGCGAATAAACATAAAATCACTATGGAAATGGTTTGCTTTCCCACTAGTCTGGGAATGATATGTTCACGCACACCGGCCTGTCAAAAGTCACTTTACATGCATGTAAATCAGCTATTTTATAGTGAGTATGGCCAAATGGTTTTTTATTAACACCCTGTGTAATGTCGGCTATTGGCGTTTGTCTTTAGTTACCGAGAACGAAATTATTACTTGAAACATTTGTCACTGTCAGACGAACTATTTGTAGGTACTATATAGGCTTTTAAATGATTATGTGAACCGAATTTGGCATACTTAACATTAACTCAAATATTATATTATTCATAAGTTCATGTTATGCATTAAACTTGTCTTTATATCCACAAAAAAATTCGATGTTGTATACAGGTTGACTCATTATTAGATTAATCTCTATGCATGCAGGTGTTTAATAAAGAACCTCCTTCAAAAAGCCACTAAAAAGAGGAAAATAATGAAATTTTGAGGTCTGCGCCAATTTAATAAAATATGAAGTCGGTTACAAAATATAAAACCTATATAGTAGTGAGTAATATCTTATTTTTAACCAACTTCATATTTTATTAAATTGTCGCAGACCTCAAAATTTCATTATTTTCCTCTTTTTAGTAGCTTTTTGAAGGAGGTTTTTTTTTGTTAAAGTTTTTTATTTTTTACTTTTTAGTGTCAAGAAGTGACATTTACCTTAAAGGAATCACACGCCGTTACAAACTTTTATTAAAATCAGCCGAGCTACTGAACCGATTTTGATGAAATTTCTATGGGACCAATCTGAAAGTATATCCTTTCAAATAAAAAAAAATTTCCAAATCGGTTTATAAATGACGGAGTTCTGAGGTATCAAACATAAGAAAAAAATACAACCGAATTGAGAACCACCTCCTTTTTTGAAGTCGGTTAAAAAACAAGATTAATGCCATAACAACACAATCTGTGAAAATGTCATTTAGCTACCTCTTACCATTTATGAGATTGTGACAGACGGACGGACAGAAATCGTATATAGGGTTAGTAATAGGGCTCCGTTCGGTTTAGGTACGGAACCCTAATTATACCGACAAACTGCGTGGGGTGGTATAGAGGGTACCTGCCGACTGAGAGCAATTCTACTGTACATAATGAAAATTAATTTATATTTATCACTTTTCGAAACTCGATCCCGTGTTATGTTGTTTGCTCTTTTTCACCTACTGTAGATTGTATTTACTCACCGATAGATGGCAGTCAAGTCCTTTGGTTATTATAATCAGTACAATATATTATTAACGAATCTTTGGAATAGTTTTACAAACAAAAAATTTCAGTTATTATAGTATATTATTATTTATTTGCCATAATATATGGCACACACTATTAGCGTCGGTCGGACTAACATTTCTCTACATTTCATACCCTCCTGAATAATTGTGCAACGTTTTTTTCTTTATGGCGTTGATGAGTGTCGTAGAATAAATATAAGTTTTTTATCAGAAAGCTTAATAATTTGTCCTAACGTAATATAAAAGAAGTTCGTATCTATGTTACTTCAAAACTCGAGAACCATTGAACCGATTTGAAAAATTCATCTATTTAAAAACTTACTTATTGACAAGTAACGTGGACTCGATATCATTACGCTACGAGAAAATAGGGATGAGCACTGAGCATCTTGAGCGAAAATAGCGATTTGCACCCGAGCGGAGTCGAACTGGCAGCTATAGTAAACAATTATAACCCAAGTTTATTGGCAGAGTTTTTTTTTTACATCAACCAGATTATGCGTTATTGCGTTCAAACTTCAAATGAAGAATATGTATAAATTTTAACGACGAGGTGTAACTTTTTGTTTTGCTTGTCATAGATTTTTAATGAAAGAAATGTATATAAGTTCAATTGAGAATTCAATTATTAATTTTACGCCTTATGCAAATAACAAGTATTTCGTTATTGAAATGCAGTTTTTCATCGTGTTTCATTTCTTTTAGTACCGTGTTCCTATTTGTTTATGGAAGTCGCTGAACTGCCGTAAAGAAAACAACTTTTTTCAGGAATTTCTTTAGTCATAATATAGTTTCTTTAGTTTTGTATCACGCATAATTTTATTATAGATTTTATTAATGCGTTTTTTAAGCTGACACTAAAATTCAATTTCAAATTCCACTCTGAATCGCCTGCACTATTTTTGCTCGTTCAAGATTTGTTTGGAAGGCTTCTTCGAAATCAAAGTTAGAATGAATAAAGATTTATGGTTTTAGGGTTGAATTAAATCCAAGATAGCCCACCTTAAGGTAAAAATTGCCAAACGAAATAAAGAATTGCATTGATTTAATCCTTTGATAACTGTCAGTAAAGTTAACAGATGATAGATATCGTACGCCTTAATTGAAAAAAAATAATATAAATATACTTAATTTTACATTTGCCATATGTTATGGAATTTTATATGTATAGATATTAATTTTTCTATTTATATATACAAAGCTAATATCTTTTTAGATCATTTATACATCATTTAATCATTATCAGAGTCGTAGAGCTCTAAAACGTATTAAGTCGCTCGACTGACTAAGCACGGTAATTAAGTACATATTTTTAACAGTCAAACATTAGCTCCGTGCTATAAATCTTCCTCTAAATTAACGAATGAGAAAGAAACGTGTTACATTATTAAGAAGAATCTTTTCTTGATTTTAGAACTAAGGAAAAGGTACCTACTTGATGCCACCAAACTGCTAGGAATATCTGCGCCTAATAACAATTAATACTTTCAATATTTATTATTACTTTTAATAATAAATTAAAAGTAAATTGATCCGTGCACCAGTTCCGATCAAAACTTAAAAACTGGGGTACAAACATGAAAACGATAGGAAAGGGACCACGATAAAAATTATTTTGTGCGTATTCGACATCAACTCACGAATCTATACTAATATTATAAAATAAAGTGAGGTTAGTTTATTTGTTTGTTTATCTACGTTAATCCCAGAAACTACTGAATCGATTAAAAAATTTTACTGTTTAAAAGCTTGCAGCTTCTTCGTTAGTGACATAGTAAGTTATTATATAACGCTACGGCAAACGAGGGATAAATAGTGAGCGAAAATGTAAAGCAAGTTGGGGATCCCCTACTCGATATCTGAGATAAATTATTGTGACGCTGGAAAATCTTTCCAGGGGGACTCAGAGTGGAAAGCTATACTACATACGTGTATATACTTTCTTTATATATGTTGTAAATGGGTATTACCTGTTGAGAATAAATCTATTATTATTATTATGATTCTATCCTATGAACCGATAAATGCAAAAGTGTGTTTGTTTGTTTGTCTGTCTGTTTGTTACCTCTTCACGGCTTAACCACTGAACTGATTTCGACGAGAATTGGCAACGAGATTCCTTGAAGCCCGACAAAGGACATATTATGCTACTTTTTATCCCGGAAAACTGTTCCTGAAGGAGAGCATTCAAGTCATGCATCCACTCTATTATCTCTACTGTGCATACCTATGGTGTTGGAAAGACAGGAGGTCATTAATTAATGATGCGTTCTACGTTTCCATAGATACGCATTATTTTGTGTGTTTTGGAAAAGAGATTATTGCATTTTAACTGTCAAAATAGACATTAAATCCGTAGCATCCGAACGAAGTCGGACCGGGCAGCTATAGTATATCAATTAAAACTGCTGATCAGCATCTGGTGGTTGCTTGAAACTCAACACAGCAGAACAACCAATCAGATCCTAGCCATATAGACAGCAGTACAGAGCATGTGCTATTCACGTGATTTAACTACAGTAGAATCCGGATAGAACGACTTTCAAGGGACCGGCGACATTATGTCGTATTAACCGGACGACGCACAAAGCGGACGCATAATATATATTGTATGTAATATATATATGAAACCTAACTTCAGTTTGCATTTACGTCGCTAAAAACGGTTAGTCGTTATAAACGAAGTCGTAATAGATGGACTCTACTATATATATGTTGGTGGGAAAGACGTACATATCTAATTAAAGACTATACGGTCAGTTGTGTGTAATTTGATAATATGCAAAGTCACATATTTGCTGTACAGAATTAGAATGTGGACGTGACACGAGTGACAATTGACACCCGCACCATGTGGATCCAATCAAGGCACGTTGTTGGCGCTTTCCACGTCGCGTCGCAGGTCGAATAGTTGCGACGACTTTTTAACGCACATCATACGCGTTTATCTCCTTTCGTCTATTATTATATTATGTATTATTAGTTACGCGTGGATGTTTACGCAAACTTTGTACTACAAAACACAATAATTATTTTACACACACGTCGACCTCTGCGGTTGTCCATTTCTCCGAAGCGTGGTATTCCTTAACATTAATTCATTTCAAAATAACAGGAAAATCAGAGCTGGGCAGTGCGGAGGACTTATGCCCATATTTATAGTTAACCCTTAAGGTAAGTGATAAGGGTCCCTTCGCTGAGGGTCGCTTGAGTGCTGAGGGCACCTTATTCAAAGGAGCATTTCATAGTCATTTCCTTGAGTGAGGAAAGAATTATAGTAAACCTCCATGATTTTTTCCTTCAGAACAGTTGGTCATACTGCAGACCGATTGTGTTTAGCTGTCATTTTTTGATATAAATGCGTGTTTTTAGCCACGATTAACCACGATTATTAATTTCTGTCAAACGATGGAATACCAACGCTTAATAATACATCTATTACTACTTCTTTGCTGAATCGATATCTTTTCCAAAATTCATTTTCTTCGTAAAATTTAAAAGGATTTTTTTAAAAGTATTTTTTAATGTTCTACTTTCCATACAACTATCGTACAATTCGTCAAAATCCATTTTTATAATCTTTATTTTACGTAATATTACGCTGTTTACACAAAGAATGCAGGTTAGGTTAATAGCAGAATAATAATAATTATTACCTACGTCTATTTGCTTCTTTGTCTAAATAAAGACGCACATACTTTTTCGACACTTAAGGGACATACTACCCACCCTTAAGGTGAGAGTGATGTAAGGGCCCTTACAGACGTCAATTTTGACTATGAAACGTATATTCGATTTGAGGGTAGAGTTAAGTGTCCCTTAAGGGTTAACTATGAATACGGCCGTTAGTGCTCGCAATAATGCTTTAAGCTCTTTGTAAAACAGATGCTCGATGCTTAGAGCACTTGCATAAAGACTTCTTAAGCATTATAAACTGCTGAATAAGCATTCTAAAAGCTTATTTTTAACCGACTTTAATTCGGTTGTATTTTTTTATGTTTGTTACCTCGGAACTTCGTCATTTCTAAACTGATTTGGAAAATTCTTTTTTTATTTGAAAGGATATAGGTACTTTCAGATTGGTCCCATAGAAATTTCATCAAAATCGGTTCAGTAGTTCGGCTGAGTTTAATAAAAGTGTGTAACGGCGTGTGATTCCTTAAGGTAAATGTCACTTTTTGACACATCAGACAGCGTAAGAAAGTCGGTAAAAGTGAGTAACGGCGTGTGATTCCATGAAGGTAAATGTCAGTTTTTGACACTAAAAAGTAAAAAATAAAAAACTTTTTAATAAAAAAAGAAGAACCTCCTTCAAAAAGCCACTAAAAAGAGGAAAATAATGAAATTTTGAGGTCTGCGCCAATTTAATAAAATATGAAGTCGGTTAAAAAGTAGGTATACCTAGTTAATTATTATCTTCTTTTTAACCGATTTCATATTTTATTAAATTGGCGCAGACCTCAAAATTTCATTATTTTCCTCTTTTTAGTGGCTTTTTGAAGATTTTTTTTGTAAAAAAGTTTTTTATAAATGCTTAAGATGCACTTTAAATGCTTAATAAGCACTTTAAATGTATATAGTATTTTTGTTTTTTGGTTAATAAAACATTTTTCGTTTATCCTTTAAATTGATTATTTCATTTGATGTAATGGTTGAAGTTAAGATTTGAGAAGTTATACTTTAAAATGCTTAATGCTTGTGCTTATTTTTTTAAGCATTTAAGTGAATGTTGCTCGACGCTTTTAGGCATTTTTGAAAATGAAAGTGTTTGATGCTTGGTGCTTTAAGCACTTAAGGTCAGTGCTTTATCCAGCTCTGTTGGAAAATGTAATAGAATAATAAAATTGGACTATTTGGGGTTGAACTTATCTTCATGCAATCAGCGAAAACCGCGGCCAAACATGAATGTATATCTTCATGTGTCAAGGGTTCCGCACATCTTTTACCCGACTGCGCGACAGCAAAGGCAGGGTTATGCTTTTCGCGCTATTATATGTATGTAACGTACGTCGCAAGCTAGATTACCCATGATAGATTTTTGATTTTTTTATGCCAATAGTGCTGCTAAACCCCAAAACTTTTTCTTTAGTGCTCAAAAAATTTCCATAACTTTGACATTTTTTGAGCACTATAACGAAAATATTTTGGGGTTTAGCAGCACTAACGATTGGCATAAAAAAACTCAAAGATCTGTCATGGGCTATCTAACTTGATGTTCGTTATAATGTAAAAGACTTTGTCAGCGTTATTTCCAATTAAATATTTAGTTAGAGATTGATTCGAGTTAGAAAATTTAGAAAGAGTTAAGCATTAGAAAATTGATACCATGTTTAATAGTAGTGTTAAAAACTTAAAACTTAATTATCGTACAGAATATATATTTTATTTGTTGAGATATAGCAGCTCGACATTAAAACAAATAGTAACTATAGAGTCACAATAAATCTTCACCAACCCACGCTTAAAATATTTGTTTTCTACCACAGAAATATCTTATTTTTACGTATGCAAATGTGTCCATCTATTCTGTAAAATTACTCTGAAAATTCAGTGTTTATAAAAACAAAATTTCTGAATGGCATCGAATACAACAATTTAGTTTTTCATTCAGAAGTCGGGTATACTAACTCTCGATCGGAATCTCTCCTACCTATCGCGCCCAAAGAAAAAATATGCACCTCCAATTTCAGTCAGTCTCGACACTATCAGGTTCGTCGGTCAGTAAAAATTAAATATCCAGACGCGATCAGGTTTTCATCAGGTGCGGTTTTATATTTATTAAAAAAACTTAAGTATATTCGCACCTTCTTTGCCAGAGTTGAAGCAATACTAAACCAAACCTGAAGACAAAAACCGGATAAGTGTGAAAGCGCGCGTTTGCTGCAATACCCCACAATCACTTTATCCGGAGTCAGGGAACCTGATGCTTCAGTCAACCGATCCGCCTGCAGCCGGTCGCCGAGCCTAAACCTGATAGTGTGAAAGGACACATTTAAACAAATGTTCCATTACTATCCGGTTTTCTTCCGGTTTAAAACCTGACCGGTCAAACCTGATAGTGTGAAAGGGGTCTTACGAGCTTATAATGCGTTCTAAATAAAAACAGTTATATAATTCAGAGCACATAGTATTTTACAAGCATAATTTACAATATCTGGAGGCCGAGCTTTGCTCGGATGAGTTCAATAAAAACAGTACTTAATATGCTGTGAGATATTATTTTCTCAGAATATTATTCCGAAACGAATTTATTTCTGTAACATAATTTAAAATAATTGTTTCTGATATTTTAACTACCTATGTGTATTTTTAAGCGTAAAAACTAAGTATCAACTTGAATCAAGCATTTTTTCCTGTAAATATTATTTAGGTCGCTATTTTCAAATCTACCGCCGTTATTGTTTTGTTGACTGAAGAACTCGCAAAAACCGATTTTCATAGATTGAATATCTTGTAAAAATGTTCGAATTAGATGAAATTTTGCTCGCCCGTTGCCATTTTAACAATCCAATTTTAAACATTGATACTAAATATCAACTTTATCGAAGTAATTTTTCTCTGTGATGTCATCTTAACAACATCCAGTAAATTTCAAATATTTTTTTTTGTATAGGTACCTACTGAAAAACTCACAAAAATCGATTCTTTTAATAACAAACGTCAGACTATAACCTGCGCAAAACTTTTTTTGCATGTATCTTTACCATAGATTTTAAAAATCGATGTGTTTTGATATACATGCCTGCGGCGCTAGAAGTTCGGCCCTTTGGGCTGCCGTGCCAATTTTTAGATACGCAAAACTTTTTTGTATGTATCTTAACAATAGTTTTTAAAAATCGATGTGTTTTTAAAGACCCGCGGCGCCAGAAGTGCGGCCCTTCGGGCCGCCGTTTTATCATTATTTACATATTGTGCAAGGCACTTCTTATATTAGTGTTCATTTACAATTTTAACACTTGTGATATATTATATAAAATCTATGTAGAAATAGACTTCGAATCAATCTGACTTTAATTGAGCGAGTTATAATAAATAAAAAACACCTTTTTTTAATTGCTCCCCTCTGGAACCAAAATTCCTACCTAGATCGATTTCTCGCCCCGAAAAATCCCCATTCTGTAAATTTCATCAAAATCGTTAGTCGTTTTTGAGAAAAAAAGGTCTAGGTAATATTATACGTCATACTACATTTAACGTACTTACCTATACATATTTTATATAGGTAATATAAAAATAACATACCTATTTATTTAAATATTAGCTAAAACTACTTACATAATTATGTTTAGATTTTATTGTTGTTATTTTTTTACTTTTCAAATAATTACTGATTATTTTAATAAGTTAAAGATTGACTGTCAGAGTAATTTTGACATAAATAATGAAAATAGTTTGTTTTTCCAAAGCCTACTCACAATACGACACTGTTTTATGACGTTAAAAAAACTGTTTTTTAAAATGATAAAATCGATAGGAAAACGAATTTTTCCAGGGATGAGACCTAGCTAGATCGATTTTTTGCCCCCCGAAACCCCTTTTCGGTAAATTTGATCAAAATCGTTAGAGCCGTTTTCGAGAAAATATTTATATAGGTACATAGAAACATATATACAAGATTTACTCGTTTAATAATATAGGGATAATAGAGTATAACCTGCCCATGTCATGGATGTTATGCAAATCTATATCGTATTTATCACCTATTAACTTATGCCGTCCTGTTACTCTAATCCTGTAATAAATTGCCAACTATTTTATGAAACTTGGTGGCCACTGCATGTTTTGAATTTTGAACAAGTGATATCTGTTCATATTCGATCAGCGGTATTAAATTTTTGAATTTATCAATAATATTACTCTATTGATTAATCCTTCTTTCTATTCATCTTTGTAATATCTAATTTTTGCAGTATTTTTTCTGTCAATACAAACATATAAACTAGTAATATGCCCTCTGTCAGTAATTTAATTTTTCGATGTTGATTGGATTCGTACTCAGTCTGGGGATCTTCAGACTGATGGGTTATTATATTTGAGCACAATAGAAACCCATTGGGTCGCAGTGTCCACCTTCGGGCACTTATATTTTAATTTAATTTCAGAATTGTTGTCTGTCAGCTTGAGAATGGCTGGGCAGATTTTGATAAAATTTGATACACTAATGATGTGTTGCAGAAAGCAGTGCTAAAAATCTAATTTGATAACGACCTTAGATTGTGATCATATAATTACACTTTTTATACATGCAGGAACAGTCTAATGTCGTGAAAATCTCTGTCATGTAGAACATTAGATTGTACTCATACAAAAACAATATTGATGTGCATAAAAAATATCGCTTTTCAAGATGAATTTTCATAAATTGTACAAAAACCTATATTAAATAAATGTATATGTTGCAGTCAAAACTCTTAACCAGTCAAAAGTACTATTGACTAGCAAAATCAGTCAAAAGTACTTTTGACTGAACCTAGGTTGGTCAAAAGTGGTTTTGACTGAAAATTATTGGTTATTAGTACTTTTGACTGCAAATTTGCGGTTAAAAGTACTTTTGACTGACGCTCTTCGTCAAAAGTAGTTTTAACTGCAATAAAGCATCAGTCAAAAGCACTATTAACTTGTTAGATGAGAATAAAAAAGATTCTTTAGTCTACTGTACTGTAATGGTTTTTTCTTTTCATCAAATTTCGCGTCTTCCACATCCATTGCAAACTTTTCAAATTTTTCTTTTGTCATCACATTGAAATGACTATCTTTCATATCTTCTATCGCTAAAATTCTTTGCAAAAAACGTTCTTTCTTTTCGTAGTCACTCATTTTTGTTCTAATATCAGCACGTTCTCCACTAATAATGAGTAATATAAAAGTTTATATGTGCGTTTGTCGTTATTTTTATCGACCACCTTAACTTTTTAAGAGTTTTGACTGATAGGTACAACCAGTCAAAATCAGTTTTGACGGAATCACTTAGTCAAAAGTACTTTTAACCAGCTCCATTGGGCAAAAGTACTTTTAACTGTTATTTTAGTCAAAAGTATTATTGACTAAAGCATACGGTCAAAAGTATTTTTGACTGATTTTGCTAGTCAATAGTACTTTTGACTGGTTAAGAGTTTTGACTGCAACATATACACTATACACAGTTTAAAAAATATCGTGTCAATAGATCAATTATTTTTCGAGTAAGATCGATCTGAAATTCTACAATGCTTCTTACAGAGAAGTGATCAAAATCTAAGATCATTGTCAAATCAAATTTTCTGACAATGCTTTCTACAACCGAGCATAATAGTTGACATTAAGTATAGGGTACTTTTTATCCGGCTATGTTCGAGTTGAGATAAGGTTTCCCTCAAAACTGACAAAACGCGAGAGAAGTCGCGGTTGAAAGCTACTTTAAAATAAAAAACTATTAGTTAGGTACTACTGAAGCAGATAACACTTGCAGCGACCCACACTAGTGGCGCCATAGTAAGTGGCAAAAGTTGTTTTGCTGGACCGATGGAAACTGTAATACTGGTTTGTTTTTTCTGTTTAGTCCCGATCAGCATCATCGCTGCGACATTCTTTTCTGCTGACGATCGTTAGCTATATTTGGTGAAAGAATTTTATGTGCTTAAATGTTAACATGGTTTATTAATTGACGCGAACCAACTTTATTAGAATAATTCAGTACAGGAATACGATGGCAGTGGCGTGCATGTAAATGTATCGTTTTTGTTGATTTATAGTTGTTGCAAATTGTGGCGAAAAAGTTTTTATGCGGAATTTCGGGTACCGGCTGAGTTGTAAAAGTATTCTGTAGTCAGTGCCGGTTAAACATGTTCAGTTCGGGTGGTACCGACCACCCCCCAAAACCCCAACCCCGTAATTATTTATTATGTTTAGGAATTCTTTTAAAGAAAACAAGTTAACAGTGTGAACTATATAAGTAGTTTATTATTGTTTAAACCTACTTTATTCCAAAAACTGAACATCGGTTCATTTTTTTTTTATTTTTCCGCTGTATAATTCTACCTACCGTACCCACCTCTTCCGCCGGTCCTGTCTGTCGTCGAGTCAAGAAAAAGAAATTGCGTCAAGTAGTAAACAATTGAAGTACGTTTTTTTACTGCCCAACCGGCAAGAATAAGATTGCTGGATGTGCAAAAATGACTGAAACTCTTCTGAAAATTAAACAAATAATTTCTGGATTAATTAATGAACTTAAACGGTGGTAATGTAATAACAGTATTTAAAAATTTTGGAGCATACAAGTAGTTCAAGAATTACAAGGCGCGATATTCATGTAGGTATTGTGTGTAAACGGTTTTACCGAACATAGGGAAAATAACACTAAGAAGATCAATTTTGTAGTAGGCTATGGCCATAAGACCTAATGTAAATATGTATTGGATTACATAGAAAAAATAGTGCAGTGAATTTTTTAAACAATTTTCCATAGCAACGGTTGACTATTAAGCGAAACTCGGAACCAGCTAAAAAAAAAAGTCTTGAGGTGTCGTAAGATACCCGACAGAAGCTATGTTTCTTACGCATTGTATATAAAACCGAATTTATCAAAGATATAAACAATACAATTAAAAAGTTATTATTTGACTGCCATTTTGAAATCTGACGCCATTTTATTTTTTTGTGTCTTATTAAACTCTCAAATATCAATTTTCAAAAGGATTGGATAATTTTTACAAAGAAGTATATACCTATGGCCGCCATTTTAAAATATGACGTCATTTTATATTTTTGCGTTCTATAAAACTCGTCAATATCTATTTTCAAAAAGATCAGATAATTTTTACACAAAAAGTACATATTGCCGCCATTTTGAAATCTGACGTCATTTTATTTTTTTGTGTCTTATGAAACTCTCAAATATCAATTTTCAAAAGGATCGTATAATTTTTAGAAAGGAGTACATACGGCCGCCATTTTTAAATCTGATGTCATTTTATTTTTTTGTGTCCTTTGAAACTCTCAAATACCGATTTTCAAAACAATCGAATAATTTTTACAAAAAACTACATTTGGCCGTCTTTTTTAAATCTGACGTCATTTCATTTTTTTGTGTTCTATGAAACCCTCAAATATCAATTTTCAAAAGGATCGGATAATTTTTACAAAAATGTACATACGGCCGCCATTTTGAAATCTGACGTCATTTTATTTTTTTGTGTCTTATGAAACTCTCAAATATCAATTTTCAAAAAGATCGTATAATTTTTAGAAAGGAGTACTACATAGTTCCGCCATTTTGAAATCTGGCGTTACTTTATTTTTTTGTGTCCTATAAAACTCGCAAATATCAATTTTCAAAAGGATCGGATAATTTTTACAAAAAAGTATATATAATGGCCGCCATTTTGAAATCTGACGTCATTTTATTTTTTTGTGTCCTATGAAACTCTCAAATATCAATTTTCAAAAGGATCTGATAATTCTTACAAAAAAGTACATATGGCCGCCATTTTGAAATCTGGCACCATTTAATTTTTTTGTGTCCTATGAAACTCTCAAATATCAATTTTCAAAAGGATCGGATAATTTTTACAAAAAAGTACATATGGCCGCCATTTTGAAAAATCTGACATCATTTTATTTTTTTGTGTCCTATGAAACTCTCAAATATCAATTTTCAAAAGGATCAGATGATTTTTACAACAGAGTACATGTGGCCGCCATTTTGAAAAATCTGACGTCATTTTATTTTTTGGTGTCCTATGAAACTCTCAAATATCAATTTTCAAAAGGATCGGATAATTTTTACAAAACAGTTCATATGGCCGCCATTTTGAAAAATCTGACGTCATTTTATTTTTTGTGTCCTATAAAACTCTCAAATATTAATTTTCAAAAGAATCGGATAATTTTTACAAAAAAGTACATATGGCCGCCATTTTGAAATCTGACGCCATTTTATTTTTTTGTGCTTTATTTCCTTAGTCTGATTTTATAACATTTATCCGATCCACTGAAACGTTACCGGAGAAAGACCTTTTGCCTCTGAAAATTCAAAAGTACGATTTGCACCCGGACGAAAGCCGGGCCGGTCAGCTAGTTATCATAATATTGTATTGTCACCGGAGCTACACATGTGTGCAAAATTTCAACTCAATCGGATCACGGGAAGTGGGTGAAAATTCAAAAGTACGATTTACACCCGGACGAAACCGGGCCGGTCAGCTAGTTACCATAATATTGTATTGTCACCGGAGCTACAGATGTGTGCAAAATTTCAACTCAATCGGATCATAGAAAGTGGGTGAAAATTCAAAAGTACGATTTGCACCCGGACGAAAGCCGGGCCGGTCAGCTAGTTATCATAATATTGTATTGTCACCGGAGCTACACATGTGTGCAAAATTTCAACTCAATCGGATCACGGGAAGTGGGTGAAAATTCAAAAGTACGATTTACACCCGGACGAAACCGGGCCGGTCAGCTAGTTATCATAATATTGTATTGTCACCGGAGCTACACATGTGTGCAAAATTTCAACTCAATCGGATCACGGGAAGTGGGTGAAAATTCAAAAGTACGATTTACACCCGGACGAAACCGGGCCGGTCAGCTAGTTACCATAATATTGTATTGTCACCGGAGCTACAGATGTGTGCAAAATTTCAACTCAATCGGATCATAGAAAGTGGGTGAAAGTTCAAAAGTACGATTTACGCCCGGACGAACCGGGCCGGTCAGTTAGTTACCATAATATTGTTTTGTCACCGTAGCTACACATGTGTGCAAAATTTCAACTCAGTCGGTCGCAAGATTTGTAACAAATATACGGGATCAAGCTAAATTAAACCATACCGTTTAAAAAACAAAGCATCTACTACCTACTTACTTTTGCGTGATGCCAGAACATACGTTTTTATTTGAGAATCAGTTCGGTTGCTTTTGCGTGATGCCAGAATATTTTAAAACTCGCAGTCGCATAAGAAGTTATTTACTTAAAAAAAAATCATATAAATCGGATCAGTGGTTCTTGAGTTATAAGCGTACAAAGAGACATACAGACAGAGAAAGTCAAATTGTTCGGGAAGGTATGAACGTCGAGAAATTTTGGTCCGATCCCTAGGTCTCGCCATCCGATCGACGTCGATAATTAGTTACACGTCATTTTAACTCAGTAGGCCAGGGTTTTTAAACTTAAATTCAAACATCAGCAGTCAAAAAATTGAATAACTATATTAAAATAATGCAATATAAGATAGAGCATACGCTATCTTCCAATATCCATATCACACTGTGCAACAGACAAGGACAACCGAAACAAGTTCGCGATTTATTAGATAAAGTCGCATTTATTTAGTTTAATAATCATATAAATCTGTATAAAAAAACTGTTTTGACACAATATTATACATGAAATCTATCTAAAATTTTCTGCTCTTTCGTTTAAGACAGGTTTCGAATCGATCTGACTTAAATTGAGCAAACTATAAGCAAAAAACACCGTTTTTTCTAATTTGCTCCCCTCTGGGGCCAAAATTCAAAAATCGGGCGACGTTAGGATCAAATAGACCCCGAGAGGAATCGAACAAAAAAAAGTTTTTGAAAATTGGTTCATCCGTTTGGGCTGTACGCGTGACACAAAATAGCGTGACAGATTCACAGATTCACAGACAAAGCGAGTGTATATAGGCGCTTCTAGCTTCGCTAAGATCGCGCCTAAAAAGAAGGCTGAAAGAAGAGTGATAAGAATTAAGTATTTTGAATTATGCGCAATATGTAATAATCTATTCTGACAACCATAAATGTGGTCTGAAATTAGTGCATTTACCCTATATTGATGATCAATGTTATGCCGTTTCACAGACTTGTAACGATAAGAATCTATGTCATTTCTACATTTATAAATTATAAAATCAAGTTTTAGAAAAGGGTGCGGGATGCGAAAAAAATATCTAAAAAATGAACGAAATCGGATAAAAAATGGATTACAGTAATGCTGTAATTAATTAAAAATAATTTACGCTATACGGCTTTTTATATCTGACATTTATTGATTAAATAATTTGAAATAGCATTGCTGGATACATATAGATACCATCTGCTGTGCTATAGATCTGGTTTTATTCAAAATGGGTTTTGTTAGATACGGTTTCCGAACAGGGCGGAGACTGCAAATTCTATGAAAAATTGACAAGTTTTTGTACAAAAAAAGGTCAAATGGATTTAATTAAGAAATTATTTCTGTTGATCAAAATTAATTAAATACATTGAATGTTAGGTATTTTGTTTCTAGTCGTTATTAAAATATTTTTCTTCGGTTACAAGTTTTTTTTTATATAAATGATGCATCTATTTTTATCTAGCATCGTTATTAATAATGTCTCAGGTATCAAATGATGAAACAATAATTATACCAAAATACAATTCCATAATATAAAGGTAGGGTTATAGTCAAACATATCAAAACACCCTGGTCTTATTTTCGTGTTTAATCAAAATTTAATGAATTTGACTTCTGTTTGTTGTAGGGGACTAAAAAAACAGTTTCCACTTTTTAAAATACTTAATCGTAGTTTTTGAAGGTTCTGGGTTATAATCAACAAATTATTCCAAAACGCTTATCTTATACTTATTTTTAATAATTATTCAACATGCATTTGATGAATTTGACTTCTATTTGTTGTAGGTTGTAAGTAGGGCATGCAAATATTCGGATGTTTCAGGTATTCGAATATTCGCTCAAATTTTAGCCAATATTCGAATATATTCGAATAATTGGTAAAAATAATAAAAACGCTCATGGGACTTCAATAAATGACTTTTAATTATTTAAAATCAACACGCCTACTGCACGTCCATAAATCCAATCATTTTAACAACAAAAGCAGCTTACTTCGAATTAAAAAGAGATCAAATAATCATTTTTACTTTACTTAGTTACGTAAAAATTCAGATCAAATCAACTAAATATTAGAGCGCACATAGCTTCCGAGAACCATAGATCAAATGGACATATTTAAGTAATCAAAAAAATTCAAAATTCTATCTTTCTGTTTTTCCTATTCAAACAAAAATATTAAATGAGCATCTAAGACGCATTTTTATTAATTAGTACCACAAAAGTATGGGATATTGCTCCCCTATAAAAAAAATACTTCACAAATAAATAATACGTCTATTAGCACGTGCGAAGAGCAAATCAAGCAATTAAGTACACGTACGTAACGTAACGGAAGTAAACAGTTATATCAAATAAACATGCAATAATTAACAAAAAAAAACTTTCCTCGCCCCGTTTTGATTCCCCTCCCACGCCCTAGCGCGAACTTAGAGCTAGTGTAGCGTTTGTAAGATGTTTTAGCGCCGCCGTAAACCGTTTTTAAACAATTTTAATTCTTAACAAATAATTCGAATATATTCGAATAATAGGAATTACTATTCGAATAATAAATGCAGCCGAATATTCGCTATATTCGAATATTCGAATTGCATGCCCTAGTTGTAAGATACAGAGAAAACATCATTTAGAAAAAACGTTAAAAATTTGATTTTTACCAATCGCTCCTGCTTCATAAAAAAACCCCGAAAACGAAAAATGGAGTAAAAATCGCGACTAACTATTTTAATGTAGGTATTATTTTTGTACAGTGAACATTTTGAACCCATCAATATAATATTTTTGGGATGGCGGCAGTTCAAATAAACGCCTTTTTTATTGCGCCATCCGATACAATAATTATTAACACACTAGGAAGCGACTCTGCAATCTCGGTCCATTTCTATATACGCTCGGTATAATCTGTCTCGTGGTATGCCTACTGATTTGAATAATCTATGTTAAATAGAAGAGATGAGATAGATAATTTGTGAATGTTGCCAACTGAACTGTTGGGCACACGTATTATTATCTACTATTAATTTGAATTTTTTGATTAATAATTTTAACGCCTGGATATATAAAATGTTGAATTATACCGTAGGCTAATTTTGTTTGGTTTAAGTTATTATTTTTATTTATTATTGCAGGGCAGGTTCGGTTCGTTTCAATCAGAGTCGAACTTCAATAAGTAAAAAACTTAGTAGGCGTAATACTTTATTTTTTCCCAACTATGGCGGAGGAAAAAAGAGGGTTTGTGGTTGGCACTCTGTGTGTTTCTCTAAAAGGAAACATGGATTTCCAGAATTTTTGTCTGTTTGTAGTACTCTCAATTTGATAATGATTTTGTTGAAAGAATTAAAAGAAATAGACCCTTTTTATGTGATTATACGCTCTGGTCAAGATGAAGACCCCGTCTAAACCGACATTAACTCGTGCAAAGCCGCAAAAGCTAGTAGAGAAGCTTCTTATTAAGTCAGTGTTTCTATCCCTGCCCCTCCTATGCCTTACTATTTTCAACAGTTGCGAGTTTCCTTATTTATTTATTGTAAATTATAGATGCGTCGACAATTTAGGTCATTAGCGTCTTGATTACATTAAATAACATAACTCACTTAAAACTAAACATCCATGAACGGAGGCGGGATTCGAACCCACGACAGTGTGATCCAGAGGCCGCGACGCTAACCACTGAACCATACTGTCCTCTGTGGCGTTGTGATGATACTGCAATGTGTTAAATCTTATATTTGTTTTGGATTAACGATACTAAAGAGACGAAGATCTCGTTAGGTCAGCGTTTTCCTCCCCATATAATAGCGCGCTGGCTCAAAGCGAAACTACACGACCGGATTTTCCGCGGCGTTTTTAACGCGGCGGATTGCACGTCCAAATCGAGACCGTGTCTTCCTTCGTCTAGTTTCATTCATTTGTAGGCACGGTTTCGATTTGGACTTGCAATCCGCCGCGATAAAATCCGCTCGTATAGTTTTGCTCTTGTCTACTTTGTACGATAAATAACATCCCAACAACCTTGACTATTCTTAAGCTTAAGCGACGTCTCATTATTATTCTAACTATCTGACATGTACCTGTTGTGCGTAATGTTTGAAGTCAAACGTTGAATCGAAGAAACATATCTACAGTGTCTGTTAAGTTAGAGATACATATTTAGCGTTTGTAGGGCCTTAATTACCGAACTGTCAACTTGTCAGTATCTGGTTGTCGCATCTTGCATCAGATCTACCAACAAACACAACTAGCATGGCAGCATTTTGACGGCGGTTCTTCTGTCGCGTAGTGGCGTCAAGATATGGCTACATAATAATATATGTGGTTACCTGAGCACACCACTGACAGCACAGTTCACCTGATGTAATGTCTCTAATACAGGTCCGGCTCACCAAGAGACAAGGTCGGAATTTTTTCAGTTATGTCAGTATCAAATTTTTAGCTGCTACTCGATTTTTACAGAGGACATTAGATCAGTTTATAAAAAAATTTAAAATATTTTTTACAAGAATTATATTATCCAAGTGTGCAAGCTTTCACGACCGGCATTGTTCCAAGTCTTCATGGTTTCCGGGCTTGTAGGCCGTGGTCCGGTGGTATGTCTACCTGACGTTGCGTCTACAACTGCAGGTAGACATTCTCAAAGGCGATGTGGCAGCGGTCGAAGTGTCCTCCTTGGCGGCTCACAGGTCAGTGTGTCGGTGACTGGTGTTCTCCCTTCTTTTATACCTAGTGCCAGTGTGTTCTCTGTTCGGTCGTAGTCCGTCTCTCTGCCATTGGTCAACTGCGCAGTGTGTAGTGGTGATGAGTTCTCTACTCGGTCGTATCCCGTCCTTGTACGATTGGTCATTGGTTTTGTATGAAATTCTGTGTGTATTTCTATCGCCATAGAAATACATAAACACACACAGAATTTCAACCGAAAAGATGAAGGCCTCAATCTCAGTAAAACCTGGACACCAGCACTCCGACATACAAAACCAATGACCAATCGTACAAGGACGGGATACGACCGAGTAGAGAACTCATCACCACTACACACTGCGCAGTTGACCAATGGCAGAGAGACGGACTACGACCGAACAGAGAACACACTGGCACTAGGTATAAAAGAAGGGAGAACACCAGTCACCGACACACTGACCTGTGAGCCGCCAAGGAGGACACTTCGACCGCTGCCACATCGCCTTTGAGAATGTCTACCTGCAGTTGTAGACGAAACGTCAGGTAGAAATACCACCGGACCACGGCCTACAAGCCCGGAAACCATGAAGACTTGAAAGAATTATATTTTTATTTTATTTATTTATTGTAGCGTCTTAATTACATTAAATATAACAACTAACTTAAAACTAAATGGCATCACAAAACATTTGAGTGGAGGTGGGAACAGGAATTATATATTATGTCTGTGTCGATTCATATCAATAATCAATAATAATAATAAAACTGTAAAATATAAGGTCGTGTGCCTGTTTCGCCATAACTCTTAAACCCGTGATACGATTTCAATGAAATTTGGCACACGTATATAGGCCTCCTCAATTCAAAGGGCAGACTACTTTATATTCGACTACACTTGCGTAAAGGTAGCGCTCAGCCCAAACAAATAAAAGTATTTTTCATACAAAATTAAGAAACGAATAAAATGGTTTTTAGTAAAATCAGGTATACACGTGTTACACTCTACCGTCGCTATATATATTTATCATGGCTACTTATTTTAAGGAATCACCTTCGTATTTTTGAGTCTGCTGACCATGGTTACTTAACTTAAAAATAATTTAACATTACCGAAAGCATCATTGATCTCTTATCAGCGTGGCCCTGTCTGTATGGTTATTAAAATCTCTATAACAGAATACCATATGCCTCATAAAATATAATGTATCTTTCAAAGAATTTGAAAAGTCTTTGAAGAATTATCTTATTGATAAATGTTTTTATAATTTACAAGAATTTCGTAATAGCTAATTTTTATATTTTTGTGACTTTGTTACTAATATGTTACTTTATTTTGAGGGGTTTTTAAAAAGTACCTCCTTTACTTATTTGACAATATTATTATTCTATTCAACTTTAATTTATAACATTTATAACATTAGGGAAGTTGCGTATGACTTTTTAGTTCTGCTGAAATAATGTTCAGTCCACCTCTGGACAGTGTACCTGCTGCATGATGTGATAGATGAATGTTGTTTTATTTTCAAAAAAGATTATAAAGGAATGTCTGCAGTAGAGGGTGTAAGGTGTTAAAATAGATATGGTATAGGCTTTGATTTATGTAAGATGCACCTGATGACTCGTTGCTTTTGATTGTAAGTTGTTTTATTACAAAACAGAAGTACCACTAAACATTTAAAAGTAGACAATCGAATGTTTATTTAGGTAACAATCAGAAATCATTTAAAATTTATAATATTATTTCTATATACTTTGTCACTTGTCAGTTTTTACTTTCGAGCGACGACGTAAGAATGAAAAAAGTCTTGTAATGGTGAGGAAAAAAAATTAAATTCGATATTTCATTTTCTTTATAGGTACTTACATACCGAAAAAGCGAGATTTAGATGTACGTTTGTCTAAAATAAAATAAATAAAAACAAAAAGATAAAAAGAGTAGTTTACATAAATTTTACTCAAATCGGTTCATAAGTTGTTTTTTTTTTTAGTTCAGTAATCAAATATCAAGACAAAAGTCGGTTAATAACATGTAATCTACGTATCGCAAAGCCACTAAGAAGTAAAAAATAAAAAATTTAAAAAAAATACCTTCGAAAAAGCCACTAAAAAGAGGATAATAATAAGATTTTGAGGTCAGCGCCGATTTAATACAGTAGATATAGGTAGTATATAAACAGTTTTATAGTACCTACCTAATTTGAAGCCGACCTCAAAATGTTATTATTTTCCTTTTTTAGTAGCTTTTTGAAGGAGATTTTAATGTAAAAAATGTAGGTAGGTACGTAATTTTAAATAAGTTGTATGTACAGATTTTTGCAATGTTAAATAATTTTTTTTTAATAGAAACAGCGTGAATTTTAATTTTTCTATTTTTATAACAGATTATTTTATATCTATATCTGGCAGGTATACTTATTTCAAAGAGAAAAACTAGTAAATACAAACAGCATGGCTTGGAGTCATAAAGCAACTATGAAAACAATCTTAATTTTGATGCCAAACAGTTAACAATAATTAAATAACACAACAGATGCCAAAACCTGTAGGAACGGGAGCAATAGTACACATTGCTGCACGAAAATAGGTTGATTTGGAACAGTAGTCGAACTCGAGAACTATCAGAAGTGTCATTACTAACATTAAACAAAATAAGTTCGGATTGTGAACTTGAGTATCTAAAATTAAAGTTAGCATCGTTTTTGAAATAATAAAATTGAAGCAAGAATTAGAATTTTTTCCCAGTGGCAACAGAATCAAAAAATGCGACTGATAAAATATTTTGCATATTATATTCACTAACGTTTCGGCACTTTTTGTGCCATCCTTAGAGTGTTGGCACAAAAAGTGCATAATATATTATGCAAAATATTTCAACATCAGTATTGCATTTTATTGATCCTGTTGCCACTGGGAAAACATTTCTAATGCTTCCTTAGTTCCTTCAATCATCATGAATATTGTGGTTCGCAATTTTACACTACATTCTACACCAACCATAGAAAAGACACCAACTAGAGTCAACTTAAATGTATAGATAAATATGAAGTTTTAAATCTAAAATAAAACACTTTTTAACAAAAAAAAATACCTCCTTCAAAAAACCACTAAAAAGAGGAAAATAATGAAATTTTGGGGTCTTTGCCAATTTAATAAAATATGAGGTCGGTTAAAAAGTATAGTATAGTGATTAATATCTTCTTTTTAACCAACTTCATATTTTATTAAATTGGCACAGACTTCAAAATTTCATTATTTTCCTCTTTTTAGTGGTTTTTTGAAGGAGGTTTTTTTTTGTTAAAAAGTTTTTTATTTTTTACTTTTTAGTGTCAAAAAGTGACATTTACCTTAAAAGAATCACACGCCGTTACTCATTTTTATTAAACCGACTTTCTTACGCTGTCTGATATGTCAAAAAGTGACATTTACCTTAAAGAATCACACGCCGTTACTCACTTTTTTTAAAATCAACCGAACTACTGAATCGATTTTGATTCGGTTTATAAATGACTGAGTTATGAGGAAACAAACATAAAAAAAAAATACAACCGAATTGAGAATCACCTCCTTTTTTTGAAGTCGGTTAAAAATAGATAAAATTTCAGTGCCGTTTGGCTTTCACTTAGGATTTAGTGTCAGATATTTTCGAATGACAAATTTAGTTTTTGAATTATTTTTGTGAACTGAATCCAAACTTAATAATTTCGTGTTTTACCGTAATTTAATCTTCGATTTTTGTGTTCCCAAATGATACTTCTGCATACATAAAAAGATGAGCAAGTGTTCGTAATTTGTATGGTTATTATTACAACAGATGCGAGCACAACTGATTTTGAATTTAACCGAGTTATGCAATGGCGATAACATATTTTAATAATTATGCGGCTCTAACTTGGCATCAAGAAACTGAATTTAACCTTACAACATATTTTGGCAACACGAGAAGTTTGCTGGTATGTTTGGCAAATTAAATGCAGTTGCCCCTTTCACATCGCACTAAATCCACTGAACTCCATCCATAACTGGAATATCAGACAAGCTGACATTCGCGAAAAAATTTGCTCGCATTTGAACAATTCAATACGGTCGATATTCGCTTGATCCGGGGCTCTCGGACCTGCGCGTGTTGCGGTGTAAATATTTCGTTCGTCACCGCCAGCTACGATCGACAGTTTTACAACTGTCAAAATTTTAGTAGAAACAACAAAGGAAACCTAACCTATCCTCGTGTTCGTTGCGTGTTTGGCCATTTTCACGTTCAAGCGCAGGTCCGCGAGCCCTGGTGCAGATTTTAATTGTCACCAATCTGATAATGAACAGCATTCCAGTTCTGGGTGGAGTTCAGTGACTAAATCCTAGCGCAATCCTAGAGCAATAAGGATTCAAACGTTAAGTAATAAGAATAACTTTATAAATAAACTATTAAATTATAAATGTTTTAAGAAAACTTTTAATTAAAATTTATAAGTACCTTGTCTGTATTTTTAAAAAATCGCGTGTGCTCCGAAATTACACATCATCTGGTGCGATGTGAAAGGCCGTCTGTACATCTCATTTTAGATAAAAATTAGAAATAGATATTGCTGAACAATATGCTTATGCCGGGTTTATCGTACATTATTTAACACGCTGTTTTGTTAATACGAGCTGTTATTTCTATGGTTACTTCGTATGTTTTATGTGCTATCCGGTGTAAAAAATTAACAGCGATTAACAAAACAGCGTGTTAAATGTACGATAAGCCCGGAATTAGAGTAATAATAATTTTAAATTAGCATTTTAAAATAATAACTAATAAATTTTACTTTGTTTCAGGTACTGTTCCCGTTAATATGATTTATTTAATTTCTCTGAATGAAAACAACATCCCTTCTGACCGATTTAGCCAGGAAGGACGTGACAATAGTACATGGTATGTCCTGTCACTTTATAATTGGATTGTTCCATTTTTATGACATTTAGATAAATGTTACAATACTTAAAAACTCGAATGACAGTACCCATCAACCATATGTGCCGTGTATTTGTTAATTGTTGTACTTAAACGTACATATTACATATTATAAATAAATAAGCACCTCCAGAAATGATGTAAAACGTCTAGATTTTATGGCCCGATCTCGGTTTCGCTATTCGACCGACGCGACGTCAATAGTGTAAGTATATGCCATATAAGAACTAATAACTCATTTTTTATTGACTCAATTACAATATTAATTATAATAACATTTAGCCAATTCGAATTAATATCCCCCGGGGGGGACATTGGAATGTAATTGTTATCGCAATTGCATTCCAATGTTCTTTGGGAATTAGCGCTCCCAGGGACCCGAGCTCGTACCAGTCGGTTTGTGTATGCCGGCTGGCGGATTTTAATACACAAATATGTTATATTTTGTTGTGTTGAAGACGCTAATGACTTGAGTTGTCGACGCGTCTATAATCTACAATAAAAAATTAAATCGAATTAATACAAACAGATGATATCTGTAATTTCGTTTCCTTGTGGACCAACATTATAGGACGTATACAGGGTGCTGAATTGCTTTGCGGGTAATAGGGATTTAACCCGTAAAATCAAACTTTTGCGATTTCCTGCTTGCCTAATTATTTTAGGAAAAATATCTTCGAACCCAGAACTCCCGATTTCGCATCAGGAAAGTTTCCACTTACTACACAGTGCCCGACAGCGAACATTTAATCTTTCCTATATATAGCGACGATGTACCGCAAATCCAGTAACTGCGAGAGCTATTAATTTTATAACAACATTACCATGAATGCTGCCTTTCTCAAATGGCTGGGACTGCCTTATAGTCAAAATACACACGTGAGAAAGCTTCAAATACGGCATCTAATAATAATAAACAATGAAAAATAAACAATCAATATGATTAATTTCCCTAGACCGTAACTAAATACATAAAAATATCAGACGACATTATCGTCATGATATTATATAGAAGGCTATATAGGAAAAATGTAAATCCCGGCGGTGCATTTACATTTTTCCTATGTAGCCTTCTATATATAATATCATGGCGATAATGTCGTCTGATATTGTTATGTATTTAGTTACGGTCTAAGAAAATTAATCATATTGATTGTTTATTAAAATTAATTTTGCATGCTTTGTAACGGCAGAAATTTGATATGAAAATGTCAAAATTACCTCAAAAACAGATAGCGATAGCCATGGAACTTAAACAAAACGATGACGTTTTAGCTGCCAGAATAATTTCTAATCATTTTGTTCAAGTTCCATGGCTATCGCTATCTGTTTTTGAGGTAATTTTGACATTTTCATATCAAATTTCTGCCGTTACAAAGCATGCAAAATTAATTTTGTTTAATGATTTAGATGCAGAATTTTATGTTCTAAAACTTTTATTCGAAGATATTTTTCCTAAAATAATTAGGGAAGCCAGAAAATTCATAAACATTATTTTACATGTAAAATCCCTGTTACCCGCAAAAGCAATTCAGCACCCTGTATAGTGTAGGTATGTAGTGTACTATAATATTGTGATTTGTTTTGACCGCTGTGACGTATGTGTTTTCATTAGCATTGTACAGATGTGTTCTTCAAGCGGTTTTATGACATTTTCGTGACTTGTAGCACGATTGCCAACTTGAAATTTAAAGCACTATTAAAATATATTTTATTTTTAATTGGAAATGCGTTAGCAACAGCGATATATTTATAAACTTGATCTGTCTTTCAATCATTTTCAAACGTCTAACTGTATAGAGTATACCTAACTAAGAATGATTGAAAGATGCTTTTTTTATCAAAAAAATTGGTACAGTAATGTACAAATATATGACTCTGTGAGAATGAAATCTGACACTTGTACGACGCTTTTTTAAAATCAGGGACTCCCAGGCATAGACAATATTTACCTAATATTGTCCATGCCCGGGATTAATTTTGTAATACAAAATGTTATCTGTTATAATAATGTATATTCTCTGAATTAAAAAGTTGACTTGAGATTTTCGTTAACCCCCCTCCCTTTAAATGAGATTTGGTGAGATTTTCCCGGACACCTCCCCCCATTTTGAGCTCACGTAATTAATGGACGCCCCCCTAGTATAGATATACTTGAAGTATATAATGTACCTTTTCCGAATTCCGACGGGTTAAAATAGCGAATCTGCGAACAAAATCGACGTTCAAAGAAGCGATGCCGCAGGAAACAAGTATAATAATTATATAAACTTCTATTTTATTTATTTATTTATTGTAGATTATATAGACACGTCGACAACTTAGGTCATTAGCGACTTAAATACATTAAATAACAATTCTCTTAAAACTAAATGACATCACAAAACATCCATGAGCGAAGGTGGGATTCGAACCAACGACATTGTGATCCAAAGGCCGCTACGCTAACCGTTACACCACACTGTCCTCTATAAACTTCTATGTAATATGTTACAACTAGAGAGGAAATAGAAGGATCGCTTTGCGGTTGTTAACCATTTACATAGGCATTAAAACTGATTTTTTGATACCATTAAATTTAAAATGTGATTTATCAGATCGTTATTCGAGTGTTAATTATGTTTGTAGTAAAATTAAGAAAAATCGCAGGATAGTGGACAAAATATTGGATTTATTTAATTAAATGTACGACGTTTCGTCTATATATTTAGACTTTTTCAAGTACACAAAAATAACAATATTTATGAAAATTAATAATAATTTTCATAAATATTGTTATTTTTGTGTACTTGAAAAAGTCTAAATATATAGACGAAACGTCGTACATTTAATTAAATAAATCCAATATTTTGTCCACTATCCTGCGATTTTTCTTAATTTTATTATAATCACGATGGACACGATTTCTAATATAAATATGTCTGTAGTATTTGACGAATATTTTTGAACAGCTTTGAGTTATTTTATTTGTCAGTTATTTTAAATATTTTACTTAAATTTTATATGTCAAATCGTAATATGTTAAAATTGTTGCGGACTCTATTTTCTGATTAGACTATAATTTACTTTAAATTATATCTTTTATCTAAAAATAAAAATTACTCTCTAATAATTGCCAACACATTACGTTGATTATATTTTTATCAATGAACGAGTTTACTATAATATAGTTGATGGCGATTACAACTGTCTTAATTATTATAACATTACACGGATCATGTACGATCATAATATGTAAAGTAGTTACATACGGAATGAACCATAATAATTTTTTTTAAATAAAATTACAAAACCTGCTGCCGGAGATGCAATCTGAAAGGATTTTTATCTAGATCTAGGAATATTTCTGACGATAGGGATAAAAAGATATTTATGAAATATCTAGGGATTCTTTTTACATTTTTAACAACTGCTTAAGAATTTCATTGAGTTTGCGTCCTTTTCATTAATAATTTCACTTCGAAACTGCAATGATCTCGCAGATAACTGTGCCTGCTTGTTGTTCGAATTTTGGAATATTCTAATCGAGAGCGTTCGATACCCTTTTGCATATTTGAACAGTTGCGCTTTGCTTCAGATTTTCAAATCCAGATAGGTACACAGTAAGCAAAATTAAAACAATCAAAATTTTCAAATAAATCCGTTCAGTAGTTAGGTTGATTGAGCAATAAACATACAATTTTCTATTTTGTATTTTAGTAGGGATGTAGTTTTAATGTCGGTTGACTTGATAACAAGTAAGATGGGCCGGAATTTCGATGCAGGAATATCTACCCCTATATTAGACCGAAATTGTTAATGATTGTCCAGAATGCAGGATTTTTTTTAACCTGTGGGTCGCAAAGTCTTGCTCGGGGGGTCTCGATCGCAAGCCAGGTAAAAGGAAAAAGCAAGGGTTTGTCCTACACTGCAATAAAAATACAACAATGTCAGTGAGAAGGCTGTGCCTGTTTATTTTTTAATAATTTGAGGAATCATGGTTCTGTTTTTGAGACGCATTTTTCATGATCAGTATAGTCTCTATTTATTTATTTATTGTAAATTATAGACGCGTCGACAGCTTAGGTCATTATAGCGTCTTGATTACAAATAACAATTAACTTAAAACTAAATGACATCACAAAACATTCATGAGCGGAGGCGGGATTCGAACCCACGACAGTCTGATCCAGAGGCCGCGACGCTAACCACTGGACCACACTGTCCTCCAGTATAGTCTCATGAATAGAAAGAAAATTAGATACGTCGTCTTTGAAATCACTGGCATAGTTTTTTTTTACGGTTTTTATTGGAAGTTATTGTAATGGGTCCGAAAATCAAAATCGAAATGTATAACAAATTTTTATGTTTCAAAATCATTATACTATTTTTAGAAAGATGTCTGTGTGTGTGTACGTATGTACGTACGTACGTGTCCATTTCTTTCTAAGACGAAATCTCGAGAATGAATAATGATATCGACTACGTTAGGGTGCCAATCGACGCGTATTAACGTAAATATGATCTGAAAGAAATTTTTTCAAAATCGGTTCAGCCGTTCTTTTTTCTGAACCAAATAGACTCCAAAAAAGTAGATTTTACACAATATCTCGCGAATAAAAAATTATATCGACTTCGTAAGGGTGTCAATCGAGGCGTGTTAACGTCATTTTGATCCGATATAAATTTTATAAAAATCGGTTCAGCCTTTTTTTTTTTTAATTACTGTTAAAAATAAATAATAATTATGTTTTAATGATTAAAATGATTACTTTTCTGTGTAACATCTAATTTAATTATTATTATTAAATATTTATCAAACTGGGAAGTTCGTCGTGTGGACTTCAAGGGTCGCACTTTAGTCCTAATAAACGAGCCACCTCACGGCTTGTTTTACTTGTAAATAGGGGTCGCGTATTTAAGAAGATTGAAATACACTGCTTTAATGGAACCTAGAGTGCCGCTGGACTGACTTGCGAGCACGTTAGCACTGCACTGGACTGGACTGAAATCGCCGGTGTATGAACCACGGAATACATAAAAGTAGAGAACGACAAGCTCCGTTATAAGTTTTGAACACGCTTTGCGCCATCTCTGTTCACCCGGGAACCCTATTAAGTGAGGACACAAACCGTTCATATATATATATAATATATAGGGTTAATATATATATATATGGTTAATATATATATAGGGTTAATATATATATTAATATATGTGTGTGTTAATTATTTGAATATAAAACTAATTGTAACCATTTATCTAATTTGAATCGAAATGCGCTCTATTTTAAGAAATGCGAGTGACGCATTTCTCCTGTGGCAATAAATTCAAACTGATAAATAAATTACAATTACTTTTAAGTATTCCGTGATTAAATAAGTAAAATGAGAATTTTAATGAAAAAACGTGTTTATTGTATTTTGCAGCTCGATATGACTTTTTTATTTGCTTAGTAACTAGGTATACAAAAATAATAATAATATTCAATAATTGTTTCTTGGTCATTGGCACAACTTTTCAAGTCTCCATTGTTCTACTAGCTGGACATACAGTAGGCAATGCTTTTGGGACTAATAGTCGTTTTGGTGGCGTGTTTTTTCTTAAATACTGCCTTTTCAAATGATCCGAACATATTCGTACATTATTTGAAGGTCCCTCGTACTCAGCAAACTCTATCCATTTTTGGCGTCTATATAATAAATTTATATATCAATTTATTACATTTATATTATCACGTCTCATTTTTATATACTTAAATAAGAAAAGAAATGGCACATCACCAGATATATTGAGTATAAATAATTATGAATTGTACAAAATGATCATTAACCAACATATAATTTTGAAGGATAATAATTTATTTAAGTAAACATTGGTTATTTATAACAAAAACAGCAATATTAAGCAAGGCGTAATGAGAATGACGAATGTTAAGTTAAATTTTCAAGTAAATTTTCGAAGTTTAGTAAAACGGGATCTAATTCTAACCTTACTATACCTAATATATTTAAAGTATAATTTACTTACATTAAATCACCATTTGGCTATAAAAAGAATGATCTGTATCTTTTTCTGATTTTCTATTGCGTCCTTTCACATTGCACCGAACCATTTTTTTATTAATAACAAATATATTTTTATCAAAAACCGTATCTTCTAACACAGCTGGTGTCAACGGAATAACGAAACTACCGACATCACATGACACATCAAATTTAAATTTTCACCGGTAGACAGGTGCAGTTGTCAAAAATGATATCTATACTACCAGCTATGTAGTTTAAAAATGAAGTATTGTAACAGCGCCATCTCTGTTCACAATATAGCATAAAATTGTAATCAACCAGTTGACGTCATAAGGCTGGCGGGCCCTGGTATGAACCCAGTAGCAAGTCAACGCTGAACTAGGTTGCTGTACTGGGCTCGTGCAATCCCTACATACAATGTAAATGTAGACTTACAAAGCTGCACTGCGATCAATGTTTTTAGTTTATGGCTCAATTTGTATATTCCAGAGATGGGGCACGGCAGAACATTAGAATAATATGTTATGTGTGTTTGAGTTTAGAAATCGCGATAAAGAAACCAGCCCGCCAACGCTCTCGAACGTCCGACCAACTGAGCAGAGCAAGTTGGCTGTCGGTGAGGCGCGCGCTTGGCCTATTTTATATGGCTAATGTGGGCGAAAAAACAATTGTTTCATGTTGCTTTCACGATAGCCGAATGCTCATTACATTACATTCTACAATAATATACTGCATGTAATGTGTATCACGATCATTCTGCGTATACAGGCTGTTCTATGACAGGTGTACTCGAGAAAAAGGAAATCTTATAGAATAGAATAGAACAAAATATTTTATTTTCTGTTTTGTACAAGGTAAGTACATAGAAATTGTCAAGAAAAAAAGTTACAATTTACAGGAAATCTTAGACGCTAATGACCTCAGTTGTCGAGCGTCTATAATTTACAATTCATTTACATGAAATCATTAATATTGTAGTGACATTGATCACACAGCATATCTTTTATTTTTTTTTTTTGAAAGCACCAAGCGGCTGGTTTTATATTTCTGTCTTTTGCGGTCTTTTTTGTTGTGAGTTTAAATCTAAGCTTTTGAAATGAAACTTCTTATGTGGTGCCACTGCCTTGACGATTTGAAGGGTAAAATGCTAGCTCGATGTTTGAATATGAAATAATAAAACAAATCTAAAGCCGGCTCCAGACAACAGTGTTGACATTTGGGTAATTGCCATGCCGTGTGGATAATTTTCATTTGGCCAATATTTATTCATTCACCAACGTTGGCATTGGAAAACATCGCTTCGAGGGCGGTTTTTTGAATACACATCAATAGGATTGGCCAATGCAGGTCTCGACTTGCAAATATGACTTTGTTTTCTTCCAGACGACTGGACAGTTTTCACTACACGATTGTTTGTCAGAGTCAGCATGTGTATATTATTGTGATTTATGAGTTGCATGATGAACTGGTCTGCACAAGAAAATAGAACTTATTACCTCTGAAGCACTTGCAATAATTGCGTCATCTTCGCTAGCCATCCATTTTGTTTAGTGTTTATGTATATATTCGCTAAACATTGGGTGTACTAGCTTGGTCAACGCTGGCCAAACAGAAATCAATTCGTGTGAATACTGGACATATTCAAATGATCACACATGCCTAACCATAGTATCATGATGCCTAACCATGCCCATTGCCCAACATTGGTCGCAAATTCATTCTCCAACATTGTCACACGTTGGCCATGTTGTCTGGAGCCGGCTTTGGTAGCAAACTTAAATTCAGTTAACCTATTTATCTAAAATTTCCTTAAACATTGTCAAGTGTATAGGCTTGTTTATATGACGTTTTCAGTGGCTCGTTCTGGTTCCCAAAATCTAAAAATTGGTGAAAGTATCAATTGAATTTTCACTTTTTAGTATTTTTAGTATTTTAACATTGGAAATGTTTATGTTCGTATATGGGGGCAGAGTTACGAGTTTTCGTTCAAGGCCAAAAAACAACGGTGTCGCGATCAAGTGAGGAGCAATCATGCAAAATTGAACAAGTGCAATTTTTTCGAAATGTGTTTTATACCATGTCTAGTTAATAGAGAGGTATTTGCGACGATCTGCGGTGTTATTTTTGAGCAAATGTTAATAAATACTGTAGAAAAATCCATTTAAAAGTTAAGTAATCAAGCAAAAGTGAACGCGTATATAACAGAAGAATAATAGGGTTATTCCTGACAAAACTAAACAGTGCATTGATAAATATTGTGTGTATAATAAACAGTTAATTATGTTTCATATATGCTGTTATCATTTCCAATGTCCTCGATGGTTGCAAGGATTGCAAAATCTGTGAATTTTTAATAATAACAAATTGAAAATATAAATGGGCCTAACCGTAGCGTTTGTGGTCTTGAAAGTGTCGTTTTTTGGTCTTCCGTATGGTAATATCGGCTCCGGTATGGGATTATCTTAATTAACACCCTTATCTTAGAGTTATATTTATAGTTTCAAAGTAACGTTTTATTACCTTGTTGAATATCTTTTTATTTGTTTCTTAGATGAGATAAAACTCTTTATTTATTTATTTGTTTGTCGTGTTTTTTCCATCTTTTTGCTAATCAATATAATAATATGTTCTAAATATAAATTTATGTGTACAACTTTTATCTAAATATATAATCATTTGTGTTGGCGGGATTTTTTTAAATTATTTGTTTATTATAGGCGTGACCGGCGATTCCAAAACTGAAATAAATTATTCCATAAAAAATGTTTATTATGCAACGTAAATAGCTGAAACATAGTCATAAAATAATAAAAACAATTAAGACGGAAGGAAAGTTCATGGGGATAAGTATTAAGAGACAAAACAAAATAAAAAAATGGATATGTCTGTATCGCGGGTACAGACAGATGACGTGAATACCGTTAATCACAAATAATTGTATATTTGTTATCATGGAAAGAAGTAAATCTACTTTTATTTATCTTATAAAATCACATGTAAAAAAATAAAATACTTATTTAAAGCCTTCGGGATTCGAACCCGGGCTTGGCGTTTATATACCTACCTGAGGCTTGAGAATAGCCGAGAGTGTAGCGGCGCTGTTGTTTACATGGCGTTGCTATGGTTCCTCTATATTACAAGTCCCCAGTTCCCGAGTTCTAGCCCGAGAGCTGGTAAAAGTGTCAATTGGATTTTCAATTTATTTAAAAAAAAATAAATAATGAATTGAAAATATGAATGGGTGCTAGGCCCAAATAACCTTAGCTGTTGGTGGTCTTTAAAATACAATTACAATACAATTATACCTACCTGTCTGGTACTTTTCGATACGACCACCTGGCTTACTGCGTTAAGAGACCTTAACATAGATATACGTGTTGTGTTTTGATTCAAATGTTAACTATGTACTTCCGACTATTTCCGTTACATCTTATATTTCTAGAATGCCGCCCCAGTATGAGACATTAAACTCTATTACTAACAGTAACTCGCGACTTCGCTCGGCCTCGAGTTGTACTTAACAGAATAATTCTGCTGCACTTCCTGAGGCCCTATAACGAAATGATTTGTACCCTAATTTAAGATCGGGTTTAGATTTTTTGCGTCAAAATTAATGCGGTCCTTTCTTAACGCGAACCAAAGACTAAGTTATAAAATAAAATTCTCATAATTGGAAACACAACACTTTTTATTCAAATTATTATATCTTTTAATTCCCGCTGAAACCGAATACTGCCGGTATTCAAATTAATCTCCTCCCCCAATATTTTGAATTACGTGATGTCTGGGTTCATTGTTTTTGATAACGACGCCATCTAAGTAATTAGTATAAAGATTTTATCATTATAATAAATGAATAACCTATATACATAATAATATGTAGTATCAAATAAAAATATTTAAGTCATATAATAAAATGAGATCATTCCTATTTTAATATATATTATATGGATTTCTATATTTGATTTCAATACATTCCACGTGTTTATAATATGTGGGAACTGCGACAGGTAATGCGATGCAGATTTGCAAAACAATTTACATTTTTTATGACTTAATAAAATATGCATGCATACCTACGATATTGGATTAAGAACTCATGACTCCTATTGGTTAAGCACTTTAAATACAAACGATTTTCATCCCCTTATGGGACTTAACTGTCCTGGTTGATCTACAAAATGTCCCGGTGTATAAAAATATTAGGGTTTTATTATTTTAACTATACCTACTAAAGAACACAATCGCCTTCAAATACAAACAGTCGAAAGTATAATTTAAACAAAATTCAATTTTAAGATGACGTGTTCAGAATTTCATAAGTATGTTATGGGTAAACCTGATCTGCTAAAGAAGGTAAAGATATCTGAAAAATATAATTAGTGTTTGATTTGGACTATATTATTGACTAATTTAAGGCTTAAAATTTAAGCTGATTTATATAAGCGATGAAGGCTAATAAAGTTGAATTGGTAACCAATACTATTTTTTTATTTTTTACTAGGATATTTTCAAGTTATCGCTAGGTATCCCGGTCAGTAATTAGACTATTATGGCGACCCTACCACACCATATTCACATAACAGTGCTATATTTAAGGAAAGAACAGATTCTACTTCCAGGCACTGTGGAGTAATTGGTAACCCATCTAACCGGAAATTGGAAGTTTCTGGTTCAAATCCCGACAGTGGCATTTGATTTTTTCTTATAGATATAGCCTTTCGGCGATTTAGGGTTTAAAGCGTTTAGGGTTATGGTAATAAAGTTTCACTTGTACCCTGGTTTCATAAAACCGCATCGTTAAAGTTTTTGTATAAGAGATATTTTGGATCCTTCAACTAACTTGAAGACATCGTCTTCAATGACATTTTTCTCAGCTAATCTCAGGATCGCCCCCTGTCTATTTCATAGCAGATACATGCATAAGAGATACAGTGCAGTGAAATTTCTTTCCTAAAAAATAGTCGTTATTTTCGTCATTGTTAAACTGGAGTAACGAGGCGTGGTTTCTAAGGTATGTGGTTAGTAATAAAAATTCAAAAGTTGATCCGCGGTGCCATAACTGTTGATTATAATGACACGTTTGGCGCCATTGTAACAACTAAAAAAATATTCTCTTAGCATTTTATTGTATGTACGCCGCATCGTATTGTTCCTTAAGTTAGGTGTAAAGTGGCATTTTAAAAGTTAGACATAACTTGTTTAGTTCAAAAGAAGTGTACTTATGCATGTGCTTTGTGTCCTTCAGTGGTACTCAATCGGTGGGGTCGTGACATACCGTTGACGCAAAGATCAATCTATCGACGTTACCATTCTTTTTAGAGACTTCAGCGAGGATTACAGGTACAATGGGGAGTTTATAAGTCTGCTATAGAATATAGATATTGTAATTAGTTAGTTTTCCTTATACTATATAGTTGTAACGGTTACAAGGGTTAAGATAAGATTGTGATTTGTGTCAGTACCGACATTAAGACCTGACAGGTGTTTCCATTTTTAGTCAGTTGAAAAAATTGATTCTGTAGGACAGCTGCTTCCAAATTTTCAAATTTTTTTGCTCGCAGTTAGATAGCCCATGAATAGGGTCTATAAGCCCTATGCGGGAATTTAATATTTTTGAACAGGGCATTCAAAATTTTAGTATTAGTGATTTTAACAGTGGGACAGAATATGCTTCACTTGTTTCGGCAGAATTTCGATTTTTTAACCACAAATTCATAATTGTAGGTATATTCTTTTTTAAATTAATTTCTATTTTTACTTGTCTCGCAATTCGCTATCCGAAATCCGGGATCGAACCGGGTACCTTAGATCTTCAGTCGAACACTCCACAAACTGAGTCAGTTGAACGAAGCTTAACATTATCGTTTAAACGGCTTACTTGGTATACAGCTCTATACCTATAGTAATGATTACACGTAGTCATTTGTAATTTCATAGCGTTTTGAGTGCAACATCTGCGGCAAAAAACTATATGGACATTTTTATGACATTACTGGTAATTAGCAAATTTAAATATTACTTAGAACTTATAAGGTTTATAACGGACATTAAAATAATACAAAAAGGTACTCAAGCTGAAATACAGTGAAACATCTATTAAACGAGCACCAGTGGAACTGGAAAATTTGTCCGTTTAAGAGAGGTTTCTTTTAAACGGATATCTATAGTATAAGTGACTATTTCATAGACGTTTCCCGATGGTCTGAAGCCTTCTACACGAAAAATCTGAGACAGCCTTTTATCTAGAAATACTCAGTATGGCTATTACGAAATTTCCTGACAATTTCATGTCTTTTCCAGGTTTACTAGACATTTTGCTATTATAGCAAGGTGTCTAGTAGTCCAGGACATCTAGAAAACCTGGAAAAGACATGAAATTGTCAGGAAATGTCGTAACTTTTCTGGAATTTCGAAATATTTTATATATCAATAATTATTTTATGATATAAGTGTAGATTAAAAATTTTCGTAATTTTTCAATAATTACTTATACAATCGATAACCTTCGTCAATAAGAATAAGCTATTCGTCTTGTTCATCTTTATCGAACTCATATGATCCGTAAACAATTGTTTTTTTTCATAAAAATCTAAAATAATTGTACTAAAATTTAAAATCAATAAAAAGTCAATAAAAAAAATTCTTTGAACTGATCAATGATGACTATTACTTTCGCCCCACTATTGCATTTACCCCGAAAAACCTTATATTAAGAAAAATATTTTGGAAAATTTTATCCCGAGGCTGGAAAATTCAAAAGAGTACCAAAATTTATGCGTCTATCATCGAAGTCACAATAATTTATCTGCGCCACTAAGGGCAAAGACAGACATGGCGGTTTTAACCGAAGCATTTACCGAGTCGGTTTCCAAGTCGATAGGTCATTAAATATATCATAATAGTGTAAAACACGCAGCTGTTTCAAAACCGCCGCACGAAACGCACCGAACGGCACAGCTGTGTGTGTTTTACACTATATTATGCTATATTAAAAGACCTATCGACTTGGAAACCGACTCGGTAAACGCTTCGGTTAAAACCGCCGTGTCTGTCTTTGCCCTAAATGAAACTGTACCTAGTTTAGAATCTGGGGACTGGAACTTGTGGATACAAGCCATGGAAATTAACACCATATTATATTAAGCAACGATATTCCTACGAACTCTACGCAACCTTAATTTCCTTTTTAATTTGTTTTTAGTCATCGCACGCAGTAGATCTTTCGACGTTAAACTCAGTTTTCAGATTTTTTATTAGACAGTAAGGAATTTTTTTTAAAGATCATAAAATATTTATTACCATTGAAAAGCGAAACTCGATTTTTAATTTTTAAATTACCAAGCAAATATAAATAAAAAAAGTGTAATAATGTACAGAGATGATGAGATGATGGAACTAAGCACTAAGCGGCGGCGAGTACTGTTGCCAGTTGAAAACAAGGAGGATAGAATACTCTGGGAGAGATCTCTATTGTCGTATATGTAATGACTCCCTAACTGTGCGTCGCGACGCCTGGGATAAAATATTTTTTTGAAAAAATTGAAATTGTTTATTTAAAAAATAAAAAAATAAATCAGCCATTTTAGGATGGCTTTTTGTACAAGTGGTACAAATATAATTAATTTGAAGCAATCAGAAATTTTGAAATTTGGCCAAAAAAGGTTGTTATTAATGTCTCAAAAAATTGTAAACAACGGAATTTTTTAGATCTTTTTCAAAATCATACTTACAGGGAAAAAATGGGCTAATTATTAAGCAGAAAAAAAAAATTTTTCATTTTGGAAGCTGTTCTAAGATTTTTTTAAATTTGAACCAAGAGTGCTTTCTTCTGTCTTTAGGTAGTTGTCGTGCTATGGGCATAGTGTCAGAAAATTCTAAGTTTTCGTATACTCATTAAGGATACTATAATATAAATACCATTAAAATTTGAAGTTGACTGACCATCTCTAACTCGAGATAAACTTAATTAAAGTTTGGATAATTAACACGGAGAGCATAGGAAAGGTTGTGTTTTTGACAAGTTTTTTAATTAAAAAAAAAAAAGTAACAGTCAGAAATTTTCAAAAAACTAACTGTCCATTGATGTTTTTGTTCTGAGTTTAAAAAAGAAAATCCAAAAATTATTGACCTTTTTATTGTTGAGATATAATAGCGCAAAGTTCAACAATTTATGAGAAAAGATTGACATTTTTATATTATCCAAGCGAACAAACTAAGTGAAATATGTGTAACTGTGAACAACAGTTTAGGTACAATCTCAACAAAATTTTTTACATTTAACACTATACTTATTTATTGTTTTACAGCGTATTATGAACGAAACTTTTGAATGTTATTATCACAAGACAACTACTTTAACCATCGACACACTCCTGATATAAGTACCAAAATGTCATTGAAGAAAAAATAAATACCTACCTGATGAAAAAAATGAAAATATCTCGCGATTTAAGAAACGCTATTGTAGAAAAAAACTGGACTTTTGTGGAAGTGTTTCCATTTTCATGGAAAATTTCCAGTGGAAGGCAGACAGGTGTTTCTCCCTACTTTATAAACTCCTAGACTAAAAAACTGGGATGATCATCAATAAGAATGCGTTATGGTCGTTACTTGTTATGTTGATTGTGCCCCGGGACCATAGAGAGAAGACTGTTAACCCTTGTTCAGAATGACTTATATTGCCGGACGACTCGGTAGGCGGACTCAGAAAATATGACAATTTTTTGCAGTAAAAAGACAACTTGCATGGTATTTCTGAATGAAATCTTATATCTCCATGAATAAACAGATGATAAGAGTTGAGACTGAGATTTTTAAAAATCGGTGGTGACATTAATATCTATCGTTTTTTTAAGGTTACGTACTTTCGAACTGAGCCTACGATGTCTGTTCGTCTGTCACAAAGCTCTATATCTCACAAACGATAAGAGGTTATAGCTAATTGAAATTTTCACAGATAGTATGTTGTTGTGGCATGATTCTTAGCAAGTATAATAATTATAATTAAATAATCAATTAACATTAACAAATTAATGTGTTTATATTTTTCCACGATACTGACTCCAGCTCGTACTTCTATACTGTACTATAGGTATAGAGCTGTACCAAGTAAGCCATTTGAACGATGATGTTAAGCTTCGTTCGACTGACTCAGTTTGTGGAGTGTTCGACTGAAGATCTAAGGTACCCGGTTCGATCCTGGATTTCGGATAGCAAAATTTTTGTTGTTTTTTTATCCATGATCAAATATAGTTTTTTTACTTTAAAAAATAATTTAATTTTTGGTACGGACAAATTTTGAAACACTAAACAGAACAAAATAAAATATAAGTAAAAAAAACTTTTTAAAAACAATCTTAAATAAATATGCCCCTACCTAACTCCTTATTTTTATTATTGTACGGAACCCTTGATGCGCGAGTTTTACTCGCACTTGGCCGGGTTTTTTATGGTTCGTCCGTTCGATCTCATCCCCCCTCTTGTCTCCGAAACTACTGAGCCTAAAATTTTGAAAAAATAGAGAATATAGGGCCTCTGCACTCATAGTTTAGGTACTGAAAAACCTAAACGAGTTATTACTCTTTATATGCTTAGGTACTCATTAATACCTACTTTACATGTTTGTAGTTTGTTTTCATACAAAAGAGAAGTGGCGTCATATCTTAAGGTACGTGCAGTACGCAGCTGGGATTCTAGATGGTAGCATGTATGGTGGATGGTGGCTGAAATTATAAGCGCGTATAGGTTTGCACAACGAAGCTTTGATACTCTAGCATTGATACAAGCTTAAATCGCGTTTGAAATGTCAGATAGCGAAGACGAATATTTGTGTTCTTCTGCTACAAAGTGGTATATTTTAAATACAAATTTGGGTAGGAGCTATCATGTCCACCCTATTAATAGAAAACGATCTAGATATGGCGAATTTCATCATTTATACCAAGAATTAAAATTTTACCCAAACCGGTTTTTTGAATATTTACGTATGGAACCTAACACTTTTAAATACGTCTTAGAAAAAACTCAAAACAAATTAAATAAAAACTGGCAAAATTTCATTTATTAAACTAGTCACATCCATTGCGAAACTTGTAACGGCCATTTGACAGTTGTCACACGTTGATTGTAATAGTCAGCGCGCTGAAAGAATGGTGAGATACATTCTTGAATCTACCAGCTCTTGTAACAGCGCTTATACCTGCTACACTCACTGCTTCGTTGTGTACGCTCGCATATATAACAATGCATTAATTTAAACAAGCCCTGCTATGATCTACGCTACCATCTAGAATCCCAGCTCCATACTGCACGTACCTTTATACGTGTTGATTGAATCAAGGCATATATAAATGGTGGCGTCTTCTATATACTATATTATTTATAACTGTCAACCGTGAGGTTCAAGTTTAACTGTGCTTTCATAGACGCAGCTTACACTAAGTAAAAGGTTCGGAACACTCGTGGTGCGAGTTCTACACGCACTTCGCCGGTTTTTTTTTAGTCCATCCAGCTGTGTCGTAAAAGTGTAGGTATAGAGTTTCATACGTTGTCTTTATTTTAACTTCTCGGGCTCCGTGTCGAGAACCGCGTAATAAAATCTGCTGTTTGCACCGTTTATTTGCATTTTGATATTTAAGTGAAGATAGCGCGACGATCAATCATCAGTAAAAGTGGAACTGACTTGTTACTTACATCGTTTTCCTGATAATAATATCTAATTCTTTTACAGTTGAGCCAACTTAAATAACTGCAGATATAACCTACTGCAGATTACTTCAAATCAGTTTATTTTATAAAGTTTCTTGTTCTTTTGCCAACAAAAAGGACGTTTTTTAATCGACTTCAAAAAAGGAGGAGGTTCTATAATATTTGGCACCTATGTTTTTAACACGCTTATATTAACTTCACCTGTATGTTTGCGTGCTTGCGTGCTTGCTTGCTTGCTTGCTTGCTTGTTTGTCAGTTTGTAACCGACTTCTTTGAACTTGATTTTGACCAACTTTGAATGGTCAGATTTAGTTTAAACTTTGTCGACTTATCAAGGACCGACGACAATACAATAATTCAATAAGTTTGTCCCATTATCCTGACCAGGATCTCAAGGACTAAAAAAAAACAGCAAAAAACTTCAGATTGAACTGAAACTTTGCACACTTATCAAGGACCGATTACAATACAATAATTCCATAAGTTTGTCCCATTATCCTGACCAGGATCTCCAGGACAAAAAAGCAAAAATAAATTATAATTTAAAAAAACTAAAAAACACGCTTTAATGAACTAAAAAGTAAAACATAATTAATTTTATTGTAAAAAAGCGTGGGGTAGTATGAAAATATGATACAAAGCACCCCACGCTTTTTTTTACAATAAAATTAATTATTTTTTACTTTTTAGTTCATTAAAGCGTGTTTTTTAGTTTTTTTAAATTATAATTTATTTTATGTATGAATGTATATGTTCACACCGATTTCTCCTGTATTTGTGAACCGATTTTAATGATTATTGTTTTATTTAATAGGGCATCCCTTCGGGGTGGTCTCATATAAATTTTATTTAAATCGGTTCCATAGTTCGACAGGTTTTATTAAAAAGTGAATAACGGAGTGTAATGCCGTTAAGGTAAAAGTCAGTTTTAATAGTTATTTAGTAATCAAATATCAAGACAGAAGTCGGTTAATAATGTGCAAAATACGTATTGTAACGCCACTAAAAATAAAAAATAAAACCTTCCAAAAAGCCACTAAAAAGAGGAAAATAATAAAATTTTGAGGTCGGCGCCAATTTAATAAAATATGAAGTCGGTTAAAAAGTAGATGTTAATTAAATTGGCGCCATTCTCAAAATTTTATTATTTTCCTCTTTTTAGTGGCTTTTTGAAGGAGGTTTTTTTTTTGTTAAAAAGTTTTTTTTTCCAAGTGTGCAAGCTTTCACGGCCGGCATTGTTCAAGTCTCCGGGCTTGTAGGCCGTGGTCCGGACCACGGCCTACAAGCCCGGAAACCATGAAGACTTGGAAGTTTTTTTTTTGTTTAATATCTCTGCGTTGGTGAACCACTGATCTCTAATATATGGACTGTGAATGGCGACCATTGTGTAAACCCAACTTATGCAGCACTATATTGATACTAGACTTTTATAGCGAGCTAATTGGTGCCATTTTAACATATACCCATCGCCGTATTGATGCGGACATTTAAACACTAGAGTATAGTCATCAAGCACCAGAGGATTCCCGAAGAACCATGAAGTATCTTTCGCATGTTAGAAGATTCAAAAGTAAAAAAATGAAAAAATAATAAAAGAAAATTGATACGACATTTAATTAAAAGTACACTTGTCATTTAAACGCGTGTTGTGGAGACGTTTATAGGATTGGCCGACATTTTTTAAACCGTTGTAGTTAAAAATATCTTAAAAAAGTATACTGTTAGCTTTACTAATAATTCAAATTTTCCGTTAAAGTTGTCACCCAAAATTCTCCCATCCTTCAGTACATAAAAAACTAAATAGGAGTACGTGAAATAAAAATTAACCGCTGCTCCAGTTGATTTTTATTAAGAATTGGTTCGTAATTTAAAAAAATTTCTTTCTGTGGTTTAATTCAGTTTTGTGAGACAGTTTTTTTTCAAATGCACATTTTTAATCTGTTTTATTATTACAAAAAAAAAGGTAATTTCGTGAGCGTTTTCTTGCACGCAAACTTAAAGCTCAGGTTTTTCGTGCGAGACGTTTAAAAATTGCGAAATAGTCGACGATTATCGTAATTATTTTAGTATATCTACTTGCATTAGTTTTTTAGACAAGTCATAATTATTGTGCATTCAGAAAATACTGTTATTATACAGAGTGTTTTTAGGGTTCCGTACCTCAAAATGAAAAAACGGAACCCTTATGGGATCACTTTGTTGTCCGTCTGTCTGCCCGTCAAAACCCTTTTTACCCGACTGCGAAGCAATGGAGTGGTAATGTGTTTAACAGTCTATGTATGTATGTTGTATGTTCCTTTGAAGCACTATACAGACCAAACGCCTGGGCCGATTTTTATGATTCACACGTCAATCGATTCCCCTTAGTCCGGCGAGTGCCACTAAAGACATGACGTTAGTGAAAATTCAATATGGCGACTACAGGACGCCATATTGTGAAAATGAAAAAAATGAAAGTCAAGTGGGGTATCGTTGAATAGGTATTTAAAAATCATTTTTAGTTTTCCCTCAACATTTTTCGATTCGACTGACCGTTTAGGATCTATATCGATTTATTTTAACTAAAAACATTTGAATTAAAAAATTTATTAAAAAACAAAAAACCCGACTGCGTAAAAATCGAACTTAAAAGATGGAAACAAGATCAAATGATAACATGCAGTCGGAGGTATTTCTGTTCAATTTGTTACTACTATGCCTCCGACTGCATGTTATCATTTGATCTTGTTTCCATCTTTTAAGTTCGATTTTTACGCAGTCGAGTTTTTTGTTTTTTAATAAATTTTTTCTCAGGAACGGCTAGAGGTATATCAAGTTGAAATTAATATCAAATACTTTTTTAATGAGGAAAACCCATAGGATTTCAATTACTTATATTAGGCTTATAAATATAATATAACGAATAAAAAATGGTATTTTTCGATGATTTTCGAGCATTTTAGGTCAAACTAAAAATAATATGTAATACCTATAGGTATCTATTAAAGAGATAAATTTGGGATGGCTATCACATTTGCTTATACAAACAACAATAATAATTACTTCTTCGATAATGCTTTACAGATAACACAGAATTATTAGATATCCATTAATTCCCACGCCTTCCCTCCTATTTAATATTTGGGATGCGTTTATAACAAGGTAAAGCGTTCAGAGGAAGACACTAAAATAATAATAATTTCCATTTCTCGACATTAATAATTAATTACTAAAAAAATAAAATAACTCCAAAGCAAGAACATTAGAAAGTAAAAAATAAAATTATTTTTTTTGAAAAAAAAAAATTAAAACCGTCGTCAAAAAATACTCTAGGAAATAAATAATAATTCCTAATGAATTCTGTTACTACCTAACAGTTTATACCCTTAGTTTTACAATCGCCTTCCCTACCTACATTTAATTTGAAGTCGGCGCAAATATAATTGCGCCTATTTCTAATTTTTTCTTTGTAGGGCATTTTTAAGGTGATTCCTAAAAAAATAATATTGATAGGTTATAGAATTAATTCGTGACAAGGTTAAAACATAGTTAAGCGTTTATTCTGAACGCCACCCCGTGAATACATAAATCCCCACATGTCCATATGGACGTATTTATGTAAAGCAAGGTAAGAATATCCTTGATATTAGAATCCACTAAACGATTTTGCCCGAAGCGTTCGATACGAACGCAGCGTGGCGTGAGTTAGAGATACCTTGTTTAGGAGACTTGCGAGTGGCACGTCAGCCTATAGAAATTATATCGCCTTTAACATGGATGCATACTGGGTGTTCAACAATATTTATTATCACTATGCATTATAAATCACCTTCAATTTTATTAATACTGATAATAATAAACATACATATAAAATAATTTTTAAAATGCTGGAACTCTTAATTAAATATTTTTGCCATACCCATACTCCCTGCCCTCATGTCACATTTTGAATAAACGACCCCAAAAGGTCGATTTATATTATCCGATCAGACACGGCGCGGGAATGTAGCGTTTCCGGCAAGACAAACATTTTTAAATACAGTTCAAATACGAGTATTGATACGTGTCTCAACGGACGGGATCCGCTAAATCTAAATATTCACATTTGAAATGCATGTAAAAATGTTTGTCTTACCGGAAATGCAACGTTCCTGCGGCGTATCTGACCGGATAATATAAATCGACCTTAACTCGTTCTTTCACAAAGTTAAAGCATATCAGTTAAACCACTTATTAGCTTCTACTGACAGCGAAAAAGAATACTTTAATAAATAAAACACACAAAACTGGCTATAGCTGTCCAACTTTATTTTTAATATTACGTTTCGGTCTGCTTGAAAAGGGTCTCTTATAACAGAAAACGTATAGTATTAAAAATAAAGTTGGACAGCTATAGCCAGTTTTGTGTGTTTTATTGATATCAGTTAAAACTGGCAAAAATAATTGGGGAGGAACTTATTAAAATGGTGTCTTTAAGTTAAAAAAACTATGAACATTTCATTCTTCCAGCTTTTATTCGTAACAGTGTGAGAACCATGGCTACATAGGGCAAAATGGCATTTAAAACATTTCATAAAGTATAAAATATCTTCTTCAAGAAAACTCCACGATGGCATATAATATGTAAATAGTTATCTCGTTAAAAAATACATTTTTTGCTGCAGGCCCATAATTGCATAAAACATAGGCACCTAGTACATGCCTATTGCTACCAGAAAATGGTCGTAAAACTTTAAAAGCTAGGACACAGTTGAAACATGCTATCAAGGCTTCATACACCTAGGGTTACCATTTCGAAATTTGAAAAGTCCTGACAAAAAGCCGGACATTTAAAAAAAAATCCGGACATTTTAGATTGATTTAATACTTATGTTTTATTTTTAAGTTATTTAATGCGAAAATTAAACATTCATTCAAAATTTTTTGATCTAAGTCAGAAATACGGACAAACTATAAAAAGCCGGACTGAAGACCGAAAGTCTAGACAAATTCGGACGGATGGTAACCCTACATTTACACCAGATAGCGCTTTTTAAAACACCCAATGGATAAAACATTATGTAACTAAAGTGTTTGGGATAATTATTGTTATAAATATCGTACTCATTTACCTAAATATATATGTATTTATGTGTGTAGGTAGGCAACTAAAGCTAGTTAACTTTTACATAATATGTGGTTTATTTATTAACAAATAACAACCCTGCCCACGGTTACAGCTGAATATTTCTGTGCTCACAATCTAAAGTAACTGTTAGATTTTTTTTCAAATATGATTCGGTAAAAATGTGCAGATATGACTTATAGCAGTGCTGTCTCTTTTCGTTGTAGTGCGTAGTAGCTTTACTAAAAATCCATAAATATCTATTGAAAATTTTTCGTTGGGAAGCAGCCATTATATAATTGATTCGAAACATATAGGAAAAAATCATTTTACTAACCATAAGGCATAGGTAAGCGGGAAATGTTAGAGTTGTAATCTTGTCACGGTTGAGTAAGTGTAAGCTCATTCTGCCGCGAAAGTGGAAAGATTCAGGTTAGAATCCTGACTGTGACTGTGGTTAGTAAAATGATTTTTTCCTATATGTTCCGAATCAACTATATAATTGGCTGCTTTCCAACGAAACATTTTCAATTGCAATTCAGCCGTATAAATCTATTAATTTATCATAAACATCTATACTTTACAATTTTGGATCCATGAAATCAAGAAATCTGAAGTTGACACTGATGCACAAAAAGCAAGGCGACCACAACTATACAGACCTGGAAAATTTTGGAAATAAAATAAATCAGGGAAATTATAGAAAAGTCAGGAAATATTATTTTTTCTGATGTAATTCTTGCTGAACTCCGTATTACGTGGCAGGAGATGGTAGTTCATTCACATGGACTGTAATAAAATTTTAAAATAAGAGAAACAGATGCTGTGCCATTTAACGAGTATGAAGACAAAGGTCATGCAAAACTTTATTGTATTGGAAAAGTCAGAGATTAAAATATCGACATATTAAACAGACAAATCTCGATGCGAGTTCCGGTATCAAGTAGCATTATCAAAAAGTGATCAATGTAATAGTTGTAAGCGATATAGACACGGCTCGTTATTAAAATAATAGAGCTTTATATATGTAATTAACGTCCAATTGGAATTTTTGACGTGATGCCCACTGATGATGACTGTTACATATCTAATTAGACAGAAATACAGACAAACTATTTAACAACGACAAAACGTGTCCGTCGGGGATACACAACAAAATGCTGTAATAGATGGAGAGCTGGTGACGGTTTTTGTGTCAAGACGTATCCTACATAAGACAAAATAATATTAAAAATAACTGTATGCCTATTCCTGATTTGAGAATCTGCAAGTCTGGCAGCCTTTCTCTCTTGCGTTTTAGATCTATCTAAATCTAAACAGTAAACTAATATTATAAAATTGGTAAATTCTGCACTTTGTACAATAGAAGCACTACTGGGTATCGATCGATGTGTTCGTATATATAGTAAGGCGCCTACAAAGTCCACATCATGAGAGAGTCATGTTTTTAATGATTTATACAGATGTTAATAACTTTAATAAAAATAAACTAAGTCGTAACTTATAGTCTGTAATTGTAAAGTTCTAAGGACTAGAAGAGCGAATTTTCCGTTTTCATAATTTTTTTCCTGTTTTTCAAATTTCAATCTATCTATATCTATTTGTTTGGTTGAACGCGCTTATCTCAGGAACTACCAGTCCGATTTGAAAAAATTGTTAGATAGCCCATTTATCGAGGAGGGCTATAGGCTATATAATATCACGCTACGACCAATAGGAGCGGAACATGAATGAAAAATGTTGCAAAAACGGGAAAAATTATTCCTTTTGAGAGTTTCCGTTGCGTGCGCTGCGTAAACGGTTAAAGTTACGGAAAAATCATGTATGACGGGATTGTTCCCGGAAGGTTAGCGAACGAGCGTAGCGAGTGAGTAATGTAATTCCTAAACCACGCAACAGATTTTGATGCGGTTTTCACCATCAGTTAGATAATTTTTCACAGAAGGTTTATATATATAGCGAACGAGCGAAGCGAGTGAGTAATGTAATTATAATATTCAAGTGAACGAGCGAAGCGAGTGAGTAGTTTATTTATAATATTCAAGCGAACGAGCGAAGCGAGTGAGTATTGTATTGCACCCGGGCTTTCTTAGCACCCGGGCGAAGCCGGATGGGGTCGCTAGTTATCTATATACCTCTGACTTCGCCCGATTGATTCCAGCTTGGAAAGCGAAAAACGTAGAAAATTCAATTGATACTGTCATTAGAACCTGGGAAGCTTGTAACTAACTAGCTATGAAGATTCAAGATGCCATATATATTATGATCAGCGACATCCGTACGAGCTCGGCTATTCTCAAGCCCAATTTATATTTTCAATATTTATTGTTTTATATTTTATAACTATCTTTTTTCGCCACCCAAATCATACATGTATATAAATAATCAGACATATAGGTATACCTACTCTGTGCTATTCACGTGGGTCTGTGGAACAGGTAAAAATATATGTATACAACATAACAAAAAATAGGTGTTTTGATCAATTTTATGTGGAAGATTTGCAGCTTTTTGTATATAATCGCGTGATTGTGTTCAAGAAAGACAAATTGTGCATAGCGACATTAAAAACAACTAAAAATGAATAATTGTCATGTAATTCAGTGACGTAATTAGGGTAAAATACTATATCTGTAATCACCATTATATTTTATTTGTACAGGCAATTGGATTTTATTACGTATATTTTATAATCCGCTGACCGTTTCTTATAATAATTAAGTTTAAATTTTCCGAAACCTTTTTTTTTGTTCAAAAATTGTCTCGACTTGTGACAGATGTATACAAAATCAAGGTCAATAAATTAATGTATATTTTGAGGGTAGATTTCAAAGATCTACTTGCGAAAATATGGAAATACGCTTAAATTTATTTTAATTTGCAAATACTATTAGTACCTATATTATTTAATTATAATTATTATCACAAGTGGATGAGAGTTTTATGGCAAAATAATTTTTTTCATCTACGTTTGAATAATTTCTTTGTACACTAAATTTCCTGAAGTGCTTGTTGGCACGTCACGAAACATTTTTTAAAGAAAATTGGCACGTTGATGTGTAAAGGTTCGCCATCCCTAGTCTAGACAATGCGCTTCCTTTCTTTTTTTTATAATTGTTGTAAATTGTAATAATCTATACTAATATTATAAAGCTGAAGAGATTGTTTGTTTGTTTGTTTGGTTGAACGCGCTAATCTCAGGAACTACCAGTCAGATTTGAAAAAAATTTTTTTTGTTAGATAGCCCATTTATTGAGGAAGGCTATAGGCTATATAATATCACGCTACGACCAATAGGAGCGGAGCATCAATGAAAAATGTTGCAAAAACGGGAAAAAATATTCCTTTTGAGAGCTTCCGCTGCGTAAACGGTTAAAGCTACGCAAAAATCATGAATGACGGAATTGTTCCCCTTTCAAAGTTCTAAAAAAAAGTCCGCGACAGCATATGCCTATCTTTTAAGGTTGACTCACTATAACTTTTTTATCCGGTAATCAAATTTGTTCGTAATTACAATATTCAAGCGAACGAGCGAAGCGAGTGAGTAGTGTATTTATAATATTCAAGTGAACGAGCAAAGCGAGTGAGTAGTGTATTGCACCCGGGCGAAGTCGGACGGGGCCGCTAGTGTTATGTATATTTCTGGATGTGAATGCTAGTCCTGACCTGGTGTGTAGAGCGTCATAAGAACTTACAGCTAGGCGCCGTCATATCGGCACCGGATATTTTTATCTGTCAAATTCATTGTGTAGGTTTGTCAGGTAGTAAAGAGAAGACGTGTTAAAGTATGCACGTAGAGCAGTACGTACGTTCAAATATTATTACCTATGTACCTAGTATCTGATTCAGTATTCACCTATTTTGTATACAGTGTGTCCAAGCAAAACACAACCGTATGCGGAATTTAGGAAAAATTATTATTCACTGTCTCTTGTCCTTTTAAAGGTGAGTTAGTGAAGTATTTTTTCCAAATTGCTCCTTTCCTATTCATTATAATATTAAATATACAGTGTGTTTGATTTCAACAATACATATCTCCGTTTGATTTACATTGGATTCAGGTTAAAGAAAATAGTATGTCTCTGAAATCTACCCAAAAGCGTGGTAACATCTTTGATGGTAACGGTTTTAATATTATTTACTGTCAAAAATAACGTTGCCGCGGTATTTATGGACTGAGCCCATGGTGGAAATATTACATTTACATTGTGTGCTTATCCGGCAGGTTTCTCTCTCTAAAAATCGTTTCTCTCTCTAATACTCAGGTGTGCCAACTCATAAAAATCTCCATATATAGTGCAATTTATGTTTATTCGCTCTGATTCGCCCGCTATTATCTATACTAACAACCACTCTCGGCCTACTATAGAAGTGAAGTTGGCGACGCAAAATGAACTCAAATTTTTTTAAAACACCTAAAATGAAGTGAGTGGCAGCTATTTTATAGTGGGTATGGTAAAAAAATATCACACATATATCTCGTGGGTAATGATATTGTGACTCGTGTGACTGATAAAACTCGCTATCGCTCGTTTTAATATATTGTCACTACTCTTCAGTAATACCTATACCTCATTACGCTACTAGATATACAATCTACTATAATAATATATTTTTATGGTGTTTCAAGCTTCAACGAAGACAGCTGGTGATCGTTCATTAATATCTTCAATTGTTACAAAACTTTAATGAACACAAGTAATAATATATTTCTAGTTGTTTACTTTTCGATGGTGGTCCCTTTTGTTTTGAAAAGCTAGAAAAGCGAACGAACTCCGGAAAACTTATGACGTGTTTTTTTTCAATAAAATAGTCACGCTAAGCATCACTGCCAACGTTTGACAGGTTAATGGCACAAACATTTGGCTAAATATTTGCTGTCAGTTGTCGCGTATTTCCGCGTATTTTATTGCAGTTATGTGTAGATAATTTAATTTTTTTAATTAAAAGAAAATAGCGCTGACATAACAATAAATTGAGCTTTATAATATTATACCTACTATTAATAAAATGTTCGAAAAAAGAAATTAAAAATAAAATTTTCTGATTTTTATAATAGTATACGGACATTAGGGTGGGCCAAAAATATCAATTATTTTTTTTTTTACAAGTGACACGGAAAAATAGGTTGCTAGACACCTTAAAAAAATTCTCACCAAATATGAGCTCTTAATTTTAATAGGAAGATCCTCTGCATCACAGTTTTTTATTTTTTTTCTCAGTCTAATAGAAAAAAATTCATACCTCATCATTAATTGATTGTACAGAAAAATGTTTTAAGAGAATTTTGTAGGAAATTTAATGCTGTACAAAAAAGGTATCTTATATTTTTTCCGCAAACCTCACCATTTGAAATATATTGAAGATTTAAGTTTGATTATTTTAAGACAAATTTCATTTTTGCTTACGAATTTTATAACTCGACAATAAATGACTTATAAATCTTCAATATCTTTCAAATGGTGAGGTTTGCGGAAAAAATATAAGATACTTTTTTTGTAGAGCATTAAATTTCCTACAAAATTCTCTTAAAACATTTTTCTGTACAATCAGTTAATGATGAGGTATGAATTTTTTTCTATTGGACTGAGAAAAATATAAAAAACTGTGATGCGGAGGATCTTCCTATTAAAATTAAGAGCTCATATTTGGTGAGAATTTTTTTAAGGTGTCTAGCAATCTATTTTTCCGTCACTTGTAAAAAAAATAATTGATTTTTTTGACCCACCCTAACGGACATACTATTTTGATTCAATAGTTTGATGCGTATTTCACATTCTATTATGAGTTTTTGATTTATATGTTGAAAATTAACTCATAGAGTGTCTACCTATATTCTCTACCGGAAGTTGCCCCCTGCACTCTTCATAATGATTTGTTTTTCGTTGTCACCGTTAGAGTTAAATATTTAGCGCAAACGTTAAACGGTCCAATCTCGCATAAGAAGTTGCACTTCAATAACGTCATAACCAGTTCAGAATAATCACGGAGCGACTCAAATTATTATTGCCAATCCGGTACACGACGTGATTGCACTGTATAAAATATGAACTGTTTAGACTTTAAAGGACAGTGTGGTCCAGTGGTTAGCGTCGCGGCCTCTGAATCAAACTGTCGTGGGATCGAATCCCGCCTCCGCCCATGGATGTTTTGTGATGTAATTTAGTTTTAAGTGAATTGTTAACTTCCCATTGGAATCAAAATGTATAACAAATTTTTATGTTTCAAGGTCACTACACTACTTTTTACACTATTTTTAAAAAGATGTAAGTATGTGTGTGTGTGTGTACGTACGTATGTGGTCATTTCTTTCTAAGACGAAATCTCGAGAACGAAAAATGATATCGACTACGTTATAGGGTGCCAATCGACGCGTATTAACGTAAATATGATCTGAAAGAATTTTTTTCAAAATCGATTTAGCCGTTCTTTTTTCTTAATCAAATAGACTCCAAAAAAGTGGATTTTACACAATATCTCGCGAATAAAAAATGATATCGACTTTGTTAGGGTGCAAATAGAAGTATATTAACATCGACAAGACCCGAAAGAAATTTTATCAAAATCGATCAAGCCGTTTTTTTTTTGTTTCAATAAAACGACTGCAAAAAATAGATTTTATATGAAATGTCGTCCAAAAAATGCTATCAACTTCGTTGAGGTGTCTATATCAAAGCATGTTAACGTCACTATGATTCGACATAAATTTTATAAAAATCGGTCCAGCCGTTTTTTAAATTTATTGTTAAAAATAGATAATAATTATGTTTTAATGATTAAAATATTTACTTTTCTGTGTAATTTCTAATTTAATTATTAATATTCAATATTCATCAAACTGGGAAGTTCGTCGTGTGGACCTCAAGGGTCGCACTTGTGAGTCCCAATTAAAAGTAACTTTAGTCCTAATAAACGACTCCCCTCAGGGCTTGTTATTTAATGTAATCAAGACGCTAATGACCTAAGTTGTCGACACGTCTATAATTTACAATAAATAAATAAAAATGAAAACGAACTATTTATCACCATATCCACAGTCAAATGCCATAACTTTTTCTATATGTAGTACCTGAACAAATTGACATTTATTAGATTCAGTAAAGAGCCGTACCGCCGTAGCACCTGAAATGTTGTATTCGACCTGCTATTATGCCGCCTATAAAAGGTCATTGTGTAGTACAGTTGGTGTGTATATACTATAAGTAATTATATTATGCACTAACCGTTACCCGCGGAATCGTACGCATTAACAGAAATTGCTTTGCATTTTCATTTACAGTTCATCCCTTTGTAACGTCGGTAATTTGTATATTATATTTTATTTATTGTAGATTATTGACGCGTCGACAACTTAGGTCATTAGCGTCCCATGTATATTATAGCCTATTTCACTCGGGCACAGTTTAGAGTTTAAATAATGAAATAATTTCAAATCGGTTCAGTAGATTTTGAGGTAAAAACGGACAGACAGACGGTGCATTTTGTATATTGTATAAATTAATTGTTAGAGATTATTTTTTGCGATCAACTTTTTGATAGAACAGTATAGACAAATCGCTTTTGCTATATACCATATTTTATGAATTATGACGTCCATTATAATTATTTATTCTCATTTTTATTATGAAGCAAGAAATTCAAATTTACTGGGTTAAATATTATTGCTCTCCATATGTACCTAATTAATCGATTCCTATAGCTAATAAAAATCTTGTCGATTAGAAATTGATCCATTTTATTGCTATAGGTAAAATTTAATCATTAGCTTGATAATTTAAAACTATACCTCTAAGTTATATCGATGGTCACAAAACAAAGTGGCTGATAACGTTTAGTAAATGTACAATGTTATTTTGAGTACATATCTATATATACAGGGTGTCCCAAAATTGCTGGGACACAGAGCTACCACGTGTAGTAGAGGTCAAAATAAGTCGATTGGACCCAATTTATTTATACCTATACCAAAATGTACCATTTGCCCGTGAGAAGAGTTCAAAGTTTACATAAAAAAACACATTTTTGTACGCTGTTCAGAAATGAGTGAAACAAATTGAATGAAATTTGACAAAAGTGCAATTTAGAGGATTACTCTCCTTTCGGCAATCAAAGAAACCCAAAAGAAATTGTAGAAGGATTAAAACCACCCTCACCCCTTGACATTTTTTTCAGAACTTTCTTAGGGATGGTAATACAGTTCTCAAATTTTTTTAGCGAGAAGACTGATTAATTACCTTCATTTTGTTACTCTTGTAAAAATTGCGTATTCCGCATAGTTCCGAAGGAAAAAAATGCTAACAGATATTCCTAGTACAAGTTTAATAAAATTGTAATACAAAATTTTATGTAAACTTTGGACTCTTCTCACGGGCAAACGGTACATTTTGGTATATAAATAAATTGGGTCCAATCGACTTATTTTGACCTCTACTACACGTGGTAGCTCTGTGTCCCAGCAATTTTGGGACACCCTGTATATAATAAAAGAACCCTTGCAGGTAGCTTAAAAAATCGGTCCGACTACGCACAGTGAAGGGTTCCGTAGTCGGGAAGAACGTATCCGCCATGTTGGATTTTCATTTATTTTCGATTTTTCTCTTAATTATCGCCTTAAACACTACCTATATCTATGTTCCCAAACCTTTAGCTCGATTGGAAGTATACCCTAGATTTATGATGATTTATCAGTCAGCCAGTATATCTGTGACATACAGGCAGACGGGCAGGACGAAATTATAAGGGTTCCGTTTTTGCCATTTGGCTATGAAACCCTAAAAAAACGCAAAATCGACATAAACGGCTGTGCCTTGTGACCACAATTATAGGTAAATAGTAATGCCATAATAATATATATTTTATAGGATATCTTGCTTATAAAACGTAACTAAAGTTAAGCTTGAAATGGCGTATAAAATGGTCGTATATCGAACGTTATCAATATTTTATTTTATACGGCGACGAGTAGTTAAATCGTCTGTCGCAACGACCTCTCAAGAATGCGGTTCAGCAATTTCATATAAATATTACTTCTACTGTCTCGTATTAAAGTAAAAGCTACATTATATTATATTATAGGTAATGTTATGTAGGACTGCAACTTCACAAGTACCTACCATTGACATAAAAAATGGACTGCACAAATAGTCATAAAAAATGGTAGACCGAGAGCTAGTGACCATTTTTTGGTGTTATTTATTCAAGACCTTATTTTTGAGGGTCGAGGGAGGCATATTAAAGTGCCCTGAGTAAGGGATTTTGCTAGATAGCGGTATGGGAGGGATGCAGACCGCCCCCAACATATAACAAAAAAATAGTCACAATTATTATTGTTTCAAGGCTGAAATTGTTTGTATAGCTTGTCGGTGACCCAATAATGCCATTATAATATTTGCAAATCGATCGATCAGAATTAAAGGGGTGGCAGATCACCCTAAACGTGTCATGTACCTGACGAAATTTATATTATTAGTTCAAGGTTCAAATTTTAATATGTTGTTACGGCGACTGTTTTAAGCATATATTTCAATTTGCAGAACAAAATGTCGGTATTAACTACCTTTCAGAACGATATAAACACCTTGGCGAGCTAGTTTCCTTCTAAGAGAGGGGGTTAATACCGACATTTTGTTCTGCAAATTGAAATATATATATGCTTAAAACAGTCGCCCTAACAACATATTAAAATTTGAACCTTGAACTAATAATATAAATTTCGTCGGGTACATGACACGTTTAGGGTGATCTGCCACCCCATTAATACTGACCAAGCGATTTGTAAATATTATAATGGCTTTATTGAATTTTAGCCTTGAAGCAATAATAATTGTGACCATTTTTTTTTGTTACATGCTGGGGGCGGTCTGCATCCCTCCCATACCGCTATCTAGCAAAATCCCTTACTCAGGGCACTTTAATATGCCTCCCTCAACATTTTCACAAAAATAAGACCTTGAATAAATAACACCAAAAAATTGCCACTATAGCTCTCGGTCTATAGGTAGGTATGTCTGTATATCAAATATTATAGACATATGACTTGAAGTATTCGTTGTCATGGAAAGAAATCATCCACTTTTATTTATCCTATAAAATTAAATGTTCGTAAAATATAAAAAATAAAATAATTGCGTAATTTTATTTTTTTATATTATTTTAAATATTAAAAGCTTTCGGGATTCGACTCTGGGCTTGGCGTTTGTACCTGTCGGTAGACTCGTACTTTTCCGCACGGTCACGGTCACGTCAAAAGTGTCATACATTGCATAGGCACTGTGGCAAACACGGAAGTGAGAACGTAAGATCACCCTGCAGAAAAATAATATCTTCGGAATGGGGTCGTCCACATTTTTTTTGTTGGGACCTACATTACAAAATATAGATTCTTTTGAGAGTTTTTCTCGTCATAACTGCAGGGGCTCCCAAACTTTTTTAATCATGACCCTAATTTATAATTGCAAAAGCCTTCGCGACCCTTAAAATTTTTTTCCCTACAATGTACAAAATAGTCTATAAAATTTTCAGTAAAAAAATGCAGCAATTCAAATTTAAGTCGTTTATTCAAGAATTTAAGTATAAAAAGGTACAATAAAAGTAATATAGAGTGGGGGCGAATGAACAGGGTAGGGGGCGCCAGGAAGCGGGTGGGAGGGCTCACTCTCTCTTTATTACCCTAGAGAGCCCCCTCCCGCCTCTTCACTCCGTTTTTATTTGATTTCGTATTCTTATTTAGTTTTTTTTTCTATTAAATTCGAATTTAATGGTATATAATCACAAGAGTTATAAATTCTATAATCACGGAAACAGGCCGTGACCCTAAAAAATCAGCCAGCAACCCCGCTTGGGGTCGCGACCCCGATTTTGAGAACCCCTAGTCTAAAGCCTTAAAGGATTGATAAATTTTTTCCAAATACATATTACAGTAGATAATCGTTGAAAACTATGTACAGTGGCTGTGATTATTATTTATAGTTCATTCTTCCACCGCGGTGACCCGAACACTACTTCCATTGGTCACCGTGCAACAGCGAGCAGTCTGTCGGTGCGGCTGATTTCTGTAAAAGGGGTATCAATTACCATCGATTCACACGTCGGTACCTATACGATTACCGTAATTACAGACAGGATTAGAAAATTATCTTTTTTTGTATCGTGTATGTTGGATGATGCCACGGCTTTTATGCAAACCACTTAGCAACGCGGGCGATGAACGAAGAAGCGAAGTACGACTGCGGCTTATAAATTTGTGAATTATTTATCATGCGACATTAATACTCTTTATCGATACGGTAAAATCGCCCCTTAAAGAATATCTTCCTTAACGGATGTCACTCTTGAACAAAAAATATTTAGGATGTTGGCCGGTACCTATTATCATATACGATGTCCACTTGAAAAGATTTTCTGGGAGTCGAAAATTCTATGTTCCGGACAAACATTATTTTATATAGGAACGTCCAAATGATCGCTAATAGACTACAGAAGTAGGCGGTCCTAATTTGAACGCGAAATTTAAAGTGGAGTTGATTGGCGTTCAAAAATGTATGGGGTTTAACGAAATATTCATTACTATTCTCTTAAAACACATTTCTTACCAAAACAATGGCTGTTTCATGAAAATAATTAATAAATTTGGGCATCATTGTCTACAAAACTTTATTATTTCGTGTAAAATAATTTTTCATTTGAAATTAAAAATTTATGAAAAATGAATGTCCTAACTTGATTCAGCCAGTGACGTTTATTCTAACCTCGTTGACGTTTGTCGAGGTATAATTTAAGCAATTATAATTAGAAATTGAGTTTGTTCTTTCCATTTGGAGTTGAAAAAGTGTTCTGAAGTCGTCTGAGTTACGCTAGATCAAGGGAGGGCAAGCTAAAAGGATAAAAAAAATGTTTTCATCAATTAGGTAGGTATTGGATATCTAGATATTATTTTAGCTTTTTCCTCAGTCGGAAATTTAAACTTTTTGCATTCATAATTTTCATTATAACTGCAATCAAGTACAAGTCGCCATCCCATAACAAATTGCTTTAATTATTAACGACGACGTATTTAAAAAAAACGAGGTTATGTCAGTAGAATGAATGAAATTTGACAGTTGTGTCGTGTAATGAGTGAACGTACGTTTAACGCAGATTCTAGTTAGAAGAAGACAGTTGCGACTCCGTCACGCCTTCCTTTCCTAATCTATTGTTATTATGGTTACTGTAAGACTTTAGTGAAATTATTGATAACATCAAAAAACAAAGGTGACGCTATCAGGTTGTATAGGTATTATTTATTTACAGCAACCACAGTAACTTCTTATAAGCGATCATTTACCTCATTCTTACTTATTGTTTTATATATCGATCTCTGTCTTGCACACAGAACGCAAATGCACACCTTTAATTTGATACAATCTGTATATTTGAAAAGGTTTCACGGAGGTCAAAAATTCTAGGTCCCGCCAAGACCCTATTTTTCTGCATTGTGTTCACTTGAAAAGTTTTCACGGAAGTTATAAATTGTATAGGTTCCGTTATGACCCTACTTTTAATTCACTGTGTCCACTTGAAAAATTTTCACGAAAGTAAAAAATCTCTAGATGCCGTCCTGCCAATATATATACTATTTTTAATGCAGGCTGTTCACCTAAAAAAGTTATATTCTAGGTCCCGATTAGACCCTACCTATTTTTAAATGTAGATATACTCCATAATACATGAAAATATTCTACTTTCAATATTGCCGGAAATGCCGAATTACTGTCGAATTATAGCTGATGCCAAACGAATGACCTACGCCGAAGTACCGTAAACGTTGGATTATAGAGTAACACGCCGGATTATTAGCAGTTTTGGGCTACTGACGGCAGAGTTAGTGAGATTCTATCTATTGTACTGATTTAATGATTTCAGTATTCACGGAAGTGAAGGTTTAACTGCAAAAGGTAACAACTGTAATAAAGCATTAATCAAATGGTCTGCGACGTAAATACCTAACTGATAAATATAAGTTGGTATATAAATTGTGTAAATGTAATTTTATCGTATCCCGTTTGTATGGTATCCCGTATCCATGATCGCGACATGCTGTCTTGAGTTTGTGAAATATCATGACAGTTTTGAATTTAACATAACCGCATATACAGTAAGTTTCTGTTTTTGCATTTTACAAATGGAATTTCTCTCGATGTCTATAGTAGAACAGTGGCTCCTAGCAGGGACGGACTGGCTTTATTTTTTCACGGACGCTAACATTTGTAAGCTTATAGGGGTCCGAGAGAGAGAGACTTGAGACTTCCCATTGGAAGTTATTGTAATGGGTCCGATTTTGCGAATGAAAAATTTTGACAAATCTGGACGCTTTGAGGTCCCTAGAGTCCGAATCTACTGTTTCAGAAAGATGTCTGTGTGTGTGTACGTACGTACGTTGGTGGACTTTTTTTCGGCTCACATATCTCGAGAACAAATAATGATATCGACTTCGGATCAATGTCATTCGACACATAATTACATAATGAACACCTGATTAGATTTGCAATTTTTTTTTATAAAAAAATCTAAGAGAATTCAATGGTAAGTTAGCAGTGTGGTTTTACCCACACACATAGCCTCTTTTTGGATTTTGAAATGGGAGGGCCCAGAACTTCTCCAACTCCGGGGATCCGGGACGCTCCAGCGCTCAGCGCCCCTAGCCAGTCCACGCTTAATAGCCTATATTCTAGAAAGTGCATTAAGTAATTTTCATTTTTTTTTGTTCTCAGGAATTAAAATCAAGGTTAAACACAGTTTTTAGATTCTGCGTGGAGAAAATTATATTATCAAAAGAAAAAAACACTCGGGCTCGTTGCCCAGTTACTTTGGTAGCAAGTTACCGACTCTGAAATCTGTTCAAAATACCTATACGCCTTTTGTAGATTCTGTACGGGGAAAATTATGTTATCGAGAAATTCGGACTAAATCGGATTGTACACATAGACTATTATATAGACTTATATTTAATTTATTGTAGATTATAGACGCGTCGACAACTCAGGTCATCAGCGTCTTCAACACAACAAAAAATCCATACACAAACCGACTGGTATGAGCTCGGGTTATAGAGTTGCTCTGAAAACAACTTTAAAAATTACTATAAAATTAAGAAAAATCGCAGGATAGTAGACAAAATAATTGATTTATTAAATGTACAACGTTTCGTCTATAGATTTAGACTTTTTAATGTACTTGAAAAAGTCTAAATCTATAGACGAAACGTTGTACATTTAATAAATCAAATATTTTGTCCACTATCCTACGATTTTTCTTAATTTTATTATAATCACGATGGACACGATTTCTAATATAAATTTAAAAATTACTTCTTTTTTATTTAGATTTTGTGTGGTGAAAATTGTTATCTAAGAAAGTCGGGTAAATTCGAGTTGCACAGCTGTTTTGTTAGCTAAGTACCGGTCAGTTAAATTAACATGCACATCATAATATTTAAAACGCGTGGCATATACCTTTGTGCTAAAAATATGTGCATATTAAATTAATATTTAGTATGCAATGTGTCGGTAAAATTTCTAATGTTTTAAGGAATGTTGTCAGTGGAATTCAATGTTATTGTATAAAATACAGGTGTTCCGAAATTAATTAATTAAACTGTATAAATAAAACTATCTAAAACTACACATTTGCAATGTTTAGATTATTTGTTATCAGGAAGATAGAATGTGGTAATTAACTTATAATCAGTAGCTTCAAGCCTCTCAACATTGTAAACTATCATTTTTAATACTTTTCACAATGTAATCTTTCATAAGTGATCATATGTTTATTGTCCACCCCCAAAAAAACGTTCCGCCGCCAATGTTTATAGTACAATAAAAATTATACAAATATTATGCAGCTACTTATAATACGTATTGCATTCTTTAAATTTCACACAAAATTTAAAATTTTTACGAAGCATTTTTACAATAAAAATTTAAATGTTAGACCGCTAAAATAACAAAATATTTGTAAACACATTATAACTTTGTACGGGTTACTTTAAAGGAAGAAATTACATGTTACTGCCGGGATTCGAACCCGAATCTTGCCGTTTGAAATCGAACGTCTACTATCTAAACATTATTATTGAACTCTTATATTTACCTATATTTTTGCGGCGTAGGTATAATATACTAGCCGCTACCTGTGGATTCGCCCATGTATATTTCAATTTATGATTTATTATCCCCCCGCGAGAAATTCTCCCCCTGCGAAGCGAAGTCAGGCTGGTGCTAGTAGGATTCCGCCAATACGCTAAAATGCAAAAGAATTTCACGTTTTGGTAGTAATAGAGAACCAATAGAAATTTAATTAATTAACTCAAAAATTTATTTAAAAAGTTGAATAAAACATGGCCTTCTGGAACATTTAAAAAAATTGCATCAAAATCCATCAAATAGATTTTAACTTAATAAAATATACATCCATAAAAAGAATTTTATTTTTATATAGTAGGATAGATCAGCAAATAAATACCATTATTTCTGACACACCTGTATGTGTGTACCTGAATATTTTCATCGTCAGAAGTCGTAGAGTGATGCCGTAAACGGATGTTTTAACTTTTGATATTAATACACAAAAAAAAATCCACTCTGGAGGCAGACATTTTTATGTTTTATTTTATTATACTATGTAAGTTGTTATAAAAGTTATTTTTGTAGATTTATAGGTATGCATATTATACACACACCAAAGTGATTGCGTGTTTTCTCTAAACTTTGAGCTGACGTATAATTCATCAACTGAACTGTAATAACTCGAGTCTGACCGCAAAAGCACTGCGGCTTTTTGAAAGCTTTTATTTAGTTTCACTGCTACCTAACTACCTAACAATCAAATCTTGCAATCGAATTTTCACTCACTTTTCGTTAACCGATTGAGTTGAAATTTTGCACACTTTTTTTCAATCGTCAGACAGCGCTATATAGTGGCAAGTAAGGTATGCGTAAAACGTTTACATCTTTTTATTCATCAGATGACGCTAGTGACAAGCAAGGTGTATCGAACGTTTAGAGATTAACGGTTTGTGTTTAGTCATTCTTCATTTCCATTATTACAGTACATAGTACGGTCATAATATATTATACGGCACACACGTCTACATTCAGATAAATTTGTTAGCCCAACACAGAATGTCCAATGCAACGTTCACAACATAATATTTTTTGAAGTGAAAACTTTCTTAGGCGCGCTTTGCCTGTGATGTGAAACGCACCCGACGGTGAAAATCGGGGCTACTCGGCTCAAACACGAACACGTATTTGCAATATGCTTGTAATAGTGTATAGTTCATAAGTGTGCTAATAGATGACACTAAAAACTTAATACGAGTAAAAAGTCATTTGTAGTTCACAAGTGTGCTAACAGATGACACTAAAACATATATTTTGTAGTTCACAAGTGCGCTAACAGATGCCACTAAAACGTAATATTATGGTATTATATTCATTAAATTTAATTGTATAGGCCGATTTTATTATATTTATGATGAAACTGTGTGATAAAAAAATTATAAATATATGTATTTTAAAATTAGAAAATCTGAAGTTTTTACTTCTGTCGTGTGGTCATAAGCACACACCCATTTTTTTTTAATGTGGACAAGTTTTATGCGTCAGCTTTGCATGCGTTGACTGTACGGAGGATTCAAGATACGATATTAAAAATTATCGGACTGCACTGGTAGTAGAAATTAGAAATGAGATGAGACGTTATATTGATATTTGATAGACTGAAAGAAGCTTCGGTTAGTGTAAAGGAAAATTATGTTATCGACTTCCTGTGCAAATAAAAATGTCAAATTTATTGGTTGCCCAGATTTTAATAGCGTCATATTATATTAATAAAAGAATAATAAAATTGTCGGACTTTCGATTGAATGCGCTGCTGATTTACAAACTAATTTTCGTGTTTCGTCACACTGTAAATATAATAATTTATAATAAGTAATTTAATTAGTATTTATAGTTTTATTTATAAATCTCAAGATAAGGGCTGGGATTCTTTGATATTATAAAATGAACATTATAGAACTTCGTTACTATAATATACAGACACAATTGATCGAATTTCGACCACAAGCGATACTATAGTCGTATAATAATTAAGGTTGCACGTTGTAACGAATGTGCGATTGCGAAAGAAAAAAATCGACTGATGACCAGTCCTATACTTCCCACCTAGTAAATATTTGCAAAAAATAAACACTCTTTTTTTATTCTTTGAAAAAAAGCATGGCCCTCTTTTTTGTTTAGTGATCTACTGATAGCTAGCTTAATATAGCAAAAATCATGTTTACCTTGATTTACGTACAATTTTTATTTTTTTTAGTAAAATATTTTTTTCTCGAAAACTATACCACATTTTAAAGAAAAAAAATATTTACATTTTTTTTCATATTATAACATCTAGAATTCATTTATATTTTTTTTACCTATGTTTTTAATATCTCAGGATCGACTGAACCGATTTGACTCAAAATCTAATCAGATCTAAGTTAAAGACTGATAAACACAATAGAACAATCGGCATGGCCGTATGTTGTTGCGTTTTTACGATATCGAAGCCGAAAAATTGGCCACATACACACATACAGACATCAGTCAGAAAATGATCTTAAACGATTGCTAGGGACTCAAAACGTGAAGATTGTTAAAATTTCGAAATATTTTTTTCGGACTAAATGCATTACTTTCCTACCATAGTAGAGGTGGGAAGTAAAAAAAGGTCATATTGGGAATGCCAAAGCGAATTGATTTTTCAAATTATTTTCACAAAAATTATTTTCATGTTAATTCTATATTTATGTTAATAATACAAAAAGCTCAAATTACTATTATTTATTGAATAATCAGACAATTTAGTAACATAATAAATGGTTATGTATGATCTATATTATTATTATTCCCAATCCGATCGCCACACGACGCAAATAACCTGGCACGCAAAACATTCGCAATAGAAGTTGCGAAACTGAATGCGAATATTGAAAAGTTTCGAATCTTTCGCATGTTGCAAATGCGGATAAGCGTTACAACCCTATAGTAAAAATGTTTAATCTTTAATCCCCGATTCACAAAAAATGGGTTTTGTGTCCTATGTTTGTACGTACGTCTGCTAAATAACCGGTTATTCAAAACCTACTACTAAACGGATAAATATTTTTTCTAGCTATTTATAACAAGTTATTTTCAAATAACAGTAACAGTGACACCTGTTATCAAAAATTAATAGTTTTGGTCATCAGTATCAGGCTATGGACACTTACTAGTCCCCTCCACACGTTATTCAAAAGGAGGTTTGGACAACAATTTAGATAGGTAACCTCAAATTTACGCATAAAATTAATATTTTTCTACCCCTCTCTTTTTATTAATAAATGAAAAATATTAATTATTATTTGCAAAGTATACTTTGGTCATTGGAAACATAAAATGAAAAATGTGTTTATTTAATTATTTAGTAGTGGTATCGCTCCTGTCCAAACGTTTTGAATAACGTGTGAAGGGGAGTAATAATAATAATAGTATCTTTATTGCGTAGCCCAAAAAGAAAAAAGAGGATACAATATGTCATATACAAAGAGAAGTTTACAAAAGGTCATTAATACTGTACGGTTCCAATTCTGTTAAATAGGTCTTCAATCGTTTATTGTGTTTGTTTTTATTTTGTTCACGTTTTATATATTCAGGTAATTTTGAAAATATTTTATATCCAGTATAGAGTGGACATTTTTCAAAAAAGTAGTTGAATGAGGTATCACAATTTCAGTTGGTCTGGTATTATATGGCTTATTTTCATTATAATTGGAATTGAAGTATCCGGAATCGTTCATTAGTTTGAGTAGTTCAAGAGCATAGATGGCAAAAATTGTCAAGATTTTATTTTTACGGAAAACACCACGACAAGAGTCTAATCTTTTCATATTGAAAATAAGCCGTATAATTCTTTTTTGTATAACAAACAGTCGAACACATTCATGATTCAGTGTCCATAGGATCACTATGGCGGAGGCTTCATGCGGCTGTATGAGTATTTATTGGGGCGCAGGTACCTATAATATGTGGATGCTACCGGTGCGGCCGTGTGCTGGGTTTTAACGGCAGAGGAGACGTCTCTATTTGGGACATTATAAATGTCCTCTGTCAAATTGTCGCCGTATATGGCAAGTGCGTCTCACATTTAGTGGATTTATATTGTATCGTATAATATAATCCCATGATGTCGCCACGATCGTATAAATGCAATCTGGATTCACAAAGCAAAATCACCTATGTCAGCATTTTGGCGAAACGATTTTTCTGTCAGAATAAGTCAACGCTAAAAGGATTGTCGGTTAGAAGGAGCGTTTTTTCTTTAGTCTTTCTTAAACATAGTACTTATAGATACCTATGTTTTAGTTGGAACCTGACGAGACTACACTAAATAAAATATTAGTAAAAACAACTTAGAGACAAGCTTTTACTTATGTATACCAAAAAGGAAAAAATAAAAAGCATGTTTGTGTTGAGATTCGAACCCGAGACCTATTGCGTATGACGCGGCGGTGCTATCCGTTACGCTACGTACATCGTACTTAGCAGTATTATAATCATGAACTTCCGACTAACTTCATGGTGTTACTACCGTCTAACTTCATGGTGTTAAATTTTCGTGACGCGATGTGCGTATCGTAAAAATTCACTCTCATCATTTTTCCATAACGCGCCAAAAGAAATAGGTACATATATAACTTCAATAATTAATAATTTAGGTTTATAATTATTATAAAAGCGTGAGTTGTAAACTCTATGACAGTTTATCATTCGCAACCCTCGTTTTAAATGTTTAAATATTATTTTTTCCTTTTTAGTACATTTCAATAAAACCTTGTATCTAGAAAGTTTTTTTTACTAATATTTTATTTTGATCATTTTATTTTATTTATTGTAGATTATAGACGCGTCGACAACTTAGGTCATTAGCGTCTTAAATTACATTAAATAACAACTAACTTAAAACTAAATAACATCACGAAACATCCATGAGCGCAGGTGGGATTCGAACCCACGACAGTCTAGTCTAGAGGCTGGTATACCAAGTACACTATCCACTAGGCTACACTGCCCTCATTGATCATTTTAGACTTTCAAAATTTTACCCCCTTTTGACCCAAACAGAATCCAATCGTCTGGATACTGGACATATTCAAATGATCACACATGCCTAACCATGCCCAACATAGATCGCCGATACATTGGCGGCCATGTTGTCTGGAGCCGGCTTAAGTAGAGTTACTGTGACAACTTAAAACCGACATTTACTCGGGCGAATCTTCGGGCAAAATCGACATTCACAAGCGTAAAACCGCGGGAAAAAGCTAATCACTGTCGTCTGTCATACTATATGTGCACAAACACTGTCTCCACAGGGAACGGTATAGGTATTAGGGCTGATTATCAGATGAAAGACTTGGGCTTTGTGTTGTTAAATACCTCTGCCCGTATGCAGTTTAAAAAAAATGTTCAAGAGTCGGCAAAGGTAAAGTCGCGAATGCATAATACAAAATGGACTATGTGGAATGGCTTAATCGGTTTCCTCGAACTTAACTAAACTGAAATAACGTTCTCCTTTCAGACGCGTTTACGGGGTGTAACAAAAACAAGCTTCTAAAATGGAATTCTACTTTCAAAAAATATCTAATAATAAACGTGCCCCCGAAAGTGATTTGTAACCTAAAAAATATTAGGGGACAGAAAAAAAACTGTGCAATGTCGTCAGTATATAGTAGTGTTGACCCAATGAATGTTAATAATTGAAGGAAGGTTTGGTTGAGGGTCAAAATAATGAAGCCTTACTAAAATATCGCTTGTGGCCAACGTTTCGAAATATTTAATTTCATCTTCAGGGCCTCAAGCCAGGTTTGGTTGAGGGTCAAAATAATGAAGCTTTACTAAAATATCGCTTGTGGTCAACGTTTCGAAATATTTAATTATTTGACTGGCTTGAGGGCCTGAAGATGAAATTAAATATTTCGAAACGTTGGCCACAAGCGATATTTTGGTAAAGCTTCATTATTTTGACCCTCAACCAAACCTTCCTTCAATTAGAAAAAAAACTCCATCGAATTTACGTAACCAGTTCAATCGTCATCGAAATTTCCGTAACTGTCCCGTCATTTCCACCAAATGTTTTCTCGCCATAACAATGTTTTAAAGTCTCCGAGAAAAGGCTAAAACATTTGTTTGTCCACTCTAATTGCATAAACTACTGAACCAATTTGAAAAATTCTTTCAATACGCTACGGCAAGGGGAATGAGCGAAAATCTAAAGCATGTTGGGGATCCCGCACGAGATTTTTTACTAAACGCTGTAAAGTAATGTAATATTTATTGCTCTTGATTATTTTGCTGCCAAACCAAAATCTACCGAGGCGGATTCGAACCGGTAAGCTAGTATCTACCTATTTCCTGAACAATTCTTTGCCTTCACAGAAAGTAATCAGTTCTTATTCAAATTTCAAGCATGTATTGTCCACATCTTTGTAATGCTTGCATTTTGAACGTATTTTCGTTATGTATTTTTTTATTTTGCATCCTAAAATAGAAGTTTAGGCGTAACTTTCCGTTACACCGTGTATATTTTTTTTCTTTCATATACGTATAAATAAATTAAAGCTTTTTTTACACAGTAGCGGCGCGATGTCAAATCTTCGAATTTTCGCTTTTTCAAAAATTACATTTTCGAATTTCACGTCTAGGCGAATATGACGTCACTTGGTTTAATCTCTACTGGAACCTAAACTTAACTTTTTGTTATAAAATGAAATTGTTTCTGTCAAAACCGACATTTGCGCGAGCGAAGCCACGAGTAAAGGCTATAATATTGTAAATATTAAGATTTTTTTACTATTTTTATAATTTTATCATATTTCGTTGAATCTGTAATCAAATCAATATAAATAAAATCAAGCAAAATTTAAAAATTCTCTATATTTCCAAAAGAAACTGGACATGCGGTGGTAACTTGTGATTGGTCCACACTTCATCAACGAGAGAAAAATATTTTTAAAATAAATACACAACTACTTGAAAAATTCCACACATTTAACGATTGTTTCGAGTTTCTAACTCATCATCAGGAGAGTCTCCGAAACGATCGTTCAGATTAATAAATGTGTAGAATTTTTCAAGTGTTTGTGTATATACCTATTTTATACAATTACTAGCGGCCCGGCCCGACTTCGTCCGGACTGCAATACACTACTCACTCGCTTCGCTCGTTCGCTCCCGGGTGAATTTTTCCGATGTTTTAATAGTTATTCTGTTAACCAGGGCGGAGAAAAATCCAAAAATTAAAAGATCATGAAAATCGGTCCAGCCGTTCTCGAGTTATAAATGGTGTAACTAACTAACACGACTTTCTTTTATATATATAAGATATTCTGCCAAGTGCCTAGCGATAATTCTATTGAAATCATATAAATATTTGTATCCCACTTCTGGCGTTTTGAAGAAAATGTGAGGAACATAGGTCGTGATTATTCAAGGATCTTTATATTGTCGGTACGCCACTTTTCGAACAGCGGGGGCGCAACGGCTTTGTCTACTTTCGCCGTTGCTACAGGAATTTTTGTATTGAAATATTCGGCATGCTTGCAGTGTGCGTGGTGTTCTAGTACCCAGTAGGTACTATACTGTGACACCACGATTGAAATACCCGCCTTAACTTACCTATATTTACATATTTATGTTATAGCTCAAAAATAATGAAGAAATATTAATTAAAAAAGAAAATTAAAACAAACAAGTGGATTTCGAAAGCGTTAGGAGACGGGGTTGGAGGTATCAAATCCAGGAGGATAATAAAATACGCGATTTAGCAACTGCATCGCGATTTGATTTTGGCGATTACTCAGCCACTTAAAATTTGTCGTTTGATCGTGCGATTTGACAATAGGATGCGCTCGATGCTTTTGTTTTCCAATCGAAGTATGTTCGACAATCGCGCGTTCGTGACACGTCATTTGTGTATTTCAGCGAATAGTGTGCGGCCTTACACTGTTGGTAGCTGTATCTGACGATTTATAAGCGGCTCAATCGTACGATCGCGATAGAAAAAGCAGCATGCGTGCACTTATTTTTTTTTTATATTTTATACATAGTTGTTGAAAAAATTGAACTTTAGGGTCGATATTTAATAAGAATTCGATTAGCAAATAAATATGTTTAAGTAAATTATTTACTAACAGTTTTACCGTTTAAATAATCAAATGCAAAAAATCACTGATCTTATACAGGGTGGTGAACGTAACTGCTGCACATAGGGATTTAACCCGTAAAATCAAACTTTCGCGATTTCCTGTTTCCCTAATTATTTTAGGAAAAATATCTTCAAATAATAGTTTTAGAACATAAAATTACACATCTAAATCATTAAACAAAATTAATTTTGCATGCTTTGTAACGGCAGACATTTGATATGAAATTGTCAAAATTACCTCAAAAACAGATAACGATAGCCATGGAACTTGAACAAAATGATGACGTTTTAGCTGTCAGAATAATTTCTAATCATTTTGTTCAAAATCCATGGCTATCGCTATCTGTTATTAAGGTAATTTTGACATTTTCATATCAAATTTCTGCCGTTACAAAGCATGCAAAATTAATTTTGTTTAATGATTTAGATGCAGAAATTTATGATCTAAAACTTTTATTCGAAGATGTTTTTCCTAAAATAATTAGGGATGCAGGAAATCGCGAAAGATTGATTTTACGGGTTAAATCCCTATGTTCACCAACCTGTATATGAATTGTGGATAATCGCCTATGTGCAATACAAAGTTATACCTAAGGAGCAACAGGACGTAGAGAAGGGAGCTTTGGCTGACAACTAGAGTCCGACTGAAGCTTATATTTTCAGCCGAATTCGAAACTTTTTTCATCTTCGACCGAGAACATAAAAAATAAAAAATATTTAGATCACTTGAAAATTTCTGTAGAATTTTCAAGTGATCTAAATATTTGTTATTAATCATGTTCTACCAAGTGCCGAGTGAAAATTCAGTGCAAACTATATAAAAAATAAAGAAAAAGCAGCTTTAATAATCGATGAACAAATCATATTCCTGTCGCAATACCTTCTCGGTTTTATTTATTATACGCTTTGCAAAAAATGTCTGCCAATCCCAACAATCCGCGCTTAATGTTCTACATCAATATGGCGCTGTAGAAATTAAAATGTCAGCCAATCACAAGCTCATTATAAACGTCCCGTATCAATATAACGCACAAGTTGGTTTTACGGTCGCAATTCACATTCCGTTTATTAGAGATCAGTGCAAAAAGTAAGTATTAATACAATGTTGACACATTGGCTGCACTGTATTCGGTGCATTCATCCAAACAATTCTTAGAATCAATTGAAACTCATACGCGACTTGCAGCAAACGTATATTAATTTCTAGAATTAATACAAAATTATAAACGATTTAATTCATATTTAAATCAATTTCTTATTTTTGCACGTGTCAAATAAACTACTGTTTGAAAATTCGACAGATTTTGACACATTGCTGCACTGTATTCGGTGCATTCATCCAAACAATTCTTAAAATTAATTGAAACTCATACGCGACTTGCAGCAAATGTATTAATTTCTAGAGTTAATACAAAATTATAAAAGATTTAATTCATATTGTTACGGATCACCCTGTATATAAACGGCAGGCGAGAGTTCTGAGAAACGGGGTCTGCTTACTGAACAACTGGTACCTGCGCGAAAGTTCTAGAGAAAGCGAAAACACACCAGGCTTACGCCACGCAGCGTATATAAACAGCAAGTACTAGTGAGTGAGGAATCAGTCAACGGTGAGTCACGCATTCAAGTCTACGTTGGATCAGTAATATAAATAGTGCCGTGATATAAATAACCAAATTGATAAAATAAATACAAGTGTAGTGGTAATAATTACGAATTATTGCATATAGTTGTTTGTTTTGCTTTGTAATTACTGTTTAGTTCTTGTTTACTTGTGTTGATTGTTAGAACTGACTTTTCGTTGTTGCATTCATTATTATTGTGTTTATAATTATTGTAAATAAATATTTATTCCGCCAACTCAGAAAACAGTGTTGTAACAATATTTAAATCGATTTCTTATTTTTGCACGTGTCAAATAAACACAACTGTTTGAAACAGTATCTATTTAGATATTTTTTATAATCCCGTACGTCAAAAGGAAGAATACGGAACCCTTATAAGATCACTCACGTGTCCGTCTGTCTGTCCATCTGTCACAATCGATTTTCTCTGAACCCGCGCGACGTAGAAACTTGAAATTTGGCATAGTATTTAAATTAAAAAATAGTTTTGGAACACTTTTAATGTTTGTGACATTTAGGAATGTTGTGATTTTATAATAAATCAGAAAGCAATTTTTAACTCTTAAGAGGGAGGCTGTGATCTTGTCTAAAAAAAATATACTAAATTGACGAGCGAACTCTTGTATATTAACAAACATCATTTCAAAAGTATAATGGATGTGATCTATTTATTTGCGTTCTTTTCATCCCACATCCGCCATTTTGTCACTGACAATTTTGTTTATCCGACCACCTGTCATTCCCGATAATTGAGATACAAAAAGTATGACGAAAAAATGAGTGTTTAGTAAGCAGTGAACAAAAAAACAACAGACGACAGGCAAATAATGAAAAAGGCGTAAAAACGAAATAGTAAAAAAGAGGTAAAGACTAAATTATATAAAATACTTGAAGAATGATGATAATTAACAACGACGTTTTTTTTAAGATAAAAATATTTATTGAGCTAGTTATTATATACAGATGTTTACATAATTATTTAGTGCTGGTACCAAAAAACCTCCCAGGATATTTAATGTTTCATACTTTATGTTTACATAATGTTTTAAACTCTTATTTTTATTTATATGGGAAAAAAATTGTAAAAAACCCATCCTACAGCAACGACGTGACAATTGAAGTATGAATACAAGAACATTGTCGTATGTTTCTTAATTACCTACTATTAATTTAATCATTGTTTGTTGCTTATATATTCCTGGCAAATAAAATAATTAAAAAATACGATCGGACGTCTCCTACAAATATATTTTTGTATATACAAAGTTACGCTCTTATTTGTATGACACCGTCGACATATGTTGCACTTTCAATGCGTCTTTAAGAGGCCGTTGAGAGCAATATGATCACTAATAAAAAAATGTTTATTATGAATCGATGTCTTATGACTTGAGTTATCAGCGCTTGACTGCGTATGCCACTACCGTCATTTTGTTTTTGCGAATACAACTTGACGTTTCAATACACCATTTATTACAACTGTCCAGTGTTCAATAGGAATTCGTATTTTTGTTTGCCGTACTTACAGAAGACTAGTCGTGTCACTAAAATTAGGATTGAATTGAATTGTAGATTATAGACGCTCGACAACAGAGGTCATTAGCGTCTATCTAAAATTAGGATGTGCATCACAGAGAAACGCAGCTTGAATTTAAAAAAAATTGTATTACTAGACCACTATTACTTTGTCGAAGATATTTTTTAAAATCGTCTTTTGTCATACCCACTATAAAATAGCTGCTTTACATACATATGCATGTAAAGTGATATTTTTTTTGGGGACAGTGTGGTCCAGTGGTTAGCGTCGCGGCCTCTGGATCAGACTGTCGTGGATTCGAATCCCGCCTCCGCTCATAGATGTTTTGTGATGTCATTTAGTTTTATGTTAATTGTTATTTAATGTAATCAATTTTTTATGAATTAATAAAAATTTATTATTATTATTAAGCTGTCGACGCGTCTATAATTTACAATAAATAAAATAAAGTGACATTTGACCAGTAGCGGCGCTAGGATTTTTTTGCTAGGGTGGGCCAGTGTTGGACATGGTGATCTGAAGGTGGGCCAATAACAATTACTCCTAAAATTTCAGTGCTCGATAAAATTTCAACCCAGATTACTTGCTATAGAATTTACAAGAAAAATTGTTGAAATTTCGAGGGTTTTTTCTTAGAATGTTCTCAGTCTAAAGGAGAATATTTTCCTTATTGCCTCAATTAGAATATTATGAGATTTTTTCTTTAGATAAAATGTTCTCGAGAATGCGCTATCATTCCCGAGGATCTTCTGATTCTATAGAGGAGAATATTTTTCTTGTTGCAATAGTGCATGGACATGGAATGCAAACACGGCCATTGTCTTTGACAGTAACCTATTGATAGAAGATACAACGGTGGGTGGGAACATAGCTATTCTCACATAATTTAGTTCAATCGAGCCAGCCATAATCACGCCGTTATTTTTATATCAATAACAAAATACATACTAGATACAATATTATACTGCCTTCAGATGAAAGTGTGCTTGCTATAACCGGACTTTGTGGTCAGAGTAGTGTTGTAAAATTTCCGGAAATGTATTGTTACAAAACTGTTTTTCTGAGTTGGCGGAATAAATATTTATTTACAATAATTAACAGTTCAATAACAATAAACGCAACAACTATATACAATAATTCGTAACAATTAACTATATACAAGGATTATTTACATCACTGTATTTATTTCAGATTTATTTCGGTCAGTCATTTACCCAGTTACTTCAGTACTATTTATTTATCCCCCAGGGGGAACATTGGAATGTAGTTGTTCTCGCAATTGCATTCCAATGTTCTTTGGGAATTGGCGTTCCCAGGAGCCCGAGCTCGTACCAGTCGGTTTGTGTATGCCGGCTGGCAGATTCTAATACACAAATAGATTATTAATTGTTGTGTTGAAGACGCTAATGACCTAAGTTGTTGACGCGTCTATAATCTACAATAATAATAATAACTATTTATTTATATCCACTCTACTATTTTTATCACTGTACTGACTGATTGACTGATTAATATTTATATCCACTTGACGGCACGAGTCACCATTGACTGCCTTATATTTATATCAGATGCACTTGATTGCACGAGTTACTAATGACTGCCTAATATTTATATCAGACGCACTTGATTGCACGAGTCACTAATGACTGACTGATTTCACACCTCACCATGGACCGCGTATTCGACACTACACTGCTCACCATGGACTGCGTATTCGACGCTACACTGACTGTCTTGATTGCACGCCTCACCATTAACTGCGTATTCGACACTACACTGACTCCCGTTGACTGCCTACGGTGACTGACTGACCCCCTGTTCGCTTCACTCACTCGTTTATAAAGAGGCTGCGTGTCTTAAGCACAGCGCTTCTAGCGTTTTGCAGAACATCCCGGCAAGTACTCGTATCTTCGCGCGGTTACTAGTTCTTCGGCGTAAAGCAGACACCGCTTTCTCGGAACTGTTGCCTGTCGTTCATATACAAGATGATCCGTAACAGTATTATTTGGAAATATTTCAGGAAATTTTGGAAAAATTGGAAATATTTATGAAGATTCTCTATCGGAAGTTAACCCTGCACTCTTCATCTCAAATCCTTTCCCCTCGCCTAAAAACGGTTACCGCACTTCCGACGCCATTTTTAAAGCTAAAGGGTTCGAGTAAACGCCAAATGAAGGACCGAGAATCACACGACTCGCAAATCGAGTGAGAGGCATGTCTTCATCACTATCATCATTTGCTACACTAACTGTTTCTTGAATATTTGGCAACGTTTCTGCATTAACAAATCTATTTTCATCACCATTATTATCATCATCACTGGAAATCAATTTCATCGCTTATTTCTTTTATCTTCAATAATGTTCTGTTCATTTTCTTCGTAATTTTATTTCTTTTCGTCAAAAATAAAAATTGGTCTGCTGCCACTTTCTATTTTATATGTACTTACATACATGGAAATGTATAAACCTTTATTTAGGATCCGTTGTACATTATTATGCAATATTTCCAATATTTCCGTTGGAAATCGAATATTTCCATTTCCACGGAAATATTTCCATTTACACTAGGTCAGAGACGTCCATTTTTGAAAGTCGCTCTGGGACCTGGGTGGACTCACAATATTCATCAATATAGTATTGCTGTTGCCGGAACGATATATTTTTTTTTGCTCCCGAGACGAGATTGAGATTGACATCTCGACGAGATTAGTTACGAACTTAAAGAAATCTCGACAAAATTGTGGAACATCAAAATAATTATAAAATCGGTAAAAAGATTAGGAACCACTGCTGTAAATAATTACAGTTTTAGTATAACCGTACTAGTTACGTACTACATAGTACATAGTATAGTTACTAAATACTTGTTGGTAACTAAAGGCACCTGTTATATTTTAATTTTATATATTAACCCATTACGAGTTGAATTGGTCGGCAGATATCATCTTACCTTGTGCTTGACCTTCCATAAAAACAGTATTGCCAACTCTTTAGGTTTTGTTCGTTAAATATTCGCTCGTGTTTTGTCTACGCTAATCTCAGAAACTACCAGTGGCGGACTAAGCCCGTCGGAGGCCCGGGGCGGCAGAACTAAATGAGGCCCCCGTTCTGCTTAGAAATTGGTGTATTTGTAGTGTAAATTTCGTAAAAAATGAATAATGTAGATGTAATGGCTGACAAAAAAAATATTTTGTAATAAACGTAGGTAGGTAAGTAACCTACCTACGTTTATATTTTGTATACGTGTAAGGGGTCTCCAACTCCAAACTGCCTCTTACTTACTAAACATATTTTGGCCTTGTTTGGGATTTGATTAAGAAGGACTTCTCGAGATTTAGAGGCCCTCCAGGATCAGAGCCCCCTTCCCCTTGTCCGCCACTGGAAACTACTAAACCGATTTGAACAATTCTTTCACTATTTAAATTAAGCTTTTAATTCCGGGATTATAGCAAGTTCAAGATAAACAAATAACATACAAATAAATAAACATATTTTGTCTCCTTACATACTGATAAATTATACATACTTACCTAGAATTTTTGTATACACAACAAACAATGAAGTAACAAGTTAATAAATAATAAAGTAGATTTTAATTCACCAACGCTGTTGATAGATGTGTAATATTTTGTTCATGTAAAATTTTTCTGTGCAAAATTGACGAAAATCCCCTTCGGTTAAGATTTGTCTCTTTGGAGCTCGTAAATTCGCACAAAAAGATAATTTACCTCTATAGTTGGCAACACTGCACGCGAGGAGCATTTATAAGCGTTGAAATTTGCTGCACTTTCATGTATGATCCAATATTGAGATTATACTTTTGCTTATACCTACTTACAGGGTGCAACAAATGCCTGTTGAATTAATGTCGGATTTATCGTACATTTAATACGCTTTTTGAATTGAAAACTTCCTTAGACGCGTCAGGCACTCTTTGTGTGGGTAGTGAAATAAAATGAACCGTTCGCAAATCGCAACCCGACGGTGAGATTCGCTGAATCGGAGTTACTCGGCTCAAACACGAGCACGTATTTGCAGTATGCTGTTAATACACTTCTGGGTACTGACTGGTTACTCTCTGACAACTGTGCTCGGCTGACATATTTGTTTATCATTGTTAAATTTTTACATATAAAACATACGAAGTAACCATAGAAATAACAGCGAATTAACATAACAGCACATGATTAAAAATAAACCTGACATAAGCCTCGCTATATCATTATATGTGCAGTCGAACTAAGTTAGAATTTTTCTTAGTTTGTTCCTAAACTTATGCCGGGTCTTGCAGAAAGCATTGTCAAAAAATTTGATTTGACAATGACCTTAGATTGTGATCATATCATTACAGTTTTTACGTACATGCAGGAGCAGTCTAATGTCGTGAAACTCTCTGTCATCTAGAACATTAGAAATTGTATATACTTACACAAAAATAAGTGATTAATTTACATAGAAAAATATCGCTTTTCAAGCTAAATTTTGATCACAGTGCTTATAAAAACTTTGTTTCGAAGTGTTAACTGTACAAGAAACTGTTAAGTAGGTACATGTATAGACAGTTAAAAAAAATATATCGTTTCAAATTTCAATCGATCAATTTCGATCTGGATCGGTTTAAAATTCTACAATGCTTTTCTTATTGAGAAATATGTGTGGTCACAAATTATGGTCGTTGTCTAATCAAATTTTCTGACAATGCGTTCTGAAATCCAGCATTAGCCTTTAGCAGTTAAGTCGAACTACTTTCAGTAAAAACATTTTTGCATACTTAAATGTGTGTAAACATACTTTTTTTCATTAATTAATAGATCTAGGCTCTTATTTAATGTATCCCCTTTGGGTCTTTGAAATCATTTTCATTTTCATGATTAGCTCTCGCTAGTACGATGATTCACATCTACAACCTAGCTATAATTAAATAACACTCGTATGTAGTGGAAATCAATTGATTCCAAAGCGTATAAGGAGAATGTTAGGTTAGTAATCATGTCACGGTTGAGTACTGTAAGCTCATTCCGCCGCGAAAGTGAAAAGGTTCAGGTTAGATTCCTGACTGTGACTATGGTTGGTAAAATGATTTTTTCCGATATGTCTGGTATCAATTATATAATTGGCTGCTTATCCAATAAAAAATGTTCATACTTTTCTCATGTACTTAGGTATTTAAATGGAGCAATATATTTTGTTGGGTGATAAAACACGGTTTGCATTAAGCAAAAACGCTTTTACACTGCAGGTACGCAGAATAATTTATAAAAAACCTTTTTACTTTATGCGAAAACGGCTTTGATTAAAGCTGTTTTGCTTACCACCCTTATCGAAATTTACAGGTCATTTTCTGGCTCACCTGTATACACGCGGTGAATATACCGTGTACTAACACATGTGTGCATAATGTTTTTACCTTGCACAGCACACGTATAAAGAATAAAGTACCAGCAGATCGGGCGACATTCCGCGGCTGTCTGGCGACTGCAATGCAACGATAGAACAGAAACACTAGTATATAGACCTACTGTATGTACAGTCGCGGACTTAAAAAAGTTTACACTTGAGTTCTTCAGTGTAAGTTCACAATAAAGTCAGTAGCTTTAGCAACAAATTTAGTTTGATAGATAAATGTAAATGTCAAAAATTAAAAGAAATAATTGTGGTTTCGAAATTATAAAAACGATGAACAAAAAAGAAGAATTATTAAAAATTGGAGGAAGGAATTTTCTAGTATGAAATATCAAATATGTAAAATGTAAATGTTTTAATTGAATAATATTGAGTGATTTGGATTGCATATAAAACAAGACAGGTGTTTTGATTATAATTTTTTTATTGAATTTTTAAGATGTTACCTTACTATCGAAAACCAAATCACAAAATGCAAAAATTAGAAAAACCGCTAACCAGATGATTCAAGTGTAAACATTTTTAAGTCCGCGACTGTATTTGCATTAAAGCATCATTGAATTAAAACCGGGTTTTAAGGACCCCGAACACCTTGTTCTTTTATTTTAAATTTGAACTGAATATTGGTGAAACGGCTGTAGTGTATGATGAACTTATACCACACATGTTGTTCTTAAAAACATCGCTGCGTCAACAGATCCCAGTGATAAAATCAAATTTCAAAATTTTCATAATTCATAGTCTGTTTCTACCTTAAATTTTTGAAAGTATAGGTTTCATGAAACTTATAAGTTACTACTGAATGAATTGTGAATTATAGACGCTCGACAACAGAGGTCATTAGCGTCTGTTACGATACTACTCCCCAGAAAGCTTTGAAAAGATACTAGTAAGTTCTAACCCCCTGCATGTCTATATTATGGTATACGCTATAATACTGGATGCAAAGGTTATATCGCATCATAATTTCTTGAAAATAGTTTTAACGTCTTTTATAATTGTTTACAAGAAAATGCTGAAGACAAAAACATTCCTCTTTGCTCTGATTTGTTATGTCTGTTAAGACGTATCGGTTAATATTTTTTTTCTGGGTTAAGAATTGCAGTATCATCTGACTCAGACAGGAGTAATTACGTTTTTGTTTGAACTTGAAACAATTGAGCGTGTCGCATTATTGAAACAAAACAATGACGCGGAGAACCAGTGGCGGCGCGTGAACATTTTAAATGGGTGTTCTGCAGAGTCAACCCGGAGATTGGAGTAGCCCCCCCCCCCTAATGAAGGAACCTCGAAAAAAAAAATTCAAAAATACATTTGATGCAATTTTTAAGTGTATTTTTTGATCTGAATAATTTGTCTATACATTATACAATGATTTCGCTAGCGCTAAGATCGTAAATAAAGTGATTTTTATAGCAATATTTTTTATTGTATTAAAAAAAAGAGTGTGTGTGTACTATGTACGCACGTCAGAAGCTATATTTCTTTTAAGTAACAAAACAAAAAAAAAATAACTCCGAACATTTTATCCCGCGTGCCAGTACTAAACGTTTGTAAAAAAGACGATAAAATAATAAAATAAAGATATTAAATAAATTAATTTAATTTAATAAATTATTAATTTATTAAATATATTTATTTATGATATTTATATCTAATCATTTATTAAAAAAAAAGTATGTTTGTATTGAGATTTGAACCCGAGACCTATTGCTTATAGAGTTACTACGTTACCGCTACACCACGAAGATACCTTACTGCATTGCTATATAATACGGTATTATAACCAAGAAAAATAATACTGTATTAGGTTCTGCGGACGCGTTTCAGCTTTTACGCGTATAAATCTGTCTCATTTTTACTAAGTCATCTCTCTTTAACACATTGGATTTAGGTGCAACACAAACTGCAGCACCTCCTGCAGGACTGTTTATAGAATATAGGCCTGCGGCGTGCCGTCATTCATAATAATGCTATGTGATTATGAAATTAAAACATATTATGCAGATTTATACAATATTTTTTTTAATTGTGCGTTATTTTCTGGCAGTGCAACAGCTCCGCAGCTCTCATAGAGGAGCCGCCACTGCGGAGAACGATTGGTCAGTAGCAATCACTTGTTCTGCAGGGGTGTAGTCAGCAGCGTAACTTCACAATTTTAGCCCGGGGGGAAGAATTCTTGAAGGGCTCCTTTTTGTCAATGAATAATAAAATATAGGTAGGTAGCCAACTCCATATGGAGCTGAACCCGAAGTGGCAAAACGTGGATATTTCTCTTGAATAGACACATCCGGAGAGTCTGAAGGGTATGGAATACCCCCCCCCAGCTTAAGTTTTGAAACATAAGCTTCTAAAACGCAAATTTCATCGTATTATAGGTATCTATGTAATATTAAATAGATATTTTTGCCCCCGAAAGATTCTATTAGTCAATAAGATGCTTGAGGGCTCCCAAGACTTTCGGGCCCGGGGACAATTGCCCACTCCGCCCCCTGGTAGCTACGCCACTGGGTGTAGTAAATGTGGCAATGCTGCAATATTTATTAGTGTCTTCTTCCAGTGAATTTCGAGGCCAGTGTCCTTACTTCGATTGGTGCAAACAATAGAATGTTACTTCATCGAATCTTGTTAATATAACATCGGTCCAATATACGATGTCGCTGCGTTTTTTCAAGCATTGTCATAAAATTCAAGTGGACAGTGATTTTAACTCAGTGGTTTCCAACCTTTTCTGCTCGTGATCCAAAATTTTTACATAAATTAGGCTGGCAACTTCGAAATTTTACGCAAATGAGCCCCTGAATGAGATATCTCAGCTAGTCGCGGGAGGCAGTATTCTATGTATACCACAGGTGTTACCTCTCACCACCAGACGCCCAGTCATTTTTGCATTTACGTAATCTCAGTTACAACTTATTTTAAAACTATTTCATTCTATTCCTAAATATTACTAATTTAGTAATTAAACTGCTACCAGAGAAAGAACATCTTAAATGGCAGTTGTACCACTAACATCTCTAATAATAATTCCCTCCCCCCCAGAAACTAATAATTTTCGACAAGCAAGCCATCGTTTTAAATATGCCACAACATTGTCTTAAGTATTTGCCAATTTTTCACAGCTATATGACTGCTATTCTAAAACATAAAATAATTTCTCTGTCTGTGACGCTAGTGGTACGGTAGGTACAAATGTACCAATAGCGCCACACGGGCAATTTTTCGTTTCTCAGGAAAAATACTAATTCAACCAGCGACGTAAATTTTTTAGGCAAACTGACCTTGTGACCCAACGTTTAACAGTTATTAAAAGAAAAAATGTAAAAGTACAAAAAAGTTGATAATAACGTAATTTGAACATACCTATATGTATTTTTCTTTGATAACTGATTCTGTAATCATGCATTTCAACATTCCACAATTTTGTTGACATTTTTCGTCGTGGCAAGATCTCAACAATTAATCTAGATCTTGTCTTGGAATTCGAAACGAGAAAAATTATCAATCTCGTCTCGGTATTTTTTATTTCGTCAACATAAAACGAGAAAAATCGCCGGCAACACTACGTTTTTAGTCGGACGATCAAGATTTTTGTATGTACAATTTTCGGAAGACTTTATTTTAGTTGAGAGGAAATTTTTGACGATTAAGTTCGTCAACTTTCGTTTATAAAAAATTGTTTGAAAACTACTGATTGTAAGTAACGGCACGCACGATTTGGCGTGGGTGGTTTAATAGTGATTCAGCTGCTTACTCTCCTGAGCCTTTCACCCCTTTTAAAGTAATAATAATAATTATAATTGTTATGTAAATATTATACGAGTTATGCACGTAAAACAACATTGTTTATTTTAATAACACTACGTATTACCGGTTATATATTTAAAATGGCGACGAACGTGCACTTGATACAAAGTTATAACCAGACAAAATTATATGCTTGGATTTCTTCCATTATATGGTAATATATAAAACTGTAACTGCAATTTCATTCTCTTGCGATTTTTTTGGAAACTGGGAAAACATGTTTCCAGAATTTTTGTAGCTAATGACTTTAGTTGTCGAGCGTCTATGATGTTCAATATCTATCTATCAGAATTTTTGTCTGTTTGCCTCTTTTTTTAATGTTTGTACTAGCATCATTAGAGAACGACGGGACGCGTTTGACAAAACTTGGTACTTATAGGATCTAGTATCTCTACCATGGAATGATAGAACTATAAAATGTAGATTTATTTATTTTTGTAATTAAATGTTTTCTCTAATTGTAATTTTTTTTCTTGTGACGTATTGTATCCCGGGTGGGCTCAGCAATAAATGTTAATTCTATTTTATTCTATTATTCTGTGCTATGATTACCTACTATCATGCAGTAGCGGCGCAAGGGTTTTTTTCTAGGGTGGGCCAGTGTGGGGTATGGTGATCTGAAGGTGGACCAATAACATTTATTCCCAAAATTTCAGTGCTCGGTAAAATTTTAACCCAGGTTACTTAAACTATAGAATTTACAAGAAAAATTGTTGAAATTTTGAGGGTTAAAAACGTATTTAAAAAATAACCTACGTTGAATTCGAAGTTGCTATATTTAAATAGAGCAATTTGATCCTTGAAAACAGTTTTAAGAATTGTTGGAAATTTTATTAAATTTGCATTTTACTAACGTTTCGGTATTCTTTATACCATCTTCAGAGTCTACAAAATAATACAAACGTGGGTGAGAATATGTGGAAATAAAGTTAAAATCAATGTGAGTAGGGAATGCAATCTCGAGCCGAGATTGGCAATTCGAGATCTCGCGAGATCAGTCTGGGTTCTAGATTGGCAATTCGAGATCTTGCGAGATCTCGATAAATCTCGACAATATCGAGATTTCGTCTACTTTTAAAAAGAACGTATTATTTTGTATCTAAAATACTTAAACTTAATGAAAACTCCTTATTTGGGACAGTGTGACTGTGTCACTGTGTACGTGTGTGATTTATTGCGTAGTGCACTGTGCAGATGATTATTATTCATTACTTTTCTTAAATAAACGTTGATTATTTTGTTCCAAGATTCAATTGAAGTTGTTTTATTTTCAAAATATATCAGCAATACCCCAACTAACACAGCACACTATATGTCAATTAATTATTTTGGAAATAACTTCTTAGGAGTTATGAAGCATAGGGTACCTATGTTACTATTAGTAACGTTCACGAACATTTGGTTTGAATTGTTCTTAGACATATTCAGTATTCACTTAACTTTGAAATTTGTTAGCCATCCAATGCTTGTTATAAGTTAAATATAACTGTCCATTTTACTCAAGAAAACAATAATTAAAACATTATATGCAGAGAAACAAACAGAACCAATTAGCGCGACTGTCAAAAACTATTTCGTATACCTAAGTTTTTTTCAAGCGCGTTCGTTCTTGAAATCTCGTTCGAGATCTCGACCATATCGGGTCGAGATCTCGAACGAGATTGCCTGCCCACGAGATTAAATCTCGAAAAATGGCTCGAGATCTCGCGAGATCGAGATTGCATTCTCTAAATGTGAGTGAAGCCGCGGATAAAGGCTGGTTTGAGAATAAAACGAAATATTTACAAAATGAAACTTTTTCGGTGTTTGAATAAATAAAGGAATTTTCAATTTTGTTGATGTTGGATACTTGAAAAAAAAAAATAATTCACAATCGCGGGAATTCGTAAAGCACAAACGAGTAAGGCGAGAACTACCTGTAATTTTAGAATCGTTGGATGGCCTGTTATGACTCTTATATATATAATTCGTTGTATTTCTTTTAAAATTAACTCGAATATAACATAACTGAACTCTATTTATATGGATTATGAACGGCGGCCATTATGTAAACCCAACTTGCGCTGCCATTCTGATTCGGACCTTTAAGCACAATGTTGGAATTGGGTGACCGTTATAAGGAAATATCATCCATATTGTAGCAAACCCCAAGATGTTACGCCACTGCCTGCAATAGAAACGTCGAGAAGGGAAGGTCACAGTGGCGAGGCGTGGAATGGTATCGAAGATACGAGTACCTGCTAGACGTATGGAAAGTGCTAGAACGCGCTATGTTTAAGCCACGTAGCTCTATATAAGCAGGGAGCCGACGGGAATTAGACAGTCAATCGTGAGTCGGTGTCGTGTTGAACAACGAAAATAAATACAGTATATAAATCTAGTTAATTTGTTCAGTGTTATTGACGTGTTTCACTTTGTTTAAGAATTACTATTGTGTTGATTGTTAGAATTGACATATAGTTGTTGCGTTTATTGTTATTGAATTGTTAATTATAATATATTAAATAAATATTTATTCCGCCCACGTAGAAAACAGTTTTGTTACAATATAAACTATGGTCTATTTTATAACATACCATGCGTCGTACAATGTTCTTCTAGCCCAGAGCTCTTCCTCTCGCATTACCACCTTACTGTTTTCAACCGTCACGGCGTCACCTCCTGCATTTTCTTCAATAGGCACATAGACGTTGAATTAAATGAGAGAGGGTACTGTATTGTAATTCAAATTTTCCGCGACAATTACCTCCAATAGATACCCTCTTCTTCAATATGTACTGCTGCTCTAAAGGCGGGACCATCATACTATGTGTCCAATGTTAGTCTAGTCTCGGTTTCAACATTTGTCTCAATTGACTACTCGTATGTTTGCAGTTTATTTCCGATCAGACTGTGATCATTGTTGGAAAACAAATTGAAGGACTCCTTTGACGCGCCACAATGCCACTGGGACTGATGCCTTTCAATGCCAACATTGGGCGATTTGCATCCGACTCTCAACATTTATTTCACCTGATGGTTTGACGCACAATTTATTCCTTCCAACTTTGATATGTTGAAAGAAATTTAACACATAGTGGCTTAGCAGGCATACAGGCGTTTTAAAGGGTTTATAGCTTACTATCCCACTGTCCATATATTAGAGATCAGTAAGATCCACCGTTGTGCAGCAATAAAAATCTAATTATAAATGATTAAAACGCAGAGGCAATTTGTTTGGTATGAATTCGTGTTACGAATGATGATAAGTATTTTATTACGTGGCGGACTCCCTCTGTTCTACTGACAATGGAATGTATAATCAAGCATGATAAATCACATCATCAATTATATTGTGCTTTATTTTGAGATTGATTCTCCTTAAAGCAATATTAATTACGGGGCACTAAACATAATACACATAGTTATTTTGAAAACATTCTCGAAAATTTACTCTAATGAGAACATCCTCCCTTTTTGAAGTCGGTTAAAAAGTAACAAAAAAAGCAGAATGGCTGCTTTTCCTTTCTGATAATTTCTACACTGTCTTGTATTTGTCTTGTGTGTATGTTGTCGTTGATAAGTTCTGAACTGGTTTTGAACTCCCAAAGCTTCTGTCGACAGTACAGAACTCTTCGGACACAACTGCGTGTTTGTTGGTTAAATTCTCCGACTCTTCGGACTGATCGAACTAAATTCTAGTAGTTCTAGACTCCTAAAACTGTTAGGAGCCTAGGATTGCTAGAACTAGGTTCAAACAGTCCGAAGAGTCGGAGAATTCAACCAACAAACACGCAGTTGTGTCCGAAGAGTTCTGTATTGCCGACAGACGCTTGGGAGTTGAGATCAGAACTTACCAACAAACACACCTAATATTTTAATCCAACGTTGCGTTATATTATTACGTGCCACTATTGACTTTGACGTCATAAAATATCGTTTCCGACAACAATTTCTAATTCGTGACCAGCTAAGGTACCTAGGCTATGAAAAAACGGCCATTAGAGAGAGATATACAGAGATTTGGAACATCAGCCGCCATTGATAGGAAAAGCTGAAATTGAGTATGGCGGTTTTTTAAAATGGTTTAGTTTAATCCGTTGTGAATTTATGCAATTTAAACAATTATTTACATAATGTTGGGTCTCGTGTTGGGTGCTTAGTATATGAAACATTAAAACATGATAATTTTTGTTTTGCTCTTTGAATATAAAAATTCTATCGTATTTACGTGGTGTATGGTACATCCACTATTGGCATTGATCGGATGGCGAAACCTAGGGGTCGGACCACAAAATCTTGACGTTTCACATTATTATTCTGAACAACTTGGTGGTTTGAAAATATCACAACACATGTTTTAGCAACTAAACTATTTTGCGGGCAGGGTTGTGCATAACGACCTAATGTTTTTATTGAAATATGCTTTTTTTTATAAGCTGTATTTTGTTTTCAGGGATGGTTTTGACTAGATCATGGTCTTTACAACAGCGCTCTTCTGGGCCGCAAGCCTGGCGCTGCTGTCTTTTCAAACAGTTATTTCAGGTTTGTTTCGTTAATTTTTTTTTTGTTATTGTTTAATTTTTAACGAACAATGTTGCTTAATAGACAATCAGAGAATCTGGTTAAAAAACAAACCGCCTTTTTTAACTATTTGTGTAACATTATGTGCCAACATTACATCTCTATTCTCTACCTAGTACCTACATTTTGGGTTAATAATATGATCTTTGATTGCGAGCATTTTAATTATAGTTTGTATACCTAGACACTGTCCGTAGTCTTTATTGTAAAGTATAATCATAGAAAAACAAATTCAAAATTTGGTACAAAAAAATTTGATTTTCAAACTAACACCCATAAAAATATTGTTTCGAAGGGGAAATTATACATAATAATACGATAAATATGTATATTTATATACACATTTTTTTAAACATCCCAGTCGATTATTTTTAGTGTTCCGTACCCAAATCGACAAAACGGAACACTTTTTAAAGCAGAATCGACTTAAAATTCTGCTTCAATTGTAGAGAAAAATATTTAGAATTTGGCAAATGTCCATTATTTAAGGCCTATATAAATAAAAAATGGATAAATTGTGTTAATAAATAAAAAGAACTACAGAAAGAAGCATCCGATAGGATCATATGGAAGACTGAAGGAGAGGCCTTTGCCCATGAACAGTGGTATTGGCTAATAATTATTATTATTATTTAAGGCCATTATTAACACATATTTTCTGGCAATGCGTTGGACGGTTGTAGCATATTTTTTGTGTTATTGCAGAAATGAATAACATACGAATGGAACGGATGCCTACTGCAATCCAAGTACCAATAAATGATTTCGTATTTTTCGACTGTGAAATGAATGTTGCCGTCACAAAGTTCGAATGGCGTCATATACCTTCACGACCCAATGGTTCAAATAAAACTGTCACTTTGAACCACCATTTATACAAAAGTAATGGATTTACCAGCACAACTAATTTTAGGGTAAGTTTTGAGGAAAAATAATGAATGTCGATGATAATTACATATATTTTTATTTCATTTACCCACCGGGCATAAAAGTTGTCACAACCTATTAACAATAAACAATATTAACAATATTTATGCAACAAGTGGCTTAAGTGACTAATTATACGACAGTTGCAATTTTTCGATACGAGCCTAAGGTTCTGTTGGCATTTATACCAGAACGAGTGTGTGTTTACCGCGCGAGCCGAACCTTAAGAGACTATTGTAAAATAGCGGTTGTCAGATTCGTCACTTTAAACACGCATTACATACAGTACTTTTTACAACAACTGCTTCAAAAGTTCAATTTTAAGTAAATAAAACACAATTTAGATAAAGTAATTTATAAAGTAGCTACTATTTTACGCACGTGTGTTTTAAAGTAAAGCAAAACAGTATTACTTTATAGCACGGAGTGCATTAAAATTTACTTCACGCACTACCGTTCGAACACATCTGAAGCTTCCATAAAGAATCACTTTTCAAACGGTACACAGCCATCTAAAATTGTACTTTTAATGCAAGTGTTGCAAAAAATTCATTTATATAACACATGCACGCTTTTAGTGTTTTTTCGTATCTGATTTGCGAACCTTAAATAGCCGTTTATTGACTAGTGACCATTATGTAACGCTTTTCAGTGCTATAATGGTAACTAGTTACATAATGAACCATTATGTAACTGTTTTTTTTTTCTTTTTTTTTTTAATTCAATTCTAAAACCATGCATGTGTTATATAAAGTATAGTGTGCAACGCGTGTGCTAAATACATCTTTATACGTCAGGCGCGATATTTTCAGCACTCGTATTCGGCTCGCGATGCTCACTCGCCAAGGCTCGTGAGCGCTCTCCTACTACTCGTGCTGAAAATATCGCGCCTGACGTATAAAGATGTATTTAGCACACTAGTTACACAATATACTATTACGTGATAAAAATGTGCGTCAGTTATGAAATGTATCATAGTTTTATTACGGGACATATTTTCTTCATTTAGGTTGAAAGTGAACGCAACGTGGGTGGTTATCAGTGCATAGCATGGTACGGAGCTTCTGCCATAGCATCCGTGCCCGCTCAACTGACTTTAGCCGTTTTAGATGAATTTCCTCGCAATATACCCAGCGAAACGTATACAGTTTCGCCAGGAAATACTGTAGCCATCCATTGTCCAGCACCTAACAGCAATCCACCTGCGAGTATTGAATTTTATAGGTAATAAATTGTATAACATATTGGCTTTCAGTAATCTGTACTCACAAGGCAAGGTGGTAATTTGTTAATTTTTTCAGACTGATTTTTACTAACTCTATTTTCCGTGAATATTAAAAATAACCACAAACCACCAAACCGTCACAATTTCTTCTCCACATATAGGTACGTGTCACTAACCATGCATCATCAGGAGATGATTAGGAGTAGATTTAATTAACTCCTGACACCCAGCGATGTAGCTTAGTGGTACAACACTAGACTCGCATTGGGAAGGTACTGGGTTCGAATCCCGACGAGGGCAGATGTGGCTAGGACTTTTTCCTACTGCCTCACGTCGAGAAACGGTAATTCCTGTACCGGTCATCTTGTTTGAGGCTTTCTATGGTTTCCCTCAGTTATTCCAGATGAATATCGAGATGGTTCCTTATTCAAGGTCATGGCCGATTACCTGTTTAACTCCTATAATGCTCCCAAAATTGTCTACCTTATCCTAATTTCCCATAATTCCTCCATTCGCACATTGCTATTAATAAAAAAAAAGTTGAAGTTTAAAAATGTAGAAAACAACGGGAAATGGTAAAATAGAAAATATTAATGGTGCGAATGGCGTCTGTTATGACATAATGTCGAGAAACGGACGTTAAACGCAGTATTATTATTATTATTATTAATTGTCTCCTGACGCTATAAGTAGGTTTAGTTATCTCCTGACGCTATAGGAGAAGGTTTAATTATCTTCTGACGTAACATGGTTAACGAAACGTACGTCCAGAAGAAATTGTAGTGGCTTGGTGTTTTGTCTTTACACAACTTAAGGTTCCATCACTCTTCAAGAGATTTATGGTTAATTCTATTTTGTGCATATTTTTAAATTATTTAGTAACGTTTTATCTCTATTTTGAAGCCATATTTAAGATATACTTACAAGCCTTAGAAAAAAAGTATTGTGATTAATTTTTAACTCCCCAATTGACGACACTAAGAATTCAGATTTCCAACTACAATTAACAATTCTAGTTTGGTTCTAATAGTCCAGTCCGAATTGTCCGCAGAATTCTAGAACCGTTCTAAAACTTGGTCAACAACTACATAATGCTATTACTGAGGATTTACGCCATTAATATTATTTAATCAAAAATCTGATGAAACAATTTGCCTTGTCAACATATGATATTTCATTGCGGAGTTACGGCCAAAAACTAAACTTATGAACAAATATAACTAAACAAATTTTTTTTTCAGAAACGGAGAATTAGTTGAATTACAAACTCTACGAGACACCTTAGTTTTAAAAAATGTATCTACACAAGATAATGGCAATTATACGTGTTCTGCGCGAAATTACATACTTGAAAAAACTGTAAGAGGAAATTTCCAAGTTACACTTAACGTGATGACTACGAGAAAAACCGCTCCCCGATTTTTACGAACGCCCCTGAGTAATTATACAGTAAAAACAGGTAGGATTTTAATTTGTGATGTGGCTGAAAATTTTCGAGACACTTTTATGGAAAAAATGTAACAATAATAGTAAGACTGATTTGCTTTATTGTTGTCGAAGTTTCGGCCTAAATTGTGTCCCTTTTCATGACCTGAGTTATGAGTAATAGGCACCTTCAGTTAAATTTTGGAAATGAACAGTATGATCAGGAAAATACGATGTAGTTGATTAGATTTTTTTTATTTCTTTTGTTACATTTTACCCACAAATTTTCCATTTTAAACCTTAACTGGGTGCTAAGTCCAATTTTTTTTACAAATGAATTTGTTTAGACAACTATTATTTCGTTATCTAATTAATGATACATTGTTATTAGGTGATTACGTTGTTTTAAAATGTTCGGCTGTTGGTACTCCTCCGCCTTCAGTAAGATGGCAGAAGTTGGAAGGCAATGGACCTCACGATAGAGCTGAGCTCACGCCTGGTGGATTGAAAATCACTAAAGTAAAACCTTCCGATCAAGGAACTTACATGTTTGAATTCATCAATACAATCGCCCCGCCATTAACAGCCTATATAAAGTTAATAGTTCATGAGCCACCATTTATTTTGAGTGGTCCTGTAAACACTAAAGTAACAGAAGGAGATGATCTGGAATTAGAGTGCAATGTGAGAGGTGTTCCCGAACCAACAATCAGTTGGGTTATAAACAGTCACAGTGTAACTAATGATAATCATGTCAAAATAATCGAAAATAGAATTTATATTAAACCTGTTGAAAAAAGACACGCTGGAACAATACAGTGCTTTGCGACGAATTCGGTTGGAAGCGTTTATGAAGCTGCATCTTTGACGGTATTTCCAAAACAAATATCTGGTGGAGATGGTGAAAATCTTGGTACAAAACCTGTAACTGTCGGTTCAGAAATTAGAAACCACAACCATAAACAAAATCATTTATCGAATAAAAATGGACATAAAATGTTAAATGTGAGCGCTGTTATGATCCCACCATCGCGACCGAGCGTAACAAGATTATCAGATGATTCCGTTATGGTTAGATGGAAAGTTCCTGATAACAGTGGGTTACCGATTCAGTTTTTAAAAGTGCAATATCGTGAATTGAGTCGTCCCCACGATTCGAACGGTTCAAATAATGGCACTTATGGGAAAGTAAAAAATTCAAGATGGATGACTTTGAATGCAGATATTGCTCCGCACGTTAAAAGTTATCAAGTTGATAATTTAACACCGGATTCGTGGTACCGATTTAGGATAGCGGCTGTTTATAGTAATAATGATAATAAATTAGGTCCTAATTCGGCTAAATTTCATTTACAAAAAGAACCGTTTTTTACTAAAAATCCATTACCAATGCCCGAATTTATGCGAACGGAAACTGTGAATGAAACGGCTATCAGGATCTATTGGAAAGTAAGTAATTCGATTTAACTTCAACGTAACACTTCTCAACCCGCAGGGAAATCTTATTTGCACCTTTCAAAGATTAAGTGAGGTACAGAGATAATGTATCTTCAGATCCTATGTTTTATTCTGAGAAACGGTGAAAGTATCAATTAGCACTCATTTTTTTAAGGGTTTATTTAGAGGCAAAACCTAAAAGTCATAAGTATTTAAATATTCTAGAATCTAAGGTTCTAACATTTTAAAAATAAACTTACCAAAGTAATAATTGATTGAAAATGTGGATTAGTACTGTATTCAGCTAACTTTGACTGTTAGTTGTTGCGTGGTGCTCAAAATGCTTTGAGCTTGCATATTTGTTTCCAATTATGTGTAATTCGACAACTTTGTCATTTTAGTGCGTGAATCCTCCAAACGTGTCAGTAGAGGGCTTTTATGTGTACTATCGACCAGTAAGTAGTGCAGGAGATTATACCAAGGACACAGTTGACAAGGAAAATGCAAGATCACACATAATTACGTATCTTCAGCCAGGAACCGCATACGAAATTAAGATCCAGAGTTATACTGCAAAAGCTGCAAGCGATTTCAGTGCCAAACTCATCAGAGATACATTAGGTATGAAAGAAAATATTTCCTAATGTCTGTTTCATCTATACAAATATAATAAAAATGTAGGTCTGTCTGTCAGTTATGATTTGACGCCAAAACGAATGTTGCGATTTTAATGAAACTTCCATATTTTTGTTTTAAAAATGGTTTGTGCTTTGATTCATTTTGATAAGTTAACGCTTCCACTTTGAAAGGGACCATTTTTTAATTATTTATGGACTATTAAAATTGACTGCCAGTTGACAACATAGTCGATCTACATCATAATATTAGAATATGTCATAATACCTCCCGAGGACCAAAAAGGCCAGAGAGAAAACTCCGTTATCAAACCCAACTGAGGAGTTTCTTTGACATAATCAGAGTAAGAAGTTCTTGATTATGATGAACCCTTAGGTCTGAGAGTTCATTAGAGGTGGCGGCGAAAGAACCAATACTGGTCAGCGGCGGTTCTCAGGTCTTCCAAGAAGATTAAGACCTTTGTGTCAAGTGACAACTGACTGTAAAAATCTATAGCCAATCTTTATACTAATCATGAGGCGAGAATGGCACCTCATGATTAGGAAAACCGACCCCGCGTAACGGGAAGAGGCGAGGATGACGATGATGTAATCTAACAATTCTGTTATTCTGTTTCCAGCTCCCGTAACAGAAAGTTCTATAGCGCCTGAAACGGAATCTCCAGTCATGAATAATAATGGCTTAGGATCTAAGTTATATGTGATAATCGTACTTGGTGTCGTTGGAGCAGCTTTACTTTTTGGAGCACTTCCACTATTATTAGTTTGTAAACGATACAGAAAGAAGAAAGCACAAAACAATGTGTCACAAGGTACAGTAAATTTTCAATCTCTTTTTTATCCCGTCCGGCTTCTCCCGGGTGCTAAGAATTTATGCTTTATTATCCCCCCTCTCGAGAAATTCTCCCACCTGCGAAACGAAGTCCCGCAAGAAATTTATCAAGGGTAAGCTCGGTTTTGAGCTCATCGATCTGAGTGCTCCAATGTGTTCGAATTTAAAATTTATATGCTCTGAAAGATCTCTATCCTGCGTTCGGATTTAAAATCTGGAGGAGATCAAGCAGGCTTTATGAGCTCCGAGGAAAGCGAGCGAGCAAGCAGATTTAACCATCTTCAGAGCATTTATTTTAAAAATGAGCGGAAACACTTGTTGTGAGAATGGATAAATTTCGAAGTTTATTTATATGAGGTAATTTTTCAATAGGTAAAAATGCACGAATAATATTTATTCAAAGAATAGTAATAACCAATAAGTCTATATCGCACAGAATGATTAAATAAAATATTTATTATATCTATGGGTCGAAAAAATTAACAACCGGTAGTACTATTAATTTTAAAATAAAGGAATAAAACGAAAAAAATTGTGAATCATGATTTATTATTATAACAATGTTGAATTAAATCAAAATGAAGAGCAATAAAGAATATATTTCGGCTTTAGTAATAAGAATTTAACTTGCTGGGGCCATTTTATTCTGATGTTTGGAAAAATCTGCTAGATTACGTTCGGAATTGTTTAGATGGCTCGATTTGCTTGCTTGTCACGTGACCAAAAATCTGTTTGCTCGGCTCGATCAATCGAGTGCAAAACCGAACTTACCCGAAAATAGAATATAGCCTATATCATTCAGGGATAGTGTAGCTTCTATTAGTGAAAGAATTTTTAGAATTGGTTCAGTAGTTCCAGAGATAAGAATTTGTTATAACCCCCCCGTGAGAAAACTCTTCAGCTTTATTATATTAGTACAGATAACAATTTAACAATGCTGTTGTAAGTTTTATTTGTGGGAGACATCTTCAAAATATATATTACTGAATTAGGTGCAATAATTTCGGGTTTATAAGATCCTTAAATCAAAGAGAACGTATTTACAGAATGTTTGTCAGTCTGTACCGACATCACTCGAAAAGGGCTGGAGTGATTTTGACGAAATTTGCTACACTATCAATTGACACCCAGTCATAAATTATAGGCTATACCTGGCATTAACGCGAGCAATCTGCAGGAAAAATCGACAGTCGCACGAGCGAATCCGCTAGATATTATTTCTAATTTTGTTGTTTGATTTCACAGATGACGGTGACCACAGTGATAAATGTACGCCTAATGACGGAAGTCATCATATCCAAGCCGAAGCAAAAGAGTATAATATGATTGGAGCGAAAGGCTCCTCCACAAATCGACGTAAAACACAAAACCAAAACGGATGCTTACCTAGCGGACAAAAGATGACCATCACGCCAAATCCACTTGCTTCTGCCGATGAAGACAAGGTGAATTATATATGTTTCAAAATCTTAAACATTTTTTGTATATATAGCTTATCTAATAATTGTGCTCATGCTTTTCATTCATAAAACTTTTTAACATAAAAAGGTTGTGTTTCTATATTTTCTTGGTTCATTCCCAGCTCTTAAGGTGGGGTTATAGTCAATTACGCTTTTTATTAAAAATAATAAAGCTCAATTAACAAACAACAGAAATAACAAGTTTTTTTTCGTAAATACAATCAGAAGTATTTTGTTATATACAATAGTAGATTGTATGTCTAGATACGTAATGGGGCATAGTACGGCGAGTGATGACAATATGTAAAAACGAGCGATAGCGAGTTTTTACAGTCACACGAGCCGTAATACCAGTACGTACGAGACTTAATATATGGTATTTTTTGCCATACCCACTACAAAATACCTACTTTTCACGTCATTTTAAAAAGATTCTGACAGATCATTTGCGTCACCATCTCTCCTTCCAGTGTGCCGCGAAGCTCGTGCAAGTGAGTAATGACAGGCGCACGCAAGCGTACACAGCGTATAGAGCGAATAAACAGAAGTTGCTATATGGCAACCGTTATTTTCTGCGCTAGTGCAGAAAGTAAACCATTTTCCGCACACCTGCCTGTTAAATGGGTCATTAATGGCCGCTATACATACATCGAAAGTAGCTATTTTGTAGTGGGTATGGCAAAAAATAATTTAAGCTAATTTTTATTTCATATAGGTAACTAAAAAAAACACGAACCCTAATTAATGATCATTTGAAATTTTGATTTTTACTTCCCACCTCTACTATGGTAGGGAAGTAATGGATTCAGTCCGAAAACAATATTTCGAGATTTTAACAGATTTTCACGTTTTGAGACCCTAGCAATCGTTTAAGATCATTTTCCGACTGATGTCTGTATGTGTGTGTGTGTGTGTGTATGTGTGTGTGTATGTGTGTGTGTGTGTGTGGTCAATTTTTCGCCTTCGATATCTTAAGAACGGAACAACATACGGGCATGCCGATTGTTCTATTGTGTTTATCACCCTTTAACTTAGATCTGATTAGATTTTGAGTCAAATCGGTTCAGTGGATCCTGAGATATTCAAAAAAACGACCTCAATGTCACGTATTAACATAGGTAAAAAAAATATAAATGAATTCTAGATGTTATAATATGAAAAAAATGTAAATATTTTTTTTCTCTAAAATGTATAGTTTTCGAGAAAAAAATATTTTACTAAAAAAAATAAAAATTGTACGTAAATCAAGGTAACCATGATTTTTGCTATATTATGTTAGCCATCAGTAGATCACCAAACAAAAAAGAGGGCCATGCTTTTTTCAAATAATAAAAATTAAATTGTGTTTTAAAGACCACCAACAGCTAAGGTTATTTGGGCCTAGTCAAAGAATAAAAAAAAAAAAGAGTGTTTATTTTTTGCAAATATTTACTAGGTGGGAAGTATAGGACTGGTCATCAGTCGAATTTTTTAAAATTATTAATTACAGTAGTTGAAATTGGATTTTAAAATAATTATATTAGGTAAATAAAAAAATATTAATATTCATTTTTCAGTGTTCCTCATCTTTCGAGCTTTGCGCTACGCTTCAAACAAAAAACGAAATCACATCAAAATTCACTCAGCCAAAACTTACCACTACTTTAATTCATTATCATATAGAAGTTATTTGAAAATAAATAGATTCATTTATGTCCATTTCGTTAACACCTTAAAATATAAATAAAAAGACATTTCTTGATGAAACAAATTTTTCACAATGCCGCTATTGATTTTCGGTACCTGTTTAGCGGGTTGAAACTGAGTTTCAACCCTAGGGATGACAATTTTCAGTTGTTGGTTTTCTCTGTTTTTTAACGTTGTTAAGAAAGATATAGAGCGACCGAGTCGCGCCAACTTCAATTTGCATATAATACTCGAAAACGTCAAAATGACAAACATAAGCCCAGGGCCGCAGCAAGGAAATCTTGCGCCTGGGGCCAACATTTCAATTTGTGCCCCCCCCCCCAATAAAAATCAAAAAATGCGTGCCAAAAGTAAGAAGACCCCCCTCTTTGTACAAATTTGCGAAATTTTTGAAAAATAAATTCGACCTGATTCGTTTGATATTAAGTCAATTTATAGAAAAAATAGCGCTGAATCGACTCCAACAACTCGCACTTTTAGTTATATAATATATTTCTATAGAAATTATCGCCAAATTCGTTAGCCGTTTCTGACTCATTGAAGATCGTAAATAATTTTTTATGAGCTTCGGTTTACTGAACTATCTCTCACATGCAGTAGTGGTTACGGGAATTGTTAAAAAAATTCTATATGCTATTCCCATGTTTGAATAGCTTTCCACTAAACCCAAATAATGAATTGTTTGTAGTACTCTAAATGTGACATTTTATTAATATTTTCATTTAATGATTCAAGCATTTGCTTTGCGCTTGCTACTTTTGTAATGTGAAATACAAATTAATAATAAGTGTTATATTTCTTTCTTTAGTCCTATTTGCAAAAGTATTATTATTTATTGTATATTTTATATTTGTCGAATTGTAATTAGCCTGGCAATAATCATTGTCGTTTTTCATGTCAAAAATACAGCGTCTTCGGCGCCCCTTGCTTAGTGCGCCCGGGGCCGTCGCCCCCTCCGCCCTACCCTTACTGCGGCCCTGCATAAGCCCACATAAAATTCACATTAACCTGACAGATCTAACATTTTTGCGGCTTTTTTGCGCGTCCAAATTGCAGGTACCTCAAATCGAATTGTCAATAGAGTTGTTGTGGAAAATAATATGCATGTACTCAGAACAAAACACAGCGAATGCAACGCGTGTGAATTGCTGCCTGAGGAACGAGATCAACAATTCACAGCGGCAACGCTGTGTTTCGTTCCTTGTAATGCAATATTGAATATACTATTTCAAATGACGCTATGTAGATTTTGGTAACAATATCTTGAATCATCCATAACGAAACTTCATGGCTTTAATATATATTATACGCTATTTTCTTACTTAGGTTTCTCATTTTAACATTTCGCTTTTTCAGTGCATGTTGAGTTCGTTCACGTTCTAAAGAAGGTATGAGTATGACGAACGAAACTTGCGCAGTGGTCGTTTTAGGCGGAGTTACAGGTAGGATTGCCACCTGCCGCTAGTTGATTAAACCAGTATAAAAAATACGGGTTTTTGATATTTTTACGGGAGACAATTAAAACAGCAATGTTTAATGAAGATAATCTATTTTTTAAATTTATATTTATGGTTAGAAGAAACAGCTTTTAAAAGCTCTTCATTTTGAGAAACAAATATATAAAAATCTTTGCAAGATAACTTAAAATTACATTTGACTTGTAACTCCGCCTTGACAGTCTCAATATTGAGTCTGTTTCGGAGCTTTATTTACCCTGTATTTTATTTTCGAAATTATGGGTTTTTCTATTATCTTAGCCTGAAAAACGGGGTAACCCGTAAAATACGGGGCATCAAGTAACCCTAGTTACAGGTTATTCAGTCAGTTCATTCGTCCTCCACTCAAACTTCGCGCAGACCATTCTCCGTTACTACCTTCTTAAGAAAGTGAACGAACTCTAACTGTGGTTGTAAAGCATCACATAACTAAACCAGATTGTAGCAATAAAAATCAGAATTCAGATCAGAAAATGCGCTCGAGACTTTAATCTATTGGCGTGTTGGATAACATGTTCTTTATTTCTGTGTCTGACCTGATCTCTTGTAATTCTTGTTGCATTTAAGGTGTTGGCTTTGGGCATAATAATAATTAAATGTGTGCGGAAAGTGTCAACTTTATATTTTCACTATAAATGGACTAACACAGAGACATTTTGTACCTATATTGTAAACGCTTTGCAGCATTGCTTTACTATATTGTCTAACTCAGTTGCCGTAAAGACGACTAATAGTAATAGCTTCATGAAGACGTATGTCTGTAGAATCAAAATGTGATGGAGATGTCGTCATTCCTTACGTCACAAAATAACAACTGTTCCGGTTCATCGGAGGCGTCAAGCAGTCAGAGTGATAGCGGTTACGTCACGACGCCGGCGGCTGTCGTCAGAGATCTTGCGCACGTCAAACATGGCAAAGGTAAAGCCAGTGTCGCTGTTGATACGGTCAAAGGTCAGAAACTGAACAATACCTGTGAATATCAGTTTGTTAATTAAGTGAATCGAAACGAGTTCCGTAATGTTGTGTATATTAGCCAGTGACTAATCAAGTTATATTTAATTCTAAGCTGATTTAGCAGCGAGAGAAAAATAAATGCATTGATATGAAGAAATGTACTGTTTCTGTTATATGGAAATAACCGGTTACCATAACTTAAAAAATAACAGTCTGTTACTGGCACTCATTAATCTTCTTTCTTTCTTTCTTTTTCCTAGCCTTATTCCATTTCATTTGGGGTCGGCTCTCCTCGTAATTTTCATGTTGAGGAGTAGTTGATTTGGCTTATAGTTTGACGGCTGGTTGCCACCTGACGCCAAGGCAGTGAGCCCCCTTGTTAATTGGGGCTTAGGATGTCGCCATTGGCTGGCTCTTCCGCCGCCATCCTCTATTCATTATTGTAATATGCTGGTATTGTTGACAACGGTAAACATTGTTTAATGGCAACAGTTAACTGTAACATACAAGTAACAGCACAGAGAACGGAACACTTTTGAGAAATAATGTTTGTAAAAGTAACTGTTATTTTTTAACACCATAATTTTGAAAACTTGTTTATGGAATCGATTTTTTCTACTATAAACGGAAATAGACTATCTCTCATGTGCAGAAGACTAAAGTATTGTTGCCAGTTCAACTGGCATCTACTATATTACCTAATCATAGATCTGGTTGTAAATACATCCCTTTAATATTAACATATAAATATTTTAAATTTTAATTTATTTATAATAAATAAGGATAAATTACTGACGATTAAATAAATATGTGCCTTAATTTTATGGCGTGCTAATAAATAATTAAATATAGTGTATAATGTAACAATATCTCAATATAATTTTCAATGTATTAGACGCTCTAATTTCATATGATCGAAACATTTAAAGCATATGTAACACTAATAAAATTAAAATCCAGTAAGTATAAATCTTTATAATAAAATTTAAATGTGCCTGAAAGTTCAATAAAATGATCACAGCCAAATTTGATTAACTCTTTCGTAAAAAATATTTAATTCATAGCTCAAAACGCACGTCAAAACTTTTTACAAAAAATAGTAAATGTGTGACTGACTTAATGAATTAACTTTTTCAACAATATAATGCGTGCAATATACTACATATTATGGTACACTGGATTGCGAAAAAATCGACAACTTTAATTTAATCAACGATTGCTCAACAAGGGTTATAAGGTATAAGTAATATATTTTTTGAGGTTGAACTGTTGGAAATGCAAATTTAAATTTTTTTGCTAACTGAAGAAATATTTTACCATAATTGTACATAGATACGAAATGCCAGTTAATGTATTCTTTTATTTTATTATTAACTAAAATAGTTAAGGTCGAAGAGATGTCACTATTTATATGTAGGAACTGAGCGAATGGTCTAAAATTGCATCTTTGATAAAATAATCGGCTTCGATTAAAAACAAACAGAAGGTTTCACTGAAGCGGAAAGTCTATGCCTATTGCCTGTACCAGGGATTGCGAACCTGCGGTACGGCAATGTTTCAGGTACAAAATAATTAAAAATTTGTTAGATGCTGTCGAAAAAACTTGACTGTCATTCAAATAACGTATAATTATGAGATCGACACAACAAGTCGACGAAAGTTTCATGGCACTCAATGCATCCTCCAGATGTTAAATTCGAACGTTCAACAGCGCTCGGATCGATCTGAGTGCAAAACTGAACTTACCCTTAGAAGCGACATGATGTATCGAAGGAGAATGTTTTGGGTGACAAATTCCGCTGGAAATTTGAATGATCAGCACAACTACCATTCGCTATGTTATAGATATGTCTACTTATAACGATTTGAAAAGTGTCAGACCAAAGTCCCGCATCAATATGGCGGCAGCATTCACAATCCATATAATGGAAATAGTGGTTTCAGAAGATCATTATGAAAATTACACCATAAAATGTTTGAATTTTTATAACCTTTTAACTTATTTCTTCAGTTTGCCGTCGTACTTAACTGAGATAGCCCTTATTTTGACAGTTCGGTAAAACCGAATAAATGTATTAATTTAAAAAAAATATAAATTATTTAATATTCCGATAGTTTTAAGTATTTATATTTGAGAACATTTTTGACTTGTTTTTTTTTAGTTAGGAAATTGCAGTGATGGTTGTGCTAAAATATTATAACTTAGTAAATTAAAATGTTCTGATTTAATTAGTATATTAATCTCTGTGATATTCTACTTCGAATTAGTTTTACAAAATTTTTGAAACAATTTTTGACTTAACACGTTTTCATATAAGTTTATTTTTTAATGAAACCGTCTTCAAATTTTAAAATAATGTTAATTTAAGTTTCTAAAAAAACATAATTAAATACTTGTATTATGCAAAAAGATGTATTATCATGTGTATGTAATTATTATAAATCTAAATTGTTTTTAATTTCAATCAGGGGCGTAGGCAGGATAATTGCAGATGCATTTGCAGCTCCCATACTGAACTAAAAAGGTATGTTGTATCAATAAAAATGTTCATACATTTTTTTGGGAAAAACTTCTTTCATACTTATAATGAAATTGTGTTTTATTAAAATCATATATGTAATACTCCTATATCGCCAGCGTCCTATCCTCGCCTGTAAAAGGAAAGCGCGCCGAGAGATAGAGATGCTAGATTGGAATTGGGTGTTAACGCGCATGTGCGGCGAAACACCGACGTGTACACCGAAACATGATGGCTTTTTTTGTGAACGTTAATTGCTGATTTTTTTTCAGGATAATGACGTAACCTTCCAATTTATTGTTTTATTGATAAAAGATTTAACCTGTTAGGTGATTATAATATATTATTTAAAAAAAGCGACCCCTAACTTGTTAAATTTTTGGCTACGCCTCTGATTTCAATATCATGTTAATTTATATTTAAGAAAACTATTTTATCGAAGAAAAATTCATACGAAACGTTTTCTACTAATGATGCTTGAAAAGTAATCATTTACAATCTGTCCCAAAACCTTGAACAATTTGAACATTTTTTATTTTTATTTTGTGTATAATTCACCAATTAAAGACAATTCAGGCAAACTGTTGGAACAGTTGTAGAAAAATATTAATAATAAATCTTATTTTAATTAGCTAAAGCTTAGTAAATATTTCTAAAAAAATATTGGAAGCCCAGGATTGGCATTGGTCCGTCCCCGTTCCAAACAGCGCCTGTATTGAATGACAATTGCTTTTCCAAAAAATAGATCTACGCCATTTTTAACACGCTTATATTAGCTTCACCTGTATGTTTGTGGGCTTGCTTGCGGGCTTGTGTGTCAGTTTGTAACCGACTTCTTTGAACTTGATTTTGACCAACTTTGAACGGTCAGATTTAGTTTAAACGTTGTCGACTTATCAAGGACCGACGACAATACAATAATTCAATAAGTTTGTCCCATTATCCTGACCAGGATCTCCAGGTCTAAAAAAAAAGCAAAAAACTTCAGATTGAACTGAAACTTTGCACACTTATCAAGGACCAATGACAATACAATAATTCAATAAGTTTGTCCCATTATCCTGACCAGGATCTCCAGGACTAAAAAAAAAGCAAAAAACTTCAGATTGAACTGAAACTTTGCACACTTATCAAGGACCGACGACAATACAATAATTCAATAAGTTTGTCCCATTATCCTGACCAGGATCTCCAGGACTAAAAAAAAAAAAGCAAAAAACTTCAGATTGAACTGAAACTTTGCACACTTATCAAGGACCGATGACAATACAATAATTCCATAAGTTTGTCCCATTATCCTGACCAGGATCTCCAGGACTAAAAAAAAAAGCAAAAAACTTCAGATTGAACTGAAACTTTGCACACTTATCAAGGACCGATGACAATACAATAATTCCATAAGTTTGTCCCATTATCCTGACCAGGATTCCAGGACTAAAAAGCAAAAATAAATTATAATTTAAAAAAACTAAAAAACACGCTTTAATGAACTAAAAAGTAAAAAATAATTAATTTTATTGTAAAAAAGCGTGGGGTAGTATGAAAATATGATACAAAGCACCCCACGCTTTGTTACAATAAAATTAATTATTTTTTACTTTTTAGTTCATTAAAGCGTGTTTTTTAGTTTTTTTAAATTATAATTTTTAATACTTATCCCTCAAGCTTTTTAAAAAATAAAAGGACTCATTGTCATTCGATTATTTTCGCATCGCTAAAAATTTATAATTCACCATTGTTGTTTACAACATTTTACTTTTTTCATATTTGTTACTATTTTTTATATTTTAAATGTTTGAAATAACTGATATAGTAATTAAGTTATTGTAAAAAATGCTAATCCGTATTAACATTACTTTGCAGCCTTCACAATGATAAGAAAGACATTACAGACAAATAGACTGAAAGTTTATTTCGATAATTTTTTGTGTAAATAACAAAACACTTTTAGTTAGTTTTAGCGATAATTTCATTTTTATCTAATTTGACTGTGGCAGTAGGGTTGACCCACGTATTTTATTATTTTTTTTTAATCGGCAGTGTTTTTGAATTTAAGGCTATCAAATTTTTTTCGGAATTTTTAGACACTGAAAGGTTTTAAAATAATAAAGTTGAAAATTGTTGTTCGGATGACGTCATAGGACTATGTTCACGCTTGCATCCTAACAGCCAATAAGAGTAAAGCCAGCAGAAATGAAATACACTGTTGTCATATTTTCAACTGTCAATCACCTGTCAAGCGTCAAGAAGCATGTTTTTGCTACTTCATACGTTCAAATATCTATAGCGTTATTTTTATACATTATTTTCAGACATTTTTGCTGAGAAATTAATATTTCGATGCTTGAATGGCATGTGTCTTTTGATTTGCCCTTTAACTGGCGGCAATTTTAAATTACTGTAAAATTGAATATATTTTTTTTTAAATTTATACCAAAAATGGATATTGGTTATAGGTACACCTAGAGTATTGATATCCGTAAAAAAACAGCCTCTTTCAATATAGTGGGTCAACCCCATTTTAGATCTTGTAATTTTTATTTCAATTAGGAAGTTTTATTGACGAAAGAATGACCTGAAAAACACTTTTCGTTCATAAAAATACTACTATGAGCACTCTCAAATAATCTGGCATTATAACAAGATTAAATAATGAAAAACTGACAAACAATTTACAAAACTGTAATGTACAATTTAATATTCGAAATCAGTTCCTAATGGTCCAGTTACAGTCTTGCCTTTTTATACACTTTGTATAAATATTTTAATAATCTAAGATTTCAGAAATGTCCATCTGTTGACATATTTTTAGGTGATATTTATCATTTTTTGACCTTGAGTAGAGAGGAGGTGGTGAAAAAGAAACTCACAAATGACATTTTAAATTTAAGATATATTTATCATTCTTAAGAGTATTCAATAACGGAAGTTACCCTTTGCACCCTTCATCTCAAATCTTTCCCCTCGCCTATAAAACGATTCCTGTTCTCCCGACGCTATTTTTAAAGCTAAAGGGTTCGGGTAAGCGCCAAATGAAGGACCAAGAATCACACTACAAGATCCTACAGGCGATTTAAAAAAAAAGTTTTGGATACGTGCGTAAGATTCGCCTGTAGGATCTGTAGATCTGTAGGATTCTTGGTCCTTCATTTAGCGTTTATCCGAACTCGTTAGCTTTAAAAATTGCGTTGGGGGAGAGGGAACCGTTTTATAGGCGAGGAGAAAGATTTGAGACGAAGAGTACAGGGAATAACTTCTGCTATCGAATACTCTTAAAAGCGAACCAATGGGATACATCTCAAACTAGCTGTTGACCGCGGCTTCTGTGGCGTTAACGTCGATTTTTCCCACAGATTTTCTAACGTTAAAATTCTCAAAAATACTCGAACAGCAAAATTACTGACAGAAGATCAGAAGTCCCATTAAAGTTTTATTTGTAAGTATTGTTTTTATTTGTGACTTTTTTCGCGACCTTCTCATGCATTCAATTTTATACACATCACCTAATGTCTGTATTAAGAAGTATCCGTTCTTACTCCTTCTGTGATGGACAATATATTTATTTTATATTGATCGATACAATTTTGAAACATAGACTTTTTAATGGCAGCTCTGAAGGTTGTGACTTTCATTCATTATTCAGTATATTTTGTAGTAATATTTTATCTACCTATGTAATCATTATTATTCATTGTTATAAAAATATTAGACACCTACATTTTTTCTGTTTTATATATAGTAACTAATTTGCACATATACTTACCTGAAAAAAAATTGTATTAGGAGTAGCAGGGCCGTATCTAGGGTAGTCAGCACCCGTGTGCAGGATTGCGATTGCCCCCCCTCCAAGCCCAGGTAATTTCTATTCTATACTAAATAAAAAAAAAATTCCACCATCTCGTAATACTGCCTAAGTGCCAAACCAACAATCAGAATTTTTTAATTATCTATTAGAATTTATTATTTTTTTGTTTGTTATTTTTTTTTTAATAAACTGCTTTCCCCACATAATACAAATTATAAAAATTTTCTCGGCGCCTGTTGGCGCTCGTGTGCACCGCCTCCTTTACACACCCAGCACGGAACGGCCCTGAGAAAAGATTTAGGTCACAAAAATAAAATTTTGATCTGTATTAGGTTTAGGGGAATACTGAGCCAAAAATTCCTTCTAGCCAAAATTCAGTACTTATTGCAGTTAGTTACTATACACTCAATACAGGTGAATAGAAAAACATCTAAGTAAAATTTTCAATAGCTTATAAATATTTATTATCATAATTTATTTAAATTTCTACCTACTTAACATTTACTTTTTGTACTACAGTATTTTTTTTTTAATAATTTATTTTTACAGTGTGAAAAAATAAGTTTTGCTCTTTGATTATATTCTGCGGAAATAATTCGTTTTTATACTGAAAAACTTCATTGAGATTGTAGATAAAATGTAACAAAAGAAGTAATTGTGACGTATTCATTCACTCATCAAAGAGCTGAATAAATGATTCTAAATTATAAACGCATCGATAAGATCAAAGAGTTAAAATTTAATTGAGAATAATACTACCAATGTTTTTTTCACGTTAATATTTAGCCGTAACTTGCCTTACAAATAACATTAAACTGAAGGTCTGTTTAGTAAATTATTAACACTTGGGTTTTTCAAAGCGTTGACAAACATTTATTGAACTTGCTTTACCTATGTGCTGAAATATTAATTAAAAATACACAAGGACTTTTGGGACACATGTATTAAAAGAATACGTCAAATAATATTAAGTAACGATGAAAAACGTTGCGCAATGTTCTCATTCAAAGCCAAACAGTTTTATTAAACACTTTAATAAATTGACAAAAGTTTGCAGTGTGTAAGTAATATGCGAAATTTTCCCTAAAATCACTTTAACAATAGAAAATTTAATTAATATTGAAGAAATAGGTGTATGGTATTGTGTGTGATGATAAGTAAAATTCGAGAAAATGCCTAAGAGATGGCCAGATATATTTTCGTAAACGTCAAATTCCAGATATTCGTAATGGAATTCGGAATACTTATAATTTGAGGAAAGTACGGAAATATTTAATTCTTCTAGCAAGGGAGTGTGCAAGATACGTACTCTACATTTTTTTAAATCGTGAGTAGTTTCTTTTTTATTTATTAATTTACTGACTATTTGACAACGCTTTGATAAATCCAGTCACAAATTAATTGATCAACTACTAAAGTTATAAAAACAAACTAATAATCAACATTTTTTAATCTATGCAAACCTTTAGTTTTGATACAACTTTAATTAACTGAATTTTGTAATCAATAAACCGTCTGAAATAATTATTTTTTGTACAATAAAATATTTAAAAAATGAATAATCAACTGTCTTTTCTTTAAATGTTTTTTATTTTTAAATTTTATTACAAGCTTTTAACTTGCTGTATTTATTTATTAACTTCCCATTGGAAGTTATTGTAATGGATCCAAAAATCGAAATCAAAATGTATAACAAATTTTTATGTTTCAAGGTCACTACACTATTTTTAGAAAGATGTCTGTGTGTGTGTATGTAGGTACGTATGTGTCCATTTCTTTCTAAGACGAAATCTCGAGAATGAAAACTGATATCGACTACGTTAGAGTGCCAATCGACGCGTATTAACGTAAATATGATCTGAAAGAAATTTTTTCAAAATCGGTTCAGCCGTTCTTTTTTCTTAACCAAATAGACTCCAAAAAAGTAGATTTTACACAATATCTCGCGAATAAAAAAATATATCGACTTCGTAAGGGTGTCAATTGAGGCGTGTTAACTATTAGGTAACGTCATTTTGATGTGACATAAATGTTATAAAAATCGGTTCAGCCGTTTTTTTTTTTTAATTATTGTTAAAAATAAATAATAATTATGTTTTAATGATTAAAATGATTACTTTTCTGTGTAATATCTAATTTAATTATTATTATTAAATATTTATCAAACTGGGAAGTTCGTCATGTGGACCTCAAGGGTCGCACTTTAGTCCGAATAAACGACCCACCTCACGGCTTGTTAGTTTTTTTTTGTTAGTTCAAATCTTGCAAATCAATTTTGAACGACTGCCACGTATCCGATCGATGTGAAATTTTGTAAACATTATATTCATTCCCGATGACAATACATGAATCAATAGTTTTTAGAATTAAATTCAACCCCTAAGGAGATCAAACGGGGGTGTAGTGTTTTTTTTACTAATCAACGTACAGGTCAACAATATTGTGGATATATGGGGATAAAAAATCGTTTGATTTTATCATTACCTAATTCAAATAAAAAAAAATAATTTGGAAGTTTTTATAAATTGATCTACTGTAGTGGACGATAGGTAGTTTAAGATACGATCTCAAAAATTGAGTAGTGAATGCAAAAAAGTAAAATCGGAACCTTGTGATTGTAAATTTTCAACGAAGTTTCGAATTTATACAGGATACCTAGACCGATTTAGCTATTTTCAAAATTATTGCCTGACTGTCTGTTTGTTCTGGATTAAGTCAAAAACTACTGAGTCGATTTTGATCGAACGTCACTGTAGTGTTTGTTATACATCAAGAAATAGGACAGGGTATATTATTATCATCGTGCTTCTACTAAAGAAGGCTGAGCAGAAGCTAAATACCGACATTAAGGTAAGCGAACCCGCAAGTTTTTTACGGTTTTCATTGTAAACTAACGGTCACGCTTCGGCCAGGTGCAAAGAATTTATGATTTATTAACCCCCCCCCCTCGAGAAATTCTCCCCCTGCGAAGCGAAGTCGCTTGTCGTTGTTCTCGCTTCGCGAACTTGCCTACAGTTTATAATGTTAGTATAGTCAAAAAAATCCTACACCCTCGTTTTCCCCCTTTGGGGTTGAATTTAAAAAAAACTCGAATAGCCTATAACTTCCTCAATAAACGGGCTATCTAACAAAAAAAAATTCAAATCGGACTGGTAGTTCCTGAGATTAGCGCAGACAAACATACATACAAACTCTTCAGCTTTACCTATTATATTAGTATAAATTAATTATTAATATAGAGCTGGGCAAAGCACCAAACCCTAAGTGCTTAAAGCATCGAGAACTTTCATAAATGCTCGATTTATTAAGCATCGAGCACTCACTAAAGTGCTTAAAAAATTTTGCATTAAGCATTTTAAACTTTAAAGTAACTTCTTATTAAATCTTAATTTCAAACATTACAGTGCAAAAGTTCAAAGTTGAAAGTGCTTATTAAACATTGAAAGTGCTTATTGAGCATTGAAAGTGCTTAATAAGCCTGATGAATGTTTATTAAGCAGTTTATAATGCTTAGGGGAGACGGGGGGAATTGGAGCCTACTAAGGAAAAAGTTCAATAAAAAGCAGATTTATAGCTACTTTAGGAACTTTTTATTAGAAATTAAATCCTTATTCATTTGACTATCGTTCAATCACAGCGTTACTATTACATAATTAGGCATTTGGCCACAAATAAACTTTAAAGAAAAAAACAGAATCGCTCCCATTACCCCACTTTGCGGGAAATGAGAGCCTATAAATTCCCGTATGTCTAATGGGAGCTACTTAATTATCAGTCTCAAAAAAATCTTCATCAGTCTGAAATCTCACTTATTAATTTAAATATAAACGTAACAGTGTTACAGTTTATTTAATCAGCTAAACAAAAATCGCAAATATAATCAGCTGGGTTCTCAGAACCAGAACATTGTTTATGTGCCCATTTACCGCAACTTCTACAACGGTACCATATCTCATTATTGTGTCCTGTGTCACAGCAAATAGCACACAATGTATCTTCTTCTGAGTATTCTGACTCATCGTCGCAAAGATTCTCAACGTCTTCTTCTTCAGACGTGTCAGTTTCATCCTCAAAAAGTCTCCTTTTTAGTCTTTTAACTTTTTTCTTAATGTTAGTGGCCACCTTTCGTTTTTTTCCTTTTTCTGCGGTACATTTTCTATTTTTGTTGCTAGTTTCTCTCTTTTTCTTTGTAGTGATGACAGTTTTATCTTTTTTCTCTAAACGTTTCTTCTCCTTCTCTTCAAATGCTGTTTTCATTGGTGTGCTAGATAAAATGACGTTTTTGCCTCTCTCCCATGATGTGACTGTTCCTATACGTTTTTGTCCCTTAGGCGCTATAATTTTTTCTGTTTCCTGGACCGTAGTCACACCAGTCTCATCCATATTGTAAATTTGAGACGGCGGAAAGTGGAATTTTGACATGACTTTATCCAGATTTTCAAAGAATAGATCCACTTCAGCTTTATTGAATCCAAGTATTCTATTAATGCTTGTCGCTTCTGGCTTTCTAAAACTTAGATCAGGATGTCGTTGGAAAAAGCCAGTTAGAAAGTCTCTGCCCGCAGACTTCTTAGTTTCATTAAATCGATCTGCGACACCAAGTTTTTCAGCCATGGCGTAACATACCTTACAAAACTGAGCCCTCGTTAGTCCGTAAAATTTGTTTGACATTGTACGTAGATGATTCGCCAGAATGGATTCTTGTTCCTCAGTGAACACAGATTTCCTTCCTAGTTTAGGAGGACGTTTGTAGCTAGTATCGTTAGATTTAGCCAATTTGAATCTCTTTTTCAAGGTGCTGTAGGGTATTCCAGTCTCTTTTGATACCTTGTATACTGATGTACCGCCACGCTTAAGTTTCTTAACAGCATTTTCTAAGGTTTCGACGGTCCAAGATGCCTTCGTAGTGGTGCGTTCCCTTTTTCTTGGCATTTTTGGAATCTAAAAAATAAATAAAACATACTGAAAAGCACATGGGGTAATTGGAGCTATAAGGGGTAATCAGAGCCTAATAGGCTCTGATTACCCGACTACCACCATCTTGGAATTAAATAAAATAATGTACTGAATCTAGCTTGTAACGAAATTATACGCACAGATACTCAAAATAGATGAAATTAGCTATAAAATAAAAAATATTTGATTGTAACAAACGTATAACTGCATACATACCTGGCCAATGAAATTTTGTATTTTTTATAAGCGCCGATTAACAAACAGACAACCGTTCAGTGTTACATGACGCGTGGTACTGGCGACCATAGATAAGAGAGTTATATAGATAGCCCACTCTATCATGAATGCTCTGACCCTTTTAGTACTGACTGCAAAAACTTATGGCGCTAGTGTGCAACCATAGATAGAGTAGTATAGATATCCCACTCTATCCTTTTAGTACTGATTACTGCCACTATGGAGTATGGCGCTAGTGTGCCACAATGAAAGAAGCGGTAATTTCAAATATTTTACTCGTATCTTTAAATTTAATTTTCCTAGAAATGACGTACAAATTGAAAAGGTTAATTAAAAAATAAAAGAAATGTTTTTTTTCAGTTTTATTACAATTTTTCATAATAACAAACTATATTAACATTAAAAAAATAACATATGAATACGAAATAAGTCACTGAACTAAATTATTATAATATTATCAAGTCATGTAAATATAAAATAATACAATAAAATATTAATAATATAGTTTTCAGAATTGTTTCATAATAATAATATTGATTTTCACGGCTTCATATTTGCAATCTTCAGAGAAATGAGCTTCACACACTCGGACATTTTTTCGGACTCGATTTTTAGGACTATCAAGGAAATCCCTACGATTGATCGCAAAAATCCTCTGATGAAATCTCTGTAATTAAAACATAATTTTAAGTATTTTAAACACTTGTCAATCCCAGATTTTTAATATTTTAAACATCTATAAATATTATTATTTCATTCAAACAAAATATAACGACGTGGAACTTGAATAAATGTGATTATATGATTTTTAAGTTATAGTATCTTACTTATAATATCATAGTCATAGATAAATAAATTATTCTTACCTCAGTTTCCTTAGGAAATGAATAAAATGTAATCTTCCCACTATTAGCATTATTGCAATTGGGAACACATCACTTAAAAACTATTTTTTTCACTTTTACAAAACACGAATATAATGACTGCATCAGTATACAATGAAACACCCATTTGACAATGACGTAACATAATACTGTAGTCAGCTATGTTATGATGCCAGTCATTATGCATTCATTTAATAATATACTACGTTACCTAAGATATTGTGATCATTAATATTCAAAAGTTAGCAGCGCCAATAATTTCGGTTTTTGCAGTCAGAACTAACATGGTTTGAGCTTTTCTATAAGAGTGAGCACACCATGCTGGCGACTCGAGCGCTGCGGGGAAATGCAATCGGAGCGTGCCGAAGGGGCCCGAGTGGTAACCGAGTGAATACGAGCGGTGCGCCTAGCGACAAAACTATAGTTTTGTCGCTAGGCGCACCGCTCCCATTACCCTCTGGCTCCCATTACCCTCTGTTCCCCTAAGTGCTTGTAGCAAGTCTTTGTGCAAGTGCTCTAACTCTCTAAGCATCGACCATCTTAATTCTCAAAGCATTATTGCGTTCTCAGCACTGCCCAGCTCTGTTAATTGCCTACTAAAATTAAGGCAAATTTATAACAGCCCATATATTAAAACTAACTCAATGGTAATATTCTCAGTTAAAATATGACGAATTTGGAAATTTAAAAGTAATGTAAGTAAGCTTAATAAGTTTCATGAACCTTACAGACTTCAATCTCACAAGTTTAAAAATATTTCATTTTTCATAAAATATTTTATGACAGTTAAAATTGGATTTTTACTTCCCACCTCTACTATGGTAGGGAAGTAATGGATTTAGTCCGAAAAAAATATTTCGAGTTTTTAACAGATTTTCACGTTTTGAGACCCTAGCAATCGTTTAAGATCATTTTCTGACTGATGTCTGTATGTGTGTGTGTGTGTGTGTGTGTATGTGGTCAATTTTTCGCCTTCGATATCTTAAGAACGGAACAACATACGGGCATGCCGATTGTTCTGTTGTGTTTACCAGCCTTTAACTTAGATCTGATTAGATTTTGAGTCAAATCGGTGGATCCTGAGATATTCAAAAAAACGTCCTCAATGTCACGTATTAACATAGGTAAAAAAAAATATAAATGAATTCTAGATGTTACAATATGAAAAAAATGTAAATATTTTTTTTCTCTAAAATGTATAGTTTTCGAGAAAAAAAATATTTTACTAAAAATTGTACGTAAATCAAGGTAACCATGATTTTTGTTATATTAAGCTAGCCATCAGTAGATCACCAAACAAAAAAGAGGGCCATGCTTTTTTCAAAGAATAAAAATTAAATTGTGTTTTAAAGACCACCAACAGCTAAGGTTATTTGGGCCTAGTCAAAGAATAAAAAAAAGAGTGTTTATTTTTTGCAAATATTTACTAGGTGGGAAGTATAGGACTGGTCATCAGTCGAATTTTTTTAAGTGTGGTCTGTGGATATAAAAATTGATTTTAACATACAAATATTTTGTTTTGTTCTTGTGGTAAGTGGTAACAGTGTAACTTGTCTGACGTGTCCATCCACACGCGGTGTGTCCCGTGATCCTAAAGTGGGACAACCAAGTACCGCAGGTGATTTCAACGATCGAGAAAGAAACAAACCGCCGCGCAGTCGCTCGCCACTGTCCAAAACAGTGCAGGTCAGTCGTATATAATTTACATTCAATAGTATCATTATAAAATTAAATTAGTAACAACAGTAATAACCATAATACAAAATTTTATTACTGCAAGTTCGTATAGAGACTGATGAAAAAAGTAATAATAAAACGATTTATTTTTTTACGAATAGGAAACGCGTGAATTTAATTTTTTATATTAATAGATTTATACGGTTGATTTTGCAATTGAAAATTTTACTGGATGAGCAGCCAATTATATAATTGATTCCTGCAATATCGGAAAAAATCATTTTACTAACCATATAGTCACAGAAAAATTTCTTTCATAGCACCTTATTATTAATTTGCAGAAATGTTTTAATTAAACAGGAAAAAGGCTATATGAATATATATTATTTTTAATAATTTGTATGATACATATAAATTTCATTTCCTATTGTTTTATTCATAAAATTGTATTCTGTAATTTCTGTAACATTTTTGTAGGTCATGATTAAGGACTGATGTGGTCCGAAACGTCGGCTCTTTGTTTAATTTTTTAAAAATAATATATATTCATATAGCCTTTTTCCTGTTTAATTAAAACATTTCTGCATATAGTCAGGAATCTATAACCTGAACTTTTCCACTATCGCGGCGGAATGAGCTTACACTACTCAACCGTGACATGATTACCACTCTAACATTCTCCTTATATACCTTTGCAACGGAATCAATTGATTTCCACTACATGCGAGTGTTTATTATATTTTTAAGTAAAACATTTTAGCCTTGTTTTTTTCGTTCGGTTACGCATGTCGAGGTCACGTCACGTCCAATAGAAGAATCGCGTAGGTATATATCCCATACTATATACTAGTTTCACGTTCTTTCAACAATTTGAAATGTTGTATTAATAACAATTGATTGGGCTAGAAATTTTCAATCCTGATAATTTTCGTCCAATCTACACTTAATTCTTAACGTTCACAATTTTTTTTAGATTTTTTTGAGCTCCTCTTTTGGTGATATGGATAGGGGACAGCAATTTTTTAGCGCTAAAAATGTTTAAAAAATAAAGACATAAAAATACATCATATACTTATATTGTTGAATTCGTGCTTCAATAAACTTTCATTTGACACCCTATACGATATTATTGTACAGAACCCTCGGTGCGCGAATCTGAATTGCACTTGGCCGGTTTTATCCGACTAGGAAAAAAAGAGGGTTATGATTTTTATTGTTCGGGTTGCGATGGTATTCCATAATTCCTGTCAAAACAGACATTAATGTGAGCATGTGCGTTCACACGAACAAAGCCGCCGGCAAGAGCTAGTAAATAATATAACAACAATGCAGCTGTAGCCTGTAATAATAAATTAATGTCTTACGTGATAGCAGCAGACACTGACCACAACCACCACCTTCAAGAAAGAGTTTCTTGAGGGACTCGTTGTATTGACTTAAGTCAAAGAGCAGTCGACTGACGACCTTCGACAAGTGTGCTGTGCTTCGGCTCGTGAATAACCCAGTGAGTGTGTTCTTCTGTTCTTCAGCAACTACATTGTTGTTAAAGTGCATTGTTGCTTTCCATTCTGACAACGAACGTTGAGCTATTGTTATTGTGCTAATGTGATTTCTGCAAAACACAATTATAATGGTTAGTTTTCACTTGAAATTTTATTTGTTGTACACATGTGTGAGCACTTTAAATTTAACCCCGAAGTGAATTTAAAAAACTCACCGAGCGTTTCGGTATCAAAGTTAGCATTATCAATATAGGTAAATGTATAATTACGTTCGTTGTTGAGCGTCTTTGATCTGCTTACAATTTTGTATTATCAAGTGATTATTTTAAGTAATTTAATGTGCTGGTGTTTTGGGGATAAAATTAAAGTGTTCAGTTTTTAGTGCAGGAATATAATAAGAATGATAGAATTATTCCTTCTGTGTTGGTTATTACTTCAGAATAAGTATACAGACAGACAGACAGACAAACAACGAAATCTCAGCATAAGGTTCTTTTTTTTACCATTTTGGTACGGACCCCAAAAATTGTATTTATCATTCCGTTAAAATTCAAATTTGGGTTTAAACCCAGGCCCGGATTTCTGCCTAGGCCAACAAGGCATCGGCCTAGGGGCCCAGCCGCCGAGGGGACCCTAGCCAGGACGGAGATGGAAATTAAAGAAAAAAAGCCCAAAAAACCCAATTGGCGACTTTTTCCATTTTTTCATTTTTTTCCCTTTTTTTGGGCTTGGGGGCCCAACTGTCAAGTGCTTAGGGGCCCTAGGTCTTTAAATCCGGGCCTGTTTAAACCAGTTTTTTTTAAATTTGTCTAACAGTACCTCTGCGTTCGTTCCACTGTTCGTTCGAACTTCTAAAATATGTATAGATTAGACGCTGATGATCTCAGATGTCGAGCGTCTATAATCTACAATCTATAGATCCATCTATCTAAAGTTGAAGCAATTTACAAACTTTGTGTCGTAATTCATTAGCCTCCATCAGGGTTATGTAAGCGTAATAGAGATTCATATTTCCAATGTGTTGTTTTTAATAGTACCTATCCAAAATGAAATCCAAGTGATACTTTCACGAGTTCTAAGAATAGAACCTGCTGTGCAACAGACGAGCTATAGAATTAATGCGGCAATGTCATACAAACCTGAGCATTTTTCGTCAGCGTCGTAGCTAGAGCCTGGTAATCAGGCGCTAACCCCGAAAGGGCGCAATCAACGTAATCAGCGGTGCGAATATGATTATTTTCAAGCAAAGACCTCGAAATCAGAACCTTGGCTGCAGGGGCACCGATGATCCTATAGCTACGACGCTGTTCTTCGTTCCCGGCTATTCTCAAGCTCAAATTTTCTTTAGTTTTGATCATATAAAATAATAAATGAATAACTTACTGTTATCGTTGGTTATCAATATGTCGATAACTATTTCCTATAGACTTCTAATAATTAAGAATTACATATTTGATATCCAGAGCATATGTATAGTACTGCATATATTTGAAATCTGATTTAAACATTTACTACTTTTATCAGTTAGTATATTAATATTATTTAAAAACTTTCTCTATCGAATTTATGGAATTTTAATAGTTATTAACTGTCTACTAATACTATATACTTAGGGTTTCTTAGAAGTAGTGTAGGTATTTTCACCTTGTTACGCATAAGGTATTTTAAAAATATCAGGTTATATAGCTTCTTTCGAATAAAAAAGTTTATACAAATACCTCGCTCGACTCACGAGTTATATCGGTTTTGAGTAGGATTGCCATATCAAAAACCAAGATTTTCGGGACATTTCTAAGGCGATGGTTGAATTAAATCTTGTGTTAAAATCTTGGTAGTACCTAGTTATTGCGAAAATTTTTTTTTTATTATTTTACTTTTTTTTGTATTTATCATTAGACTTGTCTAATTTAGTTCATTTATAACACACCAGTACACGGTGAGATGTGGGACGCGCTTCTGAGTGTGTAAATCACGCATAATTTCGTGTAAATCTTTAATAATTCATTTTATTGTTCCCAATTTGTCTTTACCGACATAGAGTAAGTCCGAAGATTACAATTAAATACAAGTAAAAATATATATAATATGTGCAGAAATTGCAGCTAGTGCTAAATAAATACTACTTAACATGTGTAGCTTAGTGTCGCGAGCACGAATTCGTTGAGCTTACGCATTTCCGGGATAGAAGACTTAAATTTCGGGACACGGGACAAGCCAACGAATTGTGGGACATTCCCGTAAATCCCGGCCATCTGCTAACCCTAGTTTTAAGATGGGCATATAGCCTATACCTATATTAATGCACGAACGCAGTCGGGGAAAAATATCCTATATATTATGTAATTAGGTGTTACAATTGGTACACTACCAAGAATATCCAAATTTAAAGTATAATATGTTGTATACTTTCAATTTGGATAGGCTACACTTGGGTTAATAATATATATAGAGGCCGTCATTAAAATACGTATTCAAAAAGGGGGGAAGATGATATGTGACGAGGAGGACAGAATGGGTCCGAACAAACGTGACGTGACGCGACGTTTGAAATACGTACATCAATTTTATTTGTACTTTTTAAAAATTACTTAAAGATTTTATTTTTTATTCGCGATATGAAAGAAAACTTTTTCGTTGGATCTGTCATTACTGACTCGAATGTTTAAACTCTAGCGTTTATGTTTGGTTTATAATAATATTTTTATTATGTTTAATTTTTCCTGGACGTGATTCAAATAATAAGAAAATATTTATAAAAATCATCATTCATTGGGGAGAGGCAGGTTATGTGACGTATTATTAGGTATGGTGTTTGATAAAAATGTGATGCAGCGTGACAAAAGAGGGGGAGGGGTAAAACATGCGGGAATTTTGCGTGACGTATTTTATTAATGGTCCTTAAGGTTCCTGTCAAAACCGACAGTGACGCGAGCGAAGCCTTGTGTTTAATAACTAGTCTCTGTATATAGTTTTTCTTTATAATTACGTAAATTTTAGCGAGCAACAGCCTGATAGTTGTTAATGACTTTGAACTAATTTCATAACAACTAATTATACAGAAGATGTCTTCATGTTCGAAATAATTAAAATAAACAACCGTTAATTTGAAATGCATCGCAGAGACATTTTATTACGCTAACCAGTTTGATTCCTTTAACACAGCGTTTCGTAAACTTTTTCGCCTGCGAATCCCTTAGAGATTAGTAAAATTGTCGCGGAGTGCGGACCCTCATTATTCATTAATCTAACTTATCTATATAACAGAGTAATTTACTTATTTAATTTTTTTTGAAGTGTAAATGTCAATTTACAATATTTAATAATAATAATAATAATAATAATATTTATTTATTCCTGTGACATAAATGTATGGAATAGGTCAAAAAGGATACAATAAATTACATTGTTGTGGAAAAAAATTCCTTAATAGAATAAAAAGAGTGCTCAAGTAACAGACTCTTGACGATCCGCTTAAAACGAGTCAAACTATTTATTGACTTTACATTTGCCGGTAAATGGTTATATAGTTTCAGAGGCATAATATTAGGACCTTTAGCAAATAAATTTAAATTATATTTCGGAATAGCCAGTTGGTCTTTATTCCGAAGGTAATGGAAAGTGGTGTCGCTAACTTTAGCAAATGTATCAATATGTTTCTTGACATATGTTGTACAATTGTAAATATATAAAGAAACAACTGTTAAGATCTGATAACGCTTAAACAGAGGTAGATTTTGCATAAGTTTCACTTCTGTAGTGTGTAGTATAAACAAACATATCATACTGTTTGCCGGACGGCGTTTATACAGTTCGGCCATCGCCGTCCGAACTGTATGGCTTTACCCACTTACAAACTAGCGTTCCAGATCGCTAACTATACAGGGTGTCCCAAAAAGAATGGGACATAAAGTAACAGCTGATTCCTTACAAAAAAATATTGCGATAGACCCCAACAAAGTTGATATTAAAAAAGATACAGGGTGTCAAAGTTTAATTTTTATTTTTGATTTTCTTAAATAACTTTTAAAATAATTTAGGCATTTTAATGAAATTTGGTACCTATATGGGGATTTTTTGACATAATAAATTCAAATTTGTCCTTGATATGGCTCTTACTTGCAGGGGGCGCCACTTGGAGCCATACCAAGGTCAGATTTGAATTTCTCATGTCAAAGAATCCCCATATACCAAATTTCATTAAATTGCCTAAATTATTGTAAAAGTTATTTAAGAAAATTAAAATTAAACTTTGACACCCTGTATCTTTTTTAATATCAACTTTCGGAATAGAGAAGTTGGGGTCTATCGCAATATTTTTTTGTAAGGAATCAGTTGTTACTCTATGTCCCATTCTTTTTGGGACACGCTGTATAGAATCATTGTTTGCCGGACGGCGTTTACGACTGAAGTGTATAAGTTTGCCCATACTTACAACCAGAGATGAGTTCGCGGACCCCCTCGGATATACACTTACGGACCCCTGTTTGGAAAACGCTGCTTTAACACATACCTACCTAAAAGAAATGGAAACAAAATTATATAAATCTTAACTCAATGCTCGAAACATACCTATAATACCTATATAATAATATTTAATTATTTAGATTCCTAATTATTATAAAAGCGTGGGTTGTAAACTCTATATGATAAGTAGTTAAATTAGTCGCAACCCCCGCTTTTATAATTATGAGCATTATAAAATATTATTTTTTCCTTTTTGGTACATTTGAATAAAAGCTTGTCTCTTATAAAAGTTTTTTCTAATAAGTATTTTATTTTGTTCATTTTAGTCTTTCAAAATTTTAACACCCTTTTGACCACCGTATAGTGGTTGAGTTTACGTCAGACAAGGAACCTATTGTCCAAATTTGAAGTTTCTAGTTTCAGCGATTTGGCCTGGGCGTTGATTAGTCAAACAAACCCTACACCGTCGTTTGAACCCCTTAGGCCCGTATTCACCAAACACTGTTAAAGATAGAAGTTACTAACCTTAGAATAAATTTATTCCTTGGAATAAAATAAACTTTCTATTCACCAAGCAGTTCATTCGATAGAATAGTAACTGCAGGTAAAAATTTACTATATACTATACGCCTTGCAGATTTTGTCAAATAAAGCACGTTTACCAAAGATCCGACCGATGGCGCATCTATCGAAAATGTAAAATGGTGAATATTGACATATTTTACTGACAAAAACCTTTACCTGTAAGATATGAAATTAATATTTACCTGAAAAGGTCGCCAGGCCATAAAGTAATTTATGCATTTCGTGCACACCCTATTTAACTGGCGGATAAATATTTATACCCTTGAAAATGGACAGGATAACTATTCTTACGATTTATACCTGCAGTAAACTTAACTATGTTTGGTAATTTGAATTATCACTATTTATTCCGTGTGATAGTTACCAGGGGAATAAATCAACGGAATAAATAACTAACTAGGCTCGGTGAATACGGGCCTTATAGGGGTTGAATTTAATTCTAAAAACGATTTATGCATAATATATTGTTATCGGTAATACATCTCTGTACAAAATTTCAGTCTACAATGTCAGAAAATGTTACTGCGACCAGTGTTATAAAAAAAATAACATTAAAAATATTCTTAAAAATGTATAAATAAATACAAAGGGGTATATTGTACTACATAAAAACAGGTTTCTGTTCAGTAAAGTAATTAACTCTAGTCTAGTCAAGTGTGCCATTTAGTATCTAAATAAGTAGTTAGCAAGAACTCTGGCCATTAGGTTTATTCATTGCAAAGAATGCATTTATAAGATCGTGTTTGTTTACATAATTATTATGCAAGCTAGTTATTACATCAACGCATCAGTGTTAGAAAAGCCGGCATTTAAAATAACAGGATCTGCATTCGAGATTTTTAACAAATTGATGTTAAAATCCAAATGAATGACACGAATTTTTCGAGTACAGGTCAAGTCGCACTAACATTACATTTATAAACATAACGGAATGGAATATTTGTACTTATATTTTGTACTTATCAATAAATTTGTTATTAAAGAGGTGAAGTTTGTTTAATATTTATTTGTACACGTTAATCTCAAAAACTACTGATCTGATTTGAAAAATGAGGACACTGTGGTCCAGTGATTAGTGTCGCGGCCTCTGGATCAGACTGTCGTGGGTTCGAATCCCGCCTCAGCTCATTAATGTTTTGTGATGTCATTTAACTATCAAATTATTTATTAATTGTTAAAGTTAAAAAAAATAATAAATTACTTATTACATTGCATTCAGATTCTAATTGTAGTTCAATTTTTGTAAAAAAATGTTTTTGCATTCAACATTTCCATATTGTATGATTGACCTACATTTAATTCTTCAATCGAAAGATAAAAATGTCGTTTGGTTTTATTCCCGTGTCAGCCATGACAGTTTATCTGAAGATGTAGGTATATCATGATGCATATCTTGGGTTTACTTCATTTATTTAATGTGTGTCGACTGGTAATTTGTGTACAAGTTTATATTCATTTCTACAAATATGTACCTAGAAATTGTAAATTGAAATTGTGTTTTAAAGACCACCAACAGCTAAGGTTATTTGGGCCTAGCACCAATTCATATTTTCAATTCATTATTTTTTTTTTGTTTTAATAATAAATTGAAAATCCAATTGACACTTTTACCAGCTCTCGGGCTAGAACCCGAGAACTGGGGACTTGTAATAGAGGAACCATAGCAACGCCATGTAAACAACAGCGCCGCTACACTCTCGGCTATTCTCAAGCCCTGTACCTAGAAATACGTCTACAATCTACAAAGTGTAAATATTCCTAGGGATGTACATAGTACCTACCGATGTATAGTTGGACCAACGATAGAACGCCGGCCAAGAGAGAGATATATTGTAGATTGAGCGTCTATAATCTACAACAGGGATGGAGAACCTTTTCATATCTAAGTACGTGCCAATTTTTTTAGAGGCGCTACATGCATTTAATAGTGAGGCCAGTCGCTATATTTATTGAGATTTGTTCATTTTATATGTAAGAATAGGATGAAGAGAACAATATTTATATTCATCCCTTGTTTGGCCGCCATGTTTGTTGTGGCTTGTAACGTCAGACCTGGCTTCAACTTTATATAAGCAGTTGTATACGGTATATCGCCTCTATTACTTTCTAACTCAGTGGCTGTTATTAATTTTGATTGTGCTAGACAAAAAATCCAACGGTATTATTTAAATTAGAAGAAGCTCATTCCAATGATTTAATAAAAAAAGTTATTTATATTTATTCGATTCATGTCCTATTGTATATCCAACATAATATTAATATGGTTAACTACGGTAATTAACCTGTATTCAGTTCATATTATATATCTAATTTTATTGTGTGTGCTAAATTTGTTTTATTATGGAGAATGAAATCCAGTCCACACTCTCTCTGGCAAGTACCAAGAAATACAGCATTTGTATATTATTTACTAAGAAACAAGTCTTCAATTATAATAACTTCCATAGCCTCTATTTTATGATATTATTTGCCCTTCTTTAAATATTCGATACAAAATAAACGGTATAAAAAGTTTTTTTCAAACAAAAATACTCCCTTGTAAAAATGTCAAATAAAAGTGGTATAAATATAATAGCTACGGTTCCCTTCTTGATCGATAATTGAAGTCTCCGTTTGCCTAATAATTTTGATTTATTGTTTTGCTTTCTAATTCCACTATTATTAGAAAAATTGCCAATCTATTAAAAGTTGCAGTATTTGATAAGACGACGTCTGTGGAACTAGCATATTTTTAATGTACTCAAAACATAATTTTTTTAAACAAAAATATTTTCGTGAAAAATGTTAAAATGTTGAAAAGGGACAATCTACAAGCAGTGAAAACTCAAACATGCCCACTTTTTTATTCAGTTTCCTTGTTTTTTATACTTAATCGAATTTCGTAATTATATAATTTTATAAATTTTCACGGTCCGGCTTCGTCCGGGTGCAAATTTAATATAAGTAGATATGTATAGATTTTTGGACAATGAGGCTGTAAAAAAAATTGTTCATATTAAAAATTCCTATTAGAAATCATTGGCAGAAACACAATGGCGTTTATTTAATTTCAATATATGTTAAGTATTTACGGAGATACAAATTTTTAAACTTTAATAGCTGCTTACGTCCCAACACCCGCGAGGCGGGCTTTATTTAATCTTTACAACCAAGCCGCCTAAGACCGAATGCACCGTTGCTATCAATCAACTGTCAAAATGGGACGTGTATATATTATGTGCTGTACAGTAAGCCGTGATATTCCGGCATGTGACGTCAGCCGTTCGAAAGGGAAATTAAAGGTGTGGTTTATTTAACCAATTTCAAAAATATATTGTGACGCCATTTTAAGTGCTGGACAAAAAAATCCAACGGCATTATTTAAGCTAGACGGGGCTCGTTCTAATAAAAAAAATGGCGTTTACAGTCTCAATGACTATCTTCTAATCAAAGTAATGAAGCAAAATATTGTTTTATCAATAACTGAGTGAAAGTGTGTTCAAAGTACAAAATATATAGATATTATGCAGAATTCATTAAAAAAAAAATAATTGTGTCAAGTTCGTCACAACTGTCACTTTCATCTTTCTGACATGCCAGATGCCATTTAATAGTTCTTTACAAACGCTAATTTGATTATTACTGTGATGTTTTCTGACAAAAAAAGTCAAGAGGTGTCATGGGACACCCGACAGAAACTATGCTTTTTACGCATTGTGTATAAAACTGAATTTATCAAAGCTATAATCAATACAATTGAAAAGTTATTATTTGACCGCCATTTTGAAATCTGATGCAATTTTATTTTTTTGTGTCCTATATAAAACTTTTAAGTATCAATTTTCAAAATATCGGATAATTTTAACAAAAGTACATATGGCCGCCATTTTGAAATGTGACGCCATTTTATTTTTTTGTGTCCTATAAAACTCTCAGATATTAATTTTAAAAAGGATCGGATAATTTTTACAAAAGTAGGTACATATGACTGCCACTTTGAAATCTGACGCCATTTTATTTTTTTGTATAGATACACACAGTAGGTACTAATGTTGTACAACACGTTATCTTTGTGTTGGTGCATATACGTGTACATAGGCCACGGCGCGTGTGCCAGTATAATATTACTTTCACCGCTGGCCATAGCTATATATATAGGTACTTTTAATAACATGCCAGAAATCGTCTAACGCGCCTATTGAAGCATATAGCTTCAAAAATCAACAGAAATGCTCTCCCTTCTTGAAGGTCATTTCTCACATGGAGACACAACACGACGCGACACGACATTCGCGTCGCTCTTGTGAGAATGGCTGCATTTGAAAACACGTACATTTTTGGAAGCAGCATTTTGTCGCGTCGTGTCACCATGTGAGAATTAGCCTTTGAGCGATCAACAAAGATTATAATTTATACGAATCCCAATAAAACGGATTCTGCATTTTTAACTGAGGAATTTCCCAAGGTCATGCTACTGATTATTGATTACTTTGTTTGTTTATTTTGACGTAAATACAATCGACTATCGTTTTGCATCGAATGTGTAATTTGGGAGCATGCATATTGCACGTACAGAATATCGTACGGAATACTATATTTTTTAGCTGCGACTTCAAAAAAGGAGGAGGTTCTCAGTTCTATCAGTATGTATTTTTTTTATCACCGATTACTCAGGAAGGGCTGCACCGATGTCCATAAGAAATGGCTTAGTTGACAAACATACTTTGGTTATTTTTTAGAGTTCCGTATCAAAATGGTAAAAAAAGGTACCCTTGTGGTGAGACTTCGTTATGTCTGTTTGTATGTTACAGTCGATTTTTAGGGTTCCGTAGCCAAATGACAAAAACGGAACCCTTATAATTTCGTCCTGTCTGTCTGTCTGTCGAGTGTCGCGTAAGTATGTCACAGTCATTTTACTCGGAGATTATTGCCACTATATAGATGAAATTTGGGCTTGAGAATGGCCGAGCGTGTAGCTATGCTGTTGTTTACATGGCGTTGCTATGGTTCCTCTATTACAAGTCCCTAGTTCCCGGGTTCTAGCCCGAGAGCTGGTAAAAGTGTCAATTGGATTTGCAATTTATTATTAAAAAAAATAATGAATTGAAAATATGAATTGCAGACCCAAATAAACTTAGCTGTTGGTGGTCTTTAAAACACAATTTAATTTAGATGAAATTTGGTAGGTGTCTTCTATGAATCACTATATACAATGGTGTAGTGAAATTACGAAAAAAAAATAGGAGTGGCACTCCTGCAGAGGGATAGATCATCATAAATACTGACTGCAGACTGATAGATCATCATATAAATCTGGGGTACTTCCAATTGAGCTATAGCATTGAAATTTGGAATTGGATTAGTGTTTAAGGTGATAATTACGAGAAAAATCAAAAATCATTAAAAATCCAGCATGACGGATACGTTCTTTGCGATTACGGATCCCTTCACTGTGCGTGGTCCGACACACACTTGGTCGCTTTTTTTAATAAATTAAATCATGAATTACAAAATCCAACTTCCAAAGAAATTCTAAAACAACCGTAATTAACTTTTAAACAATTCATTTTAATTGAAGATTCTTTTGAAACGAATATGATTAATGACCTTAACCTGTTTTTATATTATTTAAAATTCAACAAATTGTGACTTAAGCATGCAATCATATTAAATAAATTATTATTGATTTATCTCCAAAGTAACTTCTTGATAGCTATCTAATATAAAGCTATAACAATTAATTAGTATAATTAAATTGTTATTTTATTTATTAAACAAGTAAATGTTTATTATTGTATTAACATATCATTATAGTGGTGTATAATTATTGAATATTTTAAGCATATACTTCAAGACTGATCAAGACCTTTCATATTTTTTAATATACGTCTGACATTTTCTACATTAAAAGGAATTTGTGGGGAATGTTTTTCTTTACATTCAGTAGCGGCGTTAGGGTTTTTGGTTAGAATGGGCCAGTGTTGGGCATGGTGTTCTGAAAGTGGGCCAATAACATTTATTCCCAAAATTTCAATGCTCGATAGTAGTTTAACCCCGGTTACTTGCTATAAAATTTACAAGAAAAATTATTGAAATTTCGAGGGTTAAAACGTATTTAAAAGATTGGGGATTATGCCAGGATAGTTTAAGATAGTTTAAGGTGGGTCATAGCCTATCCGGTCTACCCTCTGGCGCCGCCACTGTTTACATTAGCACATAAGTGTTTTCAAAATTAGTTGTGTGACATTTTGTGTGTTAATTTTGATGTTGATAAAAAGTGCGAAACGCTATTGTTAAGTAGCACAATATTAGCATAGTTATTGAGGTGAGGTGGAAAGAACACAGTTATATAACATTCTTCTACAATAGTTATGATTTATTTGCTGTGTATTCACTGTTCACACTCGTTGATTTCACGCTGATAACATATTATGTTAAAAATTTATTATGCAAAACTAGTCTTCACGTTACAGACAGACAAAAATTTTGAAAATGGCCAATTGAGTCTAGGGTTTCTAAATATTTATAAACTTGGGTCTAAATCGAAATTTCGTTAACTGTGCACTTTAACAATAGAGCGCGAAGAAATAATATTGGGAAGTAAATGCTAATATAGAGGGTGTCCAAGACTTGCGTTGTCGGTCAATATATTGATTTTGGGTGAAGATAGAAAAGAAGTTTAAATACAAAAGTTGTATAAATTTTAATGCTGTATATTGTATAACCTAAAAATATTTTCAATTATACAGCCTGTCCCATTTAAGCGTGGCAGATTAAAGTTATGTTTTTTTAACCTAGCACCCTGTTTTTATTTGTTTTTTCAATTCTGCATCTAAATGTGAATAGAAATTGTAAGGGAAGCCATGCTCGAAAACCTAAACCTAATATTTTCGTATTAAAATATTTGGTTTAGGTATGGACAACCCTTAATAAAAGTGTTAGTAAATATCCTAAAGAATACAATTCCAGCAAAAAAATAACCTCATTGTATTTAACAATCAAAAGTTACACGTGATTGAAGTTAGGTAAAAGAAGTACATTATTTTGAACACCCTGTATAAAAAATTCATTTTTTTAGGACAGACATTGATTTGTCCGTCCATTATCTAGTGATCCTCAAAATTTCTGTTTGATAAAGGTTTCTGTTTTTGCTATGTCGAATTTTAGGTAAAGGTCTGCACGTGTCAAAAATTTCTAAAAAACTTGAATAACTCAAAAATTATTAAATTTTCGAGCATGGCCACGCTTAAATGGAACAGGCTGTATAATTGAAAATATTTTTAGGTTATACACCATTAAAATTTATACAACTTTTGTATTTAAACTTCTTTTCTATCTTTACCCAAAATCAATATATCGGCCGACAACGCAAGTCTTGGACATCCTGTATAGTAAATGACTTCTGACTTGACGAACTAAACGTCAGTAAAATCCATAGAGCTATACTTATTAGAATATAATATCTCTATGATAAAATCGGATTTGTTAGTTTTTCATTAAATAAAAAAATGTGTATGTCTGTATCGCCGGTACCGACAGATGCGTCAATACAGTTAAACACAAATAATTGTATTAATACATCCATTTTTCTTTATATAAAATCAAATGTTCGTAAAATATAATAAATAAAATAATTGTAATTTAATTTTTTATGTTTTAAATTGTTATTCAATAGCTATATGTTTTCATTATAAAACACATTTTTTTAAGAGACTATACGGGGTAGAGACGTAGTTTACCCTATGACCACCTGGCTTACTCTATCTGAAACCTTAATATAGGTATACATGCTGTGTTTTGTTTCACATGTCAACCACTTCCGAATATTTCCGTCACATCTAATATTTCTAAAATTTCACCCCAGTATGAGACATTTTAGACGTTATTCACGTCAAGAAATTGGTCTTCACCTTGTATTATACAACCAATATGTAGATTCCATAGATGAGATACCATGAAGTACTTACATTGAAAAGAAAGAGTAAAGCATAACTTTTACTTACGTTTGTACTGTATATTGCGTATCGCTAGAGTAAACACGGTAACAAATTATTCTGCAATAATAACAATTTAAATGTATACAGGAATTATGCATCTTGAATTAATTGATTTTTTGTACGTACCTTTTTCGAAATGCATCTTCATTGTTATAGTTCAATTCGTATAAAAGAAATACCGACTTTTTTAATTAAAATTTTATTTTATATGTTTTTCTACTTCAAATTAGTATGTAATATGCATATTTTTAAGGGTGTATGATTAGTAGATTTTCCTTTGCCAGCCTAGTCGAGTATTTGATAAATTTTCGAGTCGAGTCGAGTCATACAAGGAGAAAAATTTAAATTGTGAAAAATATTAAAACATTTTTAGTTCGTAAATTGACCATTTATGAAATAGTGAATTTATTATAAGGGATTTTTATATAATTTTTTAGTACCAGCAATTTAATGTTGGGAGAGTCGTACAATTTTAACAGGCTGTTTTTTTTAATCACGCTATTAAATTTTGATTACTACGAGTTCTTTGGTTGCTGCGTTTTCATTTTGGCAAATTGTTGATCGCTACCATAGCGACCGTCATTTAACAACGTGATTAAAAAATAAAATTGTGCGATAAACCTAACATAAGATTTTTACTTCCCACCTCTACTATGGTCGGGAAGTAATGGATTTAGTCCGAAAAAAATATTTCGAGATTTTAACAGATCTTCACGTTTTGAGACCCTAGCAATCGTTTAAGATCATTTTCTGACTGATGTTTGTCTGTGTGTGTGTGTGTGGTCAATTTTTCGCCTTCGATATCTTAAGAACGGAACAACATACGGGCATGCCGATTGTTCTATTGTGTTTATCAGCCTTTAACTTAGATCTGATTAGATTTTGAGTCAAATCGGTTCAGTGGATCCTGAGATATTCAAAAAAACGTTCTCAATGTCACGTATTAACATAGGTAAAAAAAATATAAATGAATTCTAGATGTTATAATATGAAAAAAATGTAAATGTTTTTTTTCTCTAAAATGTATAGTTTTCGAGAAAAAAAATATTTTACTTAAAAAAATAAAAATTGTACGTAAATCAAGGTAACCATGATTTTTGCTATATTAAGCTAGCCATCAGTAGATCACCAAACAAAAAAGAGGGCCATGCTTTTTTCAAAGAATAAAAATTAAATTGTGTTTTAAAGACCACCAACAGCTAAGGTTATTTGGGCCTAGTCAAAGAATAAAAAAAAAGAGTGTTTATTTTTTGCAAATATTTACTGAGTGGGAAGTATAGGACTGGTCATCAGTCGAATTTTTCTCCATGCACTACTCGAAAGAAAAATCGTGTTTTTCAACTGCTGGACTCAAAGCAGATCGGAAAATTAATTACTTATGAATGTGTTCAAACATTTCCAATCATTTCAGTTCATCTATACCGGTCTTGTACTCGACCGCTGGTCGATTTGTCGACTACTAGCACATCACTATAATATATTTTACATTCTTATTTATTCATTGTTCTAATATTGTTTGTTAAATTATCTAACTGGAAATTTATTTCGTAATTCGTATGTAAGTAGGCACTTCGGGAAATGTTTCGATATACGTTTAGTAATCATTAAAATGATCGTTGCATTTTAATTATACAATATAGGAATATAATTAAAGGCAATAAAATTTGTCAAAATAATTATTAAACAATTATATTACAAATATAATTTGAAAATGTCTTTAAAATTGTGATATTCTTTAATATAGTTCTCCACTGTTTTGGAAATTAAGTTTGTATTTGCCCTTAGACCTCCAATAATTTAATGATTAATCACAATAAATATTGGTCGTCTGAAGGGGCCCCTAACAGAAGTTCTTAGAGTTCAATTATGTAACGTATTATCCATTAACCGCAGCCAGTTACTCTCGTTAATGTCGATTTTGGCCGAAACCTGATCGTAGCGATGACATTTAGCCAGGCGATCTTTAAACTACTATATTATAATCCACCGACTGAGGTGCTAGATTATTTTTTATTACTTCAGTTATGGCTGCACAATATCAGGGATAAACTAACTTTTATCTTAACCCAATCGTAGCTGGATAAAAAGTAACCTATTTTTACAAGCTTTTATTTAACTTGCGTTAGTTGGTGTGTTAGTGGGTTTATGTGTTTGTTTGTTTAGGTCAAAACTTGCAAGTCAATTCTGAACGACATCCACGTATCAGATCGATTTGAAATTTTGTACACATATGTATTCCCGATGACAATAGATACATGAATAAATCGTTTTTAGAAATAAATTCAACCATTAAGGGGTTCAAACGGGATGTAGGTTTTTTTTGACTAATCAATGCCCAGGCCAAATCGCTGAAGCTAGAAACTTGAAATTTGGACAGTTGGTTCCTTTTCTGACGTAAGCTTCCACTAAGAAAGGATTTTTCGAAATTCAACCCCTACGGGTGTAAAAGGGGAGTAAAATTTTGAAATACCAAAATGAACAAAATAAAATATTAGTAAAAAAAAACTTTTTAGAGACAAGCTTTTATTGAAATGTATACTAAAAAGGAAAAAAATAATATTTAATAATTTTGGTTCATAATTATTATAAAAGCGGGCGTTGCGACTAATAAACTATAATAGAGATTACAACCCCCGCTTTTATATTAATTATGAACCAAAATTATTAAATATTATCTTTTCCTTTTTAGTACATTTCAATAAAAGCTTGTCTCTAAAAAGTTTTTTACTAATATTTTATTTTGAAGTTTGGGTACCTACCTAGAGAAAAATTGAACCATTCGTCCTTGAGTGATGCTGGAGGTGGTACAAACAAGCGAACAAACTGACAGATCAAAGTTTCCCTTCTATGTATCATACAAAATGCCCAAAAACCTAAAAAAAAACGATATTAGAGGTTCATTAGATAATAATTTTTGATGATATGATTAACAATATTCTGAGGGACTTCTTAGAAAAACTCGTTTAGAAATTTAGCTAATTTGCATAGTGTTTGTGTATGTTGTTATTGTTACGTACATCATTTCAAACAATAAATCGCAACAACAATAATAAATGTCAAAAGTGCACGAAGATCATTTGATTGTTCGCGATTAAATTTACAAAAAATACTTTCGTTTTTTTTCTAATGATGAAATTGCATGAACATATACAATGAAATATGAAAGTCCACTATAAATTTTAACACTAGAAAAATCGGTTTATACAGGATGTCAAATGTAAGATGTAAGAAGCGGATTTAGATTTCTGGGGGAGGAACACAAGTTTTCATGGTATCATATATGATGTTTATAATTCCGATTTGGGGGGAGACACATTTATAAAAAAATTGAACCGCCTCAAAAAAAAGCCGCTAAAAAGACAAATATAATTAATATTTGAAGGCGACGCCATCGCTATCATCTTCAGGACCTGTGTACTAATGTTTATAAAAGCTAATTTGAACAATACACGGGTCGTAAAGATGATGGCGAATTGTTAACAGATTTTTACCACACCTTGTATAAAGTAGTTAAAAGAAAGTGATGTTACTATTGTTGTTTACTTTTGACGTGATGCATATTGTATGTCAATTTATTGTAAAAATACTGTGGCCACAGTATGAATGCCATCGAGTATGATCGATAATAATTAAATTTTATAATTTCGTTACCGCGTTGGCGGTGATATCGGATTATTGCTTAATTTTCGCTTCAAGCTATGGTTGTTCCATCGACCAACCACATTGTAAACCATAGGAAAACATGAAATACGTATGGATAGTAATTCTTAAATTCAAAGAAGAAAGTGAATTTCGATTGAATGACTTATAAAATGTAAAAAAAGTTTTATGATATTAACAATCAATATGATTAGATTTTTTACTATAAACAAATTCACTAATTATTAGTGAATTAACATAATAATATCAGACGACAGCTGTCGCGATGATATTTTTTTTAGAGGGCTATATAAGACAAATGTAAATGCCACTGTCATTGGCAAATTTGTTTTACTGGACGTTTTCGTTTTGGGGACGGGGCGCACAGTTCTCAACCGACAAATATAATTTAAAAAAATATTAAATCAAAGAAACATATTTTTTATCTTATACCATTTTCCTGAAACTTTATTATATTTTTCGAATTTAAAAAAGAATCGCATAACGTAGTAACTAATTTATGACTTTTAAAATGTATTCCTTTGAATATAATATGTACCTACTTACGAATATTATAATTACTTCAATGCACGGAACGGAAACCCTTATATAGTTTTTTTGAAGTATAAATATTCACGAGTTTTTATTTTTAATGTGTTATTTGGAATAAAACATGTATGTTTGCGCATTGCATTCTTCTAATTCTTGTAATTTGTTATGTTTCAGATTATTCTAGAGTTCCAGTCGGTTCTTTGCCTTGGCGTCATCTTTCTGTGTTTTCACAGCGCAATTTGCGAGGACTCCAAGAGTGAAAGTTACAGTCCTGAAGAACGAGAACATATGCAGGAAGTTTTGAGCAAGGTCAAACAAGGGCAGTTATTCATCGAACACAAAATAGATTTGAACGATACTATTTCTGAAGTTCAAAGGATATTGTCTTTGGATCCAAATCTTCCGAGATTAACACGGGGAGAAATTGTCGACTTGCTTGAAAATATAACTAAAACTGATGAATTGTTTAAATTAAATAAAACACGTAAAGATCACGAAAGAGCTGTAATGTTAGTTATGCCATTTAATCCTAAAAATGTCAGCAGGGAAGACATGCAAGAATTGTATACCAAAAGACCAGTTGTTCAGATGATTGGAAATAATGGGAATCACTTTAAGGAAAGTGAAACCAAGAAAGTATCTGTGACCGAAAAACCGACTGAAGAATTTCCGGAAAATGTTTCTTCTACACCAAAATATCAAGTTTATAAGCGAAGGAGACCGATTCAACGCAAAGATAATTCTACTCACAAAGTTGATCCGAACAATGAATATGAAGGTAAGCAAAAACTGAGACACCCTGTCAGATATAATAATTCGAAAAATGATTACTCGAACAATATTCAAAGGAAACCGATTCAAACCGAGATATTTTTGACGACTGAAAAACCGATCAAAATTGAAGAACAAATTGATATAACTTCAAAAGATTCATCTTTTAACAAAACAGAAGACATTCCTGATGAGTACGTATTTCGTAAAAGACCAGTCATTCGAAGGCCGTCGCCTTTTAGAGGTACGGGAGTGACAGTGAAATATCCTAATCATAAATATCCTGAAGATGAACTAAAAATCCCATCGCCAACACAAGCTATGAAAGTAGTCGAAGCACCAAAACTAGCATTACAGGAATCTTCTGAAAATATTGAACCTTGGCGAAAGAGACCACAGAAAATAAGTTCCCAGTATAACCGAACGGTTCCACATAAAGTTCGTAGACCAGTAGCACAATCCACTACTGAATCAACTCTTGTTGCTTTTCACCCGTATCCAATAAAGAGTTCTCCTGTAGGAAGTGTTGAAGCAGTTGATATTGATATACCTGACCATTTTAAGCAATTGGTTAAAGATATAGATTTAAATACAGCCGAATCTCAGAAATCATCCGCACAAAAATATAGCAGTCAGTATACAGCATCACCATCATTTCCCCCTAAACCTGCTGCTACACCAATACGAGATAATATAAAGGGAGTTCTTGCTTCTATTGGTTTATTCCCGAATCAGAAAATTCCGTCAACAACAACAACAACAACTTCAATGCCCGACATTTCTTCAGCTGCTGATGCATTAGATCCGTCGATGAAAGAGTTGTTGATGTCGTTTGGATTGCTTCCTGATCCGAACAAACCTAAATTAAATCCACAATCGCAATTTAGAGCTGAGATAGCGCAGCCACCAAAACCAGTTATAGATCCAGGTTCTTATTTAAAATTTAAACCACTGCCGGACACTGCCCCTAGTCGTCAAGATATGGAAGAATTTTTATCGAGATTTGGATTAGTGTCAAATTCTAGATCACTGAAAACTATAAACGTAACTAAAGCTAATAACGACAACAAACCTTTGTCGAAATCACCACAGGTTGATGTCGACATGTTTCCAGAAGGAATGAAGGATATTTTAGAAGATATCGGCATAACTCATGTCAGACAAAGTAAGAAAATCGAAAGTAATCCTGTTGAAAAAACAAAGGAGAAAGCTCACGTATTTAAACCTGAATCTGTGACGGCGTCAGCATCAGACGAAGAATTGAAAAAATTAGAACTTTTGTTATCTACAATAAAGCAATTAGAAAAACTTAATGGTAATATTACACAGTCAGATTTGGATGCATTAGATATGACACGTATAAAAGAATTGTCTGATAGTTTGAATAAAGCTCCACAGAAAACTCTACCATTAGATGAACAAGAAGTTGATTTGGATCCGCTGTCTTTAGATGAATTACAAGAATTATTCAAAACTAAAAACGATTTTAAACGTCAGGAATCAAATTTAACAGAGTCTGTGTCTTCAACTACGTCGACTACGACTACCACTACAGAAGAACCAAAAAATGCGCCAATAGCTGATTTGGCAGAGTCATTTGGAGGTACTACAAACACAGATCCTGAGCCCGATGCTACGTTACCACAACCAAGAAGAAATGGTTTCTATTTCCTGTTGGATTGGAATTCATTCTTAGATGTAGAAGGAGATACTCAAAAAGTTAATTTAAGATTTGCGCCGAAAATCGGAGATCCACAAAGATTTTATTCTGTAAAAGTTCCGTAGAAAGTAGAATATTTGCTCAATTTTTAAATCAATATGTTTTAGAAGTCGTTTCATGAATAATTGGAAATGGAATTAAGTATAACTGTATTTTCAAGTTTTTGTGAATAGTGAAAAAACTTTTATAAAATATTAACTTTTTATGTGAATTTCTTGCAATATGCAGAGCTTTACGTAAATGGAAAGTTTGCTGCAAGCAAAAGTAAACCCCTGATTCATAAACGAGAATTGAAGTTTGACACACGTTTTATCAATCCTAGTAATTAATAGTATACGCAGATAAAATTAGCTAGTTTTAGCTTGACTTTAAGCGTAGAGAATGGCATCGATGTCATATATTTGGATTCTAGAATCTTTGTGAATAGCAGTTTAATTTAACATTTTAATGTAAATATAGATTTTATGTAAACTTATTTATTTAAATAAACTAAAAATGTCTCAAAAATGTCCTAAAAATGTCTTAGAAATGCTCTAAAAATGTCCTAAAAATGCCTTAAAAATGTCCTAAAAATGCCCTAAAAATGTCCTAAAAATGTCCTAAAAATGCCCTAAGAATGTCCTAAAAATAGCCTAAAAATGTCCAAAAAATGTCATAAAAATGTCATAAAAATGTCTTAAAAATTTTTTAGGGATCTGGTCAATTTTTTATGTTCAGGTCGATTCCGAGTAAACACCGAAAGTCAACGGCAACAACTTACCCGTGTCCAGCCAGTTAACGCTTTAGGTCAAATCCAGAAGACTTTCCACCCCTACCGAGAAAAAGCAAAAAGATGACTTTGTCCCCGCTCCCTCAAAATCAAAATAAATTCAAATTGGAAAACAAAACAAAAAGTAAACAATACCAGTACAAATATCAAATTCTAAAGAAAGATTACTGAGCCTTCCCTAAAAAAAATCTAGATCCGCACCTGACTCTTGCATTGTCATGCTGCTATATTCTTGAAAAATCTTATTTTTATCAGCTTGGCAAATCTTGTATGAGTTGAATTGATTTTTATTTAAACGTGATTTGTGATCATCTACTTAAACTTTTATAATTATAAAAATGTGGTTACATTTTGAACAGATTTTAAATTTTTGTAAAATGAGTGTTTGTAACTTAGTTAATGTATTTTTATTTGTGTGTTGTGTTAATAATATTGCTTTCGACAATTATGTTTCCGCACAAAGTGATGCTGATCTCAACATTGATATGCGTTTGAATGCAATGTTCCAGGAAGTTTTAGCAACCGAATCCAAAAAACCATTTTGGAATTCCTACAGGTTCAACTCTGGCGTGTTCAATCGCGAAGGTGAAACCTTTAATAATTTTATGTTACTATTTTCTTAAAATATTTTTCTTTGTGTAATTTTTAAAATCTTTAAGAACAGTAATTAAACCGTGGCTTGCGAACGTCCAGAAGTTCGTGATGCCTAAGCGAGGAAATCGCCAATGCTCTAGGATTTTTCTTAAATTTTTACAACCAAATCGAAAAAGTGGTCATTTATTAAATTCTTGTTTTAAGTTTGATATTTTAGAAATAGCTTGAGATCCGCCGTTTCTCAGTATAATTTAACAGGGGTCGATGAAAGGCCAACATTTAAGATAATAGGAGACTTTTCACTAGTTTATTATCAATAGTCTCGCGGTTTGACTTATTTTCAATAAGAAATATTTTTATTGTGTGTCACTGATCTTTGTTCAGTGCCAAATATAGGCATAAACTAAATAAGCTACAGTTTAGGGCCTATCAGCAGAGACCTCGAAAAGTTTCTGAATTTGCGAAATCAGAAAAGAAAAATATCTTTTACTTTGTTGAATAGACAAATAGTATAACTAAATTTACTTCCGTGCAAGATGAAACTCTTTATTAAATTAAAGAGAAATTTGATTATATGTTTCGAGAGCTTAAGCTCTCATCTTCAGGTCAGAGGTTTTAAAACAAAATTTTACAATAATTAAATAGAGATTACAATGGCATTCTGTAAGAAGAAAAATTATAATTTAAATTTCACAATAACAAATTTGAGATGAAAATAAATAAGTTACAATTTTTAGGGGATTACTTTATTATATCATTATAAAATATTTTATATTCCTCACTTTGAATTTTTTGGTGTTAAATTAAATAATATGTTTTCAATCGGTAAGTCCTTCTGGTGTAATTTTTGAACAAGGAGCTTAGGGACTTTACTAAGTTCAAATCCGGCACTGCGATAGTTGATTCGCGAAGCGATTATTTGAAAATAGCAGCGGCGTAACTAGAAGGACTCAAGTGCGTATTTGCACGCCCCCAAGAATATTATATTGATAGGTATAGCTTTCCAATGAGTTGTTATTTGATGGCTTTAATCGACAAACTACCTCAAAAACTATATTAGATGATTCAGGTTAAGGTAACTCGAGGTTATAGAAAAAAATTGCAGCCACTCCCCAAGTTCCAGTTCTGGCAGTGCCCCTGGAGAAGAATGCTGTATTATCTTTATTTCAAAACTAATAGAAATAAAATAAACTTTAACTTAAATATTTCTATAAATAATAATATTGTCAGTAATATTTCTATTATTAAGTTTCTTGGTGTATACCTAGAAGATACTTTAACCTGGAGCATTCAGAGTTCAGAAATTATAAAAAAACTGAAAAGTTTATGTTTTCTTTTTCGTAATTTAAAAAATATTGTTGGAACTGACGCACTTTTAATGCTTTACTATAGTTATGTATATTCAAGATTGAGATATGGAATTATTTTTTGGGGTAACTCGTCTCAATCTAAAAATGTTTTCATATGGCAAAAGAAGTTACTACGAATAATATATGGTATTAGACCTAGAGACTCATGCTTACCTACATTTAAAAAATACAAAATATTAACACTTCCATGTATATACATTTTAGAAACACTGCTATATATAAAATTAAACATAGAGAGTGTGCAATACAACAATGACGTACATGATTATAATACCAGACTTGGTCCCGCAATTAGACTACCAAAATGTAATCTAGAATTATATAAACAAGGACCACATTACATGGGTCAAAAATTATTTAATAATTTGCATGTATGTCTTAAAAATCTAAAACATCAAAAATTTAAAAAAAATATTTTGAATATATTAAAAGAAAACTGTTTTTATGACGTAACGTCCTTTTTTGATAGCTCTGTACATTGTGTTTGTACACCGATTGTATAGTCTCTCTTTTATGTTCTACTATTGTAAGATTACAACAACCATTTGTTTTTAATTTTTGTTAAAATATTATAATACTGTATTTTTACTTCCCACCTCTACTATGGTAGGGAAGTAATGGATTCAGTCCGAAAACAATATTTCGAGATTTTAACAGATTTTCACGTTTTGAGACCCTAGCAATCGTTTAAGATCATTTTCTGACTGATGTCTGTATGTGTGTGTGTATGTGTGTATGTGTGTGTGTGTGTATGTGGTCAATTTTTCGCCTTCGATATCTTAAGAACGGAACAACATACGGGCATGCCGATTGTTCTATTGTGTTTATCAGCCTTTAACTTAGATCTGATTAGATTTTGAGTCAAATCGGTTCAGTGGATCCTGAGATATTCAAAAAAACGTCCTCAATGTCACGTATTAACATAGGTAAAAAAAAATATAAATGAATTCTAGATGTTATAATATGAAAAAAATGTAAATATTTTTTTTCTCTAAAATGTATAGTTTTCGAGAAAAAAAATATTTTACTAAAAAAAATAAAAATTGTACGTAAATCAAGGTAACCATGATTTTTGCTATATTAAGCTAGCCATCAATAGATCACCAAACAAAAAAGAGGGCCATGCTTTTTTCAAAGAATAAAAATTAAATTGTGTTTTAAAGACCACCAACAGCTAAGGTTATTTGGGCCTAGTCAAAGAATAAAAAAAAGAGTGTTTATTTTTTGCAAATATTTACTAGGTGGGAAGTATAGGACTGGTCATCAGTCGAATTTTTGTTATTATGACGCTATTATACAGACTAGTCTGTCGCAATAAAGGAATCTATCTATCTATCTATCTATGAAGAAGTTTCATATCGCTTTGTCTTTTCCAAAATTACCTAAATTTAGATAAATCAAGGATAATTAATAAAAAGGGATCATTTTAGTAGCTGTAAAAATATAAATAAATATATTAATAATAATTTATTACAATGTGATAAGGTACAGAGGCAATAAGATGCCTGGTTTGTCAAATATTTACAAATAAGAAAAATACAGTTACAAAAAATATAAAATGTAAAAAATAAATCTAAGAATTTACTTTGCAATACAATATATTTAGAGCGATTTTTTGAGAATTAACATCAATGTGTTTAATTTTATTTGGAAATTGTTGAAAATTGCAACTGAGAAATCCTTTAGATGAACTGCGTTTTATTTAAGGCAATTCTTTCTGCTTTTTCTAGAACTGGAAGTGTCTTCGGTGGTGATAGATGAAACTTTCTCGTACGGCGAGAATGTAACAGCATGGAACCGCCTGAAAGTATACAACAAATATTACATTGTTGGCAATACTGGCAATGGTATTGTGACAATATCATTTGATAGCCAAGGCAATTATCTAAACCAAAGCTCATCTTTGGGTTAGTATGTTTGTAATTTCATAAATTTGAGTCACTGTTGACTGTTTAGTACATAGAGTACTTAGCTAACTGATTGAATTCTATTCACAATATGGATAAAAAAGTTTATTCAAATCAGAGCTTCAGAAGATACATGAAAAAATTTAAATTTGCAACGTAGGATACATAATTATTTTGATTAAAAAACCGCTCAAGTGCGAGTCGGACTCGCGCATCGAGGGTACTGTACATTAATACAGTTCTATGCCTATAATTTTCCGTTTTTTGTATGGGGACTGCCCTTAATTTTTACTTTTTGTTTTTTATTTGTTAGAATATCTGCCATAATAATACATATTCTGTGAAAATTTCAACCGGCTCCCTTTTACGGTTCAAAAGATACAGCCCTTTAAAAGTTTTCCCGTTTCTTTGTATGGGGACCCCCCCCTTCTTAATTTTTACTTTTTGTTTTTTTTTATTATTTGTTAGGATATCCGCCATAATACATACACATTACACATATTCTATGAAAATTTCAACAGGCTATCTGTTACGGTTCAAAAAATACAGTTTTTAAAAATACGACAGACGGCGTAGGTCTAGTAATAGAGTTGCAGTACGGAACCTTAAAAAACTTAATAAAAATATAAGCTGTTAAAATTATTATGAATCATAATATTGAGCTTAAGATAACCCAAGATCGGTGGAAACCCCCAGTTGCCAAATTTTAATCTGCAAATTTATGAAACATTATTTTGAAAAAATGGACTGGCAAGATCCATATTATTAATCTTTGACCTATTTTTAACTCAAATCCATTGGTGGAATTCGGTCCTCACATTTTGCATACTCACTTACCTCTAGCGCCTGCACTAATTGTAATATAAGATATTATATTATTTATTGCTAAATAATAAACTTTTTTAGGTTTCAATAGCACAGTTACGGCCTTCACTATATTTAAACAATGGAATAAATTTAATAAAAAAATGGAATTAATAATTGTTCTTGCTATTAAAAATACAGAAACGATTTGTAATATAATTTGGTACCGTTTAAAAGAAGATAATGTTTTGGTAAGTTAACAGGTGCTATTTTAAATTTGGAATTTGAAAGAGCTGTGATTGTAATCCAATTTAACATTGATAAAAAGATCGAACAAAACAGCTTGTTAAATTAAAAACACTTTTGTATTCCTTAATTTAAAGTGTCGTCTACGTGCTTAATTTATCTCTGTAAAAGCTGTCTAGAGTAAATTCACCCGTTTTAACATTGGAAATGTTTATGTTCGTATATGGGGGCAGAGTTACGAGTTTTCGTTCAAGGCCAAAAGACAACGGTGTCGCGATCAAGTGAGGAGCAATCATGCAAAATTGAACAAGTGCAATTTTTTTGAAATGTGTTTTATATCATGTCTAGTTAATTGAGAGGTATTTGCGACGATCTGCGGTGTTATTTTTGAGCAAATGTTAATAAATACTGTAGAAAAATCCATTTAAAATTTAAGTAATCAAGCAAAAGTGAACGCGTATATAACAGAAGAATAATAGGGTTATTCCTGACAAAACTAAACAGTGCATTGATAAATATTGTGTGTATAATAAACAGTTAATTATGTTTCATATATGCTGTTATCATTTCCAATGTCCTCGATGGTTGCAAGGATTGCGAAATCTGTGAATTTTTTTCTTACAATAAAGCGCTCTAGGAAAGTAGGTCTCATTTATCCACAAATCAAACTGTTCTTATAGAATAAAATATACAGCACAAACTATTGGTGTTTAATAGAGGGATTGTGAATGGCGGTCATTGTCTGAAACCAATTACAAAGAATGGATAAGTCTGAGAATGGACTAAGCCCTAAGGAATATGTGTAGTAGCGGTTACTTTACTTCAGTTACTTGGAGTCCTTGGGAAAATAATTAAGGGGAAGGTCATTCGTAGCTTTCAAAATAAAGAAATAATTTGTCATATTTTCTTAAACATGTAACAATCTCAAGAAATTTCAAAATTCTGATTTTCAAAAAGTTAAAAATTTGATCGTTTACTCACTGAATAATTTTCAAAAATAATTATTTCAACGATAACAAAACACGAATGATTAATCAAATTATAACGAGAAATCTATATACGGTTTTTAATATAAACATAAGAAATATGAATAGACACCTATACCGTAACTAAATTCACTATATTAGTGAAATTAACATAAGAATATCAGACGAATTATCGCCATGATATTTACATAGAAGGCTATATAGGAAAAATGTAAATGCACCGCCGGGAATCGAACCCAGAACTCCCAATTTCGCGTCGGGTAAGTTTCCAGTTACTACACAGTGCCCAGCAGCGTACATTTAATTCTTCCTATATATGCAACGATGACCACAGATCCATTAACTGCGAGAGCTATTATTTTATAACAACATTACGAATGAATGCTGGCTTTCTCATGGCCCGGACGCGCCTTATAAATCAAATTATAACGAGAAATCTATATACGGTTTTTAATATAAACATAAGAAATATGAATAGACACCTATACCGTAACTAAATTCACTATATTAGTGAAATTATTATAATTATAATAAATTATAAATATATAATATATAATTATATATATAATTATAAATTATAATGATTAACTTTAAAATATTGTTTCAGGAAAAAATTTGGTCGTGGTCTTACAATAAACTTGTTACATATTTGCTGATGTTCAACTTGCATGAAATGCCTAAACTGTTGATTTTAAATGGAAAACATGATAAAAACGACATTGCAGGAATTGATATATTTGATTTTGAATTAGACAGTCACATAAAAGAGTTTTGGTAATAGTGTTTTTTTTACATATACCTACAATTTTTCTTATGAGTAAAACTCAGTGGCTCGCCCTGGGCCTCTGATCCTGGGGGGTCTCCAAATCTCGACAAGTCCTTCTTAATCAAATCCCAAACAAGGCGAAAATATGTTTAGTAAGTAAGAGGCAGTTTGGAGTTGGAGGCCCCGTACGTATACAAAATATAAACGTATAAGTAGGTCGTTTATTATAAATATTTGATTTTTTTGTCAGCCATTACATCTATATTATTCATTTCTTACGAAATTTACACTACGAATACATCAATTTCTAAGCAGATCGGGGACCTCATTTAGTTCTACCGTCCCGGGCCTCCGACGGGCTTAGTCCGCCACCGGTAAAACTTTTTTTAAATAGTTAGTGCGTTCACAAATGAGATTTATATTTTTTACAGGTTATTACAGCATATTTCCCTTCAATGTTCAGCAAATATTTCTATCGTAACTTCCGTTAGCAACTCCTTATATTTATCAGTTCCACAAGCTGAATTCGGTTCAGTATGGATATTCAAATACAACGGAAACAAATTCGTTAATTTCGAACGAATATTCAGTCAAGATGTGTATCACATATCAACTTTTAATATTGGGTTTCAACATTATCTTTTTATTAGCGGCTATCAATCAGGATTATATCGTTTCAGTAGGAATTCAATCAAACAAGAAGCGATTGTCAATGCCAATTTCGCTAAAGTAACCAACAGTTTAGTTGTACCAGTAAAAACTTATAGAGATGAAATTATTTTATTGGTACAACATGTTGTTAAATACGATTCGCATACGAGTAGTTTAGTTGATGCAATTGTTTATCATAATAATAACTTCATAGTTCACGATGAAGTTCCTTGTATTTATTATGGAAATGAGGAACACGGACTATCATGCCTAGTGGAATATAATGATTATGGTTTGGAAGGAAGTGTTTCAATTCCAACGGAAAATTACACGAAACTGATAATTCCGAGATTGAATTCACAAAATTCGGAACTGTTTCTTATAATGTCGAAATTAATTCCTGTCAAGAACCCGGTCCAAGAACAAATCGAAGATATTTTAATTAAAAGGAATGCAATAATGGTAATTAAAGATGTTAACAATTTTTTAAATTCCATAGGTGTGCGAGTCGTAGCAAATTTTCTTTTTCAAGTGTCAAGTATTTAATAAATTTTCGATTTTTGAGTTGAGTTGAGTCAAGTAGTAAGTACAGTGAAAAAATTTTCGAACATTTTTCAGTACTTCATATTTTCTCCCTGCCATAGTCTAGTCAAAAAATCGAGTATTTATCAAATATAAAACTTCGAATACAAAAATTCATTAGATAGTTAGAAAATTAATGAAGCAAATTGCGCATCTTAAATGCAAAACTTCTACCTTGAGCGATCTGATTCGAATCGAAACCGTTTCAGTCAGTTCGGCCAGCGAAAAAGTTGTTCTTTTGTTTACTACTCGATTCGACGATAGAATAGTTTTTCAATTTGATCGTTAGTCGATTTATCGAATATTCGCACATCCATATTAATTTTTAAATGAAATCTCTCATTTAGCTATAAGTACCTACATATCAAAAAAATAAACATTTAAGCAGCGTCCGCTCTGGGGGTTACGTCACCCCGGACAAAAAGACAAATTGCCACCACTTAAGAATATATATATTTTTTAAATAAAGGTACATATTTTCTATTTTCAATAAAAATCAAATCATTTTGTTTAAATTTTAATGTGTTTTTTTCGAAATTATAAAAATTTACTAGATTTTTGTAAGTTTTGTGAATTTTCTATTAATTGGGTATTTAACACATCAATATTTTTCTCACACTTACAGCCAAAATTCCGCCCCCAAATTTTGCCGCCCCGGACAAATGTCCGGGTTGCGCGCCCCTTGAGCGGGCACTGATTTAAGGTGGGGTTATAATCAAATATGCCGACTAATCTCAAGGTTATTAGAGTACAGGTTGCCTCATTCCATCTGACCAATCAGCGTAAGCGCGGGAATGACGTCAGCTAGAATTTAGTTTAAATCAAGTACAAAAATTGTTGAAGATTATGCTTATTTATATTAGGTGCTTCGTGCAGATTTTTTCTTAAAATTGGCAGGAGACAATAAATAGAAGAATAGATGTTAAAAAATAGGATAATTTTTATTTTTATTACAAAATTTAGGTTTTAATATCTATAATATAAACAAACAAGAAATTAAATAATGCTCAAGAAATGGCATATCTTGTTAATTACCTATTTTTTTAAATTTAAGAAACGAATAGAATTAACTAACAAATTGATAAATTAATTATTTTATCTTTTATATTCACAAAATATTAAAAATAACCACAAAAAACCATAACACTTAACAGCTATCGCAAAATTGACAACTTATCATATTTTTTTCACTAACAGAAGAATCATGTTTCTATTAGGTATTGAAAAAACATATCACAATACCATGGTTACTGTGAATTTTATTTCCAAAACTTAGCAGCGTCCATCGTCTGATCTTTTCTATTGAAGTGAGTAAGCATGGTATATTCTGAGTGACGTCATCCCCCCCACTACTATCTATCGGAATGAGGCAACCTATACTCTACTAACCTTGGACTAATCTCACTTGAAATGCTTTTAATGAATTTGAGTTTTATTTACTATGGAAAAAAAAGAAAGGTTAACAATGATACATTTTTGTTTTTAGAAAATGATTCACGACCGTAAGTCGGTAAAAACTGCCGCTGAAAAAATTCTCAACCCTACAAAAAAAGCCGAAGCTTCAAAAGTTGACAAATCTACTGAACTGATATTCGATCTTTTAAAAATTCAAAATTATACCTTCGAACCAATTCAAATTGTGAATTTTACGAAAAATGATAATGACGCTAATCATACAGATGAGTATTACATTCATGAAATCAAAAAGGAACTATCGATCATAGAAAGTATATTAGAAGATGTTAAAAAATTAATAAAAGATGTCATACCTTCTAACAGTACCAATCTAAATTTTACACAGCCTTTCCAATTTGTGGGGAAAATGTTTGTCCATGGTAAAATTATGGTAAAAAATATGTCTGTCAACATACTACTGAATGGTGTTCCCATTAAGGAATTATTTGAAAATGTTGTAAGGTTTGTATCATTTTTTAAATTTAAAATATTTACCTATAGCCGTGTTTTGGACGTTTTTTCATCGTTTATTCGTTTCCCGCCAAGTATTTATAAGTCTTCCTCTCTTCCGTTTGCTTATTCATATTATGTATTCCCATAATGTTCTGTGCCATCTCTTTTCATCAATTTTTCTCATATTATGACGGTACCACTGTAGTCCTTTTTTTACTCCTTCCAAGATGCTTTCTTTTGCATCATACGTTGACGTATTTCTTGATTGAGGTTGGGCTGGAGGAGAGACAGTCTGCAGATTCTTCTCCAGTAATCTATTCCAGTTGAAAGCGTTTTCTTTTTTGGCTATTTTATCTGTTTTGGGAGAAAAAAAATCAGACAAAAACAAAACTTCACGTTTTAAAAGTAAGATCCTGTTTTAAATAGTCCCAGAAGAAAAAAAAAATTCTTCGAAAAGATATTCTGTAAAACAGTTCTGTAGTAGAGCTTTGTACAGCAAGAGAAAAAAATTCATAAATAATTTATACTTCCAGTTTAAAAGATTTGGAGAAACCTATTACTGGCTTGAAAACGTTAAAAAACGTTATAGCCAAAGAAGCAGTTTTTGATGTCATTGATGATTTGAATACCAAAGCAATGCTATACAAAAACGGCAATGGAATACATATTCATGGTGACTTGATTTTTGAACAACCAGTAAATATTACCGAAAATATACATTTACCAAACAATGGACTTACAAATGAAGTCGACCTAAGTGAAGACGTGCTTCGTGTCAATAAATTATTCATAGGTAATGTTTTTGTTCTTTGTATAATACAAATTTTATTCAAAATATCGGGGACTATTTTTGATACAACGGGGCAGGTATCGTGACAAGTGAAGATAAGAAAAAAACTTTTTAACAAAAAAAAACCTCCTTCAAAAAGCCACTAAAAAGAGGAAAATAATGAGATTTTGAGGTGTGCGCCAATTTAATAAAATATGAAGTCGATTAAAAAGTATAGTATAATGATTAATATCTTTTTTTTAACCAACTTCATATTTTATTAAATTGGCGCACACCTCAAAATCTCATTATTTTCCTCTTTTTAGTGGCTTTTTGAAGGAGGTTTTTTTTTTGTTAAAAAGTTTTTTATTTTTTGCTTTTTTGTGTCAAAAAGTGATATTTACCTTAAAGGAATCACACGCCGTTACTCACTTTTATTAAACCGACTTTCTTACGCTGTCTGATGTGTCAAAAAGTGACATTTACCTTAAGGAATCACACGCCGCTACTAACTTTTATTAAAATCAGCCGAACTACTGAACCGATTTTGATGAAATTTCTATGGGACCAATCTGAAAGTATATCCTTTCAAATAAAAAAAAAATTTCCAAATCGGTTCATAAATGACGGAGTTCTGAGGTAACAAACATAAAAAAAAATAAATAAAATACAACCGAATTGAGAACCACCTCCTTTTTTTGAAGTCGGTTAAAAAGATAGACATTATAGTGTCTACAAAATGTTAAAAATAACCTCAAAACACCAAACCATTTAAAAATTTCTCGACGGACGTTTCGCCAACCAAGTTGGCATCATCAGGAAATGATTAAACAAATAAATTTAATAATAATAATGCCTTTATTGATAATATAAAAATTTTATCAAATGGTGTGGAAATCATCTCCTGATGATGTCAACTTGGTTGGCGGAGCGTACGAGAAATATTTTTAAATGGTTTAGTGTTTTGTGGTTATTTTTAACATTTTGTATCTGCACACCGAAGGTTCCATCACTCTTTACGGACTATAGTGCCTGTATTTTTGTATAAAGTACGTTATTATAATATAGTACGTCAAGTAACATTTTTAAACAATATCCCGAATATGTTTTATATTTATATCAAGCATATTTTTTCAAACAAAAAAGCCCCCTTGGAAAAATGTCGCAATGTTTAAAATAAACTATATACATATAACAGACTATGTTCTCTTCTTGATCGATAATTAAAATCTACGTTTGCTTAACAATTTTTATACATTGTTTTACAGTTTACTTCCTAGCTCCAGTATTGTTAAAAATATGTTAAATTGTTAAGTTTTCAAGTGACCTAGTATTTGATACGACGAAGTCTGTGAAACTAACTTTTTTTAATGAAGCAACGTTTACAAGATATATAGCATATAATGTCATAATTTTTATAGCAGTGAGACAGAACATGGATGCTTTGTGATGTCATTTAGTTTTAAAAAAGTTGTTATTTAGTGTAGTTGAAAGACGCTAATGACCTGAGATGTCGACGCATCTATAATCTACAATAAATAAAATAAAAAATAAAATATTCAAAATATTGAGCCAAAGTTTTATACTGTGTGCTGCATGCAATAATAGCGTTCTTACAGTGTTATGAGTTATCGGTTAATCAGTTAAAATCAGTTTCGTTACTTTTTTGTCACACCTCGTATTTATTTATTTTTCTATATTTTAGGAAGCGTCTCATTAGATGATATAAATATATCTGGAAACACCAGTGTCAGTTTACTGAATGGGAAACCGGTTCCTAAATCACTGAAAGATATTTGGAAATACACACACACAAAAAATAACGCCACTATTAATTGTAAAACAGTGGAAGTAATAGGGGATGTTAACGCAAAAACTATTAATGGCAAAGAAGTTACGGAATTATTCAATGAAATATGTTTCACAAATAGGCCATGCTATATATCCAATATACTTTCAAAGAAAATTAATTCAAACGTTGACGTCTCAATAGCTTCTTTAAACAATATCCCATTCCCCAGCGGATACCTGTTCATGAAGGATACTCCAGTAAATATCACTGGGAAAAAGACGTTTACTGGTACCGTTTATATTCATAATCATGCACTTATTTCTGGTTTGATGGATGGCATTGATTTGGACAAAGCAGTTACACTGAAAACTGATCAGTACCTTAGTGGCAATTATGCATTTTCTGATTTAGAAGTCACTGGAAATTTCAGTGTCAAAGGTTCCATTTTAGGAGAAGGACTTGATGACTTTACAGCAAACCCAACACTTCTTGATAGAGTACTAACCATTAACTCAGAAGTCATTTTTAAGGATTTGATTGTTGATGGAACAATATCGGTAGATGGTTTGCTTAATAAGACAACCTGGGATGAATATTTGGGAGATGTTATTTATAAATATGATAAAGAAATGATTATAAGTTCAACAAAAGAATTCAATAATTTAACAGTTTCTAAAGGTGTCACCCTTACATCAAATGTTTTCAATCATAAAGATATATCATCGTATGTTACAAAAAATACCAATCAGATTTTGAACCAAAATGTTTTGAATGGTTATGCTACTTTTGAAAACATAACACTTGGAGGATTGTATGATGGCGTAAATATAACACATTTGGATTTAAATTCAGTAAAGTTAAGTGGAAATCAAGTTGGATCAGCTGATTTGATTTTTATGGATCAAGATATCGTTGCTGCTGAAGTTGAAATAACAAATCAATTAAATGGCATTAGTGTTGATGACTTTTTATCAACATCTAATAATTATTCCATTGTAGAATGTAATAAACCTGCTATTTTTGAACATCTGGAAGCAGATGTATTAAACGTTACAGAAGATTTGGAAATTATCCATCCAGTCGAATTAGATGTCGCAATTGAAAGATTCAGTAAATCTTCTGATCAAGATATAACTGAACATTTCAATATTGAAATCGCCAACATAAGCCAATTGAATGTTCAAACAATTAATGGTGTATCAGTTAAAAAATTTGGAGAGATTTTACATTTTTTGGATAATATTTCCGAACAGAAATTAAATGTTACAGGTAAATGTTTAAATTTAGATACAAAAGTACAGTCAGTATGAGAAAAGATTATTTTGGTCAAGACCGTGCTTATTTTCTCCAGAAATACCTTAGTATGAATATTTTCTTTTTCATTATTATTTGATCAAATTATCTAATTTCTATTTTGCAGATTTGTATGTGAAAGGCAATATAACATCTGGAAGCATAAATGAATACAAAAATATGGCAACAATTTTTGAAAACACTTTTCAGACAAAAGAAAGTAACAATTTTATTAAAGAAGTAAAATTTTTGGTAAGACAATCATACATCCATTATAGAAAATATATTTCATAATTTTTTTTTCACTATTTTTCTGTTGGTTTTGTAATCGCTACCCATATTTTTTCTTTTTTATGTAAAAATGTATGTCAGCATCCAGCATGACAAAGTCACTTAATTAACCTACCCTAGAGTTAGAGAAGGTAACTTTATATAAGACAATAGTTAATGATTTCTGTCATCTTTTATTTTTAGAAAAATGCGACCGTCCAAAACATAGAGATCAATTTATTAAATAAAGTTAATTTTCGCGATGCTGTAAGAGATATTGTACTTAGAGACGAAAAAACTGTTGTACTTTTTGAAAACAAGGTGTTTAATAAAGGCCTTCATGCTTATACAAGTATCAATACAAGCAGAATAAATGGCATGAGAGTTTCTGATATTTTAATAAAATCAGCTAATCAAACTATTCGTCGACCCGTCCATATCAATGGTAGTGTTGCTGTTGAGAACAATTTGAATGTGACAGGCCATCTTAATGAAATTTCGATGTCAAATACACACGACAGAGTCAAAATGGTGGACAACAATACGTTTGTACTATCTGGTATGGAACATATTTCGCTTGTATAAGTTGCTTTCCAACGGTGTGATGTGTGTTTACGGGTTCGCACGAGACAGGACGAGATTTTTGAAAATATCGTCTTGGCCTGGTTGATCGGAAACAGAAGAGTATCTTCTCGGTTTCAGTATTGTTTCATTAAAGGCCCGTGATCACGTGACCGAACGTTTGTCGAATCGAATATAGACAGAAATCAAATTCAGTGTGTTATGTGAAAATCGCTTTTTGAGTTGGTCCTTCGATTGTCTAATTCAATTCGACAAAAGTAGGACGACTCTCTACTTTTGTTGAGTAACTGCTGCCGATTGAACGACCTAGGTTGAATTTGTAAACAACTTTACTGTAAACAAACCATTTGCACTCCTGCATTTACAATTTCATTCGGCGTCATTTTGCTTTAAACTGTCGCTTTTGTAAAATCAAAATATCCTCTATTATAAGTCCTCAGTTCCCGAGTTCTAGCCCGAGAGCTGGTAAAAGTGTCAATTGGATTTTCAATTTATTATTAAAAAAAAAATAAAAAATAATGAATTGAAAATATGAATTGGTGCTAGGCCCAAATAACCTTAGCTGTTGGTGGTCTTTAAAATACAATTACAATTAAAAATCAAAATATACTGTGAATTTTCGATGTTGTGGCTTCGATCCAGGTCGAACAACTTTAATAGTTCGGCTCACATTGATTTTTAAGACCAACTTTCTAGTTTCGTTCTAGGTTATCTAGTCTCGTATTGTAAAGATACCATCCTATCATATTATAAGTAACTTCAATTTTGATCAGAAACAAAGCCAAGATTTTAGGCACACAACCTTACGGTAGATCAAAAGAATAAATCAAATAAATAACACACCGCTACTTATACAAAAAAACAATTTTATATTATTGTGTATTTTAGGTGACGCCAGTTTCTTGAATAAATCACAGATTAAACATATGGTCGTCGGTGGTCTTATGAACGGTATCAATCTACGAGATACTTTAAAAAAAATCGTCAAAGTTAACGGAAACTTTAACTTTAAAGGAAACACGACTTTTACAAATAAAGTACGGTATCAAGTTAATTAAATAAAAAATAAAACACACACTTGAAACAAACATAGATTTATTTACAAATTTACTGGACGATCGTTTCGGGCTACTAACCCATCTTCAGGAGTAAGTATAGTATGGGTTAATAACCCGAAACGATCGTTGAATAAATTTGCAAACAAACCTATGTTTGTAGACCTATTTTAAAATAAAGTTTTGTAACATATGGGCAGTTTAAATTCTGTACATTAACAGTACGCACTAGGCCAAATACGGTTATAATTTTAATTTTTTTTTAAATTTGTTCATCAAGTTAAAATATAAGAAATGCGACCGAAGTGAAATTACTGGGGTAACCCAAGACATAGGTCAATCAATAGGTGTTTAATTCATACATTAATTGCAATAATTTTAAAATGCAAGTTTGAATAATTTTAATAATAATTTAGTTGAATTATTTGATATTTTGTTTTCGTTTTAGGTCTCTTTTATGGAAGATTTAACTATTTTTCGATACTTTAACGGAACATCTTTATCGCAGCAATTGGATAATATAGCTTATTTAAATAAAGACACTGTGATAAACGGACCCGTAATTTTCGAATCGGATATGGTGTTGTTCAGTAGACTATTTGCGAATCAACTGAATGCAAAAATTTTAAGTGGATGCTCTGTAGAAGAATGGAAAACTAACGCTGTCTATATAAACAATTCAACTAGTTTTCCAGGTGCGAACGTTTTTGCTTATTTTGTTTTGAAATAATATGTCCCTTCCCTTTATGTCCGAAAGTATTTGAACTAAAATGTGAAAAAAGCAGACATATCAAGAGATTACAGGAAACCACGGCATTTCTACGAGTCGTTAAATAGTAAAAATAAAAAGTTTCACAATGGTAAAAAAAAGAGTTAAAATCTCAATAAATGTTTAAAAAAATATCAAAAATTAGCGCATTTACCTTTTGGCAACATATGTAACAACTTTAGTTGTAGCAATCTGCAATAAAAAATATTAATCGTTTCTTGTGTTCAAAGGGTCAAAAGTGTTTGAAAATATTGTAGTCGAAAATGAATTAATTGTCGATTATATAAATGATGTAAACATGAAGACTTTAATTCCATTACGGAAAGATCAAACAATTAACGCGACGTTGGAATTCTTGGAAGTCAAAACGCTGCACGATATTTCAGTTGGAAGTACTGTTAATGAGCTTGATTTAGAAAAGGAATTTGAGAACACTTTAATGGTGCGTGTTTTTATACAGGTTTTCTAGAATTTTGAGAGCATATTCCTTTTGAAATTTTTAATCGAAAAACATTTCACTATTTTTGTCGGCACAAATCATTGACAAACCGCTGTGTGTGTCATCGCTCTAAAAGTACCAAGTTTTAAAAAAACCGACGAAGACGGACAAGAAGATATTTATTTGGTACAAAACGGTAGAAGAGTTTTTCGATTCGGAATTTCACAGGGAATAAATATGCTCTCAAAATTCTCGACATTTTTAATATACTTATAATAAAATGAGTTAAAAGGTAACAATTTTTCATTAAGCGCTCAACTAATATAGTTTAATTTCAGACAGTGGGAGATCAAGAAATATTTTCTCATGTAATGTTTCACGAGAATGTCACTGTTAAAGGAAATATTAAAACAACTGGCTTAGTTAATAACTTAGATCTTCGAAAAGTCGTTACAACAGACACCGATCAAGACTTAAACGCAACTTACATATTTAATGGAACGGTATTCTTGAAAGAGAGGGCCGATATGTTTGTAGGTTCTTTGAATGATATCGATATAAAGGACTGGAAACGAAAATCAGTTGTTGTATCAGGAAATGAGTCACAAATTATAACTGGCAAAATAAATATCAAAGGAAGTGTAAGTTTTCATGACGACATTTCTGGAAGCGGTTTTATAAAAGGTTTGGATGTGGTTGAACTCCAAAAAGAAAGGCAACATAATATTTTAGAACACAACAACTTTCAATTTCAATATAATGTAAGTAATATTGTGTGAGGCTATATTTTGACAAAATTATACGGAAGTCAGAATAGAATTCTTGTATTTTAAACACTGTTCCACTATTAACACATCTCCAAATCTAATATTGATAAGTAGATCTCTTCTTTCAATTTAGATATTTTATGGAGGACGATATGAATAATGAGCATATATCATAGCTGTATTGAAAATCCTCAACGTATATTTTTTGTAGGCTAATTATTCAAACTTGTGTAAGAAAACTCAGGATGTTTTGAATATGGCGAAATTTCAAGTGTACATGTTCCAGTATTTGGACGTAATTCAAGAGATTTTTGTTGAATTTGATATAAGAAGTATTCATCACGTTCAAGTAAGACTAGATATTCAAAATACATAAATTATGTAACAAAAACTTTTTGAAAAAAAAATAACGTAAATTTGTTGAATTGTTTTTATTCGTTTTAATGTTCATTATATCCATTCCAAATATATATCGGTTATATAATTTTGTGAAATATAAAAAAACATTAATTAAAAATGCAAACTTATTTTGTGCTTATATCTGTAGACCGGCTCCAAGGATTACATTTTGGTCAGTTTTGTGCAATCATGCGTCGGTGACATATTCGAATGGTCCCCACATTCGGCAGAGTTCGTCAAAATAGCATCAGCGGATGTCGGTTTAGTGGAACAATGGGTTACTGTTAAAGATAACAATACTTTTTACATTATAACTCGCTCAGTTTATTGGCCAGGGTGCTCACACAACGGTGTTAACATCTGGCTTCTGAACGACCCTTCTCTTACGGTAAGGCATATTGTAAACTTCAAGGATCTTCTACCTTTCTCTATACAATCTTCTGTACCTCCTCTTTCCACATACTTCACGAAGTCCTTTTAAACGCTGATATACTGATAACGAATAATCAAGTAGAAACGTAATAATGTTTACTTTTAGTTCATGTTCCAACTCATAGATGCTATAGAACTGAGAGAATCATTGAAACCAGCTACATTTTATGTGTTGGTACCAGGATTCGTCATAGAATATAATATTGAAGATATGTTTGCCCGAAGTGCAACTGATAACCACCGTTGGATTATAAAAGAAGGTAGGAATTGTGCATTCCATTCAAAACTTCTTTAAAGAAAATCTCTATTATTTATTTTTATTTAAGCGCTTTTTAATGTGATTATTTGTTACTTATCCAAAATTCTGTCCTCATCCCAACCCCAGAAAAATTATTTAACGATTGCTCTTCGAGTCCTATCAGTTTCAGCTTCTTACAATGCCATAAATATTAATGTCACACTTGGGCTTTATATTAGATGTGATAACATTGTTTATAGGGCGTTTCTACACTATTAAAACTATCCAAGTGAGAATTCATAGAAGTCCGGTAAAAAATTAACGAGAAACCACAAGAATCCAACGGAAAACACACGTGAATTCATACAAAAATGTACTGGACTCCGTGTGTGAATTATTTTCAGAAAACAATTCCCATGAGCAGCGTCGTAGTTAAGATCATCGGCGCCCAGAACAAGATTCTGATTTTGCGCTCTTTGCTTGAAAATACGCTGATTTCGCTGATTGCGTCCTCTTCGGGGTTAGCGCCCCTGGCGCTGGTCTCGGTTGCCGGGCCCTAGCTACGACCCTGCCCATGCGTTTCTGTAAACTTCTATGAATTATATATTTGCTAACGGAATCCCACAGTTTCTTGTGGATTGCAGTAAATTTTTGCCTGGATTCTAAACTGGATATTTTTAATATCGATTCAACGGTAACATTAGGAGTTTATAATCCGCCCGAAAACACCATAAAAATCCAAATAGAATCTATGTGATTTCCTAGGTGAATTCTCGTATGGATTTTTGCTAATAGTAAATAGTTCGTCTATTACTTCCCAGGTTCTAATATGAGAACTGGTAAAAGCAATAACTCATGTCAGTTTAAAATCACATCTACAAAACGTTTCAGGTGACAATATGACATTCGTACCACCTGAAGTTGGAATGGGTCTATCTTTATCAGACGGCAGAGAAATCATACAACTTAAAACTAAAGAATCCAAATATACGAATGAACGAAGTTCTAATGGGGCGTCGGATTTCAATGTAACATCATGGGCGAATTTAAATTTACCTTCAACGGGTGAAGCCATTGTAATCAACGCGGGGGCGAAGTCTCACCGCAAGAAACTCATAGCTGTATCTTCTCACGAGTACACAAGTGTTAAAGGAAAACTCGATTTCATAAAAGTATATAAATAAATAAGGATTTAGGCCTTGTTTTTCTGAATTATTTATTATATATTTTAGTATCGCTATATTGTTCGGTTTTTTGTCTTCATTGTTGATCGCATTTATGTTTTCAAACTTCTTAAGGCTGAAAACAATCTCTCAGAAAAGCAAGGGGATTACGAAGAAGGCGATTGGCGACTTGTGTGCTAAATACTTTATTTTCACCGTACTTTATTTTGTAGATTTATGAAGATGTAATAGAAGGCAAACTATTTCACAAAGTTCCAACTTACAAACCTTCATCTTTAAACAGTTTAGAATTTGATGAAAACGGACAGTCTTTTCTTATATTTTTAGAAGATTACAAAGCGATTCAAATTTATGAATATAAAGGTAAATTTTTTTAACGTAATATACTAACTTCACATGTGATTTTATTGTCGACATTCTTTAATCAACGTTTATAATCACCATTCACCGTTCACGATAGAGAGTAGAAAAGTTGTTCAGATTTTAATGCTATTAATTATTTCACAGGAATCGATGGATTTAAACACCACTCGTCAGCAAAAATAAATGGTTCAAAATTAATATCAATGTCTTTACCACTACAAAACCATTTCAATAAACAAAAAATATTGGTTTTGGTCAATGGAAATGAACTGATAATAATCCAAGCAATAATGACTGGCAATACATTACATATGGATAATTTAAAATGTAAAAAGTGATTGTTTTCATTATTATATTTTTAAAATAATGTTGAGATTATTGAAACTGTTATTACTAATATAATGTTGGAATGTATAGTATATTATTTGTTAATAAATATTTAAGTTTAATTTGTTATATATAATTAATAATGCACAATTTGATTTAATAAAATGAAATTATTCGAATCTTAGTGCTTTGTGTCTGGCCTTATAAAAAGCAATTATTTCTTCATCGACTTCTTTGTCACCTGTTAATGGAATAGTTTTCAAAAATTCATCATCCATCTCATCCGAGGATTGAACTTGAGGTTCTTCGATTTGATTGTGACTACTTGGTCTTGAAGAAACGTCTTGATAAGTTTCGTTGTTTTGTCTGCTTGGCGAAGGTTTATTACAACAAGCTGAAGTTTCTTGTAACGTATTTTGACGAGAGCCGAAATTCATTTGACAACCTTGAAACTCGGGCGATAGCAAAATCTCTTTTAGAGCTTGCTTAATATTATTCATATCCAAATTTGTGCTTGATCCATGACAGCAGCTTTCTGTTTTAACATTGTTTTGAGTATTGTCTGCAACGCTTTGAGACGTTCCTACTACAACATTCATTTCAGAATTAGAAATTCGATTTTGAAATTCAGAATGTTGCTGATTTGCGGCATAGAAATTAGCAGGCAAATTGCATGGTGTATTCATTTGATAAGGCATGTTTTGTTTTGGCGAGTCAACGAATCCAACGTTGTCAGATCGCCTCAGGTCAGAGTTAATTAAATTTGTGGATAATCCAAATGCACTTTGTTGCATAGCCAGCGTATTTAAATCAACATGTTGATCTGACAATGGAAATAGAGACTGTTTATCACCCGAATTCATTTCGATAACAGGATCAATAAAATGAGAACTTGGTGATCTTGAAACACTTTGATCCCCTTTTTTATTTCGCCACCCATCTTGGAAACGTCTCAACAAACGTATTTTCGAATTTTCTAAACCGTGTTTGATATGTTCGCATTCAGTTTTCAGTTTTTGCAGTTCCGTCAGATTTGATTTGTAAAACTGTTGCTGAATTTCCAACTGTGAATAAAGTTTTGGTAAAGCTTCTGGATTTCTTGTTTGATTTTTATCGATTTCTTTGCGTAAAAAAACTACAAAATAAATCTTATGTATTCTAAATAATAAGTCGATAGTTTTCTTATTGAGTTATCTTCGAATGAAATAAGTAATGCTAAATAATACGAATCTAAGGGCTCTCGAGTATTGTGGAGAAACTAAAGAAAGTCACTTGAAGGCGGAGAGCAGAAAACTAAACTGATTGTTATTGATTACGTACTTATGTTTTCACGGCAAACTTCTAATTTATCAGACATCACTTTAGCTTTTCCATAAATTTCTTTAAGATTGTTTTCCTGAATTCTGAAGTCTCTGGAATTGTTTTCATTAGCCATAAAAGCACAAAATGCTTCTTGTTCAGCATTATCATTTACTTGCTCCTTTGCTAAAACAGTAGGTATTAAAATGTGTATTAAACAATGATTAACCCCAATTTGCTTGTAATTATGAGATATATTGTAGACGCTCAACAGCTCAGATCGTCAACGTCTATTGTAATATATTATATGACATGAATTTCTTTTACCTGTGACAATTTCTTCGTTTTTTCTAACCGGTTTATTAGAAGTTAACGAAGTTTTTGAACTTTGTTTGGTAACTTGATGCGCACTTTTATTTTTTTCTTTTTTTAATTCATTTATAAGTATTGCTAAGATGAAATTAAGGTCTATTTTTTATCAGCAAAAATATTTGTCAGTTCGTAAAAGGAAGAAGATATTAAGGCCTTCTAAGTTTTCTCAAGATATATTACAAATTTTTAAAAATAGGCATTTTAATCCAACTATTCTAAGTTTGCAAAATACCTAGCTTCGCAAAAGGATACAAATCTCATCATCTCTTTGTTTAAGCAATTCCATGTAACTTTCGGCATCTTTACTATCACCACTATTTCGCACAGAACTTGATATTCTGCCTTTGTCTATTAGTGCCTGACGCAACAATTTGAAGCACACTTGTATTTGCCTCATATCTGGTTCCACAGTAAGTTCTTCATTTGAAGATTTAACATAATTTGCAACTAATTCTTTACATTTATCTATTTGCTCTGCGCTTAACTGTTCAGTCAGTTCCTGGGGGGTAAATGGATATTAATATCGCCTCCGTACTAAGTCTATATTGCTAGATAGGTGGCGCGACTCATTAGACTGAGAAAGTCATAAGTATCGTCTCGATCTACAAACTATGTCTTACAAAATACTTTGAATTAAGCTTTTACATACGTTGCCCCCTGTAAGCACTTTTAACTGAGCACGAAGTCTTGCAACTTCCTCTCTCAAATAAACAACTTCTTGTTGAGGATCAAGATCTTCATTTAGTTTAGCTTCGTTGCTCACCATTGCAACACGTTGCGCGAATCTACATGTAGACAAAGTTTCCTGTAATTTAATTAAATATTCAAATAACGGTGTTTTCACGGCTCTTCTATTATAAACCTCCAGTTCACAGGTTCTTTTATGAAAATTGGTGAAAGACTGAAAGTATCAATTGGATTTTCAATTCATTCTTAAAAATAATAATGTATTGAAAATTGAAATTTATACTTGGTCTAGACTCTAGATAATACCGCAGTTCAGTAACTGTATTATGATTTTACAAGATTTCAAATGACTCAAAGTAACTCCAACGACTATCAATACCTCGATATTAGTTTGGTGCAAGGACATTGTGGCAATCATAGCGGTAAGACAATTTCCACCCAGTGAATCTCTAAGAACGCTGGTCATCATCGAATTGCGATAGGGTACATGAGTCCTGCCGGTTTCACCCAAGGCAATGATCACCTGTTCCAGAAAATGCAACGACAAGTTGATGTGCTTCGCTTCTGTTAACGTTTGTCCATTCAAACAGGTTTTGAAGATTCGTTCCGAACTAAACGTGAAAAATTAAAGCTAGCACTAGGATGAAAAACTAATTAAAACCTCTTGGTTTGTCGGTCATCTTTGGATTAACAATTTATTAATGATAAAAGAGATTTAGCGTCTGTCAATGAAATATTTTTCGGTGGAAATACAAAAAGTATGTTAACCATAATGAGTACTAAGTCACTGCAGAGTGCAGAGGAAGGAAAATAAAGAGATTTTACCCTGCGAGATCCACTATATGCAGTTTTGAGCGGCGAACACGTCTACATTGGGCATTCCTCAGACTTATGTGGACGGTGAAGATGCAGTGCGATCTCGATGAGTAAGGGTTCATTGGAGTTTCAGCTATAGTCCTGAGTTTTTCGTATTAAAAATTATGTGAATTATAATGCAAGTGATATATTTAAAATACTGTTCTATTTGGCTATAAAGTATCTATAAATAAACAAAGGTTTGAGTTTTTGTGGAAAGTAATATTAGGTAAAAACCGATTTTAACCCCTTATATCCACAACAATATTCACATAACCATTATTAAAGGTGAATAATATATCAGACAGCCAAGCTGCCATGATTTGTAAGCTATATCTAAGAAAAAATCAAGTGACCACTGTCGGGACTTGAACTCGAAACTCCCAGTTTCCGGCTAGGTGAGTTTCCAATTACTTCACAGTGCTCGAAAGTGGAATCTGATCCTTTCTTATGTATAGCAATTTCAAAGATGAAAACGCACAACTATTTAAACTGCGTCAGCACCATTTTCATACCTAGCCGGAAACTGGGAGTTTCGGGTTCAAGTCCCGAAAGTGATCATTTGATATTTTCTTAGATATATTATATTCACCTCTAATTGTTATGTGAACATTATTGTGGATATAAGACGTTGATTTTATCATTTACCTAATATAAAATATCTGTAGCTAAAAAAAGTATTTGAAGCAAATATGGTTCCTATTTTATTATGCACTAGGAGAAGATATAAAAACAGGTGAAATTTTGAATTTATTATTTAAAATTATAATAAATTGAAAGTTTGAATTTTTACCTAGCCCCAGGTAATTTTTACAGTTGGTGACCTTCATAGACACGGAGGATGGACAGAGCGTTCCTTATCCTATACTAATGCTTAAGCCATATTTGCTTAACAAAATCAAAAAAACTCGGGTCGCAGTGCCAAACTCTGTCGACAATATAGTGTATTTGCTAATGCAGGCCTTGTGGCTTTATTATGTAAACTTAAGTTTGTTTTTGGACAAAATAAAAAATTTAACCCCTTAATACATCCCTTAAAATAATATTTTTTTTCTTAATTTCAATAATATTAACAATGCAAACTCTGTACCAAATTAAATACACCCTTCAATAAATAAATCACTATCCGCAAACCAATGTTTTCATAAAATTTGTAAGTCCGGTCCTGTCAGGCCGATTTTATTAAGATTTTAGCAGCACATTTTAGTCTTCACTAAAGGGTTAAATTTCAATTTTTTCGGTGTTTTTGGGCCCAAAAACTTTTTTCAACCCCTAAAAACTACCCTTAAAATGGTCCGATCGGGCCCATTTTAAATAGACTTCGTGCGGTAATGGGTTCCAATGTGTGTACCAAATTTCTTTTAATTCGATTAAGTCTGTCGAGAGTTATCGTGTACACACACACATATATATATATATATATATATATATATATATATATATATATATATATACATTTCCAAAAATGGTGCCAAATTGTTCAGGAGGCTATGAAACGTTGAGAAATTTTGGTCCGACCCCTAGGTCCCGGCATCCGACCGACGCCAAAAGTGTATGTACCATATGGCAAATACACTATCTAATAAGATGTATAACGTGTTGGTAAAAACACAAATATAGTTAACTTCTGATTTTTAAGTAAAAAAAATGTCTCTCACCTCACCTGTTTGTGTCGCCTAAAAACAAAAGACGCAATGCTTCCGCTTCACCGGAAACAGTCTGAACACTTAAGTTCCGTAAATGTATACGACCGTGGCTGTCCTCGAGTATTGATACGCGCCTAAAAAAATTTGTTACTGTAAATATTTTTTTTCGTTTAGGATAGAGGATTTAATCAAATTTACTCTGAAATGAACACGTATGTTAATGTTTTTCAATGATGCAGAAAACACACACCGCGACGAGAATTGCCTCCCGACTGAAAGCCGATTCTCAGCCGCCTCGACGCATCGTTCTCCACGAGAAACGCCAGACTGCCGAGTTGACACCGCTGTGTGTGTCATTGTCGAGTCGGCAACCGCCTCGGCTGTCGATACAAACCGCTATGTGTGTCATCGCTCTAAATAATAATTTATAGACACTCTGTATTTAATTTTACGTACTGTAAGTCTTCTAATTTGGACGCTTGGTGATTTGGATCAAGCAAATCGTATCCAATCTCGTTATAAATTTCCATATATGATATGTATATCGTATAAATAACGTTCGGTATCTGAAATAACGTCATGTTTTCATAACAGATATTTGGTACTGAACTTTGTTACCTATCTACTTACCTTCTAAGGCGTTTTGGCCAGAAATGAATTTCTCGAAATAATTTAGGTAGGTATATACCTAATGTTATAACCGCAGATTAAATAATCGACGTATATAGTAATTAGTGGTGACATAGCATCAATATAATCGAGCATGTACCTCATTGAATTAAAATTAGTTTCGTCTCTTTTTAGTTCCCAAAACAGGACCATATCAGTTCAATGCAATACGGTATATAGGCGCGATTAGTTATACACTTTTTTTTTTATTTCCTGCCGAATTCTTATATAGGTTTTTGCATTTTGTAAACCATAAAAATAACGGCAAATATTTATCTATTTTAGTTTCTAAATAAACATTTACATCTATAATAAAGATTCTGAAGGCCTTTGCTGTTGAATTTCTTCAATTATTTTATTTCTACGACGTTTTGCTCTTCTTAATTAAGAGCCTTATCAAGTACAACCGTTGTACTTGATAAGGCTCTTAAATAAGAAGAGAAAAACTTTGTAGAAATAAAATAATTGAATAAATTCAACAGCAAAGGACTTCAGAATCTTTATTATACTTATAAATTAGCTGTCGTTGGCAGCAAACAATCAATCTTAAAAACTTACATCTTCAATAGTGTTAAAAATATGCTGAATGCATCTTGGTATAATTCCTCTTTCGGAATATTTGTCAGGTGCTCCTGTAATTGTATAAGTTTTACCGCTACCTGTCTGGAAATAAGTGGATAAAATTTGAGTCCATGCGTGTATTTTCGAATTGGACATAAGATTTAAAATCAAATATGCCAAAACATCTTCTGATTGCTGTAGACACAGAGAAAGTTTTGAAGAATAAGCGGAAGATGCCTTTTAGATTACATTTTCCAAAGTAGGTAAGGATTTTTTAATAAATATTATTGATTGTAATTTGTAAGGTAGGTACTTTCTACTATTCTTCAATCCTTTCTCAGTATCCTACAGCAAACAGAAGTGAGATTCATTTAACGCATTTTGAATTTCAAATAATGACAAAAAATTATTACGACTTCATAAAGTGCAAAAATAAATGCAGTCCAGCAATTATTATTATTTTATATTATTAATAGTTATATGACGCGCAAGTCTTGTAAATAGTTTTAACTGCTAAGCAGTAAAATATTTAAAGTTTTATTTATGGGCTCATGCGCCTCCGAAAACTTTACAAACATATCTAGGAGATGTGACAGCGATTTTTGAAATATTCATTGCGACATTGGGTGTTAGAAAAATAATTTGGTGCTGAAATGATACTAAAACGACTTCGATTAATGTAAACTATTAATCTGAAAATATTTCGGAAATGAAATAGAAAGGATGTAGCCAAATTTATTCGAATTTCAGTATGTAAAATTTTTAGGCACAAAGAATTAAAATTCATTAAAAAAATGAAAACGCTATTTGGGAGTGAATTTTAATATTAAGAACCACTAGGCACTAACCAATAATATATTTAAAAATTATTATATACTTTGTATTTACCTGTCCGTATGCAATAATCGTACCATTGTAACCATTCAGAATACTGAAAAAGTAATTGCAAAAATAATTTATTAAATTCTTTTTTGTAGAACAGATTTTATTGTTATACATAAAAATACATTCAATACCCAGTTGAGTACAGTGAGAACTCAATAAGCAGACTCTAAAAATTCATCTAATGTACACATAAAATCCATATTAAAAGGAACATTTGGATAGGAATAACTAGCTCCAAGGCCGCAATTTTGCTCGAGTTAATTTCGTTTTCTTAGCTCGACAACCATAATAGTAGTTTATACAACTAGTACAATTAAGCACCTATAAGACGCAAGGGGTGAAGTTGGCACGCGAGCTGCAGGCGAGACTGCCAACACCCCGAGCGTCTTATAGTTAATTGTACTAATAATTGTATACATTATTTTTTGTAACACATATTTGAAATGTATAACATTTTCAACTTTAGAGTTTTATTGAATTAATGTCAAACACAGTAAATTCACTGACAGCACTACATATAATATACTAAAAATATTGGCCTTAATTCAATATTTATTTATTTCGCTACCTATACTGTCGTATCACATAAAATATTGTATTATTGTACGCTGACGCCACAGTCTATATTTTACGCACACCTAGCTATATTGCCGTATCACATAAAATATTGTATTATGGTACGCGTGCGATATATATTATATTATAAGCAGTCGACTATAGAGGCATGAAATGTTGTACATTTCATTTATGTGTTACAAAAAAAGGCTATTTCAGATTCGATATTCTAAAAATTAGATCTAAGTCGAAATTTAGCTAAAACTTACAATATTACAAGCAAAGTTACGATTTTATTTTGATGTCTAGATTTGCAGAATGCTCACCTATTTACAATAGGTTTAGCAACCATTTCGAAAACAGTCTCTTGAAGTACGGCAGGTTCCAATACTTTGTAATATCTAAAAAGTAGATCAACTCGTTATTAATTAACCTGTGAGATTCTGAACAAAATGACATCTAAATCCCTTCATTCTGATTTCAGATAAGATAAAAAATAGATTTTTAGAAATATTAACGTAAGCCCTGCCTATGAAAAATTGTTGTTGCTCTTGGGCAGTTACGTGACGTCACGTGCCATACATCAAACTGCATCTTGTGTTCAAGATGACAGTCATCTACGGCACGTGATGTCACACCAACAGCTGCGCTGTTTGTGGTCACATGATTTCTTTAAAGCCGTTTATTTCGTTTCACAGATCATAAATTTCATAACCGATATTAATATAAGTCTCAAATTAGTATTATTTGTCAAGAAAATGCAAGTTTTAAGATTTATGCATTTTCCTCATTTCCAAAACAAAAGTAAAGAAATCACATGAAGATATTGATAAGTTATCTATCGAAAACTTTGATTGCAACAGTTTTTAGTCTGAGGAATATCCAGTTTGCTGTATGCACAATTTCTTGTCTAACTAAAATAGATTTTTGGATTGTTAATTTTGCAAGCGTTCAACGAGAAGTACACATGTTTAATGTTAGTTCGTGAGCTATTTTAAGACATCAGGTGATTTAATTAAAAAAATATGCATAATACCGGAACTTGTTACTCTGAGGACGGGAGTTTATGCGGTCTCTAAAAGTTTGTTGTTCCAGAAATAACTCTTCGTATTCTGTTTGCTGTTTCAATTCATAATGCTACAAATAAGGTAAACAAATAATTTTCTACGCCAAGCGTCAGATTGGCATTAATAATTTACAGAAAGCTGGAAAATATTATGATGGCTTTAATTTGGGAATCTTCAATCTGATAAACATTCTATTTTTTCCACTCGTTCGAAGACTGCTTTCGTCGCCATAACGGAAAGAACACGTCAAAATCCGACTTTTCTTGTTAGTTATACAGTAAACAGATTAATTACCATTGACCAATATTAAATAGATAAAATTCGTGTGATTTCGATTTTCAATTTCAATTTCAATTTTTATTATTCCTCAAAACATAACAGAAAACATAATATTATGTCTTAAAGATTATAAAAAATATATTATACACGTACTTTATCATTTAAAAGCATATACGAGAAAATTTAAAAAAAAATTATTAAAGGCCCGGTTTCACATTTTACGTTGCGCCGGCTCTGCTTACTGTCGCTCACTTTTCATTTAATTGATGTTGTAATTTTTTGTAGGCAATTAAAAAAGTATACCATTAAAAATATCTCTATTTACCATTTTTTTGTTTGCATTAAGCTCCGGTTTCAGTCTTGCATACACTTTAATAGTATTTTTTACCATCTTTTTTGCAGAGAAACGAACACAAAATAACTGTCATTTACAGCCCAGAGTTATGTATGTCACAGCTTACTTCCACCAAAGTACTTCCACTGTATGAAAATTATTATTAAGCCTAAGTCAAGGTCTTTTGGACCCAATTCATATTTTATTTATATTTTTTTAATAATAAATTAAAAATCCAGTACTTTTTCCAATTTTCAGGTTACAATTTGGGAACCATCTGGGAACTGGTGACTTGTAATAGAGCAGCCATGGAAATGCCTGCATATATAAACAACGGAATTACTATTACGCTGGGCTATTTTCAACATTTTTAAATATCTACAAAATTGCAAAGTAAAAATACTCTACTTTCTGATACAAATAACATTATTATGTAATTAACTCAATTTTAAACATTTTGACCCTGAACTTTATCCCCCTACACTTTTCAAATATATTTAGATATTATGTGGTGATGAGTTGATTAACTCTTCAAAATGTTTTCAAGCTGTGGTTTTGTGTTAATAGACGGAGAGCTGGCGACGGTTTTTCTCAAGTGGCTACATAAGGCAAAATAATGTTAAATGGCCCGCTATTACATACTCCTGTGCATGCCCCGGCCTACTATAGGAGTGAAGCTTGTGACAAAAATGAACTGTCAACATTTTTTGAAAATAGTGAAAATGAAGATAATCAGCTATTTTATAGAGGGTAAAAAATATCACCTAATATAATGTATCTCGTGCGTAATGATATTGTAACGAATCTAGGCAGGCTGGTTGCAGCCTTGATTCGTTGGCTTAACATGGATCACGCAGCCTTGAGCGCGAAGAAATATTCTGGTTGACAACAATAAGAAAACCCGCCACCATGGATGTGAAATGACCAGGAAAGTTCATATAAGCAAGAGCAAGAATGAAACACCAGAGTCACGTATACATTCTCAATGAGAACAGACGTGAAAAGTGCAACGGGAAATAAATATACCACCAGCGAGTTAAAAGTTCTTCGAGTGACCTAGTGCAAATAATCTTCCAGTACCAAGTGACTAACAGTGTGGAAGATATTTGCGAGTGACAGACGAGATCTTCGAGTGATTAAGTGCAGATAATCTTCTGGTGCAAAGTGACAGACAGTGTGGAAGATATCTGCAGGTGGCAAATAAATACCACCACCATAGACATATAGTGGATCCAGCGAACAATATACGTACCACAGACATATGGTGGACACATAGTGGTCAAGCAGTGGTCAAGTAGTGACGAAGTGTTGGTCAACAAAAACTGACCAACGGTCAAGCAAAACTGACCAACGGAAAATAGACGAAGGGCGAACAGTGAATAAAGTGAGGAACAATAATTGTCCAAAGCATGTAAACGGTTGTCACTGTTGTGAAAGAATAGATAAATAAAATATTTACCAAAGTTACCAATGAGTTTTGTTACAATATTATGACTCGTGTGACTGTTAAAACTCGTTATCACTATGTTTTAACATACTGTTACAACTCGTCAGTATATGTCGCATTAAGCAACTAAATATGCAATCTACTATTAATAAATTGCGTGCTTACTATGACGTACTACATCATTAATTAGTATATAAAAAATTGCATATATAAACTCGTGTCTGTGATATTTAACACTTATGTCAACATTGAAAATCGCCAGTTATGCATGCAGGCATATCTTGTATTATTAGCTTATGAGCTAAAATTAAGCTAATGAGTGATGTTCTGAGCGCAATTCCTCCTGTCGTATACTCTGTTCAGATTTACTGTAACCGAGACCTCTGTCATCGACTCAAACGACGTTGTATTTCGGCCAGGAAAGACGCCAAATATATTTTATTTTTATAGGTTATTACTTATTATTGATAGATATAATGACTTGTTTCGGGTTTCTGGGCCGTGGTTTACTGGAGCGAATTCTACTTCCAGACGTTTTGCTTGCCGCAACGTTTTGCTTGCTGCTGCGGCAAGCAAAACGTCTGGAAGTAGAATTCGTTTCTAGGCGTCTTGCTAACGACTGAAACAGTTTGCAGTTAGCAAGACGTCTAAAAGAACTCTTCGACTACGTCCACCGCATCACTGAAGATGCTTGCCGCAGCAGCAAGCGAAACGTCTGAAAGTAGAATTCGCTCCTGTAAAGTGTAGACTACGGCTCTGAAACCCGAAACAAATCATCTCTATAGAAACCGGCCGTGAAAGATTCTCAAAATAAAATATTTTTGGAATTGATGACAGTTTGTATTCAGTGGCAGATCTCCGCGTAATCACAAGAATTGGAGTCCCAGTATCGTAGGGACTTCAATAAACCAAAAAAGTAAAATATACAGTTTTCTCTTTGGCAAAGAGAAAACTGTATATTTTACTTTTTTTGATATAAATAATAACATTAATAACAGCAAATTTCTGCAGCTGCTTTCAAAAATGTTGTATTCAAACTTTTAAAGCATAATAGTTTTTTTTTGGGTGCCCCAAAATGCTTAATCCGCTACTGATTCTATTGTGTGTTCACCTTTCGCGGGAAGCTGATCGATTTGCAAGTGGCTAGCGTCACTATAGCGGCCGTTATAGCGGCGGCGCAGCGTCGTTTAACGGTGTAGCGTTGAGCGTGCGCCGTTTCTAAAGCTCTGTACTGCTGTAGCAGGTAGTGCGTACCGCGTCTGTCTGGTGCTCATGTTCTTACAGAGACGTTCAAAACGAGTCGTGTAATTGAACGTGAATTTTTGAAGAGTTACATGTCATTTAACATGCAGGTAGGTATATGTTGAAAGTGTTTTCAAAATACACTAGTGTTATAGACTGTGGTAAGTGAACAGTTTCCATAGTGATTTATGTTTATTCGCTCTGATGACCTGCTATAAATGTGAAGTTGGCGACGTAAATGAACTGTCAAACATTTTTGAAAATACTGAAAACGAAGTGAAAAGTAGTAGCTATTTTATAGTGGGTATGACAAAAAATACCATATATTATTATATATCTCGTGTGTAATGATATTATGACTCGCGTGACTTAAAACTCACTATCGCTCGTTTTTACATACTGTCACTAATCGTCAGTGATATGCCTCATTACGCATCTAGATATACAAATCTATATTCCCGTTTCCACGCAAACGGGTACTTATATTAACTCAATTGTTGATGAATATTGAATTCGCAATTTTGATTGACATACGTATCTTGACAGACGTGCGACTATTAGCGGACCTATTTCTCAAAAAAGGTGTATTTTCAACGCTGTGAATCACAATCCCCTCTTAAAAGATTCAGTTTGTGGAGTGCATGAATGAAACTGATTCGAGATAAACGACTGCGTTATGTATTCGATTCAACAAATAAACTGAATCATATCTGTCGGCAGCGCGACGCGCAGGGCAGCGTCCCCAGCAGTCCGTCTGTCAAATCGGCGGTTGAACGACCCCGTTATTCGGCAGTTCCGACATCCAGTGTTCATACATTGTTGGTATTCCTTTTTCTTAAGCAACAGTTTTTAAGTGTAATAATTTTATTGTTTACAACAATTAAGAATGTTGTGCCTTACATTTTTATATTGATCGCGAGTGAGCTGTGCATTTTAACAATTGAGTGCGAGAACATTGTTTTGTTTTACGTGGTTTTTCCAAGAGTGTGGTTATAAAGAGTTATTAAACGTCAGAGGGTTTTGATAAATCACTGCGTCGGTTAAAGGTAAGGCGCCCTACTTTATATATTACATAACTATTGTTTTATCGAATACGTAATTTTATCGGAAATCTAGCTTTATGTACTGAATTATCGTTATATTTTACTTGGCATATAAGAATTAATGACAGTTAATAATGTCAGATTATAATATTATGTAGTGCTATATTTTGACTTACATTTTTGTCGCTTGTAAAATAATCCGCTGTATTTATCTAGAAGTGTAGGAGTGAAACTTCCGCCTTTTTATTAAAAATGTGTATGTTTAATAATATGTTTAAAATAATTGTAGTCACATTTATGTTTCATGTTCATAGATTGAGTTTTTTTTTTCTATTTATGTAGGTAATTATATTTTTGTGAGGAAAAGGACAAAGTATACATATTTTTCTCGGAGAATTTTGAAAAAATCAGATATAAATATTTTATGTCAATCTAAATAATATAGACGAATACAAAACCGCTCTTGCTAGAGTACAGTAGGTTATACATAATTAATCTAACATTTTTAAATTTTTCAAAAATTGCTTTTTAATTTTATTGCACTTTAATGTAAGTTTTTCTATAGTTTGTTAGCAGGTGATGATAACAAGGGATAGAGGAATATAAAATATAAATATTATACAAAAGTGCAATAAGAGGAAAACGTTATACAGGGTGCTAAATTGTTTTGCTGGTAATAGAGATTTAACCCGTAAAATCAAACTTTTGCGATTTCCTGCTCCCCTAATTATTTTAGGAAAAATATCTTCAAATAAAAGTTTTGAAACATAACATTTTGCATCTAAATCATTAAACAAAATAAATTTTGCATGCTTTGTAACGGCAGAAATTTGATATGAAAATGTCAAAATTACCTCAAAAACAGATTGCGATAGCTATGGAACTTGAACAAAATGATGACGTTTTAGCTGTCAGAATAATTTCTAATTTATATTAGAAATCGTGTCCATCGTGATTATAATAAAATTAAGGAAAATCGCAGGATATTGTTATTTTTGTGTACTTGAAAAAGTTTAAATATATAAACGAAACGTCGTACATTTAATTTAATAAATCAAATATTTGTCCACTATCCTGCGATTTTCCTTAATTTTATTATAATTTCTAATCATTTTGTTCAAGTTCCATGGCTATCGCTATCTGTTTTTGAGGTAATTTTGACATGTTCATATCAAATTTCTGCCGTTACAAAGCACGCAAAATTAATTTTGTTTAATGATTTAGATGCAGAATTTTATGTTCTAAAACTTTTATTTGTAGATATTTTTTCTAAAATAATTAGGGGAGCAGGAAAGTTTAATTTTACGGGTTAAATCCCTATTACCTGCAAAACGATTCAGCATCCTGTATAAGTAAATGAAACATAAATCAAGTTTTGGCCAGTTTTATGCACCAATTATGCTTCTTTGTATTTTTGTATAGGTACCTAGAAACAGATTTTATCACCTTTAGTTTAGTTTAGTTTAGTATTTGCTGAAGATGGGAGCATAGCTCTTGAAATGTACATTCATTAATAAAATTATTGTGGTTAGACGTGACTAAACTCTTTATTATTATCACCTTTACAAAATAAACAGTACATTTTAATCTATTTTTCAGTTTTTATTAAAAAAATATGAATCGCTACTAGGCCCAAAGACTTTAATTGTTGGTGGCCTAAAGAAATAAGTAAAAAATGGATCCAACTGCATGTACAGAGAATGAATTCGTTCAATTTATCGTTAAGTTAAAAAATAAAAGAAGACAGATTTATTTTTGCTTTTTTGTGGTCCCAAGCGCACGTTTCTTAGGTCCGCCACTGAGTCACAATAATGTGTTGGTATTCATTAAAGGAAGTGATAATTATCAGTTTGCAAGTATTGATTTTTATGTACACAATATTATCGCTTTTTGTACAAAAACAACGAATAATCTTTTTATTTGTTTTTGTGTTATCATCACTTATCCGCAGTTTAAAATAACTTGTACGTAAAAAGTTTTTAAAATATCTAAATTACCGAAGACATATAATTGCATTTTCTACAATTACAATAACTTCCCAATTAACTGGGAAGTTAATAATTGACATCACTGGAGAAAATGATGTGTGTTACAGTGTTAAGTAAAGGCCATTGGCCAAATAAAAATAGCTTAAGACAGCCTGTGATGTCACCACTGAAATAGAGTAATGCTGGAAGACGCGTTGCTAGCGAGCCGAGACAGACAGATCTAAGTGGACCACCTGTCTTTGTCGTACAGTATATTAAGACTATAGTGGAACAAGGACAGATGGCCCTTTAAACTATTTCTCTCTTTACTCGCTTTCCACAGACATAGTGCTATAGGCAGTGTACATTTCAGCATTATTGTATTTCAGTAGATGTTACGTACTGTCTTCAATATTCATTTCCATAGGTACATAGTTTACATAGGTACGATACAATATTATTAATTTTTAACCCTTCAAAAGTAGACAAACATATTTTTGTTATTCTGACTCTTGTAACTTGTGCGGACACAAGCTCACTATGGTGACTTTCGTCTTTCAAGTTGATGAATTATAAAGGTCCTGAGAAAATCAGCTGTAAAATACAGACAGACAACTAAGTATCACCATAAAGGTTCCGTTTTTTTACCATTTTGGTAGGAACCCTCAATACGGTTTTATTTTCAGAGTCACGCGTAAATTAATGTTGTTAAATTGAAAGGTTTAGATTAAAACGATGAAAAATTGGCACCGCAATGTATAGATTTTTTTGCTATGTAATAATAATTATTATCTGAATAAAATAACAATTTTGCTATAAAAAATAGATAACAATTATATAGCGAGTAATTAGAAATTAACAGAATTATTAACAACGGATCCTTTGTTTAAAAAATACAAATGTATAAATAAAAATTATAATTATTTATTCATAAACGATGATTGTGAATTAAAAATGTATTTTTATGTCAAAATAAATTTTTTATCATTTACGTTAAGTTCACCACAGACTTATTGCCTTAAGACAAGTACTATAGGTTCTTTAACGTTCGTATAGTACGTGTGAAAATTGAAAAAAGTCTACGTGTATCTCCATTGCACCTGCACGCGTATCCATCTGTCTCATCATGTATGGAGATGCTCATTATTAGTTTATCGAATTAAAAACGATAAATACGCGTTCTAAAGTGGGGTTATAACCTCCTGTCTTATTTTCGTACTTATTCAAAATTTAAAAAATAGACATGTGTTTGCTGTAAGACACAGACAAATTTTGAAAATTATTGAAGACTGTTTGTGTACTGCAACAAAAAGTCAGATATAATAAATCGTAATAAATACATTTAGAATAAAAACGAAAAAAAAATATGTCACCAAATACGTTACTATTACGTTAGAATAAAACCCTTAAAAAAAGTTAACGCGTTTATAAATTAAAAAAATTATAATTATTTTGTCATAGATCCACAAATGGCCGAATTACTATTAGATCCAAACATTCGTGGATGGGTGTTCCTTCCGATTGTAGTAATTACATTCCTAATAGGAATTGTCCGACATTACTTATCAATAATATCGATGAATCAAGCACAAATTGAATTATCCCAATTGCAAGATAATCAGATATTGTTGAGATCTCGACTATTTCGCGAAAATGCCAATTTTTTGCCAACCACCTCATTTTTAATGCGTCGTCAATTCTTCAACGAAGATACGGCTGGATGTCTGAAACAGATTCGTTCATCTCCAAGCCAGAATCCAATGATGGATCCAACAATGATGACCAACATGTTGAAGAACAATGTCACTGACGTTTTGCCAATGGTACTTGTCGGAGGATGGATAAATTGGATGTTCTCTGGTTTTGTGACGACCCAAGTTCCGTTCCCGCTGACTCTACGTTTCAAGTCAATGCTTCAACGCGGTGTTGATCTTACGGCTTTAGATGCTTCTTGGGTCTCGTCAGCTTCTTGGTATTTCTTGAATATCTTTGGGCTCAGAGGTATTTATACTCTAGTTCTTGGCGAGTACAATGTCGCTGATCAATTCGCGCAGTTTGAAGATCAATTTAACACCATGGCACCGACGGATGTTAAAGCAGCTTTTAAAGCAGAACGCGAAGCTTTGGAAATGACCATACATAAATGGTGTCTTGATGATACAGAGTTTAAATGTTTAATATGATATGTTTAAAATTATTTCCTCATTGGCCAAAATAATTCGTAAGAATGTACGAACAATGATTATTCTTTTTTGAGCCCAGTCGAGTATTTCAATAGTAAGTAAACTTAAATTAGATACCAAAATTGTTTCTCCGTGCACTACTTGACTCGAAAAGGAAAAGTTTATTTAGAAATCGAGATTTTTTCAATCAGCTACTTTAACGATCTAGTACTTTCCTTACTTCAAATATTTACACTCCTACTAATTCGCATTACAAATTGATGATTATCTAGGCGTTCATAATTAGATTTGAAATTAAAGACATGAATTAAAGAAAGAAACGCTCTTAAAAATTTCAATTGTCAAACTTAAAAATTGAATTGATGACCTTAATAAAAATCTAGCAATAACAACTACTCGGTCTTTCAAGGATATAAGTATTACAACTTTTTAAATTAAAACACATTTATATCCAGTACCTTGATTGATGTTTTTAAAATATTTGTTAATGCATTTAAATTACAAAAAACTAAATACAGAGTGGTAGAAATGTTTGCCGTTGAAATATAATTTTACGAAATACTGTAGGTACTGTACTTAGTGAAATTTGAAATACAAATTGTGTTTTCGATAGTATATTATTTTTTGATTATCCCATATGTTTTTTATTTGTAAACCCATGATCACTTATGAGTTATGAAAGCTTACGTTGTAAAGAGTATTAAACATGCCAGTTTATAATTTGGGGGTGGGGGGGGGTCTTAACTGCTACTTGGGGGGAGGACTTAGACGCAGTGAAATATAAGATTACATTATTACGTATACCTATACATTAAATCGTTACATATTTTTCTAGATATTGATCGAGAGTTTTTATATTCCTCAAACATTATTATAATTTTTTATAAATGGAAAACAAATTACAGAAAATACGCCGAGAAAAAAATATTCAGCCAACGTTTTTTTAGTTTTTATGTAATCAACTGTTTTTCTTTTGCTTAGCAAACGCTACTGATTTTTGAAGCTATGCTTCTTAACGCACGTTTGGCATGGATACAGCTAAAATATAAAAAAAAACGAATGCGGCCTTGGAACATGGCCTTGCAACGCGGCGATGCAACGCATCTCATTGGCTGGGCAGCGCGTATTGTTGCTATAGTTTCTATAGCTTTTATATGTAATTAAATTCGATTTTATATACATTGCGTAAGAAGCACAGCTTCTGTCAGGTGTCCCACGACACCTCGTGATTTTTGAGCATGCTGGCGGAACATTGTTTGGAAATATTATGATTTTACTCAAACTCGGCTTCGTTAATAAAATATTCATGCGTATAATATATCAATGAAACGAATTACTTTTTCCGAACAGTAAAATAAAAAACATAATATCATCTTGAATAATGGAAAATACCCATGAGGGAAGGATTTATATTCGCATACAAAACTTTTGGTGGGAAAGATTCATAGATATAGAAATCTAGGGATGTAGTATAAAGTGCCACTTTACACGAGGGGGAGAAGCCTTTTAGGGGAGGGTGCATGCCTGTCTAAATGGACATGTCCATGCCATATGCATGTGTCCACGTTCTATGGGCCGCGTTTTTGCGCATATTCAATTGCGCCAGATCCAGTCGTCCCCGTCCAATAGAATGTAGGCACACTTGCTTCCTCACCCCCCCCCCCCTTACAAGCAACTTCGCCACTCGCTTGTACACGTCCCTAGATTTCTATGTCTATGGAAAGATTATACATATTGCAGCCACAAGTAAGAAGTGATACGTCCAGAAAGATGGATATTATGTCCTGTTCCATTATTTGTGTTCCCATTTATGTGCATGTACGATTGCAAGTTAACTGATAACAACATATATGCAAGAAGTTTCTTTTTCACTCCCCTTTCTTTTACTTTAGTAGAGATTCCTTATTTATTCTTTTCTTTGATAGAAGAGCACTGCATAAGGAAATAAAAGTTTTAATGTTTTGTATCTTTTATTAGAATCTGTAGACTAACTATATTACCGAATGCCGTCATAAGAAAAAATATAGTGGATACAAACAAATTAAAAGTTTTCATATTAAAACTGAAAGGTCCTTTGAAAAAAACGCAATTCTTAAAAAAATAAAATTTTTTCAGAAGTTTATTAATAAATAATATTATTATTTATTAATGATATAAATGTTTTAAAATTAAAAAAAAAATTCTGAACGTCCATAGTTACTAAACTAAAAGTGATACCTACACAAGATTTTGTTTGCTTATTGGAATCGGCGTGCATATTTCTATTATCATAAATTTGAAAAAAAGATCTCAAAAAATCACTTTTATGCACTGAATGTTAGTATTTTCATTGTTTGCTATCAGATGATGATAACAAAGGATAGAGATAATTAATCAGTGCACAAAATGAGACGAAAAAACCTTTGTGCTGCCATTGTTTTCTATTGCATTAGTAACGTATCTATTTTAATTACTTTTCACAGCTTTTCCAATTGTATTTCAGAAAAGATCAATTTAATTTCAGAAAGTATCAATTGTATTTCAGATTAGTCAATGTATTTCAGATCAATCAATTGTATTTCAAAAAGAGTCAATTGTATTTCAGATTAGTCAACTGAATGTTTCCTTAACATGGATAAACGGCAAATCGCACAATTATACATATATCTTTTAGCTTCATTGCAGCTATAATAACATGAAGATCAGCTCTGAAAATTCAACTTAGGGTCAAAAACATAAATAAAAAAGTCTGCTGGTAGGAAAAAATTAAGCACATTTCATTTTAATTATTTTCTGAAATACAATTGACGACCTCTAAATTACAAATTACGCCTTCTGAAATACAATTGATAGGTACTTTCTGAAATACAACTGACACTTTCTGAAATAAAATTTATTGACTAATCTGAAATACAATTGACACTTTCTGAAACTAAATTGACTAATCTGAAATACAACTGACACTTTCTGAAATACAATTGGAAAAGGTGTAGTTACGGGAAAATTCTAGAAGTCCGTTACTGTAAGTAGCTATACTAGGCCACTAGGGTTTCATATGGTATGTTTGAGATTTTCTTGTTAACTTACACGAATAAGCTCTTTAAGACACCCCCTTTTACAATAGACCTAACAACACGCACAAGTGATGTATTGGCGTTTATATTATATTGAAAGAACCACCCTTCTAAATTCTAAGAAAAATATAATATTCCAGGCACTTACACGGCTACATTTATCAATATATAGTCCACGCTACGAAAGTATCTACTAATTACTGCGGATAACTATATTATACTGTACTATAACTGTGCAAGCTTTCACGGCCGGCATTGTTCCAAGTCTTCATGGTTTCCGGGCTTGTAGGCCGTGGTCCGGTGGTATTTCTACCTGACGTTTCGTCTACAACTGCGGTAGACATTCTCAAAGGCGATGTGGCAGCGGTCGAAGTGTCCTCCTTGGCGGCTCACAGGTCAGGAGGCCAAGGAGGACACTTCGACCGCTGCCACATCGCCTTTGAGAATGTCTACCGCAGTTGTAGACGAAACGTCAGGTAGAAATACCACCGGACCACGGCCTACAAGCCCGGAAACCATGAAGACTTGTACTATAACTACTAGCTTTTCGGCCCAAGTGCTTTATATTTTCGCTCACTGCTCATCACTAATTTGTCTTAGGTTATTATAGGTATAGTCTATGTTACTCGGGAATAAGTAGACTTTAAAGCAGTAAAAGAATTTTTCAAATCGCTTCAGTAGTTCCTAAGATTACTCGCGACAAACATAGAAACTTTTCCTCTTTAAAATATTATGGAATACTTAAACATTTCTCAAGTTAGCAAGATTATAATAATCGTTTGGGTTCTAGGGCATTAAATTTCTTATGAAATCCCAGATCGCTTTTTTTTATTCGGTATAGAGGGGTTCCCTATCTTTTCTTTACTGCGACTCCCTTTACAGGTTGCAATTTTTTGCAATGCCCTTCTAAAAGAAGATACCTGTGTGTTAGCTCTAGCAGACAATAAAATTACTTTATTATTCAATGAAAACTCCAAAGAATATAGAATCTTAATTATTATTTATTAGATTCTAATTCTAATAGTTAGAAAACATAAAAAACTACAAACAATACAATTAATGAGCAGGATGAGCTTGCTTTTCTGAGCACAACTTCTCAAATCGGGACTGAAGTTCTGAAATTGCGACTACCCTAGGATAGCGCACTATATAGATAATAGAAGGTACTCGTAATACGTGTCAAAAAAGATGTAATGATTTTTAACTTTGACTGAATATAACTTTTCAGTTTTTTAAGATATCGATATATTTAGTTCCTTATTTCTTTAACTCTTTTAAGATTGTTCTTAGTGTTTTAGAAAATTTATTGGTGATTTGATGAAAGATCTCAAACAGTATGTGTACAAAAATGACAATATCCAAAACATTGATGAATTTTTAGCTTAATTAACAATATGGTTATATCCTGCAGTGGAATAACTACAAATTTGGGGCCCCTAGTATGTTTGAAAACGGCTAAATTAAAACAAAACTGATTTTAATAAATACGTTTGTTAAATGATGTGCTATACGTCCACATATAATTAGCTGCCACGAGGTCCCATAAAGCCTGGAAACCCTGGCTTTTTGCCTGTGCGGCCACCCTGTATAAAAAAATAGTTACGTCACTATCTGTATCTATTGCAAGATTATTTTCAATTCTGTCATGGGGTCCATTAGTTGGTATAATTTCTGTTTTTTTTTCATTGTATTTTTTCTATAGTCTAAAGTTTCAATCCATTTCGTATGATTAAGTCCATATGACTAATGAATAATGACACTTCAATCTTAATTCGTGACAATTGTTAATTTATGATAAACGATAGCAACAATCGGTCGTGCTACAAACCATGAGTCTTTGGTTATCTCGGGTATCCACATGTATTATAAAAACACTTGGTCGCAGTGCAAAACTCTGCCGACAAAATAGTGCATTTGCTAAAACATATTATGCATTAAATTTGTTTCTGGACATATTCGACATGCATTTTATGAATTCAACACCTGCAACAAATTATAAACATCGTTCAGTAAATTCGTCACTATTCGCAAAGTAGTGTTTTCATTTTGAAAATCCGAACGTACGCGTCAGGTCGATTTTGTTAAAATTTTAGGGGCACATTTTGATTTTAACTAAAGAGTCCAATTTCGAAGCCGATAGTGTATGTGTCCATATACCATACGTAGGTATAGACAAATACACTAATAATATTATGTTTTGCATTAGTACGTGCTTTTTCTGGATGATACAAAGAATAATATATTATACTAACGCAATGCAATATACTATTTAATTATTCGATTATTTATGATTTATTTAGCATTTGTCTTGATGACTTTTATATGGCTTAATGTACTTTTAACGTAAGTATATTGAAAACTAACGTCTCGTAAATGATAAAAAATAATAATAAAAGAGCTAAACCCTTAAGTACTGATACTTCTGCTAGATTATCTTAGTTGCTTTTACTGCGCTAGTATTACATCTAGCCAGGGTTAACATTGAGCAAAGCGTAAATTGCATTCTGCAGTGAGGAAGGTCCACACTGACAAGACCTGAGAATGATACTCCAGATGTGTCCAAACTATTCTCCACATTATTGTACCAAACAATATGGAAACACATTTTTACATATTCATATAAACATACCGGCTTTTGGTACGACGTTTATAAAATACGAGGACATTGTGGTTCAGTGGTTAGCGTCGCGGCCTTTGGATCAGACTGTCGTGGGTTCGAATCCTGCCTCCGCTCATGGATGCTTTGTGACATCATTTAATTTTAACCGAGATCTGTCTAGCAATATTGAACATCGTTCTTGTTATGATGATGTCGTAAATATCTGTGGTAAAATAAAAAAAAAACTACAAAAACTATGTTTTTTGAGAGCAATGGTGTGTTAATTATTTAATTAATTTTTTTGATTTAAATTTAAAGCATAAACATTTGTGCCAAAGAACTCAACAAGATGAGATGAGATGATCCTTATTCCTTACTAAGATGATATACCGAAGGTAGGCTTTAATGGTTTGAGACGAGACGGTTATCAACGAAATCAAGTCTATATTATCAAAAATCTCGTCTTGTGTGAAACCCTTACTTTTAAAGGTTCTCGAACACGTGCCCGTTTGATATCTGCCTTTAAGTTTTGACAGTTCTGTCTAAATTATTATCGAGAAACCTACAGCCCGTAGGTATATTATACACACAGGATGGCAACATAGTACGGAATCTAGCGAGGTCGGGTGTAAGGGGCGTGCCACCCTCGTGCCGAGCCTTCACCCAGGCAGACGCCCGTCATTTGTTTGTACGCCAGACAGAGCAGGGAAATATTTAACAGTATAAGCGACCCCTAACAGTTTTATTTCGGAACGATCCTTGTCTGTTCCAGCTTTAAACGTTTTTTCGTATACTTATTTTGGAATAATTGCCACTAAAAAAATGGTATTTTCGGCAAAAAATAGACGTAAAACTGAAAAGTTAAAAAATCATAGCAAACATTGTTAAATAGTGATTATGTAACATACTAGTATAGTTAACAAATAACAGGTAACCGACGAAAATTGGGAACAGAATAAAGAACATTCTTTATTTGAGAAACGGGACGTTTTTGACAAACGAATCTCTTTTGAGAACTCACGTTACACTGAGCGGCACCAAAAGGGGTCACCCTAAAAGTGGTTTAATATAGGGTGGTCACTTTTTGTGCCGTTCAGGTAACTGTTCAATTTCGAATCGCATAACTTTAATAAGTGTTTTTTTTGGAATCGGTTTTTTTTCAGTTTCGAAATAACTATTATTATTATTTAGTTCCAAATTCCATCACTAGTCTAATAGTAACTGATAAATCTGTTCATATAAAAATGTCTTTAATTGTTTGTTAACACATTTATTATTGTAAAGTCATAAACATTAATGAAATACTAATAAATAATGTGTATATTTTAATAAATAATAATAATAAATCAAGTCAATTGTGGTAGACTTCAACAGTGTAATAATTCTACTTGGCCTGTGATCTGATCATGCGCCAGACAACTCAGTTCAAGTTTCAAATGTCTGAGAATGTCTATCAAATAGTAAATGTATTAATTACGTGTTTCTTAATGTTGATTTATTCTTTTCTTTACTTATTCGTTCAGAAATAATTAAACATCATACTTCATTCAGCTGGAAACTGGAATTGGTATTATAATCAATTCACAGATGTCTTTATAATATAAGCTACGAGGACAGTGTGGTCTAGTGGTTAGCGCGTCGGCTTTTATATCAGACGGTCGTGGGTTCGAATCCCACCAGCGCTCATGGATGGTTTGTGATGTCATTTAGTTTTAAGAAAGTTGTTATTTAGTGTAGTTGAAAGAAGCTAATTACCTGAGATGTCGACGCGTCATATAATCAACAATAAATAAATAAATATAAGCTACGGTGAAACAAGTGAATCAACGAATCGAAACGTTCTGATTTTTAGGGTTCTGTAGATCGTACTCAAAGGAAAGAATCCCTAATATTACTACTAGTTTGTCTGCCTGCCTGTCCGTCTGTCACAGCCTTCTAGCTCCTAAACTATAGGTGCTACAATTATGAAATTGACATATATTATGTTATGTAAGTTGATGACTCAAACCAATGTAAACGCTACATTTTTTTTATTGGAATTATATTTAGGGGGTTCCCGGACATCAAAAACAAGGAACAAAATTAAAATTTTTGAAGATAACCATGTGGGGTGTCTATGAATAGGTCTCATCGAGTAGAGTAAGAGCGAAACTACACGGGCGAATTTTCGGCGGCATTTTTAACGCGGCGGATTGCACGTCCAAATCGAAACCGTAAAACTGGATGAACGGAATATATGTTCGTCTAGTTTCACTCGTTTGTAGGCACGGTTTCGATTTGGACGTGCAATCCGCCGCGTTAAAAATGCCACGGAAAATCCACCGGCGTAGTTTCGCTCTAAGAAACTTTTGTAGGACAATTTTGTCAAAGTTTACTAATGCTAGCTAATTCAGTGATTTCCAAACTTTTTGTTATTGCGCCTCCCTTTAAAAATATATCATCTTGCCGCCCCCCCTCCCCCCGTCGGATTAATTTAATATAAACTTATTAAAAATAAAAAAACGTAGGCACGACGCTAAAAATAAGCTTTTATGACGCCCGCGTTAAAACACCACATAACTTCTTTTAATGAAGTTTGAGATCTCTTTTATGCATAACAATTGATCTGTCAGCGAAAAAATGATTTTTACTATAACAGACAAGCTGCGCTTTGAAAATTAAGTCTGACAAGGTAATTAACAAAAATTTCCAGGCAGACAAGTTTTTAATAGATAGGGGAGATCTCAAACTTTATTTTAAAACAAAAACCAAGGGGGCGTTATTAAGTGTACCTCATGTGCACCTACATACTTTCATGAAAAAATTCGACTGATGACCAGTCCTATACTTCCCACCTAGTAAATATTTGCAAAAAATAAACACTCTTTTTTATTCTTTGAAAAAAAGCATGGCCCTCTTTTGTTTGGTGATCAGTTGATGACTAGCTTAATATATATAAAATCATGGTTACCTTGATTTACGTACAGTTTTTATTTTTTTTAGTAAAATGTTTTTTTTCTCGAAAACTATACATTTTAGAGAAACAAAATATTTACATTTTTTTCATATTATAGCATCTAGAATTCATTTATATTTTTTTTACCTATGTTAATACGTAACATTGAGAACGTTTTTTTTAATATCTCAGGAGTCACTGAACCGATTTGGCTCAAAATCTAATCAGATCTAAGTTAAAGGCTAATAAACACAATAGAACAATCGGCATGGCCGTTTGGTGTTCCGCTTTTACGATATCGAAGGCGAAAAATTGACCACACACACACACACACACATACAGACATCAGTCAGAAAATGATCTTAAACGATGCTAGGGTCTCAAAACGTGAAGATCTGTTAAAATCTCGAAATATTTTCTTCAGACTAAATCCACTACTTCCCTATCATAGTAGAGGTAGGAAAAAAATCATTTTAGTAGGTCTATATAACAAAAGTTAGTTCTCAGTTTGGAAATCGCTGAGCTAACTTATTTCGTATGTGTAGCATTCTGTGAGACACTGCGTATACTAAATTCATACAGAGAAACATTATGGATTGCTGAATCTGGCATCCTGTATAATTTATACATATTATATTACATTGTATATAAGGTGTGTAGTTTTTTAAATGCGGTCTCAATTCATTACCAGAACTCTTTGTGACGAGATTTCCGTATGTAGAAGTGGTTTCCTATCTTAAATGGTCAAATTAAAAATGCACATTTTTCTGGTTTTCCTGTTTTAAAAGGCAGAGATTCTAAATTGTGGTCATTCTCTGTTGTCAAGCGTCTACCTACAATATCTTATCTAATTGTGGTTATTTAATAAAATTGATACAAATCTTATACATAATAATATGTACATTGTACTTATGTCACTTCCTCTTCATGTCTGTATGTTTGCGATAAACTTGAAAACCGTTTGACCGATTTCAATTTGGTTTTTACAGCTGTATAGAGCATTATCCTGGGTAAAAATTAATAAACAAACACTTGAAAAATTTTACACATTTATTAATCTTAATTAATAAATGTGTAGAATTTTTCAAGTGTTTGTTTATTAATTTTTATTCAATCATGTTCTACCAAGTGCCTAGCGATAATTCTATAGAATTTATATTATCCTGAGTGTGCTTTAGATGCTATAATATCTCAAACAAAATCTTTGCAAAATAAGTAGCTTAGTAGTAGAACACTAGACTTGCATTCGGAAGATACCGGGTCCAAATCCCTGCGGGGGCAGATGTGGCTAGGACTTTTTCCTACTGCCTCAATTGACTTGAACCCGAAACACCCAGGTTCCGGCTGGTTGGAGTAATTGGACAACCAGCCGGAAACTGGATGTTTTGGATTCAAATCCCGGCGGTGGCGTTTGATTTTTTCGTAAATAGCAGTCAACAATCAAGACAGAAAAAGAATCTGTCTGATATTATAATTTAATAGCTAACCCGTCGCTCCGAGTGACCGTGTTAAGAACTATAGTTATATAAATGTTTTAAATAAGATAAGTAATTTGATAGGAAAGATGGACAATTATTCGTATGTAAAACTTTTTTATTTATCGCCAACGTTTCGTAAACATTGCTGACTTCCTCGCAGGGCTCACTGTAGAGCCCTGAGGAAGTCAGCAATGTTGACGAAACGTTGGCGATAAATAAAAAGTTTTACATACGAATAATTGTCCATCTTTCCCATCAAATTACTTATATTAAATTACAATGGACTCAAACATTAATAAGTTTTAAATAAGATGTTGATCGATAGATCAAAAACTTGTTGGGTGTCGCTGCCACAGTCAGTATTCATCATCACAGATGCTGCAGGGTTTAACTCTGTACATTATATTATACACGATGCTCGTATACGTTCGTCTCAGTCTAACACGCAAGCGTTCGTATAAGTCTGTCGCACTTTGTACCGAAACTTATATCTTGTCCGTCTGGATTAAACGTCGGATAGGAAATGCGCGACGACGCACCGTATGCTCCCAGAGTGTTCCGTGTATTCGGCTGGTTCACAGTGCTCGCGTATTTATTATCGATCGCTCTGTATATGAGTATAGGTTTGTGTACCTATACCCTGTACCTCACAACGACGTCGTCACCATATTCGTGTGAGTTCGTGTCAGTGTCGTACGTGTCGGGAGGTGTTCGTTTAACTTCGTAATATACATATTTATTTAGATGCAATTTTATTAGTCGCGTGAACATCAGTTTTGCTCGCGTCAATGTTGGTTTTTACGGAAACGTTACTAGCTTGATCGTTGTCAGATAGATCGATGAAATTAGAATCTCCATAATATCGAATCATTCTCGATTCCGGAACAGGTTCCGATATCTGGTTCTTAGTTCTGGAATTCTGGGACTTCTTCCGATATCGAAAAAAGTCTACAAAAAAAGTGCATGTAGAAGAAAATTGTCTTTTTAAAATTGCACTATGTTTACATTATACAGATTTATTTATTTATTGTAGATTACAGACGCGTCGACATTAGCGTTTTAAATTACATTATTAAATAACAACTAACTTAAAACTAAATAACATCACAAGACATCCGTGAGCGCTGGTGAGATTCGAACCCACGACAGTCTAGTCTAGAGGCTGGTACAAAGTATACGCTAGGCTACACTGCCCTCCATTATACAGATTGATTTAGAAAACGTAAAATTGAACTTTGAGTCAGAAATTTGAAAACAATTAACAACAAAAATCAACATTATCGACTGGTAATAATTAGGAACACTTCGAATATTAAACTTAAAAAAATATAGTTTATAAACTCTAGACGTTCAAATGTAGCTGGATAAAAAGTATTTTATATAACATATACTTGAAGTTTGGGTACGGATTGATAGTGAATTAAATTTAAGAAAAATCGGTTCAGATGTTCTTGAGTGTCTGATACAAACTGGAAACACGCTTTCATGATATACAATTTATTGGTTAGCCTGCCGCTTCGATTGGATGTGACTTGACCTCGACATGCGTAATCAAAGGAAAAAAAAACGAGGCTAAAGTTTCATTTTATAAATAATGGATTATGCTGATTATTTTAAAATGACAGTAACAGTTATATTAGTTATTTCAAAAACTGTTATTTAACAACAAAATACACAACTATACCATGTTACCAAAAAAATGAGTTTCGGCAATTAGTAAAAGCAAAACGTCATTTTTTTTATTTAGTTACCGATGACCATTGAAGTATTTCTACGCACGACACTGAAGTCTGTTTTGGTACGCCTGTATTCTCCTGTACCACTGTGTTACACAGGCCTATATTGTGTTCGTACCGTCTAAATATTCAGTTGTGACTTACCAGCTGCTGGCAGCACGCTTTTGAAAGATTGTGTGTGTGTGCGTTATAGCCGGTTTTTAAAAAAAGTGCGTTTTTGTGGACCTTTAAATTGACCAAATAACGCGCCATCGTCACCTTGTCAAACATGTCTGTTTTAAATTATTTCATGCCACTTATTTTAAACCAGAGCTGTGATATTTTCTAAGTGTTTTTAAGTGCTTCATGTAGTGTGTATTTAAAAAAAATTATGTGGTTAAATTTCAAATAATAACTGTTTGTTGTATAACACTTGCGTTTTTGAATGGTAAATTCTAAAGCTTTTAAATATCTAGAAATAGAAGCAAACATTCTGGTAACTGGTTTGTCTTTAATAGGTATACTATACTATATAGTTTTTTTACTGTTGCCGCAAAAATGCAGAGATGTAAATTATCTGAAACGCTGATAACCTCAGCTGTTGAGCGTCTATAATCTACAATCAATCAATCAATCAATCAATCAATTTGAGGTACTTTTCAAGCTATTCTTCAAACCTTTGTCTCCTACAGACTACAGCAGTCACCCTTAATTATACTTTTAATTTTAACACCATAAATGATTTTTTGCCCTACCCCCTATAAAAAAACTATGCATGTAAGCATGCATGTAAAGGAACCCTTTACAGGCCTGTGTGCGGGACAGTAGTAATAGCCGGGCTAACCAATTCAATAGGAATTTGTGCTGATTGTGTGTGCGGCAGCAGCTAATATTAGAAATTAAGTTTGCTACACAAAAAAAATCTTAAAAATTTTGAAAATACTGAAAATGAAGAAAGCAGCTATTTTATAGGGGGTATGGCAAAAAATACCATATGTACTCGTACATCTCCGATATAGAAATTTTTGTTCAATTCCGCTAATAGTTATAATTAAAAGAAAACCGTATTTTAGTTTAAAAGTCTTCTAATTCAATAAACAACTACTAGAACTTTAAATGTCAATCATCTGTCCCCTTTGAAACCACTCTCTTTTCACAGCGGGTAAACTGACGTTCGCTAATTACAAGGGGTCCATTTCAATGCTTTTGTAGAAAACACGGTTCGTTTATTTTAAAAGCAAATGTCTAATACATCAATTACCTCTTTTAACATTTTCAAATTAATTAATTAGTTACAGCTTTCGTCTTTATGTAATACATCGCCGTTTTGCGCAGCAGATCAGAGCTCTGCTCAGTAGACGTTATTTTAAGCGCATTTTTAACTATAGTGATAAACGAAACTGTTATTTTTTGATAACAGGTACAACTTTTAATGTTGTCACTTACCGGTAACTTAAAAAATATCAGTCCTTGTTTTGCAATGAAAATATACCGAAAAAATGAGGAAAAATGTCACAACTATCAAAAGTAATAATTTAAAAAAAATTGCCTTATTTATTAACTTCGAGTAAGAGAGTTACAGCCCCTCGTAAGAGAGTGTAGTGGGGGGAGGGATCAGTAAAGTGTTTCCACATAAAAAACTGATTTTCAGCTCCCACCTTACGAAGGGCTGTAATTCTCTTAGGAAGAATGGGATAAAACAATGTTATAACAATATTCAACATGTTTTTCGATTTATTCTTTTCCCTGGAACTCTTTCCTGAAGTTATATCCTGCGGCTGCGTGTCAACTTATCAATACTTAATATATAAGTTGTAGCTTATCACTTGTATGCAGTTATACAAAATTTCCATAATAATTCTTACTTTGAATCGACATAAAATTCCGATGTCATTTACAATAATAGGTAACCGATTTTATCAAAAGTAAAATTTTTCCTTATACTATATACAGGGTGGCACGTACGTACGGTGAAGGGAATGCAACGAACAAAACAATAATGAAATTATTTTTAGAATTAAATACATATTTTATTAGATTCAACCCGAAGATAAGAAGTCCTATAAATATATTGCCTTGTTGTTAACAACAATTGTTTACTTCTTGTCAATAATTAAAACAGTTTAATTGTTCATTTAATGCATTCAATACTATTTACATATTTTCAAATATTAGATAGCAAATAAATAATCAATATCTAATAAATAAAATCGTAATTTTTTCTGTACCAATTGTACGTTTTTAACGAAATTTTCACGTAGATTCCAGTTTATATAGGATGCCAGACCGAATTAGCCATTTTCAGAATTTTTGTATGTCTGTCTATCCGTGTGTATTCCGGGTTAACTCAAAAACTACTGAACCGATTTTGATCGGCTATATAATATACCGACGCAATTCTAGAAAAAGGGGGCTGATCAGAACTTAAAAAATTCACAGATTTCGCAATCCTTGCAACCATCGAGGACATTGGAAATGATAACAGCATATATGAAACATAATTAACTGTTTATTATACACACAATATTTATCAATGCACTGTTTAGTTTTGTCAGGAATAACCCTATTATTCTTCTGCTATATACGCGTTCACTTTTGCTTGATTACATAACTTTTAAATGGATTTTTCTACAGTATTTATTAACATTTGCTCAAAAATAACACCGCAGATCGTCGCAAATACCTCTCAATTAACTAGACATGATATAAAACACATTTCGAAAAAATTGCACTTGTTCAATTTTGTATGATTGCTCCTCACTTGATCGCGACACCGTTGTCTTTTGGCCTTGAACGAAAACTCGTAACTCTGCCCCCATATACGAACATAAACATTTCCAATGTTAAAAACGACATTAAAGCAAGTGAAGCCGTGGATAAAAGCTATTTATTAATTTGAGGTTAAAAAGAAGAAAAAGCCTTTTTAGATCCAGTTATTTTATTCAGTTAAAATAGTTGGAACTATTTGTTGAACGACGTTTCGACGTTAATTAGCGTCATTCTCAAATTTTAGCTGAATAAAATAATTGGATCGGGAAAGGCTTTTTCTTCTTCTTAACCTCAAATATAAATTCTACCGGTTCTACATAATTTCAATAACTATTTATTAATATTATTTTCTTTATATATGGTGCCTTTGAAAAGAATCGATCAAATATGGTTTAGGTACTGAGAAAGCGATATAATTTCATATTACGCAATAAATAAAATTCATTGTATTATTATATTATGTAATTTGTATCCAATCTGTTCATTTGATACAATTAATATTTTACGAAATCTTTTTTGAAAGGTAATATAAGCAATACTCACATGTATCTAAAATAATACAATATACTTTACAGTATTATTTTTGATAATCACAACTGTAAATTCTCAACTAATCTGTTGTGACTGATAAGTGATAAGTCAAGTACTTGTATTTTGAATGTAAATATGAAGTAGCCTTCTAATGTGATTCTTACAATCAACGACTCACACAACGTCAAACATGCTTTCCAATCATTGCATAAGCATGCTAGACCGGCTTCATTTCATGGTGTTCCGAGGGAATGACTTCTATAGCCTATAATATATAGGTAGTAATTATTGCCCTTGAAAAACAGGCAAAGAAAACAAAATCATTTCCAGAATTGATAAGTTTCCAATGCACTTACCATGACTACAAATATTAGATTGAAAGTGTTTGTGCAAAAAATATTATAGCAAGCTTGTGCAAGCACCATGCTTGAGGACGAAATATCAAACATATTCGACAAAAGTTCAATCAGTTTCATAGGGCATAGACTAGTCCCAGGACCAAAGAGGAAGTCGGGACGTCGGGACCTAATTGAGAGAATCCAGGGACTTCTCCCGAAGTACCTAAAATACTAAATATTACGGATTTTTGCCGTATTGAGATTTTAACGAATTTTACACGAGTGATAATTGAAAAAATAACTCTATATAATGAACCATTTTCCTGACTGTACTTATTTCAATTATTCACGAGAGGCAGCACTTTTGGTAGGTACAAACAATATTTATTTCCCATTAGTGTCGTGTCATTTTAGTGGTATAACTTAATTATTAAATTAATTAAATAATTAAGTTATACCACTAAAATGATACGACACTAATGAGAAATAATTAATGTTTGTACCTACCACAAGTGCTGCATCTCGTGGATAATTGAAAGAAATACTCTCAGGAAAATGGCTCAGTATGTACCAAATTTCAACTTTTTTCGTCAGTATAGATTGGGAGAAATTAAGCTGTGACAGACAAGCAGACACGAAAGTGATCCTATAAGGGTTCCATTTGTTCATTGGATGTAACGTAATCCTAAAAATGGTTAAAATGTAGAAAATTTTATTATAAGTATAAAAGAAAATGATATAAAAATTATATTTATTATTGGATTTGAAATAAAGATTAAAATTACATCAATTGGTTGATTAAAAAAAATTTCAAAGCCATTAGAGCATTTAAGAAATCGTTTCCCGACGTTGACCTTACCTTGGTAGCGAAAGAACCTCCAACATATAGAAATTTCGGGACTACGGCAGATCCAGGGACCTATGCAATGATCCCGGGTCCTGAGAAATCTCAATTAGTCCCGGAACTGGATGCCCTATAGCCTATTGCGAAATCACAATGCTTGTCAAGTGACAAGTATGCTTTAATGTATGTGGGCCGCTTAAATTAAACCGTTGAAATGAACGGTACAATATTGTACAAGGGCACCAACGTTGATTTGTTTATTATTTATTAATAACAGTAATTAATAACTTGAAAATTTCTCAAGTTAGTGAGATTGGACATAAATAATTGTTTATGGCATTAAATTTTCTATATAGGGCTCCTAGACGAACATTTTTTTATTCGATATAGAAAGTACTCGTAACGCGTGTCAAAAAAAAGAAAGCGCGTGATTTTCAAGAAGCTGTACCGCGCTTACTATTTGCACCACAGAAAATTTGTCGGAATGAAAATTGTTGAAAATGTAATCCCATTTAAAACACTGCATAACGACAGAATCGCTTATGTCGACTGTTTCTGAGATATTCTGAAAGGCTTGCAAAATTGTATTCAAGAGGGGGTGACGGGGAAACATAGGGGGATAACCGGGGATTTTTGTAAAAATACATGTCTAAAGGTGTTCTATCAACTGTTAATTATTTGCGACATTGGGTGATTTATACCTTTCATTTACTGGGCTAATAGGTGCCAAATATAGAACCTCTTCCTTTTTGAAGTCGGTTAAAAAAAGAAAAGATTATAGAGCGTGTGACAACTAGCTTCTATATAGCGACACTATGTAGAAAAGATATACAAACTGGCCGTCACACGTCCCATCTCTCTCACTCTTGTCGACTACTTTTCGATGCGGCGTGACGTGCACTGTCAAATTCTCCATGTCTATGCTCAGTTCACCGCACAAAACTGCTTAAGTGTAAACAATGCCAGAAAAAAAATATGGGCCGTCGTGGGACGCTTGGCAGATGTGAAACATTTTCAGAGGTCTCCCCCTGAGAAGACAATTAGGGAAAGAATTTTTAGAATCGGTTCAGTAGTTCCAAGAGATAAGAATTTATGATTTATTATCCCCCCGCGAGAAATTCTCCCCTTGCGAAGATAATTAGAGAAAGAATTTTTAGAATCGGTTCATTAGTTCCAGAGATAAGAATTTATGATTTATTATCCCCCCACCCCGCGAGAAACTCTCTCTCTTTAAAAGTATTGAAACAGCAATACACAAAATAATATTTACACACACACACACACGTAACATAGAGAGATGTAAAACGCGAGTATCTTGTATTTATTACCCCCTCTCCCCAACTCCCCGAAACTGCTGTAAATCCCCTGGCAATTCACATACACACACGTAATAGCTACATACACACGTAAACTGTATAACAGTGTACCTATAGATATGTAAAGACGCGTCGCTCCATTCAAACGAAATCAACCCGCGGCATAAGATGTTTCACATAAAAAACGACTATGTTTTACGATTATTGAGAGATGCAACTATACGTATTTAAACTCTGTCCATATTTGAATTTAACCGTGTTTGTAAATTAACTTTTTATAGGTATAAACATTTAAACAAGAAATTATGTAGATATGTGCCAAGTGGTTAAATAAAAGTGCTGTGAGCTGAAAAGCAACAAGTAAAATAGTCTTGACTTTGAAATCGTGCAATGACCGTCTGTGCTAGTGTGTGTTGTTTATAGAAACAAAACACAAATAAAACAAAACACTGCCAGGAGACGATGGTGGGTGGCTGTGACGACGTTGTTGTGCGTGCAAACTGTAGAATGACATCATTGTTGTAAACAAAACCTTTACAAATATTCATTTTATATACGGTCTATTAGAGAAAACTCGTATGTAAGTATACAATGCCTCGCGTTTTATATTTCAATGTGTTATACAGGCTGATTGGAAAATGTCCTATTCTCTAAAGAAATTTTAAAATATTATCCCTTGTGCAAAGTGCAATGCATCCAAAAGCGGCGAATTTAAGATCAATGACGTAAGAATTAGCGCGTGATTTCTTCGTCGTTTTCCAGTGCAAGAGAGAAAACAATTGATATGAAAATTAGTTTGAAAACGCTTCCTTTTCGAGATAAAATGACATGCAGTGCCGTAGTCAAGGTGGTTAAAAATATTTTGTTGATGAAAAATTTAGCTTGTAGTGTTTCGCGGAAGCTTGGATGGGAAATCACTAATCCAGAAACAAAAGAAATTGCATATCCTAATTTTAATCTCTGATTACTTCTTAGGGTGACGGTTCACATCAACCACAATAAAAATCGCTACAATTACATGTTTATATAAACTTCGTAATTTTTAGGGTTCTACCTAAGAATAAAAAAAACGGAAGATGTTTTGAGTAGGATTAGGTATCCTCAAGATTGCATCGGACATTTTTCAATCATTTCTGTATAATTTTAAGAACATTGCATACCAAGTACCTATATAAAGGCTTATCACCTCAGGTTATAATTTACAAAATTTGTTCATACATGCATGGAAAATGATGTTTTTAAATGCATCGAAAAAAAAATTCTTTAAAAATCGGTAAAGGTATCGTCATCGCAGAGCTTAGCTTTACTGCACACAATTCTAAGCGAAGCATGTCTATAGTCTATTCATTTCCAAGATAGAGTAATTTGAAAAAAATACATTCCAACAGTGTCACTCACCTACAGCTTACAACAAAATAAATAGATAAATACGGTCCAGTACCTACATTAGCAAAATTTGAAATCCTACCGACCGACCAATCACAACTTAAGAAACAAAGGGAGACGAGCTGATCACGCACACAGGCCACTCTATCTTGAAAATGAATAGACTGATAATTTTTATGGAATAAGTTTAAAAAATCTACATCTTGAGATAGTGTCTTTCTTAAAACAAATAGTGAATCAATAGTACTCGTAAAATCGGGCAGCGTCTTTTATATTAAAGCGCGCACACACACTCACACTTATCCGAATGTTTGTGTGTACGTTTGTTAGTCTCATGTATGTGCGGTCGCGGCCACACACACCCACTCCCACGCTATTGTGATCAACCCAACCGGAGAGGAGACAACAGCAACTGACGCCAGGCCATTGTGAACAGACGCGATGGATATAAATGAGTTTCAAGATCAAGCCAGCGAACTAATGGAGCACGCAGAAGACAGACCTAAAATGGTAATGTTATATTGTTGTATGTACTAAAGTTGATACACTACTCATATTATTATTATTGTTCAGTGGCGTAGTTACACAATAATCAATAGCAGGGAAAGTAAACCTTTTTACATCTACGTACCAATTTTTTTCAAAAAAAGTTTAATGTTGCCATGACGTGACAACAAGCACCTAAAGAAATTTAGTGAACAAAAAAATTATCCAAACGTAGATGAAAAGAATTATTTTGATAATGCATTGAGTGCCATGAAACTTTTGTCGACTTGTGTCGATCGCATAATATAAATTATGTTATTTGAATGATTAGTCAAATGTTTTCGACATCATCTGACATATTTTTAATTATTTCGATTGTGTACTTCAAATGGCGTGCCGACGATATTCCGTCGCGCGCCATTGATTCGCCATGCCTGCTTTAGAGTCTAGAGCAGGTTTTATTGTTATCCCTGCTCTCTTAAAAATGTTTTTCTTCTCAGTAATGATTATCCGCCTAACTGAATTTAGAGATAAGCCGATTGTAGCTTTTTTTTACCCGATTACGGTAAAGCCAAGGAGGGTATACATTTTTCGCTATAATGTTTATATGTATAATTTGTTGTCCTCTAAATCTAGAGCCTAAACTAAACGTATACTACTTCCTTAAATAAAATTATCACTTCGAGAACATTAAAAAGCAAAAAAAAAACTATTACAATCCAAAAGTAAAATACATAAACCTCTAATATGAAAAGATATATTATGAAATTACATTAAAATTCTTACATCTTTTCATGTTAGTTGATTTGGTGCTTTCGAATCACCCGGGCTTATAATTTGGTAACGGTGTTTCTGGAATGGCAAAATCGCGGTTTTTTCAATTACTCTGCGACAGATACGCCTCTGGCACTGTGATTATTATACTAAATAATATGATGTATGTTGCTACTAGAAAAAAGAACCATCCACACGCTGTCTGTCATAAGTAAAAATACTTACCCCGATTGATGAAAACGGGTCTGCAACCAAAAAAATTAGTTTGTAATAATAAGGATCAGTTAAACATTTTTTTAGTTACGAAGGTTCAGTTCATTATAATAAAATACCTGTGATATTTTGGAACGTATATTATTACAGTATAAAACAAACGGTAAACGAAATTTGTTAAATTATGCAATTTAACAAATGAAATTAAAATAGAAGTTAGATATTCTTCTCTTCTTATTTTCCAAATACTGCAAACGCTTTTACTAATCATTTCTGTCTGTATTATTTGTTTGTTTTTTCAGTAAAAACAAAATAAAAAATTAACATCATATTTTTGAGTTACACTAGAGTTCCGAATATCCGACGTACTTACGAGACTGTTCAAGCTTGTAATATTGTAAATTAATCACTAGAAAAACTATGAAAAAATTAATCAGCATACTCCAAAATATGCATACTGATGTGCAAGTAGGTAGTTATAACTTTAAATTATTAGAAAACAGGTACTGAACTTCCATTCAATTTGTATTTTTTCATCCCGCATTCGCCATTTATATATATTTTGCGGCATTTTCGTTTGTCTGATCGGTGGCATTTATTTTGGATAATCGGAACACCACTGTATTAAACAAATGTGTTAAGATATCAGAATTCACTAGACAACTTTCTTATTGGGATCCGTCAGATAGGTGGAGATTAAAAAACATGGCGCAGAGGGAGGGAAATTTCATATACGGCGTATACTTTTGCGTGTAATTTTATGATTTTCAAAGTGATAAGAAATGATAAATATAAGTGCAATTTGTGATTGGGCCGGTACGAATCCTAAACAAAGGAATTTTGTTGAAGGAGAACGGATTCTCAAAGCCGGGCATATTATCAAATGTCGGAAATATAACGAGAAAAATGCATGCAAAATGAACTGTCAAAAGCAGTAATCTTTACGACATATTGCTTAAAAACATCAAAATTAAAAGAAAATCTCCACGAAATTAATCATCCACGTTCAATGCGCCTTTAAGGTTGGGTTAGGTGAATAATGTAAACACATAACTGCAACATAATAAGTTATATTGTAATAATATTTGTATACAAAATTAATCCTATAAATTTACCAATCATCAGGGATTCAACTATTGTTGTGCAGTATGATAATAAGTACATCTTATTATTAATATAAAATATTTTTTTAATTCATAAATACAATTTTTCCACATTTCATTAGAAAATAATTCTCTGTAAAGTAAGTTTTACAAGGCAATAATTGACAGTGTTTAATGCCATGATATTAGAAAACGTCGCGAATTCCATTTTCGATAAAGTTTTTGTTTATTTTACTTGTTTTATATTTGTAACAAACAATTTCACGATAAATTTGCACTGTTAGCATGTAAAATTTTCCCTCGTTTTAGTACAATTTTCTGCCACCAGTTGTCATATACTCATTTGACGGATCCCAATAATAAAAAGTTTGCTGTGAGATATGAAAAAACGTATAATGTGCGGACGGTCCTTTAAAATATTAATATCTATTAAACCAGTATGCGACATATTAAGTCATCCGTTTTTATTTGTTGTGACAGTTTTAATAAATTTTATAAATTGTATGTTGAGATTCTAACAAAAAGTGCATTCCAATGTAATTGAAATGTAGAAGTTGATAAAATGCACCAATCACAAGCATGACAGTTTACTATTAACATTTTATTGAGGAAACATAGTCCAAAAACTTCACCAGTGCGTCCTACACTTTTATATTATATCCAAATAATAGATAAATGTTTTTTTTATTTTATCGGGGAGAGAGTGTGATTATAAACGTTCGACAACTGAGACCATAACTCATTCGCGTCTGTTAAATGATCACACAAATAGTTCATCTATTTAATCCTTAATTATTTCAGATTTGGGTTATACGAATTTGCATTAGTTTAGTTTATGGACAATATATCAAAGATTATCTATAAATTTCTTTTTCAAAAATTCACAACCAATTAAACATACAAAAAGATTATAATTAAAAATTGTCGAAGTTGTTGACCCTTTTCGAAATTAGACCAATTGTCGTATTCTTCCGTGCAGGGAAGGCAGTAGTTTTTTTTACCTGGCTTAACGGCAACATTCTCACATGCACATCTATGGCACAGTACCTTTAAAATGATGTTTCATTTTCCTCCTTTCATTATAAAGAAAAGTGTACCAGAACTTTTGGTGTTCACGTATTAATATATAGATGAACAAAAATCAAAAAACTTAAATTGACATGAAATAGTAATCAAAAAACTTAAATTGACATGAAATAGTATTCCAAATTTCAACTCTTCAAAGTGGGTTAGAAATTCCGGACACTAACGAACATTCGACTTAGATAGGAACAGATAATGGAATTCTTGGAAGTAACTTCATCTGAATGAAATTAATTTTCTAAATTAAGTATAAAAAAAAAATCAAGACCTAACATAGGGTTGTCATTACTCCAAGTAAGTTAATCATTGATTTAAACATTAAGTCAGCCCTACAAAAAATCAGGAATGTTTTAAAGTTAAAAAAAGATGCCGGACTGTCATTATAGGTATACCTTTCTTACGGTGTAACAGTTGTACAGCAATTGTTGATACATTGCGGTAGTGTGGATTGCATATAACGCGTTAATTTAAGAAAGAAAGTTTTTTATTATAGAAAAGTTTGTATGAGAATTTGTTTAGTACAGTTCATGTTTAAATATTTTTTTTATAAATTTTCTTTTTCAAGTTGAGTATATGGATCCTTTTGTTCGAAATAAAGTTAATGAAGCCATTATATTTATTTATCCTATCACAAAACAAAAGACATTTAAAATGAAAGAATTACAAGGCTGTGACATACAGACGGACGGACATGACGAAACTAAAAATTTCTTGGTTTCTATGCCTCTTAAAGGTGATGTTAAGTTTTTTCTTTACATTGTTCCTACATTTTTCTGAACTTTAATTCAAAGTTTATTAAATTATAGACGAAAAGTTTATGTTTATATGTCGCGAAAATTATCGGTCAGCAATTGTCTACACGAAAGACTTTTTTACTATTACCACTGGGTTACCCTGCACTGTCCGAGTGTCATTATTATATTTCGGAATTGGTCAAGAAGTGAAAATCAGTTTCATCATTCACATAGGTATCAATATGCAATTCAAATACAATTTATCATTTTTATGTCACATAGTATGTGCATAAATAAACAGTTTGGTGATTTGAATGCGCGATAAGAAAGGTAGGGCCAATCGTCTAATCACCGCGACCGCGTCATCAAATATTATCACCTTACCTCCGGGTCGCGTATTATGAGCGAAATTATTATTTTTTTGTAACCGTTATTTCAAAATAAGAAGTTGTCAATAACTGTTAACAATAACAGTTTGTTATTGGCGATAGATATTGCCTCCTTTTGTAATAAACCGCTTTTGAGAAATTATTGTAACTATTATTTTTGAACAATCTCAAATTAATTGTTTTTTCTATTATTTCGTTGCATATTCAGGATATGCAAAGATGTTTGTAGGTAACGAGTATCTATTAGTGGTAAAATTACTTATGTATTTTTTATATCCAATCATGCTGAAATTTTGAAGACAATACAATATAGTACATTTAGGGTAAGTATTTTTGGTCACGTGACAAGAGAGCAGATCGAGCCATCTAGACAATTCTGAACATAATCTAGCAGATTTTTCCAAACGTCAGAATAAAATGGCGCCAGTAAGTTAAATTCTTATTACTAAAGCCGAAATATATTCTTTATTTCTCCTCATTTTGATTTAATTCAATATTGTTATAATAATAAATCATGATTCACAATTTTTTTCGTTTTATTCCGTTATTTTAAAATGAATAGTACTACTGGTTGTTGATTTTTTCGACCCATAGATATAATAAATATTTTATTTAATCATCCTGTGCGATATAGACTTAGGTACTGGCTATTACTATTCTTTGAATAAATATTATCCGTGTATTTTTACTTATTGAAAAATTACCTCGTATAAATAAACTTCGAAATTTATCCATTCTCACAACAAGTGTTTCCGCTCATTTTTAAAATAAATGCTCTGAAGATGGTTAAAGCTGTTTGCTCGCTCGCTTTCTTCGGAGCTCATATAGAGCGCGCTCGATCTCCTCCAGATTTTAAATCCGAACGCAGGATAGAGATCTTTCAGAGCATATAAATGTTAAATTCGAACGCATTAGAGCACTCAGATCGATCTGAGCTCAAAACCGAACTTACCCTTAATATTATGGTAGATACAATATGGCGGCCACCACAAAATGGCGGATTACTTTATTCTTTACAACCCCCTCGCATAGGCATCAAATAAAAGGGTATGACAAGTAGAATACAATAATCTGTGTGACGTCATTCAAAATTCATTATGGCGGCCGACACAAAATGGCGGATTACCTATTTCTTTACAACCCCCATTGATATGGGTATCAAATGGAAGGGTATGACGAGTAGAATACAATAAGCAATGTAACGTCATTATAAATCTAAAATGGCGGCCGAAAATTTTGGAAAACTAAAAATGAGACTGAAAGAACAAAATAAAATATTAGTAAAAAAAAACTTTTTAAAGAGAAGCTTTTATTGAAATGGACTAAAAAGGAAAAATATTTTTTAATAATTTAGGTTCATAATTATTATAAAAGCGTGGGTCGTGCTCGTGACTATAATAAACTATTATAGAGTTTACAACCCACGCTTTTATAAGTATGAACCTAAATGATAAAAAATTATTTTTTCCTTTTCAGTCCATTTCAATAAAAGCTTCTCTTTAAAAAAATTTTTTTTTTGCTAATTTTTTTTAGTATCGCGAATTAATTATCTGGATATGAGGAACATTAATTAATTTATTTTATGTCTATATGGGTGGTGTCAACTGACCAGCTATGAGGTCACACGCTCACCTTGCAGTGTGATTGCACTTGTTTTGCAGTCATCGTGCGTGCAATATGTTATGGGGGAGTGGGGCCACAGCACGCTATACGTGTTTGAATACTTAATATACAGTCGACGTACCCTGAAGCACTTGGACTTGTGTCAAATTGAGGACGCCGCCTATCAATTGTTTAACGCAGTAAATAACCGTAAAATTAACTTTGATCTTATCAGCTATCGACGCTTCTATCATCATCCGTCAATGGATGGCTAGAAGAAAATTAAAAGACAAAAAATATCTACGTATTTAAATTTTTGTAGCCTCTGTTAAGTCAAATTTATATTAACTGTTAAGAAAAACAATATTGATACGATAATATTTTTTTACTCAACTTCGAAGCTTTTTTACTTAAAAAAACATGGATATATTATTGGTTCTAAGGTACTTCCCGGTTCTCGCTATTGGACAAACCTTTATCATAATATATTCTACAACAGGGGCGTCAAACACGCGGCCCGCCACCTCTGCAGTTGCGGCCCTCGGTAAAATATTAATTTATACAAGGTTGCGGCCCATGTTTAAATAAAGCGCAAGCGCAGCCTGAGTGCCTGTCAATTAGATGCGCATTATGCAGGACTATACTTGTTGAAGTATTATTATTATTAATACTATTATACTGCGGCCCTCAATTTCATGTAAAATATCTAATTTGGCCCTCCACTTCCAACGAGTTTGACAACCCTGTTCTACAGCAAGCATAAATGACGACTTTTACAGAATTTACTTACTTTCGCTACAAGCTCAACTAGTAGGTATATTTTCAGGCCATCATATTGGAAATCAATCATCGCGTTATTAATTCTGTCAGTATCGAAACTAATAAAATTATAACTGATTATCTTTCGTTCAGAATGTTGTGTTTATTATACTTAAGTTATTATAGACACACAGTAATTAATAGGTGTTGTTTCTACGTCAAGCTATTAATAGCTATGAATACCGAATTTACATGAGTTTCGCACTTTATTATGGGTAAAGAACGGACATTTGATGAAAGATAGCGGCTTGAAGCAATCAAATAGGTTCTCATGCGATATTTTTTGGTTTGCAACTATTTTTTTCACACCAATTAAATTTGTCTGCATATTGTTATTAATAATAACGTTTTAACATAATTATAATGGTTTAAATAATGGAGAGATAACTTTATTTTAAACGATCGTTATTTTGAAATTGTTATAGAACCGTGAGATACGAAAAATGTTTGCGTCTATCAGTAGAGAGTATAGCGTAATTTCTGCGTACAAACTAGTTTTGGGTCGGACAGGTCTATGTTTTCTAACGAGGGTTGGTCAGTGGTGCGTCTCGACTGGCAACGAACAACTAAATGACCATATTTATAGGACCATCCCTTGTTAGAAAACATAGGCCCACCCCACACGAAACTCGCTTGTGCACAAAAATTACTCTACTATCTTCTCTAAACGATACTGCTCTATATCTATACCTATACCTTCAAAATAATATCTATACCATCCAGTGATATAGGAAATTATGTCAGTGGTTCAACTAGAGGTAAACACAAAAGGATTAAACATTTATTAGACAATACTTAGTTAAAGGTCTAACTAACATTTTCTAATGTGTGGGTTTTTTCAAATTTTTTCCCGCAAAAATTATAAATTATGTTATTTTGCAAACTGAAAGATCAAATTCATTCAAGCAGTGGTGCTATGGAACACTGAGCATAAAAATGTATAAATGTTTATGTAAAAATTTTATGATATGACAATAAAATCTTATCTATCTATCTACCATCGAATTTATAGTTTTGCACCAGATGTGTAATTTCGGAGCGTGCACGGACGTCTTCTCCGATTTTTGCGTAATGGCGGAGTCAAAATGGTTTAGGCGCAACTCCTCTGATTAACTAATGACGTTTTATTTTTGAGTCGAGTTTTAATAAACACTCCATTTTTACGTTCGGGTGGAGTTGAATAGTGCAAACAGAAAAGGTTTGGATACTGAAAAATGTTAAAACCTCAATCAGTCCGTGTAGTTTTCTCCTCTATTGACTCGAACCGAATATCCAGTATTAAATAGGTAGGTATATAAGAAAAGAAAAATTCACTACTTTGACAGCCTTGGAAAATCGATGAAAAATAATAAAAAATTGATTACAAGATTAGGACTACGCTTATAAGTTGATAATAGAAAATATTTTATAGGTTTAAATTCACTTCAATTCGGTACTGCCTAATTGTGTCCAGGAAAACTTATTATCAGTTATCAAATAATCGATTAATTAGGTAATTAGTTTAAATCTATGTATTACATAAACATACGGCTATGCAAGTAGGTGGTACTCAGCAAGATAAAATTGAAAGTAAGTGCAACATAATAATATTAATGAATGTGACAAGGTTATTGGCGTAGAGTTATTCGACAACAAACACTGCCAAAATAGGCATCTGCCCACATTCATTCTTTTGTGCAAATTCCTCACCAGTCCGTTACATAAAACAAATTATTGTTCCAATTAGGCAGCCATATTATGATATTACGTCCATAGATGTACCATCACACTGACACACAATCGACGATTTATTATTATTATTCATACTACATTGTTACTATCAAAGATGTCCTCCTTATAACGATTGTTATTTTATTAGATCATTGATTAAAATCGTATGACAATCGTCAATGACGTATTTATTCTGTTATTTCAATCATTGACTTCCGTGTCACAATAATGATTATTGTAAAAGTACGTTCAGAATATAATATTATGCTGTTAACCTGTTTATGAGCTATACATGGTAGTTTTCTGTAGAAAATTATTTTATTTTATTTATTTATTGTAAATTATAGACGCGTCGACAACTTAGGTCATTAGCGTCTTATAATTACATTAAATATCAACTCACTTTAAAACTAAATGACATCACAAAACATTCATGAGCGGAGGCGGGATTTGAACCCACGACAGTCTGATCTAGAGGCCGCGACGCTAACGACTGGATCCATATACTGCCCTCTGTAGAAAATTAAACTCTTATTAATGGACTGGATAGATGGCTAATCCGGACATACGCCTGAAGCCTCGAAAGTAGCGGAAGGAAAACGCTAATGATCTCAGTTGTTGAGCATGTATAATCTACAATCTCTAAAGCACAAGGATGTGGGCAAGACGTACTGTGGGAGAAGGGAGCTTTCGATGACAATTTTAGCGAGAAGTTTTAATTATTAGTACAGTTATGACGTTATGTTATAGATACCTATATATATACTGATCCCGCCGTTTAACGAAGCGAGGATATTTGAAATTGTAGATAATAGATGCTCGACAACTATAGTCATTAACGAACGATATTTGAAAAAGATTTGTGGGCATTTTTTACAAAGTTAATATTAGGTAAGTACTTAAAATTATAGGTATTTAAAAATATAAATATCTATATATTATTGATTTTAAGTTATCTTTTGGTAGGTATATACTTCAAACCATTTTTAACTGTAACTCCAGCCTGTTTAAAACCGTAGTAGGTACCTACCCACTGTAACTTTATAAGTGACATATTCTAATTTGTAGTTCTAAGGGTGCGCGGGCTGTTATGTACCTAGGTACTCCAGTTAATATCTAAAGTAGTATGAAAACAATTAAATATGCAAAGCACGCGGAAGGCTGCGGCCTTTATGCTTAGACAATGCCCACAAACAACAATATTGTCCAACACAAATTGTAGCCGTGGCAAACGTAAGTTTTTCTAAATATTTAAGTATAAGATTAAGAAAAATCGCAGGATAGTGGGCAAAATATTTGATTTATTAAATGTACATCTAATATAAATAAAATATTTTGTCGACTATCCTGCGATTTTTCTTAATTTTATTATAATCACGATGGACACGATTTCTACAATATAAATTTAAGTATAAGTATTTATTTAACAGACTCAAAAACTTTAAATTTATATAAGTGCTTAACAAAATCAATACAAATAAAATAAAATCGTGATTGTTTGTAGTTATAAATTTTTAATTTAAATTTCGACTATTTGCTTATAAGGATACCATAGATCGAATTTTTGTCTGTTGATAGTTTGTTAAAAATTACTTTGCTCATGGAAGTTAGAATCAAACAGTAAGGTCGACCATCATAATATACCCAGAAATGAGATTAATTGAAATTTACAGTATATGGATTAAATAATTTAATATTTGGTCAAAAATTAAAACCTTTAAAGTTAATTTTGGCAAGAACATTATCTTAATTCGAGCGTAGCTGGGTAAAAAGTAAGTATATCTATATTTTCAATTGATATTAAGTTTCATCAAAATCAGTGTACGACCACACTGATTTTGAATAATGCCAGTACAAACCGACAAAAATTCAGGATACGCGTTTTCCCCTCTACGAAATTACAGACAGAGTTCCAGTTACTATTTTGTTGGATATAGTATCGACACTCGACAGCCCCTCTCTTTGTGAACTTAGGGTCGATTTATTCATTAGACTGTCGGAACCCACCAATTTTTAGAGACTGGAATCGGCGAACCCTAGACCGTACCGAGTCGAGAAAAGTGGTGGAGTAGGTCAAGACCCTTCTTGAGCTGTAACGCCACTAAGTTCCTTTCTTTGCAAACTTAGGGTCGATTTATTCATTAGACTGTCGGAACCCACCAATTTTTAGAGACTGGAGTCGGCGAGCCCTAGACCGTACCGAGTCAAGAAAAGTGGTAGAGTAGGTCAAGACCCTTCTTGGGCTGTAACGCCACGAAGTTCCTCTCTTTGTAAACTTAGGGTCGATTTATTCATTAGACTGTCGGAACCCACCAATTTTTAGAGGTTGGAGTCGGCGAACCCTAGACCGTATCGAGTCGAGAAAAGTGGTGGAGTAGGTCAAGCTTCATGGGCTGTAACGCCACGAAGTTAGGTTGAAAAGTCTGAAAAGCTGGATAAATGGCTTTTGACTTTGGTATGCCTTGAACCCACGAAGATACTAAAACTGCCCAGGGTAAACTAGTATGTTTGTAATTCTCTAATAAGTTTTACATGGCTATTGTAGTGTATATATAGCTAGTAAGACGTATTGAAAGGTATTCGACTATTTACCAGGTAATATTGACGGTGCATTACCGTCTGCAGGTGTATCTGTTATGTCCGTCAACCGTAGTGTAATGATTACGGTAAATGTAGCGAGTCATGTTTGACACCAAACATTTGTTGAATGTTAATGTTAACATATTATAATTATACGCATACATGTTTATTACTTGCCTAGGTGTGTTCATTAAAGATGTACAGACTTACGTGATTTATAAGTAGTCTCGGTACGCGGACATTGTTTCATCCAGGATGCGAATCCTTTTGGTTACATGCATAGAAATATCGATCTGGAATGTCTGTTACGTAAACGAAAACACTTCAACACAGTGTGAAACGGAAGCCGAGATTTCTTATGTTCCCATATTACATTTATAGGCTATATTATAGCTACCGGGTTTTCGTATTTCAAAGTTTTAGATCCTTCAAATACCTACGTCATACAGTATAAGAAGCGGCAGATTGTACCAAGCTATTTATTTCTAAGTTTTTAAACTCAAAACTGAATTTAATATTACCAGTTTTTCAATTTTGACTGATATATTATGAAAAAGCTATAAAAGCTATAAAGCTTTGGCGGACCTCTTGCAAAGGCGCAAAGATCTCTAGGAATCCGCAGGCGACAGTTTACGAACCGCTGTTCTAGATAGTATACAGAACTAAAAAATATATTGAGCATATTTTACTGTACTGATCATGTACCTATGTTTCTGTTATAATTTACGACTGATTGTAAAACGGGAATTATTTGAAGCATGTAATTTGCATTATGCTGGTATTATTACAGGTACTATATGCATAATACTTGCATCGATACGTGATGTATTTGATCTATGGATTCATATTGAATAGATATCTGTGTGAATATTAATTATTGATATCTCGGCTACACGCATCATGTACTGTTATAGATAACCTAATAAATTTATAAGCTTTGATTCAATTTTTGTTGCTATTATGGTTGGCAATCGCAATACTAATAATATGTGTGTCGCATCCAATTACTAAAATCTTGTTTGTTGCATTAATTTGTACTTATGTTTACAGAATGAGGTCAGGAAGAACACAGTTAATTCTCTTAGCATATGCTAATAAGAAAATGATTCATAATTACGATCAGTTTTAATTATAAATCCGTAAATGGCGAGATCATAAAAACATGTGAGTTTATTTAAAACAATTTTTTCAATGAACTAAACAACCCTGACCCAAACTACGCTTCATTTGCCTATCATTTGTAGAAAACACCATACGGGTCTGAAGTGAATTGGCGATCAATAAAAATTGGAACTAAACCAATAATCCTTATTATTAATTGGTTCATGTTTTGTTTGTATCATTTGAAGAGTACAGCACCTGTTACTATACAGTGCCCGAAAGTATAATCTGTTCCTTTCTTAAATATGGCAATTTCAGTGGTAAAAACGCACTGCATGCGGGAGCTAATTATTTTATTTTTAAGCTGTTATACAACTATTTGAAAATGTCAACTCGTTAGGCATGCGAGCGCTAATCTTTTTTAAGTTACAATACTTTAAATCTCAACTCATTTGACCTAATTTGCCTGATATTTATTCTTAATTGATGTGGATATGGTGTGGACAAAAGGGAATAAAAATCGTTATGATTTAACTATTTATATTTATAGTAGCCGTCCACCGTAATTCAAAATCTTGTGGTTAATTATCTTACCTATTTTCAAGTTTCAAGGACGATAATGAAAATTTAATCTTAAAAGAGTACTACATATAAATTATTGTAGAACAATGAAGTAACATTTTTCATTTAGAAACCCGCTATGAATCTACCAGATCCAATTTAATAATTTTAATACAGAAAGATATTTAATTAGTCGTACAATTTGCATTCCACAACAATAATTATTTGCTACAGTGATTTACAATATGTATAACAATAAACTCGGTTTGTTCATAAGTGGCCACAGTTAAAAGTGGCTTATCTCGGCATATTTTTTAGCCGAATTAAACATAAATTCTGAATAAAAATTAAATTACATTCTGAATTGATTTATTTACCCTATATAAACTACTAGTGACCCTGTCCGGCTCGCTCGGGTGCTAAGAAAGCTTGAATATTATAATTACATTACTCACTCGCTTCGCTCGTTCGCTATATATATAAACCTTCCGTGAAAAATTATCAAACTGATGGTGAAAACCGCATCAAAATCCGTTGCGTGGTTTAGGAGGAGTATAGCTGTCATACAGACAGACAGACGCGGAAAGCGACTTCATTTTATACTATGTAGAGATATTTAAACGCATAAAAATATACAAACGTACAAAGTGATCTCAGTTATGATAAATTAATAATCTATCAAAGAAACGTTATACATTACGTGAACTATGACAGGATTTTTTTAATTTTTCACAATGAAATTTAGATGACATATTTTTGTTTTACTTATAGCTCGAATATTTTGATTTTTTACATTTCAAGCTATATATAAAGTCCCTATTTCCTCTATTCTCAACCGGTAGGGGACAACTCCCAGGGGGGTCGCGGTGACGAATCAGGGGGATCGTCTCACCTTGATACAACATAGAAATGTATGTAAAATAGTATAGCTTTTCTTCGCAACCCCTCTGCAAAAACTCAACAACAAAGATATATATTTATTGTTGAGTTTTTGCAAATGGGTTGTGAAGTGTTAATTTCATTTTTTTACGTTTTGGTGGGTCGCAGGGCTGATAAGATCGACAAAAGCTATTTTATGTAACCAATATTTGACCAAAAATCTGATAGAAACCATTTCGCCTTGTAGCCATTGTATTAGCTGTGAGCTTGGATTTATCGTAGTGAAATTTTCGCCTGTACAGAAAATAAAAGTAATTGTTACACAATTTTGTAGGTAAAACCTATAATCTATGGAGCGTATATTAACACGTATATCTTTATTGTCAATTATTATAATAGGCACCTGTATAACATAACTCAGCAGGTGTAACAATGCTCCAGAATCATGCTCTGTCCTATCCGTGTCAACATTTGACCTGCGATACATTTAAAAAACTATTATACTTTTAATTAAGTAATTTTTATGCTATTGTTGCGTCATTATGTCAAAATTGAAGTAACTGTACCACAACTGTACCATTGTCTCATTAAAATCACCATTGAGAAGTAATAAAATAGAATCAGCAACAAAATCTATACTAATATATACTTATTACAAAAACTTTTTATAAAAAAAATTGAACCTTCTTAAAAAAAGCCATTAAAAAGAGAAAAATAGTTACATTTCGAGGTTAATTACTAAAACTTTTTTAATACTTTTATTAAATTGGCGCCGACCTTTTTCTCATTTTATAGTGATTTTTTTTTGAAAAATTTATTTTTTTTTTATAAAAAATTTTGTTTCACTTTTAGTGGCTTGGAACTTACGTTATTAACCGACTTCTTTCTTGATACAATTTGATTTTAATAAATTACAAAAAAAATTCTTGAACACAACGGAATTGAAATCATTAAAACCGGTAAATTCCTCGAGAAGTTAAGGCTGACAAAAAAAATTGGCGCGCGAATGATAAATCTCCTTGTTTTGAAGTCTGTTAAAAGGTAGTTTGTTTCTTTGTCTCAGAAACTACTGAAAAATTCTTTCACTGTTAAAAATCCCACGTACTTCGTCCCGAGTGACGTAGAAGATATGTTAAAAAAGGTGAAAAGCAGTAAGCGAAAATGTCAGCGAAAAGAAAATCAGGAATCCCGCACGCGAAACCTGCAGGGCGGAATTTATTTTATTTATTTATTGTAGATTATAGACGCGTCGACAACTTAGGTCATTAGCGTCTTAATTACATCAAATAACGTACCACTTAAAACTAAATGACATCACAAAACTTTCATGAGCGAGGTGGGATTCGAACCCACGACAGCTTGCTCCAAACCTGGGCGGAAAGCTAGATTAGTACTAATATATAAAATTGTAACGGGATCTTCATCCGTAATAATTATTACGTTTCCTTTCTTTTTTCATTCGTTTTATTATTGTATAAACTGTAAAGTAACAAAGAATAATAACTACTGTTTTTGATCATATAACTGATTCCATAATGCCGTGATTTCTCGAAATTCGTTCCTTGTCTCGGAAAGATCTCGCCAATTTAATCTCGATCTCGTCTAGAAATGCGAGACGGATCTCGTCTCGGAACGCGAGACGGCAAAAATTGTTAATCTCGTTTATTTAAGAGTAAGAATAGTTGAAGCAATTGGATCAAATTCAATCATAGGATTGGTCTTTCATCTGTCCTTGAAAATATATATAACAAAAAATAAGTAAAAAAGCAATAGTTGCCTGATCTGCTAAGTATATGAATCAATGAACATTATAATATAATAACATGAAAGCATAGCATTTATATTATATTATACAGTTTGAATACCTGTATCTCCACTTGTGTCAACCGTTTATTATGTTATACGGGCTTAATTACAATAATACGATTAATTATAATTCAATTATTATTCATTCAACACCTCCATCAGTAAATCAAAACAGTGCTGCCGTAATCTTTATTAATGAAAGTTTTCATGACACATTAAGTTTAAAAAAAGTCCTACTCGGTTCCTAACGTCGCGTTACATTTAACAGCCTATACATAAACAGCATTCTGGTGTATAATGTGGGACTACCGATTCCGGTTCAAAAACTCAAAAAAAATATATAATAGTAAATTATTCAGAGCTTTAAATCCTTCTCTGAAATATTCGACAAACATAAAAAGCCTCATTCAAATCGGTTTAGTGGTTCTTTGCACAGGTGAACAGACACACGTACATCCATAGAAACGTACCTATACCTTCGGACGTATTGGATAGATTCGATTATCTATTGAACATTATGTATTTCGAATAGTACGGTGGTTCCTCTAGCGGAGCCACAGTATAGTTTTGCTCATGGTTTCTGGTAGGCTGCAGTTCAAAGAGCATTTTGCCGGAGGGAAAAAGATTTTAGGCTCCTGGCCTTATTGAAAAAAAAAATATAATTTTGTATAGGTTTTCTTAAAAACAAACTGTTACTTAATAACTGGGTCTCACATATTGTGCTTATTATAGTGCTCAGAAATTACATAATATCATGGTCTCGAGTTTTTGAAGTCTTGTAGAGTCAACTAATATATTATGAGAATAATAATATAGTAAATAGTTTTGTCAATTTTTTGACCATACAATTTAATTGTAAGTTTTAATACAATTTAAAAGTCCGTGGACTGTGACCATGAGGCAAAACTGCTTTGGTGAAATTGTGGTAAGTATGGATCTTCTCCCCTGGAAGTGCTTACGTAATTTGTGAACCGCGGCAGAGATCAAACTTTTTAACATTGGAAATGTTTATGTTCGTATATGGGGGCAGAGTTACGAGTTTTCGTTCAAGGCCAAAAGACAACGGTGTCGCGATCAAGTGAGGAGCAATCATGCAAAATTGAACAAGTGCAATTTTTTCGAAATGTGTTTTATATCATGTCTAGTTAATTGACAGGTATTTGCAACAATCTGCGGTGTTATTTTTGAGCAAATGTTAATAAATACTGTAGAAAAATCCATTTAAAAGTTAAGTAATCAAGCAAAAGTGAACGCGTATATAACAGAAGAATAATAGGGTTATTCCTGACAAAACTAAACAGTGCATTGATAAATATTGTGTGTATAATAAACAGTTAATTATGTTTCATATATGCTGTCATCATTTCCAATGTCCTCGATGGTTGCAAGGATTGCGAAATCTGTGAATTTTTTTAAAATGTTACGCAAAAGAGTTAAATCTGAATAAAACATTCAACATAAGCGTTTTTGCTATTGGGCCATAGAAATACTGATTGACAACATTGGCGCAGAACATAGTCGACCAGCATTTTTATGTAGGTCGTGGTGTACCGTCAAGTCGTCAATCGAGTCGAGTCGACTCAGGTCGGACCAGGGCCGATATTAATTGCCGCCGGCGAAAGAATTTCACCTGCACTCGCAATACTCGCGGCCATCCATTCGATTGCATTGCATTGTGTGTATAAAACCAAAGGGCAAAGACTAGGTATTATAAGACACGGCCCTCAAACTAGGAGGGGAGTATAGTCTAGTGGATAGCGTACTTGCTACCAGTCTCTAGACTAGACTGTCGTGGGTTTGAATCCCGCCTGCGCTCATGGATGTTTTGTGATGTTATTTAGTTTTAGGTTAGTTGTTATTTATTGTAATTTAAGACACTAATGACCTAAGTTGTCGACGCGCCTATATAATCTACAATAAATAAAATAAAAAGACACTCAAACTAGGAAACCGATTTACGATGAATAGACGATCTAGCGGCTAGATCGTTTATTCATCGTATAAATTAGGTTAGTTTCTAGTCTAATTAAATGCCCGTTCGTAGATTCTCGATTACATTCGAGCCGGCACGTAATCTGGCACGTATTTTCGTTGGACAGGACCTATGTTTTTCTTTGTACCTGCTACAATAGATGATCGGATACAATAGAGATCGGTGACGTTAAATTAATAAATGAATTAAAAAGCCTTTTCCCGATCTAACAATAATTATTTATTGTTCAAATTAAAACGTCGCCTTGAGAATTTGAACAATAAATTATTCAATTGAATTATCGCTAGGCACTTAGTAGAACATGTTTGAATAAAATAAATACGCAAACACTTGATACATTCTACACATTTATTAATCTTAATGATCGTTTCAGGTTTCTAGCCCATCAACAGGAGAGTTCAAACTTAAACTAAAATCTATAAATTGTTGTTAGACTTTATAGATTTTATTAGTTTGAACTCTCTTGATGATGGGCTAGAAACCCGAAACGATCGTTGAAATTAATAAATGTGTAGAATTTTTCGAGTGTTTGTGTATTTATTTTAATAAATTATTGTTGGATCGGGAAGAGGCTTTTTCAATTTAGTACTGATACAATATTTAAGTATTTTTTTAATTTTATTTTAACATCCTACATTGGGAATTTATACTTGTGATAGTCGACAAGGTTTTAAATTTTATTCAGTTATTTAATTTATAATATGTATTTATTAGATAAAAAATTAAAATATGAATGATATACAGGGTGTATCACAGGAAACCGAACATAGGGAAAAGTACACAGTACAAATTAGTTAAGATCAGAGATTGCTTTGCCCTCTATTCAGAGGTCGTTACCATGGTTACCATGGTGTACGTATACAGTAACAAATGCATTTTGCTGTTCTTTTGACAAAATTTGGCAAAATCTGGATGAACTTAAAGACAAAGTCGTCGAAGTATGTTTCAATATGACTCCTGTAATGTTAGATAAAGTGAGACAAAGTTTTTGTAACCGATTAAGCCACTGCTTAATTCAAAATGGAGGTTTATTTGAACATTTGCTTTAATTTTTTATTTTAACTGTTTGTTTTGTTTAATTATTAGTTAAAAAAATATTTTCTTAATAAAAAATTGTTTCATTAATAAAAATAAATTCATTTAATATTGAAGAATTTATTTTAACTGGTTTTTCTAATTATTCATTATTAGCTATTATTGTTATTAAATAATGGTTAGTCAGCGTTACCATGGTACCCATTCTCAAATGTGGCCAAAGTAATCGTTGATCCTAACTAATTTGCACAATGGAGTTTTCCCTATGTTCGGTTTTCTGTGATACACCCTGTATAGTATAGTTTATGTTCTACACATATTTTAACGATATACTGAGCGTTTTAATGTCATTAAAACTATACACTAAACATCGAAGAAATTGCACGAAACAGCGCCTCTTATGAACTTATTTACTCTTAGATATAACTTAAATCTATACCCACCTAATGGCTAATATATACCTATAATAATGATATTCAGATATCAGGTTTGCTATTATTTATTGATTTAATATTATATGTAGGTAAAACAGTTTTTTGACACCTTTTTCGCAATACTAAGGCGACAGTTCACCTAGTAGAAAAAACACAACCGGACTGATTGTTATTTTCTCTAAAAAATGCTTTTTTTACTGAAGAACACGTAGAAATGTCACCTGCAAATTAGTAAAAACAGGAAACCCCATAGATACAATAGATGGAAAATCAAAAGCAAAAATGTTGACCTATTCTGTCATTGATTTAGTCATAATATTGTAGCCTGGCGGGGATCCCAATTTGACAAATAATTCTCGTACTAACATTCCACTTGTGCAAGGGGGAAAATCTTTCGAATAACCCCTGGTACAAATGTGCAATAAGCACACGCTTGAGACCTCATTATTGTAGAATGTAGAGGATTCAAAAAATCAAAAAGAAAATTTTTTTATAAATTAATAAGATTTATATGGCTTAATTGCAATTGAAAATTTTTCGTTGGGAAGCAGCCAATTATATAATTGATTCGAAACATATTGGAAAAAAACATTTTACCAAGCATAGTCACAGTCAGGATTCTAACCTAAACCTTTCCACTTTCGCGGCGGAATGAGCTTACATTTACTCAACCGTGACAAGATTATTAATCAAACATTCTCCTTATATGCTTCGGAATCGAACGAAGATTCACACCTACTACCTAGCTATAATAAATTAACTCTCGCATGTAGTGAAAATCAATTGATTCCGAAGCATATAAGGAGAATGTTTAATTAGTAATCTAGTCACGGTTGAGTAAGTGTAAGCTCATTCCGCCGCGAAAGTAGAAAGGTTCAGGTTAGAATCCTGACTGTGACTATGGTTGGTAAAATATTTTTTTCCAATATGTTTCGAATCAATTATATAATTAGATTTTTTTATTTTAAAACGTTGTTCGTGATACGCGATATAAAATAGTAATGACGATAACAAAGGCAAATTATTTTTTGAGTTAATAAACTTAGCTAATAAAACATTGGGGGTATTAGAGGTATTGTAAAAAAATTTAAATTGATAGAGATGGGCCTTAAGGCTTAAGGGCCTTCAAGTGTTTTTAATCCACCATCGCGTGTATACAAAAAAACCTAAATATTAGCGATTTGTAAAATCGTGTATGTATAGGTGGCTTATAACTTTCAAAAGTTCGTTACAACATTGTTAATAAATTTTCATTGATCAGTGAGTAGAAAAAACAAACAACAACAAAGTCAGTTGTTTATAAATAAACATATTTAATAGACGCAGTTTTGAGATATTGAAAGAAAAAGTTTTTTAATTATTTATTATTTAAAATAATTGAAATGATGGGCGCATTCACTGATTCGCTTAAATACTTACAGATCATGAAAATGTGATGAGTTAAAAGTGCGTGTAAATCAATTTATAATTTCCATGACCGCACAAAGAGGTGGTTAGTCGGGCTGTAGCCCTAGGAGGACCCGGGCACGTGACAGGGCTCGATGCCCAAGTACAAATTTTGTAAGGACTATAGGTACTTGACATTTAATACAGGGGCGTAGATTGTCATTAGGGAAACCGTCTCAGAATGTGGTAACCCTGCTCATTTTTGAAGTAAAACTATAAATTATAAATTAAAGCAAAACAGGATTTTCAAGTATGCATGATTAGAACTCGAGACACTATGAACAGACGCTCCTTATAATAAGATTACCTGGAGGCGCTTTCAGGTCAAGAGGGTGAATCTCATCGTATTGTTTACGAGCATGCTGCTTTAGTGGTCCTCAGACATAAGACGTTAGGTACCCTTACTCCAGGATAGGCTTACAAAGACACGGGACTGTCCAGAAACCTACGTCAATTAATAGACGCTGAAAAGCAGCACTGAGAATAATCCTGTGGTGTCAAGGAAAAAGGGGATGAGTCAGTAAAAATGGAATAGTTCTTTGCATAAGTATTATAATTGATACAGCACACCGAAATGTAATACGGTAAATTGGGGGATAAGTTGAAAACTAGATATTGTTTTTTTATTTAAAAAAAAAAATCAATATGGGATATGTCATAAATCCGTAAGTAGTGAAAAGGAAAAAAGGGTTATATGCATTTATCTCCTTTTTCCATTTTTAATGACTCATCCCCGTTTTCTTTGATACCACAGAAAGACATACATGGAAATATTTTACCTAGACCTTGATGCGACGATATCGAGCTGAGACGATTATGTCCATTTTCTAACTGATATTTTTTTAAAACTTGTCTTGTCTCGTCTCGCGCAAAGATTGGTGGCCATGAAAAATGATTAGAAACTGAGATATGGGGGTATTTACCAAATCGCGAAAAAGACTGGAATTTCAGAAAAGTAACCGGAGAGTGCGCACTTTAAGTGAGCCCCTTCAAAGTCCTATTTCATAAAAAGCTAGCATAGTTTCGGGCTTAATTTTTTCCCGACCCGACTGACATGTTCGTCGTGGCTCCAAACTGCGTGCGCTACATTCGAAACTTTTCATTAGTTTCGTAAATATTCGCTTTACCTCGTAATTTAAGCTTGCAAAAATGTCGAGAAAAAGAATAGACAAAGCTGGGAATTTCAGCGGTCTGAATCTGATTTGGTAGACACATGGAAAAATCAATCATAAACGGGCAGAATGCATTACAGCTAATCGTCCAATGAAGACGTAATCGATCATATACCAATAATATGGTTTATCGGCGTTTGTGTGTTAGAGCAGGTGTATTGAGGTATTGTTTGAGAGAAGGGCACCGCGTGGTAGCCCAGGTAAACAAGACAGCTCGTGCGGACCGGACGATACGTTTAGTCGTGTATCACCTGTCCAACGTAACGTAGGTACGTTGTTAAAAAGTGTGTTATCTTAGTGAGTGCAGTGGGTCGCGTGTTCGAATACCAAATAGCGCCATGCATTTTTGTTACTACCCTTACTCCCTTACGCGTATCTTTGCACCTGTTGAATAGCCGGTGACAGTTCGTTTATGGTTGAATGAATTGTTGCCAAAAGGACAAGATGAGTTCGAATAATGCGCCTATCAAAGGACAGTTTGCCAATATTATGGATAAAATCAATACGGTAAGATTAAGATACGAAAATAGAATTACTATAGTTCGATTGCTTCAAGTAGAGTTATAAGAAGAAAATTTAAAAGTTTCATGACACTTATAACGACCGGTCAGTGCGTTTCGTGAAACCTATGAAACTTCAAAAAAATTTCGGTAAAGTTATACAAAATGGACACATGATTTTTGGTGCAGAGTTTCTCGCGGGGGAGTGTTGGCGCAATTGCGTTTTTTGGGGGGGTAAAAAAGCGGTGGTGCAGGAGGGAGTTCCCCAAAAAACGTTCGCAAGGGGAGAGTAGATTATCGTATGTGTCCATTTTGTTACCAAAATTTCATCTCATATTTTAAGTAGAGACGTGAAGATTCAGGAAACTCATTAAGACAATATTTCACTTCATAAAAATTTTTCCTCATAACATATATTATGAAATTTGTTAAATAGTGACGTAAAGATTCAGAAAAGATTTCATGAAGTTTCATAAAACTTTATAAACATTCTTCCTTATATATGTTATAACTGTTATAAAATATTTTGTCCTCTCAAAATATTTAATGAAACTTTCTGAAACAAATTCAAACGAGAACTTAGTTTAGCTCGAAAGCTTCATGTAATGATGTGAAGATTCAGGAAACTTGAAAGTTTCATAACGGTAATAATCTTCCTTAGTTTCATGACAGCTATGAAATGTCATTCTTATAGGTTTTATGCGATTTATCTGGTCAAAATATGTAACGAAACTTTGAAATTTTTCAAATTAAAATCGATCTTCTCGTTTTCGAATGGCAGACAGACAAAAATTCTGAGAACATGTTTTCCCGTCTAAATGTCATGCAAAATACCCAAGAAAGAACCCTGCAGGAAAACGCAATTACAGACAGAAATTCCGTTACTATTTTATATACTTATTATTTTTAATAAATTTTATACTAGTCCAATTGGTAGCCTTAAGGCAAAAAATAAAAAAACTGTTTCTTAGACGCTCTTCTGTAATAAATAAATGTCATTGTAATTTTCGCCACTTTATTATGTACAAATAATAAATTATCAACAGTTTGTTAATTTTCACTTATTATTAAATATTGCAATATTAATTTTAGATTTTTAAATTATCATTTATCGTTTATGCTTATCAAGCGATAATTTTGATAACAGATAAACAGATTCCTAATACTGTAGGGAGTAAATAATAAAATATGAATATTTTTTGTCAACTAGTTCGCCTTGTTCACGTCACTAAACCAAACAAGCCGTGAGGTGGGTCGTTTATTAGGACTAAAGTGCGACCCTTGAGGTCCACACGACGAACTTCCCAGTTTGATAAATATTTAATAATAATAATTAAATTAGATATTAGACAGAAAAGTAATCATTTTAATCATTAAAACATCAATAATTAAAAAAAAAAAAAAAAAAAAAAAAAAAAAACGGCTGAACCGATTTTTATAAAATTTATGTCGGATCAAAATGACGTTAACACGCCTCGATTGACACCCTTACGAAGTCGATATAATTTTTTATTCGCGAGATATTGTGTAAAATCTACTTTTTTGGAGGTTATTTGGTTAAGAAAAAAGAACGGCTGAACCGATTTTAAAAAAATTCCTTTCAGATCATATTTACGTTAATACGCGTCGATTGGCACCCCAACGTAGTCGATATCATTTTTCGTTCTCGAGATTTCGTCTTAGAAAGAAATGGACACATACATACGTACGTACGTACGTACATACGTACACACACACACACACACACACACACACACACAGACATCTTTCTAAAAGTAGTGTAAAAATAGTGTAGTGACCTTGAAACATAAAATTTTTTTTTCCTTTTTGATTTCGATTTTCGGACCCATTACAATAACTTCCAATGGGAAGTTAAAAAGTACGTTGTATCAATAAAAAGTGATCCTATGAGGGTAGTGTTTTTTCATTCTGAGGTACGGAACTCTAAAAATGTTCATACTTTTTTAACAGATTTAAGATTATACTGTTTCATACTTTCAAGAAGTTGATTTTTATGACATTGCATTTTTCTTTCTGTCAATGATTTTTTACTTCCCACCTCTACTATGGTAGGGAAGTAATGGATTCAGTCCGAAAACAATATTTCGAGATTTTAACAGATTTTCACGTTTTGAGACCCTAGCAATCGTTTAAGATCATTTTCTGACTGATGTCTGTATGTGTGTGTGTATGTGTGTATGTGTGTGTGTGTGTATGTGGTCAATTTTTCGCCTTCGATATCTTAAGAACGGAACAACATACGGGCATGCCGATTGTTCTATTGTGTTTATCAGCCTTTAACTTAGATCTGATTAGATTTTGAGTCAAATCGGTTCAGTGGATCCTGAGATATTCAAAAAAACGTCCTCAATGTCACGTATTAACATAGGTAAAAAAAAATATAAATGAATTCTAGATGTTATAATATGAAAAAAATGTAAATATTTTTTTTCTCTAAAATGTATAGTTTTCGAGAAAAAAAATATTTTAGTAAAAAAATAAAAAATTGTACGTAAATCAAGGTAACCATGATTTTTGCTATATTAAGCTAGCCATCAATAGATCACCAAACAAAAAAGAGGGCCATGCTTTTTTCAAAGAATAAAAATTAAATTGTGTTTTAAAGACCACCAACAGCTAAGGTTATTTGGGCCTAGTCAAAGAATAAAAAAAAGAGTGTTTATTTTTTGCAAATATTTACTAGGTGGGAAGTATAGGACTGGTCATCAGTCGAATTTTTTTATAAACAAAAAGTATTTCAATCAATGAACGTTTGGCAGAATATTTTAGAGGCTCATTCTCTAATCTGCGAAGGCGTTCAGGATATTAAATTTTGCCAGAAATTCTGTTTAAGTTGCTACAGCGCTTGTCCAGTTAATGCCACAAGAAACTAGAGTATTGCTTTAATAATTAATAAACAAAAAAAAAAAACAAATTATAAGTTTTTTGGGATATACCTATTTATACTCAAAAATAAATTATAGAAAATTTAAAAATAAATTAAAATAATGTATAACCTATGGCACACGGGCGGCATTCTCCCCAGACTTCGTCGACTTTTCGTCCGGCCCGTGATCACTGCGGACGTTAAAACAAATCTTTTTTTTATTTTATTTATTTATTGTAAATTATAGACGCCTCGACAACTTAGGTCATTAGAGCCTTGATTACATTAAATAACAATTAACTTTAAACTAAATGACATCACAAAACATCCATGAGCGGAGGCGGGATTCGAACCCACGACAGTCTGACCCAGAGACCGCGTCTTTTTTTTTAGCAAATTAGAATTTTTATGCTTAGATTTTTTTGAAAATGTAAACTTGTAAAGCATGTTAATTTGTAATTATTAAAGAAAAGTGCAAAGGAGGTACTATACTTTAATCCGATTGACCCGAGAAATGGTTACAAATTAGCAGTGTGGCTCAGGGCTTGAGAATGGTCGAGCGTGTAGCGGTGCTGTTGTTTACATGGCGTTGCTATGGTTCCTCTATTACAAGTCCCCAGTTCCCGGGTTCTAGCCCGAGAGCTGGTAAAAGTGTCAATTGGATTTTCAATTTATTATAAAAAAAAATATAATGAATTGAAAATATGAATTGGTGCTAGGCCCAAATAACCTTAGCTGTTGGTGGTCTTTAAAACACAATTTTTTTTAGCAGTGTGGCTCACGAGCCCTTAAAAGTTATTCATGCCTCTGTTAAATAGTGTTGAAATCTTAAGGTCAAAATCTATCTATAAACGCCATTCAGATAGGTATATTAATTCGACGCATTTCTTCGAAATTTGTATACTTGTTTTGAACCAGCGTGCTCAAAATTTATAGCACAACTTTTATGAATAAACATTTTTATACCTGTTATAATTTTTAACTCCCGAGTTCTGTGAAATTTCTTTAATGGTAAACAATCCTATAAACTTGTCAACAGGGACGTATTTGAGCAAAGACGATTTTGCTGCCCGGCCCTTTCAGTTCAATTTTCTCAGCGTCCGACACACATTGCTTCTGATATTTAAAACATATTTGGTTAAATCCAACAAAAATAAGAAGTAAAAGAAAATATAGAAATGTGATCGTGTTCGTAATAATACTGGCAGATTGTGTATCAAGGTTGGATTGAGGGCGGTCTTGACGAGTGTGACGTTTGCTGCCCGAGCGAAGCTACATTAAAATGGCATATCATCATCGCGCACTTGACCAGTCGACGCGACGGTTGTGCCGCCCTCTCAAGTCTGCCGCCCCGGAGAAGTGTCCTTTTCGTCACGTGGTAAAAACGTCCTTGCTTGCAAGTTTTGTCGCTGTTTCAGTGAGCATCATTTTCGTATATAAAATCCAATTAACATTCTTATATATCGATAATATAAAAACCACTTTCTATCAAACAAACAAAGTACCGGTGTGATTATCGTTGCTTTTATAATACAACTCATTCTTCAGTCGATAACTTTTAAAAAAAACTTACATTCGTTTCTATTTACGTGCCAAATATAATGTCTCGATGACAAAAGATCGAATATGTATATGTAAATAAAATCATGCATACATTTAATTTATTGTAGATTATAGACGCGTCAACATCATTAGCGTCCTTCAACTGCACTAAATAACAACTATCTTAAAACTAAATAACAACACAAAACATCCATGAGCGCAGGTGGGATTCGAACCCACGGCAGTCCAGTCCAGAGGTTGCGGCACTAAGCACGCTAACCACTAGGTTAGAGATAGAGTTATATACTGCCCTCATCATGCATACAAATAATCCATTGCTATTATAGTAGATAGAGGAAATCAAAATATGGTACACTTTATTTCACAATGAAGCGAGTTAATGCCACCAACAGCCAAGTTTATTTGAGCCTAGTTCCAATTCATATTTTAAATTCCTTATTTTTTTATAATAAATTGCAATTCCAATTGATAATTTTACCAGTTCTTATGATAGAGTCTGGGAACTGAGGGCTGGTAATAGAGGAACCATGGAAACGCCATATAAACAATGGCGTCGCTATATGCTCGGCTATTCTCAAGGCCAAAGTGCAAAATTACAGCAGTGTAATTTTATACTGTCATGACGAGAAAAGAACAAATATGTAAATAAAATCAAGCACAATAAGGTGCAACAAGTAGAGGAAAGTTGCAGAAATTAAAGATATATACAAAAATTACATTTGTCATTCACAAAAAAGATCTTTTTTATCGTCACAAGAGTCAAAACAATTTATGTTTTGCAAATTGCAACATCATTTTTTCTCCTACCTAGGCCGAAAGTTCGTACTTTCGTCCCTGCCAAGCGGGAACAAAGTCGCTCTTTATTCCCGTGGTACGGACAAGTGCGCGTGCGCAATAGTACTTATGCCGGCTCTCACGCACCTACTTCTGTCTCCTACACATTAAAATTATTTCCTTTAAAATTATTTTTTTAATAATTTTAATAATAAAATTAAATAAAAATAATAATTTTAATAATTTTTTTTTCAATTTTGCGAACTTTCGGCCTGGCAGGAGAAAAAATAGTATACGCAACACGGGAGGAAATTACTACATCTCCTCCCGTGTATAAAATTGCCACCCGAGCCGAAGGCGAGGGTGGCAATTTTATACGCGGGAGGTAATGTAGCACTTTCCTCCCTTGTGGCACAATGTACTATTTGTGTCAAAATTATTTTTTGAAAAAAAAGTCTCAATAATTGCTGTGTCGTTTCAGTTAAACATTATTCACGAAAATCTTAAGACAGTGTTTTGTTTATAGAATATTATCATAATACTATGTTAAGTTTCTTTATTATCATACTTTATTAATCTTTTACCGCGCAAATCTAACATTTACACTGTGGATAGAAATTTTTGTGTTATGCAATTCAGTAATAAATAAATCTAAAAATTTAAATTTTCTCTTAGTCTTCTGTTAAGTTTGTAAGATAAGTTATCATAGCTTATATAAATACCTTTTTACCGCAAATCTAAAATTAAAATATTTACACAGAGGGCAGAAATGTTTGGGGTTATACAATTTAGAAATGGATAAATCTATTCTGTAAAACTGCTGTATAAGCTTTCAAGCATCGGTAAGTCACCCACACTTCAGTGTAGATTGTATATCTAGTGTCGTAACGAAGTTTATTACTGACGAGTTGTGACAGTATGTAAAAACGAGCGAAAGCGAGTTTTACAGTCACACTAGTCATAATACCATTATACACACGAGAAATATATGGTATTTTTGCCATACCCACTGTATAGCAACAATTGTGGCTACACCACTACAAAATACCTACTTTTCACTTCATTTTCAGTATTTTCAAAAAAATTTGACAGTTCATTTGCGTCACCATCTTTACATTTACAGTAGGCCGTGAGTATATGTAATAGTCATTGAAATGTATGCTGGTAATTGCAGGCGGATAGAGCGAATAAACATAAGTTAGTATGGCAACCGTTTACTTGTCGCACTAGTTATGTTATGGAAATTTCGGCACGCCTGCCTGTTAAATGACCCAATACAGGCCGGTACACATGCATGGAAAGTAGCTATTTTGTAGTGGGTATGATGAAAAATTCACATAAATACAGGACATACTTATATATGTATATTTTTTTGATTTCTTTGCTGTTTAAATGATTAACATATCACAGTTTTCCTCTCTTAAATCTTTTATATTTTTAGTTTATTTGCACTTTTCTTTTTTGATAAAATATAATCCTTATAATATATTTATTACTTGATATGCAATATCAAATTGCGTATATTTTATTGTGAGTTATTTTACGAATGTTAAACGAAATAGTAAGAGTGAATTATTTATTAAGAAATATTTTACAATAATAATTGTACTTGCCGACTCATTAAATTGTCTTATATAATTACAGATGGTAAGCGATCATATATTTTACTATTGCGAATTTACAGGGTGTCTATGCATGAAATATTATACACTAGATTTGCATTGTAAATTGGAGGACAACGTAATTTTTTCTATGAAGTGTAATAATTTATTAATATCGGCGCAATTGTAATCTTTTGGTCATAGTTATTACTACTATGATTTGAAAATAACTATATGTTCTTAACAACTATTAAAAACCAACAGTTTATTACTGGCAATCGATAATTGACATTACTTTTTGAAATAAAAACATACTTAAAATGTTGTTGATGGTATTTTCCAGCACAGCAACAGCAAATATTGCTAAACTGTAAAAACTCACAAACGAGTATAGAAGTTAATGAATCCCCAAAAATCCCACAACAAAATGAAATCACAGACAGAGGTCTCGTTACTATTTTAACCGCTGCAGTCTTTTCTCGTACTAATACCGGTTTAGACGGGAATCTGAGTATACATTTTAATAAAAAGTAGATACTGTATACTTTAAATTTGCATACTTATACCAGTTAATAATGTATCAAGTTTTATCAAAATCGGCCCAGTCGTTTTAGAGTCATCATGCTAAAAACACATAAACCGTAAAAAAATATCTGGAAACACATTTTCTCGCATAAGTAGTATGCCAAATACCCGAAAAACTGATAAGAAAACTAAATACAGACAGAAATTCCGTTACAATTTTATTTATCTTTAATGGTTATTATTGTCAAAGGTAATAAATTTTCCACTTACGTTTTCAGGGCGCTCTGAGGCTGCATAGTCGTTCATAAATGTGTGTATTGTGACAGCTCCAACTATAGCACTTATGTTAATTTTTGGGGTCACCAGTCATACTAACTTTCGGCTAAGTGTATTCAAAGAGAATATGTATTATAGAGTTGCCATTCAGCGTTAAAAAACAAGACTTTAATAATTATACCAGCGAACGTGTCGTTAATAGTGTCCGACCGAAACAAGGTTCGAAATCCGAAACCGAAACTGAAACTTTTGTTTAGGGTAATCTGTAATCACTATATCTCAGTTAGATATCTTTTTTTTGTGAATTTTACTTATTACATAATATTTAAATAATGTTTAAAAACACCTTGATTTAATGAAAACTATTTTATATACTTGTTGATTATGAATAAAGCACAGAATTTTAATAAATTGGTACAAACTACACAACTACGAAATTAATATAAGTACTACAGTCTAGGAAAAGCAAAACTTTTTAAAGGTATTAAGCAGAACTCACGTGTTTAACAGTTAACATTCATCTAAAATATAAAATCTTAAATCATATTACATTACAGGGCACTTATCTAATCAACTCGAAGTTTTTGAATTTTGCATAATATACAAATAGAATAGAATAGTCAAATTTTGTTCATAACTATCTTCTTATCTAATGATATGAAAAATAACTAAATTCTTCTCAAAAGTGTAACAAAATTAACAGTTTTGAAAAAAACGTTAGTTGAAAAACTATATACCGGGAGTTCAGGGACGTAGCCAGCATTTTTTTTGCATGGCCCAGGGCTGAGCTACACTGATGTAGATCTTCAACCCCAAATAACCCAAGTCGCCTTGAGTTCCATAAAAATGACAATGTAAAACCACAAGCATTTAACCCCAATAACTGTCTGCTTGGAGGGAGGGGGTGTGATGTACGGCGAGCAGTTAAAAAATTTATAATAACACAAGCACGGTAGAACAACACACTTCTGGAAACTACTAAATTTTAAACCGATGCTTCTTGTTTTTTTCAATAAATTTAATTGCCTAAAGAACTTACGTCTTGAATTATCGCATGGGTTAAAACTTTTATTGCATGGGCTATGGCCCACCTGGGCCCATCCATAGTTACGTCCATGCAGGTGTTGAACGTTAAATAAACTTATTCCGAAACTGCCGAAACTCGTAGTTGAGGCCGAAATCGAAATCGAACCTTTGGTTTGACACTAGTCGTTAAAATGTACATTCAGCACAATTACTGATGAGGAAAGACTTTATTTCTAACACAAATCATAAAAATTTTAGTTTTTCACAAATAGACGACAGTAGAATTGTCTCACTTGACCCCGATCAACTTCTGATCCACTAACGTTGCGAGTCTACTATGTACGTAGTATATGGTCTGTTCATGACATCAAAACAATACATATACTGCTTCATTAAACAAATTTATGCTCGACTGATGTTAAACATAATTTTTGCAACAATTTTATGATGAGACTGTCATATCTGCGAAAGACTGAACACAATTTTTATTTTAATCAGTGAATCAAATAGAATTGTGTACAGTTATTCTGGCAATAAAAACTTTTCTGGCCTACTTCCATGGAGAAATATTACAATATGCTTTATCATTATAACTATTATTATATTATAATTTTGAAGACTAGCGAAAACATCCACATTCCACCCTTTTAACATCTCTTTTACACCCTTATATGTGAATTTTGGATTTTTATTACCTTTAGTTTTGACGCGTTATATGACTGATTACAACCGCCCAGTTAATTTAGAAGTGGGTTAGAATTTCTGAACAAAAAATTTATGATTTCAATTATTTGCGAGAAAATTACTTACAGTATCTTATTTAGTTAACAATTAGATTAACAATCAATATTGTTATTACTTCCTATACTGTACAAATTCACTATTTTAGTGAAATTAACATAAGGACATCAGACGATATTAATCGACATAACATGCCCTTATTAATTATTGTAGAAAGGCTACATAAGAAAAATTTAAATGCACCGCCGGGAATCGAACCCGGAACACCCAATATCGCGTCGGGCAAGTTTTCCAGTTACTCCACGGTGCCCATGGCGTACACTTAATCTTTTCTTATATATAGCACAAATACACCGCAAGTCCACAAACTGCGAGAGCTAATATTATTTTTATTTTTATAACAACACTACAATGAATGTTGCTTTTCTCAAAATAGGCCGGATATGCCTAGTAATAATTTCAATTATTTGCGAGAAAATTACTTACAGTATCTTATTTAGTTAACAATTAGATTAACAATCAATATTGTTATTACTTCCTATACTGTACAAATTCACTATTTTAGTGAAATTAACATAAGGACATCAGACGATATTAATCGACATAACATGCCCTTATTAATTATTGTAGAAAGGCTACATAAGAAAAATTTAAATGCACCGCCGGGAAATTTTTCTTATGTAGCCTTTCTACAATAATTAATAAGGGCATGTTATGTCGATTAATATCGTCTGATGTCCTTATGTTAATTTCACTAAAATAGTGAATTTGTACAGTATAGGAAGTAATAACAATATTGATTGTTAATCTAATTGTTAACTAAAAAATTTATGGCTAAAAATATTTCTGTCCAAAAAATACGAGAAACGTAGAAATTTTAATAAAAACCTTTGCATATTATTTACTTTAAAACACTTTCAAATTATAATTTTGCAGTTTTAATATTTTAATACACAATTATAATATTATGTAGGCATATTTTTTTATTATTATCATTAAACTAAAATTTGATTGTGAATAATAATGTTATTGGAAATAAAATAGAGAAAAGAGAAATTCAATACTTGCAAAATTAGCATACTAATATGCTGATATAATTTTAAAAATGAAATCCTACAATGGGTATATATTATTGTTTTATGTCATTTTAAAATATGTTAATTATAGTTAATTCTGATCGCTCTGCATAAATCTTTCTACTTTCGTTTTTGTCATTTTTTTATACATTCCATTTTTTAATTTTTATTTATCGCCGTATAGTACAAATTGTTAGTGTATTTGCCATATGGCACATACACTATTGGCGTCGGTCGGATGGCGGGACCTAGGGGTCGGACCAACATTTCTCGACGTTTCATAGCCTCCTGAACACTTTGGCACCATTTTTGGAAAAGTCTGTTTATATATAAAATATATGTGTGCGTGTGTGTGTGTGCGGGCTATAACTTTCGAAAGAGTTAATTGATTTTGACGAAATTTGGTAGGCACGTTGAAATCCATCACCGCACGAAGCCTATTTAAAATGGGCCTAATCGGACAATTTTAAGGGTGGTTTTTAGGGGTTGAAAAAGGTTTTTGGGCCTAAAAATGCCGAAAAAATTCTCAGAATCGTTTCAAAAATGAAATTTAACCCTTTAGTAACGATTAAAATGTACTGCTAAAATTTTAATATATTCGGCCCGACAGGACCGGACTTACAAATTTTATGAAAACACTAGTTTGCGGATAGTGCTTTACTTACTGAAGGGTGTATTTAATTTGGTACCGAGGTTGCATTGATAAAAATATTGAAATTAAGAAAAAAAATATTATTTTAAGGGATGTATTAAGGGGTTAAATTTTTCATTTTGTCCAAAAACAAACTTAAGTTCACATAATAAAGCCACAATGCCAGTATTAGCAAATACACTATATTGTCGGCAGGGTTTTGGCACTGCGACCCGAGTTTTTCAAAAATAATATCGATAATCTTCGCAGGGTGATATGTAACAGTCTCACTAAGTGTGTCGCTGTAATTTTTAAACACTCTGTAAGGTGGTATTTTTAGCATATGGCTTCGATTCCATAAAAAGATATATATTTGACAGGGTATGCGTTTGCAAAAACGCTATAAAATAAAAATGCTTTTGTCCAGCCTGTTCAATTGTTGTGTTCAACAAATTGCATCAACGCTACAAGAATGTGTCGCCATATTGTTTGATTTTTTTGTTTCTCAATTTTCTCGATTGCATGGGACTATTTTCAAGCAAGAAATTAGTCGACAGTCACAGACTTTTAGGGCTGGGATTTATCGATAATATATAAATAATGATACACAGCATATGGCTCTTAAGGTAGATAGTTCTGTTGAATACAATTTAAAATACACATGTAAGCTTTATTAATAATCAATCTTTATCATATTATGTCTTTAAAACAGTCCCCAATGGCCCAATTAATCCAAGTAATCAGAATTCGCTCATTACTATATCTTATTTGGTTAAAAATCTATGGAAGTTTAAGATTTCCCAAAAATTTTTGAACGCCTGTCTTTTAAATTAAAAGAAGTAGGGAAGTGTGGGTGTGTTCATTGCACAACTGAGGTCAAAAGCGTCATTTGAAAATTTTCATATAGTACCTACGATATTAAAAAAGATGGTTGGAAGTTTTTCATGCCCCGAGAAAAAATTATTTTATATCCGACATCAATTAATTCCATCAAACTTACGTAGACAATGTACTGGAAGCAAAAATTGGTATTTTTATGTGAATGCACAAACACATTAGTATTTTTAAATTTAGAGGACGGTTTAAAATTAAATAGGTTTTAATGTAGTTGTGTTATAAATAAAACTATTTTATTTTTATAATCCTCTCTTCTGCAGTTTCTGGCTTGCATACACTGCATATATAATAATATATATGTTATTGGCAAAGTCTATTTTGGTTATAAGTACCTACACGACTACATTAATTTATCATGTAAACATGTACGTGCGTAAGATTATTTCTATATAATTCAAATCAATAATAGTATATTGTGCGACTAGTGGGAGAGAGAGGATATTCCTCGAGTATGGATTTTGCCACACGAGCGTAGCGAGTGCGGTAAAACACACGAGTTGAATCTCCTCTTTCGACCAATAGTCGCACACAATATTTTGTTCAACTACCGCAGGAAATATGTCATTTCGTGGCTCTGCTGAGCGTGGGCGAAAAAATGGGTGACCTGATTGATTGACGAAACTATCAACACTTGCGTAAACGTTCCCCGTAATGAGCGTGGGCGAAATACTATTTCGCCCACTCTCTACGTCTACAGTCAGAGAATTCATTATTTCGCCCACTCGAAATTATATATTTCTTGCGGGTGTTGAACAAAATATTTTAATTAATTAATGTAACCTCATTTTGACAGATTCACATATAGGGCATTGCATTAATAGCCATCATGTCTGACTGGTTCGAAATTTTTAGCACAAACCATGTAGGGTTTATAGATAATTGAAAGAAATTCTTCTTCTTGTAGAAAAAAAACATTATTTTATTTTATAACTGAATTTTTATTTCTTATGATTTTTGTCCGTATATTTTCCCAAAAGTACCTTTTGGTGACACTCACGCGTAATGCTAAGAATATAATATAATGACGTGGTATTGGTCTCGTCTTGTCGAGACGAGACCGATAATGTCCCGTACGAAACCCTATTGTCGTTCAACTTACTTAAACTTTACTTTCGGTATTCAAAATGTTTGTTTTTTTCGAAATATGTCGTAAAATTGCAGGCGTGGATTGGCCTTGGGCGCTGGAGCGCCCCGGACCCTCCCATTTTTCAATCCCAACAAATAGCAAATTACTCAAGTCTGTCCCTCGGGATCCTACAAATCTTAGCGTCCCTGAAAAAATAAAGCTAGTCTGCGCCCAGTTCGTGGGCTGTAACATATGAATTATTACGCGGATTATATTATTGTAAGATGCATGCATTCGGCGGCTATCGCATTTCAACACATTTATTTTAAGATTACGTAGTATTAAACGTTTTATGTATCACTTTTTAAAACGGCTGTAAATTTCCAGAGATTTCAGTAAAGAAGAAGGTTTTCAGTAGACTGCATTTCGACTTTTAGAAGGTCAACCATTATTTTAGACAATTAAATGAATGCATAATGACTGCAAACAGTATAATATGAACACCTATTGTAAGAACAATGACGTAACACAATGCTGTAATCAGGAAAAATTCATTAATTCAAACTTATGTCACCGTGGGGATTCTAACCCTAAACTTTCCACTATCGCGGCGGACTGAGTTGACAATTACTCACATAGTGAGACATTTTCAAACGACCGACTTTCTCCCTTTAAAGCATTCTGTCACTGAAAAAACACTACATGCGAGAGTCGATATTCCAACGCCACTGCTAGACTACAGACATCTCAACATGTAAAGTAAACACAACAGGTGATACAACGATGAAGTATCCATTTTTATTGTGTTACGTCATTGTTCTTACAATAGGTGTTCATATACTTACTTACTATGCATTCATTTAATTGTGTAATTTACTCACGACGTTCGTGTTAAAATTTGTATTTATTATTTTAGACGTTTGAAATCAAAAAATCTAAATCGCGAAGATCAATTTTTTAATTAATATAAAAGTAGTTTTCATTCATGCAGCTACTGGCTATTTAGCCATTCATGAAACAAGCCGTGAGGTGGGTCGTTTATTAGGACTAAAGTGCGACCCTTGAGGTCCACACGACGAACTTCCCAGTTTGATAAATATTTAATAATAATAATTAAATTAGATATTACACAGAAAAGTAATCATTTTAATCATTAAAACATCAATAATTAAAAAAAAAAAAAAAAAAAACGGCTGAACCGATTTTTATAAAATTTATGTCGGATCAAAATGACGTTAACACGCCTCGATTGACACCCTTACGAAGTCGATATAATTTTTTATTCGCGAGATATTGTGTAAAATCTACTTTTTTGGAGGTTATTTGGTTAAGAAAAAAGAACGGCTGAACCGATTTTAAAAAAATTCCTTTCAGATCATATTTACGTTAATACGCGTCGATTGGCACCCCAACGTAGTCGATATCATTTTTCGTTCTCGAGATTTCGTCTTAGAAAGAAATTGACACATACATACGTACGTACGTACGTACGTACGTACGTACATATGTACACACACACACACACACACACACACACACACACATCTTTCTAAAAGTAGTGTAAAAATAGTGTAGTGACCTTGAAACATAAAAATTTTTTTTCCTTTTTGATTTCGATTTTCGGACCCATTACAATAACTTCCAATGGGAAGTTAATAAAATATCTATTATTATTATTATTATTATTATTACTGTATTTATACAGGGTTCTGGGTCCGGCAAGGAGGTATGGTGTTTTTCAAAAAAGACGGTCACACATTTATTTTCGAACAAATTTCAAAATTTATTGTTTTCATACATTACTGGTACACTGCCATTTGAGAATACATAACGAAACATAAGAAAAAAATTATCAACTGTGATTTTGAGACATTCTTGTAAACGAGTGGCAAAATTGTCCATGGCACGCGAAACCCTTTGAATTTCTCGTGTTATGTTTTAGAAATGCGGTTCGAAAGTACATGGTTTGTTTATGTAAACTTGAGTTTTTAGGTACCCCCATAAAAAGTAGTCACAAGATGACAGGTTCGGTGACCAAGGCACTCAATATTTCAGAAATAAAAGTTTGGTGTGTCTGTTTCAATATTTATTTTCTATGATAATTTACAAAACATTTATCGTTAAGGGCAACAGCACATTGGTCACAAGCTTTATTTGTCTTATTTCTTTCCGAAAACAACGCGAGAAAATCAAAGGGTTTCGCGTGCCATTCTTGAAAGGATTTTGGACCATTTCGCCATCCGCCTACATTCTACAAGAATGTCTCAACATCGCAATTGATTATTTTTTCTTATGTTTTGTTATGTCAAATGGCAATGTACCAGTATAATGTAAGAAAACAATAAATTTTGAAATTGGTTCGAAAATAAATGTGTGACAGTATTTTCAAAAACACCATACCTCCTTGCCGAACTCTGTACATATCTGCAAATTACTACGTATAGTACCTACCTATGTTTCCCATTCGCTACAGCTTATGTTTGCATAATAAAAAAGCTAATATTTTCATGTTTTCTGACTACAAATAATATTCCCTAAAATTAAACATTATTTTTTGAATATTGAATAATAATCGAGACAGCCAAATTTGCTTAGTAAAATATTAATTATTAAAATTACTCATCGTTAATATTGAAATATTTTAATCATTAATTAAAAATGTCCCGACTTTTCCAAGTGTGCAGTCACCCTGTAGAAACAGAGATAGCAATAAGAAAAACAAAATCCTAAACCTAAACAATTGAACGTAAATTAACTTGCGTCAAAAACACAAGAATTTATAAAACGGTGTATAAAAATATATCACGTGTAAAAGCTATCTCTAATTAGTCTAAAATTAAATTCATCATTATTTATAACTGTCAATTTCGAAGAATTAAGTTAAATAACATACTTTTGTACGTTGCATAAAATTTGAACTGAAATAATTGATTATTATACTGTCATATTAGAAAACTTGTTTAATTATTGAAAAATGTGTTTAACTGCATTTGCGGTTTTATAAATAATTGCATAAATATGAATTTATATATGAAACCATAAATTGCAAATAGAGTATTGCTTACAATAAAATGTGGAACACGTACCCGGCACCAGCCTATAAATTACTGCCGCATTATTTTATTGTAAAGTTGTAAGTTGTACCATTGTGTGTTTACAGTGAGGTTATAAAACCGTGAGGATAATTTAGCAATATTTCCGAGCCATGCCTATTTTTTTAAATAAAATATGTATTTAAGATTGTAGCCAGGCGTTCAGTATGAACTCAACTGTGCGTTAACGGATTCTATCTGCAGAACGTTATACGTGTTTTGTGAAAGCTTCGACTTCGGCCAAAAATTAAACCTTCGTCAAAACAGTCTGCTTAGACCAAAATCAAGCCGAAAGTTGTACCGAAGTTGAATGTTGATTTTACTGAATAATCGAGTGAGCCATGCGGGCGGCGCGAAGGGAGATATGTTGACTGATACGGGCAAGTCGCTTTAACTTCAACGCAATTCGAATCCATCTAAAAATGGTTCCATTTTATAGAACAGAATCTCCCTTTTTCGAAAAGTTCCAATTTGAATGAATTTCTTGGGAAATTAACGTAAATACCTATAACTAAATAGATAGAGCCGACGAACGGAACAAATAGCCTGTATCTGCGGTAAGCAACGCAAAAAAAGAATGTCAGTAACCACAGTGGTCCAAAATTTTAAAATAATTTTTTAAAAATGTTCTCAGATCTGGAATAAAATAAGAACGTGGGAAAGGTAGTTTGATCTATAGCGCCGTTACGGTGTACCTATATGTTTAATCTATTATTTTTGTACAAAGAAGAAACTGTTCATGGCGCATTTAAGAAATAATACCGTACACTTGGTCTCCGTGTTCCGACTAAGCGGTTTACTTTTTATTACTCCTACACACGCAAGGCTCTTATGGTAGAAAATTCTCATATCATCTTATTCTTGACTTCAGACAATCGTTTAATGCTTTTTTAGACACAAAAAACTCCGTTTATTTATTTTGATAATTTAATAATGATCCCTAACCCATTATGTTTGACGCTTGACAGCTGATGTCATAAAACTGTATTCAAATATAAAAGTAAAACAAAACAAAATTAAAACAACATAAACATATAAAATAACCCCTTATTTATGGTAAGTAAGAGCATACAAGTATTATAAAAAATCAGACAGCAGTCGAATTGTAAAAGATAGAGTCAATGCGAAAAAAATCCATTCATTAGAAAACACAGGAATTACGTTATTACATCTGCAAGACTGATAGATATAATTAATCCGAAATGACTGGAACGATGTCGAGTCGAATTTGGTGGCGTATTGTAGGATCATTTAATGGCATGCCGTTTTATGAAAAATGTAGAGTTTCGAATTTAGTTCGTCAGTAATTAATCACCTTTTTTTGGATTTTTCTGAGGAAAATGGCAGCATATTCGATTTACGAAATATGAACATAATCATTCGAGCCGTTTTCATGAAAATAGCAATTTTTGATCAATAAACTATCCGTTGAACGGTGTACCAGCCAAGCCTCTGCACATTATCGACGGGCGGACATCTAAAACTCACTTTTTTTGGAATCTAGGGACCTTGAAACAACTAAATCCGTCGAAATCTTGAATTCAGATGTTTTTCATCATTACAAGACTTTTTTCACTTCTATGGTCGCTCGAAAGATAAAAAATTCAAGTGCAATTCATTGAATTAATTTTCTAAGAAATAGATTTTCTTTTTGGAGTTTAGTATTTAATAATAATACTCGATTTTCCTTTTTTATAGTCGAGTAGAACAACCCTCCTTATAATTAACATCCTAGAGTAAATTCGAATTGAAGATCTTGGTAGTGATGTAAAATGACGGTTATTTAAAATCGTGACCGCGTCACGATCATTATGACGGTCATTTTTGTCATTTTCGGTCATTTTAAAATTATTGCTATTTGGTATCCAATAATTAATAAATTAAGTCACATGAAAAAATAAATATAATATTTACTTCAAATTAACTCCAAAAAATAACATAATACATTCGATAACAAAAAAATATATAACAATTTAACCAAATTATGAGAGGTAAATTATAACAAGTATGTGACTGCAGTCAGTTATGAAAATGACGGGTCATTTATAGCGTCATTTTTGCAAAATGACCGTCACAACCAATCTGACGCATTTTTGTAAAAAGGACCGTCACAACCAATGTGACGTGACAGTCTTTTTGGTCATGACCACGTCATGGCTATGGTCAGATTATCGACTCACATCACTACAGCTTGGAGATCTTTCTATCCGGACTCAATATCGAAACACTAGAGAACATTACATTTGTTTTATCTGCGTCAAATTCTGGAAATTTTTCTCCTAATTATAAGTTAAAAAATAACGCATTCCAAATTACCCAAAGCTGTTCTTTTTATTGGTAAAACAACAATACATTTTAGATAAATAGAAGTAGATATTTGTCTTTGTTATTTGAGCAGTTGGCTGCAGTTTAAATTGCAATAATAAAACTATTGTTATGAGTGCTATGAAATAAATTTATGCATTATGTGGTTATCCACGGTGTCTGTATTGATAATCTTAGAATGAAGCAAGCGGCTCAGTACCACACACCTTGCTGTACACACAAAATGCAGGCAGGTATCTCTGTAATCAGCATACATGAACTTAATATATGCGGTGTTGCCAAACGTAAACACTTTTTTTTGCGTGTGGAAATCAATATACCCGTCTATCTATAAGTTGTATCCACATCTGGTGTAACGGACCATTTAATGAAATGGCCAGTTACACCAAGTGGTTATTTTATGAGAGCTCCAAGCATTTCATTAAATCACTAGTTTTGCTGCGACGCATGTATAAAACAGAAAGTTCGTTTGCGTGTCCAGAAATTTTAATCCACTTCCAGATGGGTGGAAAAGTAAAAATTTGGCATATTTGTAATAATTTGTAAGTAATTTAGAATGATCGTTTCCTGTTGTAAGAACTCGAAGTGTAACTCGAGGTGTTTCAAGAAATTTGAAAGATTGTAGTGAGATTTGAGAGAGACTTTTAATGAATTTTGATAGGGTTTTTTTTGTTGTACTTTTGGCAACATTGAGAATATATCCCAGGGCAAACTGTATTAGGAAAGAGAACAGCGCGTGTATCGTGATCACAGTGTACGTCGCGTGACTGGGATGGTGTAGGAAGAGAAGTAAAAGTGCATCGGTTTGCCTTGAGAGGCTCGACAGAAACACCAGGGCTGACAGAAACCGATTTATCGATTGATTGTAAATACCAGCCTCAAATCGATTTATCGACGATCTCAAAGAAAACTCAAGTTACGATAGTTAGATTAAGAATGAAGATCGATGATTTTGAATTACTAAATTGAATAAAAAAGCATGTATCCGATCCACCAATAATTATTCATGGCAGCCTAGCTGTCTGAGATATTTATTATTTTCACCTCTAATTGTTATGTGAATATATGGTGTGGATATAAGGGGGTTTTAAATCGATTGATTTTATCATATACCAATTAATTATTTTATTGTTCAAATTCTCAGGGCGACGTTTCGACAAGATATGTTGTCATCTTCACCCAATCGGATATTTCATAATAAATATTAATATTTCTATTAATATCAATATTTATTGTGAAAATATCAGATTAGGTCTGAAGATGACAACATATCTTGTCGAAACGTTGCCCTGAGAATTCGAACAGTAATATTATTGGTGGAATCGGGAAGAGGCTTTTTTATTCAATTTACAATAGTTAATATCTATACTGCCCTGCTTATGAAGAAAGCCTTATCTAAATTGAAACAAACATTCAAGCAGGAGAGAAAGATAATTGCAAAAAATATAGGCCGTAGCTTTATAAATTTATTATTACGTCAACTGAAAAGTTAAATTTGTTTTTTTTATATTAAACATTTAACTCCTTAGTACATCCCTTAAAATGAATATATTTCTTTCAGTTTCAATATTCGGGATGCATTTTATCAATCCACCATCTGCACCAAATTATAATACACCCTACAGTAAAGAATTTACTATCAGCAAACTTGTGTTTTCATGCAATTCGCAGGCCCTGCGCCGTATTAGTCGATTTTATGTGTGCTCGAGCACAAAAGCACCCACGGATTCGCGGTAAGAACGAAGTCATGAGATACAGGTGGGAAAGTGACCTTATTATTGTTTTTTTTTTAATCTTTTGTTATTACGAGGTAACCCATCCTTAGAATCAATAAATGAGTGCTAATTATAACACAATGAACGTTTATTATATTTATTAGTTTAATAGCTGTTTAATTCACGTGTGGAAACACATGCTGGATAGCAGGTAGCTAATCTCGACATAGCACAGCCCCCGATAGGAGCGCCGCGCCGACCACATATTATAACCTCTAATATATTAATTTGGGTTCCGGATTTTGACACATTTTATCAAATAAAGGTGCAGCCATATTATAAATTTAAAATTATTTAATTATTGTTATGACAACATCATGTGTAACAACAGATTTTTTTGTTATTGCCCACATGAATAAATCAAATATCTACATTCTTTGTTCACATAGTGTCGGAATTTTAATATCACAGTGTAGACTACCGTTTGGGCAGTTTTATTTTATTATTTTTTACAAACTTTTATTTAACTTGCAATGTATGTTAGTTAGTTAGTTAGTTTGTGTGTTTGTTTAGGTCAAAACTTGCAAATCAATTTTGAACGACTTCCACGTATCCGATCAATTTGAAATTTTGTACACATATGTATTCCCGATGACAATACACGAATAAATCGTTTTTAGAAATTAATTCAACCCCTAAGGAGTTCAAACGGGGATGTAGTTTTTTTTTGACTAATTAACGCCCAGGCCAAATCGCTGAAGCTAGAAACTTGAAATGTGGACAGTTGATTCCTTTTCTGACGTAAGCATCCACTAAGAAGGGATTTCTCGAAATTCAACCCCTACGGGTGTCAAAGGAGGGTAAAATTTTGAAAGAGTAAAATGAACAAAATAAATATTAGTAAAAAAACTTTTTAGAGACAAGCTTTTATTTAAATACACTAAAAAGGAAAAAAATAATTTTTAATAATTTAGGTTCATAATTATAAAAGCCTAGGTCGTGACTAATAAACTATCATAGAGTGCACGACCCACGCTTTTATAATTATGAATCTAAATTATTAAAAATTATTTTTTCCTTTTTAGTGCATTTAAAAAATAAAAGCTTGTCTCTAAAAAGTTTTTTTTACTAATATTTATTTGTTGAACCTTACACATGAAAAACGTAATAATATAGATGGCAGCAGGTTTATAGCCAAGTTATCATTGGTTTTCATGGAAAAACGCGCGAGAAATCAAGTGTTTTCCTTTCTGATAGCACGCAACCACTTCTTTTCAGTTCCGAATCCTTTGGAAATACAAAACCTCTATGATTTGATTTTGAACATTAGCAAACACAGCACATCGGCATTGTCAACGATTTATTATTTTAAATAAACTTATTCTGTACCCACAGACCGAGGTGGTTACATAGCTGGCGCCCCTAGCGGTCAACTTTGACAGTTCTCATCTTCATTACACCAACGAATTTTTGGCAACACAAAATATGGTAAACTTTTCCAATTACATAGTGAACGGATTGCGCATTATCTCAACAATATGTTGAAAATGTTCACTATTGTGTGATTAGAAAAGGACGTGAGGAGACAACGATTACTGCCTGTCTCCTTCTACTGAACGACAATTTACCTTTGCTGTTGAGCGTCTATAATTAACAACATCTATCGACAATTTTACTTAGCTGTTATGAGGAGTCCATTCTCTATGTCAATGAATTTTCTTAAGATGTCGCCTTAGTTAAAGACGCCATGTTGTTCGATAAATTATAAATTCGAACGAACAAGTGAATGAGATCCCGCAATAGGAACTTATTTAAAAGTCGTACCGAGCAGGTAGTTTATTGGTGAACGTGAGGTTAAATTTTGTGGAAGTTATTGTAATGGGTCCGATCTTTGAATTTGGGTCTCATAGAGGAGATAATTCTCATAAAACATTGTTTTCGCGCCGTGAATCCTAACCATAGTTTAATTTCTGCCATGTCATGATTTTTTTCCGATTCTTAGTGCAAGGCGTACCATGCAGATTCCACTTTTTTTTTGTAAAGTTTTAGAAATGAGCATTTTTAGAAACTGCGGGCAATTTTGAATCGACTGCAACCACTGTTGATGAATTTGTGTAAAATTATTTCGCGTACTTAAAACTAAGCAAGGCATATACTCAGTGGCGTATCTACCACAGGTGTTCCAGGTGGCAATCACCGGGGCCCCCTAACCTCGAGGGGCCCCCAATTTTTGGGTCAACTACCGATTGATTAATCCTTACACTCGATTTTTTTCTGAGTCCAATTATATATGATCTAAGCGCAGATTGCATTTACTTTCTAGATTCAAATACTATTGTTTCAATCAATTGCTTTTTAATATGAAATTCGCCATGCTTGATTTAGAGTGTACCTTATTTGGGATTTCGACAGGGCGCGCACTCAATATTTACCGCTTGTATGGTATAATTACGACTGGAGGATTTATTTATCCTTAAATATAAAAGAGCGCAATTTTATTATCTGAAGAATACCAGTAGAACTTCTTTTAATTACAGAGTCGTTTATATATGACGTAGAACATTTTGAGAATACAATCAAATGTTGATGGGATGATGATGTCATGAATAATTGGAAATTTTTCTTAGTTGGGTGAAGTGGGGGGAGGGGGGCCCCAAAAAAAATTTTACACCTGGGCCCCGCGAAGTAAAGCTACGCCACTGCATATACTTATCTAATAATTATCACATTTCTATGCAATGAATCATGATGTTTTAATCCGCTTTTATAAAGTTTAGCAACAGTAGACAGGCTTCTATTTAAGTTTTCTGTAGCTTATTACATCTTTTGAACTAAATAGAATATATTCTAATCTGCAGAGCCCAGTAAATACTTTAAAGTTCCAACCCAGAACATAACATGCTGATACATTTTCATATTAATGTATGGAATATATTAATTATAAATTGTAAGTATTTAGTTGTAAATATTTATTATAAGTTTAGCATAAACAAACAATGACGCAGGCAACTAACTTACATAAATCATGTAACAGTATATTTGGCGTATACAAAGAAAAAGAATGTTCGGAGATGTTGGTAATTCGACAAGTAAGGTCGTTCTAAAGGTGATAGCATGGCGTCCAAGTGTGAGAAAGTGATGAAATATAATATAGATAGGTGACAGATGTGCAGCACCATCTGCATAATATTGTTAATTTTTATAAGTGTACGAAGTGCTCCAGAAGTAACGCCAAGACCCGAGGATTTTGAGAGCCCTTGGGAAAAATTCTAATCGAGAAGTTCTGTACTGTTTTTTTCTTCGAAAAGTAACTACCAAGTTATTAAATTCTAAAGTTTAAAAAACCTTTTGTAAGTACATATTATTCTAATATTCTAATGGCAGGTTTATTGTACATTTTAATCACGATGTTTTTTTAATCACACTGTTAAATGACAGGTTGCTGTGGTAACGAAACGCAGCAACCAATGAACACGTAGCTGTCAAAATTTAACAGTGCGATTAAAAAAACATCGTGATTAAATTGTATGATAAACCGGCCATAAGTCTTATTGAAAAGGGAAAATTGCCCCACACGATAGCGTAGGTAAATGACGACGAAGACGACGTTTAATTTTTTAAAGTAAAAATATATTTATTTATTGTAATTTATAACGAATATCTCTACATTTTTACAAAAATGGAACTACAGTAATATACAGGATTTTTTTTAATTTACCAATTAATGACTTGGTAACAGTGGCGGACAAAGGGGGGGAGGGGGCGGCTCGCCCCGGGTCTCTGATCCTGGGAGCCTTCAAATCTCAAGAAGTCCTTCTTAATCAAATCCCAAACAAGGTCAAAATATGTTTAGTAAGTAAGAGGCAGTTTATAGTTGGAGGCCCCGTACGTATACAAAATATAAACGTAGGTAGGTCGTTCATCATAAATATTTAATTTTTTTTGTCAGTCATTACATCTATATTATTCATTTTTTACGAAATTTACACTACAAATACCTACATCAATTTCTTAGCAGACCGGGGGCCTCATTTAGTTCTGCCACCCCGGACCTCCGACGGGTTTAGTCCGCCACTGCTTGGTAATTAAATTTCAAAGACAAAAACGTTAATAATAATAATCATTTTTATTTGTGTTGACCATACAAAGGTATACAAAGGGGCTTTTCGATTTGGAATTTCAAAAGGAATACCTATGTTCCCAAAATCCTCGACGTTATTTCTGAGACACCTGTATAATATGCCGTTCATTCACACTCTACAGTCATACTTATATATTGATTGTTGATATTTATGTAGATTCAATTAAATATGCATTAGTGTTACAGTGCCTCTCTAAAATAATCAAACGTGTTCCTCAGTTATCCATTTCACTTTTGACTCCCTTATCAGCGCGTTTGTTTATCTACTGTACATGGGACAAATCGTATCGATCGTATGGCGGAATTTACAGATTTATAACTGCTGGAGAATCATATGTCTATAATAGAGCATATATGTGCAAACTTAATTATTTAATCGCACTCCCCTTTAAAGTTATTTCAATCTTCCTTCTACCGTTGACTTATTTTAAATATTCGCGAATGAACGTAAACTGTAAGTGTAAACGTTAAAATTAAATGAAATAAAAATAATATTATTTTTAGTACATACCTACATATGTTGGAAAAATCCAATTATAAATTTTACCAGTTTAGAATCTAGGAACCAGGGGTTTGTAATAGACGTGTCATGGAAACGGCATATAAAACAACGGTATTCCCTGTGATCTCGACTATTAACAAGATTCTGCATATCTTTAATTTTTTTAAATGACGACTATTATAACGTTATGCATTTGTTTCATATATAGCGGTTATTGACGTAACTGACACAAGAATTATACCTATTATATGTATGCAGGAGAAGAATTCATAGCACGCGACTTTGGAAATTTCATTGTTTTTCTCCAGAAGCGAGACATGATCGCGGAAACAACTGCAAATTCAACTTTCTTCTCGCTCATGTGGAACCATTTGAAGGACTTGGATTATTATTGTTTTAACGCTACCATCCGTTTTTTGCAATTAAATCGTCAATTGGCGCCTATCAGAGTTGATTTTTTAAACCTTATTTTATAGTGTGTTTTACAGGATTGAGAAAATAAAAAAATAATGAGTGCAACAAGGAAGATATACCTACACAAAATGAGCGCGACAAAGATTGAATAAGGGCTATCTAAATTAAATTAATTATCATGGTTTTTATATGAAAAGAAGGCAAAGCAATCAATCTACAGTGTTTTACCTATGTTCTCAATCCTTTGATACACCCTGTATACAGCATGTCCTATAGAAATAACGCTAAGGATTTTGTGAGAATTTTCCTTGTGTTTTGTGAAATTCCAGAATGGAAAATCATTAACCGTTTTTGTCTCTGAAGTAGAACTGAGTTATTAATTGTTAAAGTTTAAAAAACCCATTGAGAGTTTTACAGTACATTATAATTGCTGTAGTTAAGTTTTTGTTAAGGATGTACATTTATCGTAAAAAACAATACATCTTCGTCCTCATTTATGTAGTAGTCGGACATTTTCAACAGTTTGAAACAACAAGAGTGCTCCCGCCGACGGAGTAAATGCGACGACGAAGAAGCAGTTGTATTTTTTAGAAGATACTTTTTTTTATAAGTAACAATAAATTTATAGCTTAAAAAAATTAAACTGCAGCAAATACTTCCACAGGATTTTTTTCAAAGTTTAATAATTAATAATTTGCTAGTTACACTTCGACAACTAAACCGACAAAGGGCTTTTCAATTTACAATTTTACAAAAAATTCAGCATTATTTCTGGAAGAGTCTGTATAGAATGTTCCACAATATGAAGCATAAAGAGGCAGTCTGTGCTGTTTATAAGTAAAATATTCTGAAAACAGTCAAACAAAACCATAATAGTTCTAGTGTTAAGTCTATATAATATCGATAAATTGAAATATTACTATTAATATCTTCTAACAGTTATAAAAAAATGCAGTAAAAATTAAACAATATATCTGATTATGTTTTTCTTACCGATTGGATTCTCTCGTCTATCTAAGAAACAGCTGTTGATCTTCGAAAAACCATTTCTGAAACAGTAAAAAACGAGTGATATTTTTAAAAGTTCAAAAAAAAATTAATGGTTTGGTAAAATAAAATATACCTGCATGGTTTCTCCCAACTGAAAGAACCACATTTTTCTTTTAGATTACAATTTTTTTACAAAAAAAGGAAAAATAAATCGGGATCACAGTTTTTAAGACAGGAATATTATTATACTAACGCTGACGAACAAACAGTACCTATCTATGTTTGATAAATCAATAGACGATAATGACATCAGTTGTATCCCCCTTCCTTTTTTTACCTTTCTTTCTTTCTTTGAGTCGGATAATCGGGACTCTACTGTACTATGTAATTTTGCTAATGCAATGAAATTCAGATATACAGCTTGGTATAGGCCCAATTATAGTATTAATATGCATAACGAAAAACACTACAGGCGTTAAATCTAATAAATAATAATAAACAACAAGAATTTCTTCCTGGCTATTAGTAGTAAGAGAAAACTGGCTATTTGATACAATAATAAACTGCCATTAGTCACCGACTTCCTTTTCCGTTTCAGTTCAGTTGCACTAGAAACTGCATTATTAATTCTGCAAGGATATTAAAAGTATCCAAAACTCATAAATCGAAAGTGTTATACGTGTATGTTTGTTGGAATCAGTGTGTTCTTTAAGATCACCAACTGCTAAGATTATCTAGATTCTAGACCATTGTTTCCTAACCTGTGGTCCGCGGACGCCTGGGGGTCCGCGAGCATATGTTTGGTGGTCCGCGGTCCCATACGCATCTATCTTACTTAGAGCATTAACAAAAATAAATAAATTACCTACGCCAAACATCTCGTAATTATTACGCTTGTTTTTTGTTTTTTAATTTAATGAAGGAATACTAAAATATAATATTGTCCGAAAATTGCACCTTTTTTTCACTCAGGGGTCCTTGGCATTATGCTTGATTTCCTTGGGGGTCCGCGGCTGAAAAAGGTTAGGAACCGCTGATCTAGACCTTATTAATTTATTAATTTTTTAATAATAAATTAACAATTTCACAGTGCTTTACACCTGGGAACTGGAGTAGAGTCACAGAAATGCTTTACGACTTATAGTATACGAGCTGGGGAGATGTGTTTATCAAAAATAACAATTTTCCAAATAACTCAGAAATTACACAGCTGCAGATCTATGCAGGCATTTTTTGAGAAAATATAGAAATCGTCATAAAATCCGCGAGCAAAACCGATCACGTATTGCTTTCTGTTCTTTTTTACATGAGAACACTTCGATCAGTTTTTTCGCTAATTTGTAGAAAATGTAGAAATCGACATAAAAGCGACCGTTCACGCGAGTGAAGTCGCGAGTAAAAGCTAGTTATAAAATACGCCCTCAACAACTGATCACGTATTGTTTTCTTTTTTACACAAGGAAATTTTGATGTTTTCACGCCCATTTTGAGAAAATGAAACTTTTTCGATACAGTCACGCATTTTACATTACATGGCTGCTATAATATTATAGCAACAGTTATAATGCTATTATGCTATAATATGATGAAACATGATTACCTTAAACGCTGTTAGTAATACGTGCGGACTTTACAATAAGACCTGTATTTTATTGCAACACAGCGCTTATTGTATTATCCGATTGGAACTAAGGATAAATTCACATTAAGAGTACAGTGAAACATCTATTCAACGAACTTAATCTATTTTTTTGTGAAGTTTTAACTTAGTAAAGGCTATAAAAACAAGCCGTGAGGTGGGTCGTTTATTAGGACTAAAGTGCGACCCTTGAGGTCCACACGACGAACTTCCCAATTTGACAAATATTTAATAATAATAATTATTTAGATATTACACAGAAAAGTAATCATTTTAATCATCAAAACATCAATAATTAAAAAAAAAAAAAAAAAAAAAAAAAACTGCTGAACCGATTTTTATAAAATTTATGTCGAATCAAAATGACGTTAACACGCCTCGATTGACACCCTTACGAAGTCGATATAATTTTTTATTCGCGAGATATTGTGTAAAATCTACTTTTTTGGAGGTTATTTGGTTAAGAAAAAAGAACGGCTGAACCGATTTTAAAAAAATTCCTTTCAGATCATATATACGTTAATACGCGTCGATTGGCACCCCAACGTAGTCGATATCATTTTTCGTTCTCGAGATTTCGTCTTAGAAAGAAATTGACACATACATACGTACGAATTTAGACTCAAATTTAGTTTTATACAAGGGTTAATTGTGATTTCTTTTTTTTGCAGGTAAGTACACACTGACGCGGCACGTGTGTGAGTGCGACTTTACGTCTGTAATCTTCAATTACGGCAAGCATGCGACGTACGTGAGTAAAAGTCTGTGATTTTTTTACAAGCAAGTATTGTCCACTGATCTCTAATATTATACGGAATGTGTATATTCGGTTAGTCCTTAAGAATGACAATTTTAGCGGGAAATTGAAATTATTAGTACAGCTAATGAACACTACGTTATAAATATATTCACTACGTTATAAATATATTCAAATAAATATAATCTATTTGAAAAATGTAATTCAATCCCAATGTCCCAACAGTCAACCTTTAAAGGTCCGCATCAACATGGCGCTGCATAAGTTAAAATTTCATCCAATCCCACGTCCCAACAATCGGACTCAACAAACCGCTCTTAAAAGTTCCGCATAAAAATGGCCCTACACAATTCACATTCCACAGAGTAGAGATCAGTGGTACTGCCACATTTAACGCACCTTTAATTCGAATGTATATTTACACTTCGGTACATGCGGTTAAATCATAAACGGTTTGAGACGCATTATTGTAATTTAGTTTACATAACTGTTAAGAATTGTACATAACAATATTCACAATAATAGAGCAATTTTTTTGTGAAACTGTGTAGAAAATAATAATTAGTTGGCCAAGTTAACGAGACGTATAATAATAATATATTATCTAGATTCTAGAACAAATTAAATCTAGGTAAAGTGGCCACAATTCTGGAAAACTTGAAAAAGGTATAGCATTTTTCATAAGGGGCCATACATTAATTATGTAACGCACTTTTTGAACTTTTTTGACCTCCTACTCCCCCTTAAAAATTAAACTTTGGAAAACTGGAATGTTCAGTTGATCAAAGTTCGACTGTACATTTATAATTTGCCAATAGTGCTAAAAGCTATACAGATTTAAGGTACGTGCAGTATGGAGCTGGGATTCTAGATAGTAGCGTAGATAATAGCAGGGCTTGCTTAAATTAATGCATTGTTATAATATATGCGAGCGTACACAACGAAGCAGTGAGTGTAGCAGGTATAAGCGCTGTTACAAAAGCTGGTAGATACAATAATGTATCTCACCATTTTTTCAGCGCGCTGAATACTACAATCAACGTGTGACAACTGTCAAATGGCCGTTACAGGTTCGTAATGGATGTGACTAGTTTAATAAATGAAATTTTGCCAGTTTTTATTTAATTTGTTTCGAGTTTTTTCTAAGACGTATTTAAAAGTGTTAGGTTCCATACGTAAATATTCAAAAAACAGGTTTGAGTAAAATTTTAATTCTTGGTATAAATGATGAAATTCGCCATGTTTAGATCGTTTTCTATTAATAGGGTGGACATGATAGCTCCTACCCAAATTTATATTTAAAATATACCACTTTGTAGCAGATAGAACACAAATATTCGTCTTCGCTATCTGACATTTCAAACGCGATTTAAGCTTGTATCAATGCTAGTATCAAAGCTTCGTTGTGCAAACCTATATAAGCGCTTATAATTTCAGCCACCATCTACCATACATGCTATCATCTAGATTCCCAGCTGCGTACTGCACGTACCTTTAGCTTGCCTTAAAACAAGTTGGCTACAGGCGAACCATTACTTTCCGATACAGAACACGTCGACTGGTGCATAGTACTCCATTTTTACAACCGGGGTAGTGTACAAGAATGAATGGCACAGTGTAATGGTTTTCAGGAACGGACAAAATTTCTTATGGCGGTACAACCGTGGTAGCAACAGGACTGAATGACACATAATATACGTGTCATAGTTTCTAAGAACCAAAAAAATCTGTTATGGCGGTAGCCAACGTGTTAAACCGGGTTTAACATCATGAATCTATAGAGCTGAGTTCATTGTTTTAGATTTAGAAATTATATTGCCTCGAATAATACGTGGTCTGATAAAATCGTTAAACGTGATTTATAATCGATAAAATAAAGCAATAATTAGCTTTCAACGTGTCGGAGATTACATTAAAGATAATCATAAGTACCATTTTTAAGAATACTTTCATGAAAGAATGTTTCACCTCCATTGATGATAATTACCAGACATGATCAACACTGTGACCTATTATATTAGCCTTTACCGGTCGTTTCTCTCGTATTAACTAGAGATGATACAAAATACTCGGAACAGTTATTTTGGAACAGTTTCGAACGAGGAACAGATTGAAACAGTTGTCAGTTTAATAAAATACCTGTTCCGGGCTGTTCCAATGCTTCGACTGTTTCGAGTAACAGACCTGACATTCTTTTGCATTAAGAAACTGTTGGAATGAATCATATTATCATGTGCAAAAAACTAATCAGTTAAAATAATAATCTGAAGTCATGTAATATTTTTGTTTTTAGTTATTTTTGTTTTCATTTCTTTGTTGATTTTAAATAACGCTTTTTATTTAATGGTAAAATCCATTTTTCGCTATTGATTTTCTGTAAAAGTATATTTTTAATATATTGTCGACAAATTTATTTTGTTTTTTTTAATAATTAGGTACCTACCTTAAATTATTAAACTTGAATAATAGAATTAATTCACGAAAAAATACAAATAATATACACTTCATAATTTCAAATTTTTATACGTTGCATGTTACAAGCTATTCCGAGAATGTCAAGGTTCCAACGTTGGAACTGTTAAAAAGAAACAGGTTTTTAGAACTGTTCCGTAAGCGGAACAGGAACGGAATGGAACTGTTATTAAAAAATAACAGTTTGTACCACCTCTAGTATTAACGTTGGTTGTGACGAGCATCTTTCTTATATCTGATCGTAACGATGACATCTAGCAAACGACCTTTAAAGTAGAATACAAATAGCATTAAATCAAGCTTGTCAACTTGCAGCTACTGAATGATTAATTATTATTTCTGTCTTTGATTGAGTAATGAGTTACACCAATAGAGATGTCACTGTTGACACAGTGTTTAAATTCAAACGGTGAGTTTTTCCATAAAGTAAGCACTGCAGAGCATATTTTAATCAACTTTTACTGGGCGGCACTAGAGTTCGGGAGTTAGGCTTACTAAAAAAATGTGGCAAAGCGTCAAGGATAATTAAAAAATAAGCAATATTAAATTATAGGTATTTAATGAATAAAAAACTAAAAACTATAGTGTGGCGTCTTTTGAATCTTAACCTGCAAAACAGTAAAAACGCAAGACACTACAAAAATATGAATGAATGCAATAAGTTATGCAATTCTATAAACGCGTCTACCCCTCATATTGGAGTGTGCAGACTGCAGATACAATATATGCCGAAAAATTAAAATTCAAACTTGTGCCGCTGGCACAACCGACTTTCACTAGGCGGCACAAACTCGTCACTAGGCGGCACTAGTGTCCCCTACTTTATATGTTATTTTATGCTTTGGAAGTAAGTCACACTATAGAAATAACTTCTGAATTGTAGATTATAGACGCTTGACAACAGGGATTGTAAGTGAATAATCTTTGAAGAAATATAATAATTTATACTACTAACTAACTATAGTAATCATAAATATCCTATTAAAGCAACATGAAATAAAATTGGTAGGATTTTTTTATATTTTTAATTAACCGACTTCAAAAAAAGGAGGTGGTTCTCAATTCGGTTGTATTTTTTTTTTTATGTTTGTCATGTTTTATGCATCAGACAACAAACACATTGACATAGAATTCACTTGTGGGCAACATTGGACCAAATCCCGTAGTAAAATGGGCAATGTCCTAAAAAGTGATTATTTATGACAAAATCTTTCGATTCCCAATCATGCTTACTCAGAGCCACATTTACGTAATACATTTTTACATCCCACCTCTACTATGGTTGGGAAGTAATGGATTTAGTCCGAAAAAAATATTTCGAGATTTTAACAGATCTTCACGTTTTCAGACCCTAGCAATCGTTTAAGATCATTTTCTGACTGATGTCTGTATGTGCGTGCGTGCGTGCGTGCGTGCATGCGTGCGTGCGTGCGTGCGTGCGTGCGTGTGTGTGTGTGTATGTGTGTGTATGTGGTGAATTTTTCGCCTTCGATATCGTAAAAACGGAACAACATACGGCCATGCCGATTGTTCTATTGTGTTTATCAGCCTTTAACTTAGATCTGATTAGATTTTGAGTCAAATTGGTTCAGTGGATCCTGAGATATTAAAAAAAACGTTCTGTGTCACGTATTAACATAGGTAAAAAAAATATAAATGAATTCTAGATGTTATAATATGAAAAAAATGTTTTTTCTCTAAAATGTATAGTTTTCGAGAAAAAAAATATTTTATTAAAAAAAGAATATTGTACGTAAATCAAAGTAATCATGATTTTCGCTATATTACTAGCCATCAGTAGATCACCAAACAAAAAAGAGGGCCATGCTTTTTTTCAAAGAATAAAAAAAGAGTGTTTGTTTTTTGCAAATATTTACTAGGTGGGAAGTAAAGGACTGGTCATCAGTCGAATTTTTAACTTCCCATTGGAAGTTATTGTAATGGGTCCGAAAATCGAAATCAAAAAGGAAAAAAAATTTTTATGTTTCAAGGTCACTACACTATTTTTACACTACTTTTAGAAAGATGTCTGTGTGTGTGTGTGTGTGTGTGTGTGTGTGTACGTATGTACGTACGTACGTACGTACGTACGTACGTACGTATGTATGTGTCAATTTCTTTCTAAGACGAAATCTCGAGAACGAAAAATGATATCGACTACGTTGGGGTGCCAATCGACGCGTATTAACGTAAATATGATCTGAAAGGAATTTTTTTAAAATCGGTTCAGCCGTTCTTTTTTCTTAACCAAATAACCTCCAAAAAAGTAGATTTTACACAATATCTCGCGAATAATAAATTATATCGACTTCGTAAGGGTGTCAATCGAGGCGTGTTAACGTCATTTTGATCCGACATAAATTTTATAAAAATCGGTTCAGCCGTTTTTTTTTTTTTTTTTTTTTTTTTTAATTATTGATGTTTTAATGATTAAAATGATTACTTTTCTGTGTAATATCTAATTTAATTATTATTATTAAATATTTATCAAACTGGGAAGTTCGTCGTGTGGACCTCAAGGGTCGCACTTTAGTCCTAATAAACGACCCACCTCACGGCTTGTTTTCTTACACTTTTAACCCGAAAATTTAGATTATATTGCAGATCATAATTACATTCTTCTTCACTTCAAAAATCATGCAAATTCGGAAATTTGAATATTTAAAATACTCTTCTTTCAATGATGTTCATATCATCGTAATTCACACATGAATAATTTATTCAAATATTTGTAAAAATTACTAAAAATTGAAACTATAACGGTAATGTCTTTAGTTGAGGTCATATACAATATTATAAAAAAAATACATTATTCTTCAGACAATGATTTATGAAGCAATTTATACAAATGTATTATATTCGAGAGTATCATTATTGTAAGTTTATGCAATATTTATTGATTCAATATGATCAATCAAGGTTTTCTGAACTGCATCAAGACTTGAGATAGATAGATATAACGGAATGTTGAGCTATTAAAATACATTTTTCATGAACGCAAAATTTCCTGTATTGTCACAATGGGTAATTAATAATTATACCAGGAAAATAAAATATATTCTTGACGCAAGATTTGTGTATAATTAAACTATATTAAAATCTATATATATAAAACAGTTCCGTTACTGACTGACTGACTGACTGATTGACTGACAGACAACGCCCAGGTCAAACCGCTAAAGATATAAACTTGAAATTTGGACAGTAGGTTCCTTTTGTGACGTAGGCACCCACTAAGAAAGGATTTTTCGAAATTCAACCCCTAAAGGGATTAAACAGGGGATGGAAGTTGATATGGAAATTCGTCATTTTTGAAGTTAGAAGCATGAAATTTTGTACATGGGTGTCTTATATAACGTAGGTGAGCACTAAGAATTTTTTTTTTGAAAATTCATCCCCTCAGGGGGTTAAAAAGGGGATGAAAGTTTGTATGAAAGTTCGTCATTTTTGATGTTAGAAGCATGAAATTTTGCACAGGAGTTCCTTATATAACGTAGGTGAGCAATAAGAAAGGTTTTTTAAAAATTCATCCCCTAAGGGGGTTAAATAGGGGATGAAAATTTGTATGGAAGTTAGTCATTTTTGAAGTTAGAAGAATGAAATTTTGCACATGAGTTCCTTATATAACGTAGGTGAGCAATAAGAAAGGATTTTTAAAAATTCATCCCCTAAGGGGGTTAAATAGGGGATGAAAGTTTGTATGGAACTTAGTCATTTTTGAAGTTAGAAGAATGAAATTTTGCACAGGAGTTCCTTATATAACGTAGGTGAGCAATAAGAAAGGATTTTTAAAAATTCATCCCCTAAGGGGGTTAAATAGGGGATGAAAATTTGTATGGAAGTTATTTTTGAAGCGAGTGAGTAATGTATTAATAAAATTTGAGCGTGTAAACACCACCAGCCCGGCATCGCTTCGCAGGAGGAGAATTTCTCGCGGGGGGGAGGGACAATAAAACATAAATCGAAATATACGTGGGCAAAGCCACGGGTAACGGCTAGTATTAATATATATTATTACTTATTAGTAGAAATTACGATAAAAATCGTGTCATACTCATATAATTATACGGAAATCAGTGAGTTATTAACGGCCGCTTTACTGTTACATATATTCGTTATCTATATATATAAAACAGTTCCGTTACTGACTGATTGATTGACTGACAGACAACGCCCAGGTCAAACCGCTGGAGATATAAACTTGAAATTTGGACAGTAGATTCCTTTTGTGACGTAGGCATCCACTAAGAATGGATTTTTCGAAATTCAGCCTCTAAGGGGGTTAAATAGGGCATGAAAGTTTGAATGGAAATTCGTCGTTTTTGAAGTTAGAAGCATGAAATTTTGCACAGGAGTTTCTTATATAATGTAGGTGAGCACTAAGAAATTTTTTTTTGAAAATGCATCCCCTAAAGGGGCTAAAAAGGGGATGAAAATTTGTATGGAAGTTCGTCATTTCTAAATTTAGAAGCATGACATTTTGCACAGGAGTTCCTTATATTACGTAGGTGAGCAATAAGAAAGGATTTTTTAAAATCCATCCCCTAAGGGGGTTAAATAGGGGATGAAAGTTTGTATGGAAGTTCGTAATTTTTTAAGTTAGAAGCATGAAATTTTGCACAGGAGTTCCTTATATAACGTAAATGAGTAATAAGAAAGGATTTTTGAAAATTCATCCCTTAAAGGGGTTAAATAGGGGATGAAAGTTTGTATGGACGTTCATCATTTTTGAAGTTAGAAGCATGAAATTTTGCACAGGAGTTCCTTATATAACGTAGGTGAGCAATAATGTATTAATAAAATTCGATCGGACGAGCGAAGCGAGTGAGTATTGTATTATTAATATTCAAACGAACGGGCGATGCGAGTGACTAATGTATAATTAATATTCAAACGAACGAGCGAAGCGAGTGTGTAATGTATTAATAAAATTCGAGCGAACGAGCGAGGCGAGTGAGTAATGTATTAATAAAATCCGAGCAAACGAGCGAAGCGAGTGAGTTATGTATTACTTATAAAATTCGCAGGAGGAGAATTTCTCGCGAGAGGGATAATAAATCATAAATCGAAAAATACGTGGGCGAAGCCACGGGTAACGGCTAGTTATTCTATATAGTTAAATCAGTGTAAACAACGTTACCATTATAACAAAATGTTCGCAACTTTTATGTTATCGGCCAATTGGAAGATGGCATATGTTGAAATTAGCAGAGTAAACAAATCATCATTTCTGTAATAATGTGTAAAATTGTAACGAAACATATGCTTGTAATTACTTTTTCATAGAAGATTGTTTTTATGACGGTTATTAGATTTTTTCTGTTTATCACCGTATACTACTTGAGAACGACTGGATCGATTTTGATGGAATTTGGCACAATATCAATCGATATCTAAAATGTATGGCACTTTTCACCCGACTACGTTAAAGTTAATATAGAATTAACGTCAAAAGTAACATTAATGCCAGCGAATCTGCAGGTCAAAATCGACGTTCAGCGAACGAAACCGAAAAGCAAATTTAAGTATTCCCCTTCACTTTTACACTGACATATTTTATGTGAGCGAATCTACGAACAAAATTGACGCACACGGGAGCGAAGCTATTACTTATAGCAAAAGCTATAATAACTTTATAAGACAAAAAATTCGACTGATGACCAGTCCTATACTTCCCACCTATAGTAAATATGTATTTGCAAAAAATAAACACTCTTTTTTTATTCTTTGAAAAAAAGCATGGCCCTCTTTTTTGTTTAGTGATCTACTGATGGCTAGCTTAATATAGCAAAAATCATGGCTACCTTGATTTACGTACAATTTTTATTTTTTTTTTAGTAAAATATTTTTTTTCTCGAAAACTACATTGTAGAGAAAAAAAATATTTACATTTTTTTCATATTATAACATCTAGAATTCATTTATATTTTTTTTACCTATGTTAATACGTGACATTGAGATCTCAGGATCCACTAAACCGATTTGACTCAAAATCTAATCAGATCTAAGTTTAAGGCTGATAAACACAATAGAACAATCGACATGGCCGTATGTTGTTCCGTTTTTACGATATCGAAGGCGAAAAATTGACTACATACACATACAGACATCAGTCAGAATATGATCTTAAACGATTGCTAGGGTCTCAAAACGTGAAGATCTGTTAAAATCTCGAAATATTTTTTTCGGACTAAATCCATTACTTCCCTACCATAGTAGAGGTGGGAAGTCAAAATTAGCCAGATAACCAAAATGTTCACTTTTTAAATTTAAATGGTCTACAAGGTCTTTTGTATAATTCAGGTAAATAATAATAAAATAATTATTATTAAAACAATATATTTCCCCTATATTTTTTTCATTTTATTTGTTTAAAGGCAAAATCACACCACACTCTGTAAACTTCAAACGCATGACATTTATTTTGAACGCACCGTTTAAAAATGCAACACGAAAAAAATGTCGCCATTCTTCTTTAATGGATATAGCCTTAGGACTCAATTCTGAAGTTGAGTCATCGAGTACACCAGTCACCGTGGAATATTCAAAATGAAACATTGCAACAAACTGTCAAATATATCTGAACAAAATAAACGGAAACATTCCGTAGTAGAAATCGCCATTCCAAGCGGGCGTGTAATATGTCTCTAATATTTAGGGCTGGGAATGTGTATCGAACTGGTGAGTGGTGAACATTTATTGGAACATGCTAAAAATCGAATTTTTTTAAAGGCCACTAGTGTTAGGATATCTAAGCCCAGAATCAATTCATATTTTAAAAAAGAGGATAGCGTGTGGGCTAACTTCCCATTGGGTGCGCCTTAAAGATTAGAGACCAACATTTTACAACAATTTTACAGTAGTTTTTCTGTTATAAAAAAACCGCCAATTCAAATTTTTTTCAAACCTTATCAGGTGTTCATTATGCAATTATCTGTCGAATGAAGTTGGTCCGGAGTCGATATCATTATTTGTTCTCGAGATATGCGAGACGAAAAAACGTACGTACCACGCACTCATAGACATCTCTCTAAAAACGATGGTTTCGAACTCTAGGGAACTTGAAACGTGGAGATACGTCAACATTTTTCATTTGCAAAATCGGACCCAACACAGTATCTTCCCATGGGAAGTTAATAAACTAAAAATCAAATTTGTACTCTCACCGCAATCTGAATAGAATCAGAGAATTAGATAGAATCAATAGATGAGGCGTATAAATGCCATATAAATCAAAACATCCCTGCAAGCGCGGCTAATCTTTAGTCCAAAATCGTCATTAAAGCTTTAAGGCTTAAAAAGTGGCGGACTAACACTAAATGAGACCCGAGGCGGCTGTTAAAAAAATAATATCTCCGGAGGCCCTTATTCTACATACGTCAACAGTGTTACTACCTGGTCATATTTATTTTAAGTTTTTAGTAATTTTTTGGAAGTTTATTAACTTTCCATTGGAAGTTATTGTAATGGGTCCGAAAATCGAAATCAAAATGTATAACAAATTTTTATGTTTCAAGGTAACTACACTATTTTTACACTATTTTTAGAAAGATGTCTGTGTGTGTGTGTCTGTGTGTGTGTGTCTGTGTGTGTGTGTCTGTGTGTGTGTACGTATGTGTACGTACGTACGTACATATGTGTCCATTTCTTTCTAAGACTAAATCTCGAGAATGAAAAATGATATCGACTACGTTAGGGTGCCAATCGACGCGTATTAATGTAAATATGATCTGAAAGAAATTTTTTCAAAATCGGTTCAGCCGTTTATTTTTATTAACCAAATAGACTCCAAAAAAGTAGATTTTACACAATATCTCGCGAATAAAAAATTATATCGACTTCGTAAGGGTGTCAATCAAGGCGTGTTAACGTCATTTTGATCCGACATAAATTTTATAAAAATCGGTCAAGCCGTTTTTTTTCTTTTAATTATTGTTAAAAATAAATAATAATTATGCTTTAATGATTAAAATGACTTCTTTTATATCTAATTTAATTATTATTATTAAATATTTATCAAACTGGGAAGTTCGTCGTGTGTACTTCAAGGGTCACACTTTAGTCCTAATAAACGACCCACCTCACGGCTTGTTTAGTTTTTTTTTTGAGGTCAAAATGGCATGGCATAATAAATATATATGCCATGTAGGAGGCCCCACATGCCGAAGAAGTCCGGGGCAGAGTGCCTCTACCGCCCCCTTCCGTTAGTCCGCCACTGGGCTTAAGTATTGGAGAACTAAATTTTTGATTAATAAAAAGTGAAACAATAAATCTTTCAAAAGAAAAGCAAAAGCCACAACATTATAATAATCTAGACCTATACATTTTCTAATGAACTTTTCAGCAAGCGGTTTTGAAACACATATGTTGTCATAAACAGCATTTAATTTTGAACATTGGCCTACCCTAGAAATGTTTGTTGTATCAAAACCAACATGTTTACGTTCATCCGTATCATCACCATCAGTGAAATCGAGCGTTTGTTGTGTTATTTACTTATTTATTTATTATTTTATTTGTTGTATGATTTATAGGTGTGTACAACCTCTTAAACATTCTCTGTGTTCGTCTAGCTGACCCCGTTTGAATTGTGATTTTAAGAGATTGTAAAGAGTGAAAACTATTTTGAGGGAAATATGTCAGAAAGAAGATGTACAACAAGGGTAAATCTTTTTTTTCAACTGATAATGTAGTCCCGATTCGTATTTTTAATTCATTATTATTTTCAATAATAAACTGAAAATCCTATTGATAACCTGTTCTGAAATTAGAACCTAGGAAGGGGGAACCATAAATAAGAAAGTAATGGTCGCAGTTTCCTCCTATCCTAGATAGATACCGTATGATACATATATGCTGACTCCTGTTATATGAAATGGTATTCCAAAACGGCACTTCAGAGTCGGTAGCGACACTTGGTGTTATTGGTGGAGTCAAACCTTCACTGATGGCAAATATAAAAGCTATCCCGGCATGTCAGCGTAATGCTGAGTCACTAGTCTGCCGCATGCAAAAGGCTGTGCTTATTGGGTCGCTCCGTGTACTCCGTGCGCACGACCCAAACTCACTGTAATCGCCCATTTCATGGTTTGAGACGCGGTTATAGTTTCACCTTACTCCGCAAGTATCCCTTGTGTGACGGTGACGAACCTGAAGTTTAGGGTGCTTGGGGATGCAAAATTCTTAAGGAATTCTTCCTTCACAATAATAATAATAATAATAACATTGTATCAAAATATAATAGGTAGCAAATGTTACACGGAGTTAAATACCAGAAAGCGGGCAATTGACTTTGAATTAAAAAAGATTTGTCTTGAAGGTATTCGTCAAAATATTGCTAATTTGTCCTAAATTAATAAGCTGAACTTTCTAACAATTTCCTTATGGTGCTTTCGTGGGTTGATTTATTCAGCAAAATATCTTTCAGCGTTATTTTAACTACATATTTTATGTATAAGTATTATAAACCTATGTATACATATAACTATTAACCTATTGGATGTGTTTCTTAAGGCACTTATTATAAATGAATTTAATTTTAAGTACAAAATAAACCGTCTATTATTAAAATAGATTCGGCGCCGTAAGTGAAAGAGTAATTTCGTTTCTCTTTTGCAAAAAAGAAAAAAATGTTACTGATGATGCCAACTTGGTTGACGAAACGTACGTCGAGTATTTTTAATTGGTTAGATATTTTGTGGTCATTATTAACTTTTTGTATCTGCACGCTAAAGGTTCCATCGCTCTTCTTGGTGAATACTTATAATTAGAATATTTTTGAGTGTCTATTTTGATAAACGTACTAAAGTTGGTCACTACTTGTACTGCGCAGATCGGCCATCTTGCTGGTATCTTCTCTAAACAATACTACTTAATCCTATCACATGAACTCAGAATCGAATGAAAGTAATTCATCAACATACATTTTAAATCTAAATAAATTTGAGGCTCTCATCGTTTTGAGTTTAATCAGATGTATAAGGTGCGCCGTGCGTTGTATGAATCTAGACTCTACTAGTGACGCAACATCTGTGGTAGGAGACCGACCGAAATTTTGGTCACATTAGGCCAAAAATTGAACCTTTGCCAAAATCAGGCTGAAGCCGAATGTTGAATTTACTAAGTAATCGAGTGAGTAATGAATATTATTATTTCATTTCACACACACAACTCTGCAAACAAAGAATATTTAAAAAAACAAGAATGAAAAAATACTTTTCAACTTCAGCTTACAATTATAAGTAATTTCTACATTTAATTGACTCAATATGGCACATACTATTCATAATTTCGTTCTGAAACTTTGTTGCTGGGATTTCAATTCTGCTTCTTTGTTGATCGTTTTTCATTAAATTTATGGCAATTGGACCTTATTTGCAACTTCAAAGGTAATATATTTCATAATTTTAATTATATTTTAATTTTTACCATATTAACTTCAAAAACATAATGTAAAAATCAAAGTTTTTTTTTTTTTTTTGACAATGTTTTAACAAATTTTAATGTTTAAATTTTTAGCTAAATGACAATTAGGTGAAAAAGATTCTGCCTGAAGATGACATATCTATGTCGAAACATGTAGCAGTGGTAAATAAATTGTTATATTTGCTTACTGAATTTTATATCTTGTGAGGATTCATTCTTTTCCAATTATTGTTTATAAGTATTTTCCCTCGCTTTTTTAACATAATACAAAATCTTCGGCTTCTGCAAAAAACCGACTTTCGGTCCGATTGCAACGAAAAATGAAGAATATCATAAAATTGTATAATTCCATTGTCATTCTGAGTTTAATCACAAATTCGGCGTAAACCTTTTTGCCTTTTTACCATAGATATATGCATTAAGTTCTTCATTTCTTTTACACTCGAAGTATTATAAACAATAAGACGTTTGCATCATTTTATACAAAACACGCAAAATAATTTGCATTGTTTGAAGAATGGTGGATGAATTTACAATCGTAGGTCATCTATTCTTTACTTAGCAATTTTTTTCAAGGCATAAATCACCGATTTTTAAATAGTTTTCACGGTATTTATTTTTAAAAATGTTTACTTAAGGTGATTAGCAGATTAGGAATAAACGGCCGACACAACTCGGACCAACTTCCCCATATTATATATATATATAGGAGTAGGCCTATGCAGTATGCAGTAATTGGGTGCCCAAGATTAAATGCATGGGAATTTCCTAAACGGTAAGAGATATAAATTAAATAAAATACGAATATTAAATAAAAATATCAAAAGAGATTTGAAATGTCATTAAAAAGTGCCTTAATAAAGTGAAAATATTTTGTTGTAACTTAAGTAGGTACTCATTAAGCGAGTTATAAATAAAAAACGAAAATGGGAAAATCTTGTTTTTCAACTGTCTGTCGCAAGCCAAGCAAAATATGGAAAATTTGACTGCGTAGGGTAGTACTCCAAAGTCCATAATATATTATGGGGAAGTATAAAAATTGAGCGGTCCACGTACTCTCGTTGTTGCATAACAATATAACCGGTTAATGTGCTTACCAAGTGAAAAAAGTAGATTCGGCCTTTAATCTTGACAGTGATATATATTTTTTTCTTTCTTATCATTAAAGAACTTTTTAAAAGTTATGTTTACAAATTTAAAATTATTATAAACTTACAATTTTTAAAAGATCTACAAGAACGACTGCATGCCAAAGTATGTAGTGGTTTGAAGTGAAGATGATATTTAAGTTATTTATTGCATGCATTTTTATTATTTATTTTTATTTATGTCCGTACAATCAACTAATTAGTTAAAACGAGCGCTTCTGCTAAGTGCAGTGCAGTGCAATTATTTTACACATTACATCGGAAGGCACTTAGTTTACTTATGGTATTAATACAGAATGATTGACTCACTGATTGACTTAAAACAACTTTTTTTAAAATTTAAACTGTAAGTCGATTGACTCACTGATTGACTTAAAACAACTTTTTTTAAAATTTAAACTGTAAGTCGTTTTGCTTCCTAGATACGTTTACTTGAGCATAGAGTATCAATATTGATTTTATAATTCTCCCAGGTATGTTTTTGGTAAAACTACTGATAATTTTTTGTTCAAACGCCGGATAATCTTTAATTAATGTATTAAGAAGAAAACATGCTCACATTTATTGAATTACTCGCTTTATTATCGAAAATCCAAGATGTAAACATCTGTAGTATTTTATTGTATTTTTACCTTTAGTTGTATTATTTTAAAACGAACGCAAAATTAAATGAAAAAGTAACACACAATGATATGTATTTACACAAATCTTTGGAAATTTTATTAAACAATTATGGAATTCACAAATGTTGCACAGTTTTATTAAAACGACGCGACGCCCGGGAAAATTGTTAACATATCGTCTGCGTGCAGCTGCTGCAGAATTTTCGCCAGTTTCACCGTTTAATACAACCATGTCTGTTTTTTCAATATTCGTAAAATGTGCGATACTGTTTTATGTATATCATGGCAGAGCAATCGGTAATAACTGATTATAAAATTATGCATTTTGTCCAAATTTTATAAGTAGCAGTTACATAATCAGTGAGAAAGGTTTTTATTTATAATTAGTCCTTCAAGTGCATATTATGAAATTTATTTCGCCAGTGGCATGTACAATTTTTCTAATAAAACTTGTTCATTTTTTTTCGAAAATATACCAGCCGAATTCTTTCATATTTTAGGATAGTAATTAATATAATCCAGTTTGGTATATGGAATCTTTTCCACCTCTATTTGTGATTCTCCGTGTACAAAAATAACTATTTTTTCTCATGTAGAATGAAAGTACAAATGTCTACATTCTAAGAATTTTGATTCCAGTAAGTTGTGGTTACAATTTATAAATTGCTGGTGTTTATTTCCGGTTTTAGTATGCACACGGGACGTTACTTATAAAAGGCGGAAATGCCTGACAGTAAACATTTCTAATTGTTAACTGCAATAACAATTATTATAACACCCTCATTATCGTTATGTTGGAATTAATTATATTGTAATATCCGCAGATGATCACATTCTTGTATTTGCTGTATTCTACTTATTCTAAGAGTGTTTGCAGCAATTATTGTTGAAGTGAAATTTCTTTAGGCGTGATAGGTAGAAGTGATTCCGATTGGATATGGAATAAACGGCCAAGTGCGTGTCGAGTCACGTAGTTTATGGGTTCCGTACTATGTAAGTTATGCTTATCCTACAATTTTGAGAAAATAAAAACACATACACAATCTATACTCAAAAGGTCCTTTTCAACGATACCCCACAAGAATAGGTGCAAAAAAAAATTTTTTTTGACCCCCGTTTGCATGTATGGGCGCCCCTTTATATAAACCTTTTTAATCTCTTGTTATTCTCTCCGTCTTTGGGCCGCGGTAATAGATATGTGTGAATTTCAAGTCCCTAACTCATTTCGTTTAGAAGTTGGATGCAGCTGTAACAGATAGACAGACATACATACAATAGGGTTTCTTTCTGGTACGGAACCCTAAAAAGCTTCACAAAAGTAGTGGTGTGGTGGAGCTAAAGGTTGTAAAAAAATTAGTGCTAATAGGTGGCTGTAAAAAACACCTTATTCACAAAAAAGCCACTAAAAAGATGAAAATAATACAAGCTTGAGATCGGCGCCAATTTAAATTGTATTATTTTTGTCTTTTTTTGAAAAAGGTTTTTTTATAAATTAGCAAGTTAACTAAAATAAATTGGCGCCGACCTCAAAATTTTATAATTTTTTCTTTTTAGTGACTTTTTTTTGAATAAGGTTTTTTTTATAAAAAGTTTTTATTTTTTACTTTTTAGTGGCTTTGAAATACTTAAATAGTTTGCACGTTATTAAGCGACTTCTTTCTTGATATTTGATTACTAAACTTAAAAAAAACAACTACTTAACCGATTTAAGTAAAATTTATGTGGGACCACTCTGAAGGTATGCCGTATTAAATAAAACAAGAATCATCAAAATCGGTTCACAAATGCAGGAGATATGAGGTAACATACATAAAATGGTTACTAAACTTAAAAAAACTCGGGTCGCAGTGCCAAAACCCTGCCGACAATATAGTGTATTTGCTAATACAGGCATTGTGGCATTATTATGTAAACTTAAGTTTGTTTTTTGACAAAATAAAAAATTTAACCCCTTAATACAGCCCTTAAAATAATTAAATTTTTCTAAATTTCAATATTAGACATGGATTTCATCAATACACCCAATTAAATACACCCTTCCATATCTAAGTAAATCCGTATCAACAAACTAGTGTTTTCATAAAATTTGAAAGTCCGGTCCTGTCGGGCCGATTTTATTAAAATTTTAGCAGCACATTTTAATCTTTACTAAAGAGTTAAATTTCAATTTTGAAACGATTCTGACAAATTTTTCGGTATTTTTGGGCCCAAAAACTTTTTGGAACCCCTAAATACAACCCTGAAAATGGTCCGATCGGGCCCATTTTAAATAGGCTTCTTGCGGTGATGGGTTCCAATGTGTGTACCAAATTTCGTTTCAATCGATTAAGTCTGTCGAGAGTTATCGTGTACACACATATATATATAAATATATAAATATATAAATATATAAATATATAAATATATAAATATATATATATATATATATATATATATATATATATATACATACATATATATATAAACATTTTTAAAAATGGTGCCAAAGTGTTCAGGAGGCTATGAAACGTCGAGAAATTTTGGTCCGACCCCTAGGTCCCACCATCCGACCGACGCCAATAGTGTATGTGCCATATGGCAAATACACTAAAAACTTCTGAACAGATTAACGATTTAAGAAAAAATTATATGGGGCCAATCCAACATCTTCGAATCCGACATTTTCGAATCGGTGCAGCTATTCCTGAGTAATCTGGCGGGCATACATCAGCTAAATATTTTTCGAGTAATAAATCTAATTGCGTTTTCGAAGTCAGTCCGTATAATAAAGACAGTTAAAAAACATTAGTCGACAGTATATTTAGTGTAATGAGGTGGATAAGCGTGTAATTAGGTATTTAGTTTGCGTATGTTCTTTGCAGGATGAGCATTCTAATGAAATTGTATGCAGATGAGCTACTAAATGATGTTGAAACGTCAAAGTATTGTGCTATCCGACTGCACTGATATGGTAAACTAGTTACTAGATTTTACTTTCCCTCAATTGCACTGCATTAATTTATACAATTACAAGAAAATCGTTTTAAAATAGCATTTCCTGTTTGACATTTTGTAATTGATAACATAAATAAATTTCTAAGGGGCACCACACAGTACAGTGTCGCTGAAAAGTTCGAAGTTATTATTAACTTCCCATTGGAAGTTATTGTAATGGGTCCGAAAATCGAAATCAAAATGTATAACAAATTTTTATGTTTCAAGGTCACTACACTATTTTAGAAAGATGTATGTGTGTGTGTGTGTACGTACGTATGTGTCCATTTCTTTCTAAGACGAAATCTCGAGAATGAAAAATGATATCGACTACGTTAGGGTGCCAATCGACGCGTATTAACGTAAATATGATCTGAAAGAAATGTTTTCAAAATCGGTTCAGCCGTTCTTTTTTCTTAACCAAATAGACTCCAAAAAAGCAGATTTTACACAATATCTCGCGAATAAAAAATTATATCGACTTCGTAAGGCTGCCAATCGAGGCGTGTTAACGTCATTTTGATCCGACATAAATTTTATAAAAATCGGTTTAGCCGTTTTTTTTTTTAATTATTGTTAAAAATAAATAATAATTATGTTTTATTGATTAAAATGATTACTTTTCTGTGTAATATCTAATTTAATTATTATTATTAAATATTTATCAAACTGGGAAGTTCGTCGTGTGAACCTCAAGGGTCGCACTTTAGTCCTAATAAACGACCCACCTCACGACTTGTTAGTTTTAAATTTGTAAAGTGACTTCACACATATGATTAATGACAAGATTTTTTGAGTTTTAACTGAATTTTACAATCCAATTTTTTCACATTTAACCTGAATATTTAGAATCTTTCCAGCTATAAATAATTTAATTGTAAGCCATTTAAAAAATTATTCAAATTCCCTATTATACGCTGTTCTGCTCGTTGATTTTCATTTTGTCGGAATTCTGAAGACGTCATGCTATTATCTAACGCTGTAATTACTCAATTAATTTTAATAATTTTGAAATAATATTAACAAAATAAAATAACTGAATTATAATCGAATTACTCATTGTAAACTGAATAAATTATTAATTATTCACATGAATAATTACGAATAAGTAAATATTATATGGATTTGGTTCATATTTTTATATTTCATAAAATTTATTCTATTTGCTTACTCTGATTTTATTCATTTTATAGAAAGTGAATTTCTGTTCCTATTGCACTTTTTTATATGCAAATATTTCATAATTTACTTTGATGTTTTATTATTTACCAATTTACTTTCATATATATAGAAAACACATTTGTTTCAAAATTATTAAAAATAGGTTTGAAATATGACCTGGATGACATCAGAGTATTTAAGCTAATCAATGCTAATCATCAATCCGTAATCTTCATTTAAATGTGAACATTTAAAAATATACATTCATAAAATAACTATTTTTAGAAAGTCAAATATTATTAATGCGTTTTTAATTAATTGCTTGACAAAAAAAAGAACTTTTTGTTTCGTTAAATTTTATTGCAGATGTTCATTCGGATGCAGACTCATATTTTTCTGCCTTGACTGCCAATTTCTAATAACTTAACAATATAGGGGTGTGCGAGTATTCGAAAAATCGAGTCTCGGTCGAATAGTAAAAGTAATCGAACATCGTCTCGACTAGAAAAATTACTCGAAAAAAATCAAGTCGAGTAATAATCATGGGAACGTCATTTTCGTTAGCTGCTCGAATAAAACCGGTAGATAAATCGAAATAGCTGTATCTATTAGTACCTAGTGCAGGGCAAAAATGTTACAATCTGAAATAAAAATAGGTAAAAAACTTTTAGGTTAAACGGTTTTATAAAAAAAAAATTATTTTTAATTTAGGCTCATAAGTATAAAAGCGTGGGTCGTAAACTCTATGATAATTTATTACAGTCTCGACCCACGCTTTTATACTTACAAACCTAAATTAAATATTATTTTTTTCTTTTTAGTAAGTACATTTATAAAACCGATTAACTTAAAAGTTTTTTACCTATTTTTATTTTTAATTTTTTAGTGTGCTTTATTTGCTTAGTCTGATTTTATAACATTTATCCGATTCACTGAAACGTGACCGGAGCAAAACCTTTTGCCTGTAAAAATTCAAAAATGCGATTTGCACCCGGACGGAAGCCGGGTCGGTTAGCTAGTTACCATAATACTGTATTGTCACCGGAGCTACACATGTGTGCAAAATTTCAACTCAATCGGATAACGGAAACTGGGTGAAAAATCGATCGCAAGATTTGAAACAAATAATATAGGTATAAACATATAAATAAATAAACAAACATACAAACAAATATAGCGGGGTCAAGCTAAATAAAACCGTTTAAAAACACTTAAGCGCAATTCGCCTGATTTGTTTAATCTATTTTTATTTTCGATTCGAGTCGAGTAACCAACGTAGGGAGAAAAGTTTAGATATAATATTAAAAATCTTTTTCAGTTTTCTCCCCGTGTTAAAGCCGGAGTCCAACGGCGTGTGGCTTGGCGAGCCTGGTCAGACGTTTGTCATACCTCCCGCCGTGGGAACGTCAAGATATTGCTCGAGGTGACTTGGAATGGCTCGACGTTTCCTGTGAAATATCGGTAAATGCTCAGACATCAAAGGCTTGTGGATCGATGAATGACAAGCCTCTGTACGGCTCGTGCAATTTTCCCACAATCATTTAAATTTTAATTAATTGTAGATTATAGACGCGTCGACAACTCAGGTCATTAGCGTCTTCAACACAACAAATAATCCATTTGTATATTAGAATCCGCCAGCCGGCATGCACAACCGAGTGGAACGAGCTTGGGTCCCTGGGAGCGCTAATTCCCAAAGAACATTGGAATGCAATTTACGATAGCAACCCCATTCAAATGTCTCCTCTGGGGGGTTCCCACAATCTGTTGTAGTTTGTGAAGTGTAGTTTGCAGTTTTCAACTATCCTGGAAACAACGTCTGGAAATGTTCGGGTCCACTCGAGATTTGCCAAGCCACCCGCCGTGGAAATGATGCGAGGTGGGAATTCGACCGACCGTAAGTCCACAAGTACGAACCTCGAACAACTCGAGGTTTGCCAAGTCACACGCCATGGAACCTCGGCTTAAGTCAACTCGGCTCGATTCGAAAATCGAATGTTTGTTAAATACTTGTCTTGATTCATAAAGAAAAAAAACTACTCGCACGTCCCTAGCTAACAAACTAATAATACGTTTCGGCACATAGATTTTTTATTCGACTTCAATAAAGAAAGAGTATATTTCACACTAAACCTTCTGGCTGTTTTATCGTATTTTTATGTAGATGAACAACCGCTCACTGCATTTGCAAGGGCGACCTGAGGCCTCAAGGGCCCACTGGGTCAATGATAAAAGGGCCCCATTTTTTACGTAATAAACAACGTTTTAGACTGTACCATGCATGTAGGTGCTAGCTCAGCACGTTTAATTTATTCAGCCAGTGCGCGTAGCTGCGTAATGTAGTATTTATCAAACTGAAAAATAGATTCAAAATAAGAGATATAACCACGGAACATTTGTCTGGTTGCCCGATGGGTTAGTCCACCTCTGGCTCGCAAAAACATCGATAAATAAATTTAATAATAGCTATAGATTATTATTCTTTCAAAACATTAGGAAATTTAAGATTCAAAAATTTGACATTTCTATATAACTTTTTATAAAAATAAATTTTTAACAAAGCAATGAGAACCGAAATGAGGGCATATTTCGAAAAATGCTGGGTTTTGAAACTGCAGTTAATTATTAGTACAGTTACATGTGTTGATTAATATAATATATAATATTTTTGGGAGTTTTTTTGGGGTTTAGGGTATTTTTAAGATGCCTATTGGTGCGGAAACACATCTCTTCAGAATTTTTGTTTCTTTGTGCCAACAGTACTAGAGAAAGGCTGAACCGATTTTTATTAAACTTAGTATAATATTATTAACTGGTACCCGAACTTAATTAATACTCTTGAGTTAAGGTACTTAACTCAAGCGTAGTCTAGTAAAATGCGGAATTAATGCTAGTGAAGCCGAGGGCAAAGGTTAATTTATAATAAAAATATACAACAGTTAAAGAAGGCATGTGTCGCGGCACACAAGACCGATGTATGAGTATGAATAATATAAAATGAATGGATCAAAATGAGCCATGACTACATTAATTATTGATATATTTAGGGTTGTTATGGTAAGTCGCGTCACACCATTTTTACTTCCCACCTCTACTATGGTAGGGAAGTAATGGATTCAGTCCGAAAACAATATTTCGAGATTTTAACAGATTTTCACGTTTTGAGACCCTAGCAATCGTTTAAGATCATTTTCTGACTGATGTCTGTGTGTGTGTGTGTGTGTGTGTGTGTGTGTGTGTATGTGTGTGTGTATGTGTGTATGTGTGTGTGTGTGTATGTGGTCAATTTTTCGCCTTCGATATCTTAAGAACGGAACAACATACGGGCATGCCGATTGTTCTATTGTGTTTATCAGCCTTTAACTTAGATCTGATTAGATTTTGAGTCAAATCGGTTCAGTGGATCATGAGATATTCAAAAAAACGTCCTCTATGTCACGTATTAACATAGGTAAAAAAAAAATATAAATGAATTCTAGATGTTATAATATGAAAAAAATGTAAATATTTTTTTTCTCTAAAATGTATAGTTTTCGAGAAAAAAAATATTTTACTAAAAAAAATAAAAATTGTACGAAAATCAAGGTAACCATGATTTTTGCTATATTAAGTTAGCCATCAGTAGATCACCAAACAAAAAAGAGGGCCATGCTTTTTTCAAAGAATAAAAATTAAATTGTGTTTTAAAGACCACCAACAGCTAAGGTTATTTGGGCCTAGTCAAAGAATAAAAAAAAGAGTGTTTATTTTTTGCAAATATTTACTAGGTGGGAAGTATAGGACTGGTCATCAGTCGAATTTTTGTCATTAATTTTCGTTCCACCGAGCCAGAATTTTACCCTTCGAATCGTTGAGGCAGTGCCGTCTAAGAAGATTTACTTCAAAAATTTCAGCATAACTAATATCAGTATAATAGAAACCTTGGCATTAAGTGATATTAAACGTATATACGAAATAATAATTGCAAAATAAGATGTTAATAATGTATGCATAAATAGTAATTATAGTAGAATGTCAATCAAACTTACTGATGCAAAAACAAAATATTCTATTATCTGTATATTATTACAGCTGTTTGATTTGTTCTATTTACCCAATTTAAATGATGAACTAAATTGATTCAAGATCTGAATAATAAAAAATGCAAACCCAGCGATGTAGCTTAGTGGTACAGCACTAGACTCGCATTGGGAAGGTACTGGGTTCGAATCCCTACGGGGGCAGATGTGGCTAGGACTTTTTCCTACTGCCTCACGTCGAGAAACGGTAATTCCTGTACCGGCCATCTTGTTTGTGGTTTTCCATGGTTTCCCTCAATTATTCCAGATGAATATCGAGATGGTTCCTTATTCAAGGCCATGGCCGATTACCTGTCAAACTCCTATGCTCCCAAAATAACCTACCTTATCCTAATTTCCTATAATTCCTCCATTCGCACATTGCTATTAATTAAGTTGAAGTATAAAAATGTAGAAAACAACGGGAAGTGGTAAAATGGAAAATAGTAATGGTGCGAATGGCGTCTGTTATGACATAATGTCGAGAAACGGACGTTAAACGCATTATTATAATAAAAAATGCATCATTTCAAAATAGCTTTCATTATCAATTAAAATACACGTTTCCTGAAAAAATATTTGCCTCGCCTTCAGTGACAAATCAAATATTTGTGATTCATGTTTTTCCACTATCTTTGAAAGCTAATTAAGTAGACTATATTACCTCCTACTTGTATAAAGGGGGAAGAAATTTTTTAAGTTCTGACACACTGCAGTCATTTTAAAATAAGGTATTTTTCAAGAGCTTCTGCTTATTTTTAGGAAGCGCATCTCTACATAGTATATATTGAAGTCGCTTTCCGTGTCTGTCTGTTTAACTGCTAACTCCTCCTAAACCACGCAACGAATTTTGATACGGTTTTCATCATCAGTTAGATAATTTTTTACGGAAGGTTTATATATATAGCGAACGAGCGAAGCGAGTGAGTAATGTAATTATAAAATTCAAGCGAACGAGCGAAGCGAGTTAATAGTGTATTGCACCCGGGGGCCGGGCCTTCTTAGCACCCGGGCGAAGCCGGACGGGACAGCTAGTAATATAGATAACTACAAACTCTTCAATACTATACGTACTCTTTCCCACCAACAGATATAATAGAGGATCTATTTTTGTCCAAGAATATATCAATTACGATCTGTTGGAAAGAATATAATTCTACAAAATAATAACGGGATAGCAGTCTGCAATTTTGTTTTCGTGCGGGTTTCGGAGTTTAAGGATGTTTTGGCATCTAGATGAAAACGTGTTTCCAGAATGTTTTTGTCTGTTTGTACTGGCATCACTCGAAAACGGTTGAACCAATTTTAATAAAATTATCAACTGATATCCAAAGTCCAAACTTAAAGTAGGTATATAGTATATTGTGCGACTAGTGGGAGAAAGAGGAGATTCCTCGAGTGTGGATTTTGCCGCACGAGCGTAGCGAGTGCGGTAAAACATACGTGTGGAATCTCCTCTGTCGACCAATAACAAACACTGCACGTCAACAATCAGAGAACTCATTATTTCGCCCACGCTCAGCATTGTCACGAAATGATTTATTTCTTGCGGGTGTTGAACAAAGATATTTTTTACCTTTAACAGGGAGAGTCTGTAATGTATAATAACCATTTATCTACATTCACGGGAGAAAATCTGCGCGCAAAATCGACATTCACTTGAGCGAAGCTGTGGGCAAAAGCTATAGTAGGTATACTTTATAAAAAAAATTTTGACTGAAAAAATTAAATTTTGCGAGATCAGTGTCGACAAACACAAAGCATAGATTCCTTTGCACGTTACTGTATTGTCAATAAATCAGTAAGCGGTTTGTATACGATGTGCAAGTTTGTACGCAATCTGCATTTTATGCACTAAATATGATAATACAATGCTAACACGTGTAGGTGTGGCCCAGTGCGTTATCTATATTTGCTGACAAACAATGCATTGAACCGATTTGCAAAAATAATCAATCTTTTGTATTTCTTCGAAGCAATTCTTTTAAAACTAGGTATTCAAAGAAAAAATACGGATATTATTAAAATACAGTAGAATCTCACTAAACTGGCGCCTTTCGTTCCGGGATACCGCCGAATTACTAGAAAGATACAGCAGGTGTCGGATGCCGGAGTTACGTAAAAATCGAATAAAAGAGTAGCTAATGCATTTAGGACGCATTACTGGCAATGCCGGATTACTGATGGCCGGATTAGTAAAATTCTATTGTAGCACTTCGAATAAATATAAAACATAATTAAAACATTATTATAAATTTCAACGAAAATTTAAAAAAGTTAAATGGAACTTTAGAAATTTTTAACTCATGTATATTTTTGATGAATGATATTTTCAAGAAATATTATGAATTAATTATTAAACTTACATTTCTTTTATAATTGTATTTTTATGCAACCTGATTTTGTAATAACTTATTTCATACTTTTTGGAGTTTTTACGAAGCAAATGAAAATTAAACCTAATTTACTAATGTTGTGTCATTTTGAGTCAACATAATACTCTACATTGTCGACAATGTAGAGTATTATGTTGACTCAAAATGACACAACATAACACCCCCCTTCGCATGGGAAAATTACAATTTTTGAATTACTTGTTTGTTTCAAAAGCGTAGGTAATAGAAACTGCCAAAACAAAACAATGTTGTGTCGACAATGTAGAGTATTATGTTGACTCAAAATGACACAACACTAATATGAGTTTTTATTTCAAATCTTGGTTTGTTTCCGGGCTTGCAGGCCGTGGTCCGACGGTACTTCTACCTGACGTTTCGTCTACAATTGCAGTAGACGAAACGTCAGGTAGAAATGCCATTGAACCATGGCCTACAAACCCGTAAAACCATCAAGATTTGGAACAACGTCGACCGTGAAAGCTTACACATTTCGGTTTTTATTTTTTATACCTGTACAGTAGGCATTAATTGTGACGACAAGGGAATGGTAAAACATCATCAAGATGCAAGTGTGCAAGCTTTCACGGCCGGCATTGTTCCAAGTCTTCATGGTTTCCGGGCTTGTAGGCCGTGGTCCGGTGGTATTTCTACCTGACGTTTCGTCTACAACTGCGGTAGACATTCTCAAAGGCGATGTGGCAGCGATCGAAGTGTCCTCCTTGGCGGCTCACACACTGAGTGTGAGCCGCAAGGGGGACACTTCGACCGCTGCCACATCGCCTTTGAGAATGTCTACCGCAGTTGTAGACGAAACGTCACGTAGAAATACCACCGGACCACGGCCTATACAAGCCCGGAAACCATGAAGACTTGGATCATCAAGATGGTCGATACAGAGATTAAAGTTTCTCGTAGAGGGGCAGTGGGAAAAGTCCTACGACATCTACCCCTACGGTCCGACCGGGAATCGCACCCAGTGCATTTTAAATATAAGTCTAGTGGGCTCACCAGTACTTCACTAAATAGCTAAGGAAGTATTATGTTTTAAATACAAATTGATTTTAGTCAGCTTTGAAATCAGTATTGGAGTACCGTTATGTTTATTTAGTTTTTCAGAAGCATTATTTGTAGGTTATTTTTATACAAAAAATTTTATTATTTATGAATTGGAATGTATCTGTTTAGCATATAAAACTAAGAAAATGTTAAACAAATTATTTAAATATGAAATAAACACTTTTATATAAATGTTGATGTGATTTCCATTGAAGTGCAAGTACTAAAAAGGTGAAGTAATTTGGTTTTCATAAGTTAACGACAAAGACCCAGCCTATATCTATTTAACAGTACGAAAAAAAATTAAAATAAACGAACGCTTTTGAAATATTGATTAGTTTGCCAAAATGTTCTAACGGTTTGCATAGTGCTTTTGTTGTTTGTTTACTGCTTCTAAAGTTCAATTACACCGATAATAATGAATGAATTGAAACTGCAAAATTAAAATCTCTCTATAACTCAAATCTGTTTATAAATTTGTGCAGAATTTGACCACGCCTAAAAATCAAAATAAAGATGTATCAAGACTCCGGAATAACGAGCTTGATTTCGAAATAAAAACACTTAGTACGGTTCCCTGTCGCTCACGAACGAAGTCATTGATAATAAAATGTAATTAATTATTTTTTAATTGATAACTTCTTCACCATTTTAAAACCTATCCAGTATAGCCCTAAAAACACATTTAGTGCGGTGCGCTGCCGCCCATATTGGATGACAGCGCACCTTACCAAATGAATATACAGGGTGTTTGGTAAACATACGGCTAGAATTCAAGGGATGATTCCATGAGTAATTTTATAAATATTTTGTTCTTTCATGATTTTCGGAGAGCCGCTTTTTTATTTTGGAAAATGAAGATTTGATTTATTTATTTATTGTAAATTATAGACGCGTCGACAACTTAGGTCATTAGCGTCTTGATTACATTAAATAACAACACACTTAAAACTAAATGACATCACAAAACATCCATGAGCGGAGGCGGGATTCGAACCCACGACATTCTGATCCAGAGCCAGGCCGCGACGCTAACCACTGAACCACCCTGTCCTCATGATGAAAATTTGAGAAATCTGATAGCTGATGGATGATGTAATGCAATAAGAAACAACTCGTGTTTTTGAAAGAGTTCGACAGTTAGTGAGGAGAAGCTTGGATTCATGTAGAGGACAGTGTGATCCAGTGGTTAGCGTCGCTGCCTCTGGATCACACTGTCATGTGTTCGAATACCGCCTAACCGCTCATGGATGTTTTGTGATGTCATTTAGTTTTAAGTGAGATATGTTATTTGAGGTAATCAAGACGCTAATGACCTAAGTTGTCGACGCCTCTATAATTTCCAATAAATAAAATAAATTGGCAGTTTTATTACCCTGTATCTTCGAGACAAAGCGGCTTTCCGAAAATCATCAACAGACAAAATATTCTTAAAATAACCCAGGAAATAACCCCTTGAATTTTTGCCGTATGTTTACCAAACACCCTGTATAACGAAACCAAATCCCTTCTTCTATAGATGCATATTTATTTTGATCCTTAATTTTTTTAGACGTAGTTGGAGTCTGCATAAATTTCTGGACAGATTTTATTTTTTACGTGAATTCTTTCATTGGTTTTCATTCAACATTTCTACAAATCGCAGAACGCTTGCTACAGAGTTTTTTTGTTGTGTATATTTGAACAATGTACATTGCATATTGACGTTTGGATTGTTATGTTGGCATAATACTAATGACATGATGCTTGTTTGTTTTCAGGGTTTGCCCGGTGGGTGGGAGAGGGTACGTGGCGCCCTGCCTCGTCTGCACTGCCCGCTGTCCGCCGCCATGCCGGCCGTGCGCGGTCGCCGCGGCTGGTGCGGCTGTATGCAGGTATGTACTTTCAATTATTTATTCTTATCCTATGTTTCAGTTAACAATAAATCTTAAATATATCACAAATTCAATAAAAAACTTTTTAACAAAAAAAAACCTCCTTCAAAAAACCACTAAAATGAGGAAAATAATGAAATTTTGAGGTCTGTGCCAATTTAATAAAATAAGAAGTCGGTTAAAAAGTATAGTATATATAGTGATTAATATCTTCTTTTTAACCAACTTCATATTTTATTAAATTGGCACAGACCTCAAAATTTCATTATTTTCCTCATTTTAGTGGTTTTTTGAAGGACGTTTTTTTTTTGTAAAAAAGTTTTTTATTTTTTACTTTTTAGTGTCAAAAAGTGACATTTACCTTAAAAGAATCACACGCCGTTACTCACTTTTATTAAACCGACTTTCTTACGCTGTCTGATATGTCAAAAAGTGACATTTACTTTAAAAAATCACACGCCGTTACTCACTTTTATTAAAATCAGCCGAACTACTGAACCGATTTTGATGAAATTTCTATGGGACCAATCTGAAAGTATATCCTTTCAAATAAAAAAACATTTTCAAAATGACTGAGTTATGAGGTAACAAACATTAAAAAAAAATACAACCGAATTGAGAACCACCTCCTTTTTTTGCAGTCGGTTAAAAATTAGATTCACTGGTAACGCTTTGAGAAACCCAATATAGTTATCAATCCAAGAATAACGTCCGTTAATAAGATAAGGTATTTATTTTACCACATTGACAAAAAGTATATGGCAAGCCCACCAAAAAAGAACATTTAAAATTTACATTAATACAATAGGTTCTTTACAAAGTATGTAATAAGGTAATAAAATAGAAATATTAAACTAATATAAATTTGTTACTATTCTTAGCAAAAATAATAACAATTGGCGAGGACAGGTGGTCCAGTGGTTAGCGTCGCGGCCTCTGGATCAGACTGTTGTGGGTTCGAATCCCGCCTCCGCTCGTCGATATTTTGTGATGTAATTTAGTTTTAAGTGAGTTGTTATTTAATGTAATCAAGACGCTAATGACTTCAGTTGTCGACGCGTCTATAATTTACAATAAATAAATAAATAAAAATAACAATTGGCCATTCTAATTTGGCTGATTAGTTATATATTTTTGCATCCATTTATAAACAAATTGTACCTACTGTTTGATTTTAAAGTTTATTTTTTCTGAACATATTCGTTGTTTAATTAAAAAAAAATTGGTGTGAGCCTCATCCACATAAGCTCACAGGGGAAGTGTAAACTTCATTAGAATATTTTTTAGAAAAATCATAAAAAATATTTTTGCTGTTTATATACCCCTATATTGAAATGTCAAAATATATAGGTTACCTAGGTTATACCAATTTCCCCTCTATTGAAGCATTTCCTCTATCATTATATTATTGGGAACTGACGAACTGAGACGTGACATCTGGTGGCAAAAAATTAAACTATCATAAAATTGCAACTGTCTAGTTAGTATATGAAGTTAACATTGACTTTTAAATTTAATTAATTAATTATTAAATAAAAAAGTTAAAATGGAACTTGAACGTTTTCCAGAACGTAAAAAATAGAAAGCTAGAGTTTGTTGTGTAGTAAACGGTTGTCAAAGTAAATCTGCTAAAGATTTTGATGTTATTTTTCATTAGTTTTCGAAGCATCATAATGTTGGTACTGAAATGTTTTTTGGTAATGTTAAAAAAAAATAAATATAGCGTAGAAAAGTCTATTGAAATTAAAAGAAGTTACTCGAACAATGAAAATATGTTCTTTACATTTTAAAAAATGTGATTATATACTACCAAGTAAGTTAACCTAAAAAGTAAATAAAATAATAATGTTTACAATGTTAAAAAAGTGTATAATATACATGTAATTAGGTACATTTTTCTCCCAACTCTGCTTTACAAGAACAAATTATTAATATTATTTTTCCACCCTAAGATATTATAGCATTTATTTCATGGGGTTTTTCTTTCATGTTTGACGTTTGTAAACATCATTATCACTTTTCCCACAATTTATTCCACATTTAATTAAATGTCCGACACATAAAATTCATTCTGCATCATATAATATATTTTCTTGGTTTTGGTTATCACCAACCTAGGGTATTAATTCACTCAAATTTAATAGCATTGTAATCGTCAACATTAGTATCACATATGTAATTTTTTTAAAACTGCAATTTTTTGTCGGCCATGTTTTTGAAGCCACTCCCACATGTAGGTTCCCAAAAATAATTTCAAATAGATACATCGAATATGTAGGTTACCTAGGTGATACAAATTTCCCCTTTATCGTTACATAAGGTTTCAAATAGATACGTCGCTAAAGAAGTTTTCACTTCAAAATAATAATGTGTAGGCATCATCCTTATAATGAAATGAATTTTATTCAAGACTGTTACTGTTCATAAAAACGTCAGGGAACGTGGACAATACACTTTCGCACAAAAAAACGGTTGCTTAGCAAAAATAATATCAACAGTCAATCAAGACACGAACCTGATGTGAATTTTTTATATAAAATGTGTTTAGTATTTTTTTTACACTGCAGACGTTAGAAATATTAAAGACGAAATATTCTGTATGTATAAATTTCTAAATTATAAAATCGTGACCTTCCCTCCAGCTAGTGTTTAATAATAATTGTTTGGAAATATTTTGCTATCTTCCACACAAATATCTTTTTCACATCTTTGATATATTCTTGGTAATAAAATAACTTGTTTTGACAGCCTAAGGAATATCTTTTAATAATTATCCAGTTATTTTCATTTACATTACAGTTATGTATAATTAATTAACAATTATGTATTTTCAATTTTTTGTGCTAATTATTAACTGTGATGATTTTTTAATATCAAGGACGCTAATAAAAAAAGATTGTGCTACTGATAATGTATATTTTGCAACGGTAGTTTGCGTTTTGTTTTTTTCAAAATTATAAACATATAATTTAATTATTTATAATATTGATATTATTAAATTACATACCGATATCTCGCGTTACTATTTTTAGGGTTCCGTACCAAAATGGTAAAAAAACGAAACTCTTATGGTGAAACTTCGTTGTCTGTCTGTCTGTATATCACAATAGATTTTCTTAGAAACTTCATACGTTATCGACTTGAAATTTCGAAGAGGAAATCTTTTTGGCTTAAGGCTACAAAATTACAAAGTTGTGGCTAACAATTTCCAAAAAAATATTATACTTAGATAAATTGGTACTAAAAATCATGATTATTTTATATCATATTGAAAAGTTACTGATTATTTGGATGGCATTTGGTGAGTTCAAAATAAGTTTTAAAGTTAATTTCTTAGTATATCGTATGATTCTATTTTAAAAGTTACGTGTACTAATTTTTTTTATCCTCATATTAAATTCCATTGTTATTTACCGGAGGTCTGACTCTGAAGATAGGAGAAAATCTCCCGAAACGTAAGCAATAAATGCATCAGTATCGCCGTGTTTTCTTGATCCTTAAGTCAAGAAGATTTCCTCTTTGAAATTTCACATTTGCATTATTAATTATTGTTGGTTTAACTTTTAGGGAACATTTATACAAAAGACTCATCATTACGGACGTAAATGCAGATGCCTATACAGGGTGGACCAAGTTATAGTAGCAATAATTCACCATTCGATGGTCCATCGAAAAATAAGTAGACATGCATAATTTTATTTTTTTCCAAAACGCTTCCTAAGGGAGATACAGCCCTTCAAAGTCCAGTTTTAAAAATCAATACTGACAAGTGTCATAAATTATCTCAAAACCAAGTATCACCTACTTTGTTGGTTATTTTCATAAGTTATTTATTTGTTGTTTTTAATTTAATTAATGAATTATTTATTTAAATTCGTCAAACAGTAAAAAGTTTACAATTGTTGTACAAGATTCCAGACCTATTATTTTCATAGGTGGCTATTTTAGAAGTGTTCTAAACTTTCAACTCTAATTATCTCGTAAACGAAGCTTCAAATCGAAATTTCGCAAGAGTGACTCTTTTTTTCTTAATTGAACAGGGAATTCGAAAAAATGTTATTCTTTAAAAATATCCAGTGGCGCAGAAAATAGGGCGGGAAAAGTGAAACAACCCCCCTGCCACTTGACAATTTTGACAAAAGTTACTTACGTCAAGTAATGAGTATCTATTGTATAAATACTTGTACCAAATTTGGTCAAAAACGCATTAATGACCTGAGAGTTAGGACAAAAAAAAGAATTTTAAAACTGAACTTTGAAGGGGTGTATCTCCCTTAGGAAGCGTTTTGGAAAAAAATAAAATTATGCATGTCGACTTATTTTTCGATGGACCATCGAATGGTGAATTATTGCTACTATAACCTTGTCCACCCTGTATAGTTGCACATACGCTTTATTCATGTATTTATTGTAACGATGATCACTTCTGTTGATTTCCTTTCATTACGGCGTTAGCAGGAGAAAGTAGTTTGATCTTGTCAGCATGCAGTGAGATGAAGCAATGTTGCGTTGCTTGTTTTGTTGTTAACAAATGACATTGACCGTGGCCATTGTAACCAATATTAACACTCAATACAAGAAAAATAAGCGTGTTAATGACGCTTGAGAGTAGTCGAGATGCCTTTGGGATGCCGTTATTTATATGACGAGTAGGATAAGGAACGCTCGTCTACCCTCCATATCTATGAGTTGGACTAATGAAATAACAGTTCTCCCTCAAAAATTTATCAACTAACATCAGAATACCAGCCAACAGCTTTGATATGTTATTTGCACTAATTTCACCCAAGATAACATATCAAAATGTCGTTCGTGACTGTATCTCAAGTACTGAAAGGCTATATAATCATTCAAGCGGCCAAATAAATTATCGGCCGATTGAAATCGAATCGGAACTTTGTGTCTCGATACAGATTTTGAAAGCGGCAGATTTTGTGTTGCGCGCTTTTACCGTTATCGTTACTATTCGATAGTTCGATCGAATACTTCATACGCGCCTTATAGCCTAAGAATCCAATAAATATATATTCGCCCTAGTTATCAGTATTAATAACGGACTAACAGTGTGGTTCAGTGGATAGCGTCGCGGCCTCTGGATCAGACTGTCGTGGGTTCGAATCCCGTCTCCGCTCATGGATGTTTTGTGCGATGTCATTTAGTTTTAAGTGAATTATTATTTAATGTAATCAAGACGCTAATGACCTAAGTTGTCGACGCGTCTATAATTTACAATAAATAAATAAGTATTAATAACGCACTTACAACACTTACAATTTTATATTGAAACCAGCCTTCACTCGCGGGTTCGCTCACGTTAATGTCGAATTTGACAGGGACCTTTATCTTATAGTAAAAAGTATAGTATAGATACTTACCCTACTTGAGTATACCAGTTGATAGTGTACCAGTTGTGTAGTCAAATTTGGTCCAGCCGTTCTCGAGTGATGCTGGCACAGACAGACAGACATAGACAGAAAGATACATTTTCCAGTCTAAATACCTTGTATACAAAATTCAAAAAATCCTCAACAAAATGAAATTACAGACAGGAGTCCTGTTACTATTTTATACATTATAACAGGACTTCCCAATCAGTGAGGCGCGCCTCCCTAGGGGGCAGGGCCGTAGCTAGGGGGGGCATTAAGGGGCAATGCCCTACCTTAAAACATCCAGTGCCCTATACTTTAAGGAATTATAAACAAGCCGCAAAGACTATCACGACAGAATGACAGACTTGATCTATCTGGCATTTGGAAAAACAAGATTAAATTCGTTGGACTAGATGAAGTTCTTCGGAAATTTGATAACATGGCAAGTTCTGTATTTTTTTTTTTTTTTTTTGAATAAATTGTCATTTACCGTTTTCTTGCTTTTGTAATTTGATATCACCAGATGAGGTGGGCAATCTAATTAAAAAATGGTAGTCTTTTGCTTCTGCCCTACTTTAAACATTCAGTGCCCTATCTTGAATTCAGCTCTAGCTACGGCCCTGCTAGGGGGGCGTAAAGAAGTCATAAGGGGGGCCCTTAATATCTTCGAACATAGTAAAGAAAAGTCCATTTGAAGTCTTAAATCATTCATTCATTCGGTCGTTGTTCAAGTTTTAATTTATTTTATGCTTGTAATTGAGAAATAAATGTCGTGAAAACGATGTTTTTTTTATTTTACCAATGAAAAAATTAAAAGGGGGCATGAATATATATTTTATAATCTGGGGAGAATCAACGCAAAAAAGGTTGGGAATCCCTGCATTATAGTATGTATCTAGAAACATTGACCTTCAGTTCAAATCAGGAAAGAAATTTATATTGAAGTACAAAAAAACATAACTATATACACTATTTTCATTCTGCTACATACCTATATCCATTACATGACGTCTAAATGTATAACATAATATAGGATAATCATGCATAGAATGTTAAATTATATACTAATTTCCTAATAGCCCTACAATTTGTTGATCATTTTGTAAGTCACGTTTACACCTAATTATTATGCGTAAGTATATTTTAATGGTCAAATGATAGATGACGGAGATCTAAAAGTATTCCAGTTAATTTTACGTTTAGGTCACTATCCCTTTCAAATGTGTTATTGACATAAATTAAACTCTTAAAGTAACTAATCTTTCCGTGCATGTTAAGTAGTTAGTGAAATGTTATATAAATTAATTAAGACACAGAAAACACATTAACACTTAAAATTAATGTGGTTTCAAATTGAGATGAAAAATATTTAGGAGATCGTGAATCTTTTTGATACAAGAGTATCCAGTAATAAAAAATCGGTAAAATACCACCTCCATCTGTACTTTGTACATAGTCGAGGGTTCCGTGCTTTCAGTTATTGTTCACAAGTTTCTGATGCGCTTATCTCTGAAACTACTGGAATAATTTTGATGAAACCTATTTGTAGTTAGTATTAATTCCGAAGACTATATAATGCAGATTTACCAAATTTCACAATATCGTACTAAAATTGGCCGCTTTACCGCGATTAAAAAAAGAGATAAAATATGTTCTTACTCTATTCGACGAGGTTTATTCAAAGACACCCCTCAAGGCTATTTTCAAAAATTTAATTTTTTTGCACCCTTTGATTGTACGGTAGCCCTCTAAATAATATGCTCAAAAAAAATAGCATTTGACTGCGTTAAGAGCATCAACTTTAGTAGATTGTATGTCTAGATACGTAATGGGGCATATTACAGCGAGTGATGACAGTATGTAAAAACGAGCGATAGCGAGTTTTTACAGTCACACGAGCCGTAATACCATTACGTACGAGACATATATGGTATTTTTTGCCATACCTACTACAAAGTACCTACTTTTTACGTCATTTTCAAAAAATTCTGACAGTTCATTTGCGTCGTCATCTTTTCTTCTAGTGTGCCGCGAAGTTCGTGCAAGTAAGTAATGACAGGCGCACGCAAGCGTATAGAGCGAATTAACAAACGTTGCCATGGTAACCGTTATTTTCTGCGCTAGTGCAGAAAGTAAACTATTTTCCGCACACCTGCCTGTTAAATGGGTCATTAATGGTCGCTATACATACATCGAAAGTAGCTATTTTGTAGTGGGTATGGCAAAAACATATATATGTATGTTGACATTGGATATGACTTTATTACAATTGGAATTTTGAAAACGGTGCCATAAAAAACTACTTTTTGAAATTTTAGATCACGTAATTCAGTAATAGTTAGCTACCGATCAGATACTTTCTTTTTTTTGATGTAATTAATCAGTAATTAGTCAGTGAAGTTAAATAAATAACATATTGTAAATCAGATGAATCACCATAAAACTATCTCGATATTAAAGAGAGCGTATAAAAGTGGGACCACCCATCATTAGCAGCCATTTATCTCGATAGGAGGTATGTCTTTGATGTTCGATCATTTGTCTAGTGTTCTGGCTATAAAACACCAAATAAATAATATGATTAAATGTTATTTATATGTGTTGACTGAGCGTTTCAAATTCCAATTTCATTCCATAGTCTTTTGCTGGTTTGCAGAAAGCATTGTCAATATTTTTCCATAAAAAAGTATTGTAGAATTTTAAATCGATCCTGCTCGAAAAATAAGTGATTACTTGAAACGATTTTGATTTTAAACATGTGTGTGCATGTATTTGATATAGTTTTTTTGTACAATTTCCACTTCGAAACAACTTTTTTTTACGCATTTTGATCAAAATTTAGATTGAAAAGTGATCTTTTTACAAGCTTATATTTAACTTGCAATGTATGTTAGTTAGTTTGTGTGTTTGTTTAGGTCAAAACTTGCAAGTCAATTTTGAACGACTTCCACGTATCCGATCGATTTGAAATTTTGTACACATATGTATTCCCAATGACAATACATGAATAAATCGTTTTTAGAAATAAATTCAACCCCTATGGGATTCAAACGAGGATGTAGGGTTTTTTTTTTTTGACTAATCAACGCCCAGGCCAAATCGTTGAAGCTAGAAATTTGAAATTTGGACAGTTGGTTCCTTTTCTGACGTAAGCATCCACTAAGAAAGGATTTCTCGAAATTCAACCTCTACGGGTGTCAAAGGGGGGTAAAATTTTGAAAGACTAAAATGAACAAAATTAATATTAGTAAAAAAATTTTTTAGAGACAAGTTTTTATTTAAATGCACTAAAAAGGAAAAAATAATTTTTAATAATTTAGGTTCATAATAATTATAAAAGCATGGGTCGTGACAAACTATCATAGAGTTCACGACCCACGCTTTTATAATTATGAACCTAAATTATTAAAAATTATTTTTTCCTTTTTAGTGCATTTAAATAAAAGCTTGTCTCTAAAATGTTTTTTTACTAATATTTATTCTATGTAAATCATTTGTTTTTGTGTGAATATAATCTAATGTTCTACAGAGAGTTTGATTAAGACATTAGATTATTCCTGCATATATAAAAATTGTAATCATATGATCACAATCTAAAGTTATTATCAAATCAGACATTTTAGCAATGCCTTCTGAAACCCATTAGGGGCCATCCATAAATTACGTAACACGTTAAGGGGGGGAGAGGGAGTCAACAAAATGTGACATCGTGTGACAAGGGCCAGGGGGGGGGTCATAAGCTTTGCGACGTCACATGTTAAAATTTAAAATATTAAAACGCGAAATTTATATGTAAACAAAAAAATATCACTATAACTCGATTTATATTTGTAAGGTTGATGAATAGGTTTAAGTCGTCGGCGAGTGCACGCTCGTTGCCCTACTATTATTTTAAATATTTGACTTGATGCTGATTTTATTAAAGATTTTATTAAGAAATTAAGAAATAAAAAAAAAATTAACTGCTGTTTTATTTTAATTATTTCTAATTATAAAATTAAAAAAACTCGGGTCGCAGTGCCAAAACTCTGCCGACAATATAGTGTATTTGCTAATACTGGCATTGTGGCTTTATTATGTGAACTTAAGTTTGTTTTTGAACAATATAAAAAATTTAACCCCTTAAAATAATATTTTTTTTCTTAATTTCAATATTTTTATCAATGCAACCTCGGTACCAAATTAAGTACACCCTTCAGTAGGTAAAGCACTATCCGCAAACTAGTGTTTTCATAAAATTTGTAAGTCCGGTCCTGTCGGGCCGATTTTATTAAAATTTTAGCAGTGCATTTTAATCGTTGCCAAAGGGTTAAATTTCAATTTTTAAGCGATTCTGAGAATTTTTTCGGCATTTTTGGGCCCAAAAACATTTTTCAACCCCTAAAAAACACCCTTAAAATAGTCCGATTGGGCCCATTTTAAATAGGCTTCGTGTGGTGATGGATTTCAACGTGCTTACCATATTTCGTCAAAATCAATTAACTCTTTCGAAAGTTATTGCCCGCACACACACACACACACACACACACACACACACATATATATATATATATATATATAAACAGACATTTCCAAAAATGATGCCAAATTGTTCAGGAGGCTATGAAACGTCGAGAAATTTTGGTCCGACCCCTAGGTCCCGCCATCCGACCGACGCCAATAGTGTATGTGCCATATGGCAAATACACTAAAAATATGTGACGTCACACCAAGGGGGGGAGGCTTTAAAAATGTGACCATCTGTGACAAGGACGGAGGGAGGGGGTTAAAAATCGTAAAATTTGTGTGACGTAATTTATGGATGGCCCCTTATTAGCGTAAAAATCTGTTCGAGCGGCAGAAAAATAATAACACCGTTCATCTACTTTTGTTACGCACACTGGATCACTTAATGTCAATTCGAGTTTATACTCAAACCGCACTCAAATTTCAAAGAAACCATTAAACTATGTTGGTTGCACGCGCATGCGCTGAGAAGAGTGGTCTGACGTCACAATTCTTTTTATGGCATTATTAGATTTTGATAATTTTTGATATTTTAGTATTTCGTTATAATAATATTCAAGTGTGAACTCCCATCAATAGAATATAAAAACTGTGAGCTTATTGCCTTGTTGGTACTGGGAAGCAAGTCGATATTTAAAGCGCACAGTTAACACATCACTTTAATATATTTGTTTGCACTTAAAAGGAACCGCCATAAATATGTGCAGGATTCTAATTAAACCAATTACCTTGTGTGGTTTAAAGTTATTTCAGATTTTTTGCAAAATATATTCAGACAGACTGTGGTTAAGCAACCGCAGTTTTACAGATAATTCACGTGTGTGATGCAACTGTATATTAATTAATCATAGATTGCAAATCTGCGGCACCTTGGATTGTTTAATCCTCTTCTTCAATGATTTTTTTTGTAAAAATTTACAAGAAATAGTCAAAACACAATAATTAGGTATAATACCACAAAAATCTATATTCTATGACATCATGAGAAAATTATACACACACTATACAGGTGATTTAGAAATAGAGGCGGAAAAAAATTGTGGGTATAATGAGGTCTAAAAGAACACGTTAGCGTGGTTTAAAAATTACTTTTATTAACTTCCCATTGGAAGTTATTGTAATGGGTCCGAAAATCGAAATCAAAAAGGAAAAAAAATTTTTATGTTTCAAGGTCACTACACTATTTTTACACTACTTTTAGAAAGATGTCTGTGTGTGTGTGTGTGTGTGTACGTACGTACGTACGTACGTACGTACGTATGTATGTGTCCATTTCTTTCTAAGACGAAATCTCGAGAACGAAAAATGATATCGACTACGTTGGGGTGCCAATCGACGCGTATTAACGTAAATATGATCTGAAAGGAATTTTTTTAAAATCGGTTCAGCCGTTTATTTTTCTTAACCAAATAACCTCCAAAAAAGTAGATTTTACACAATATCTCGCGAATAAAAAATTATATCGACTTCGTAAGGGTGTCAATCGAGGCGTGTTAACGTCATTTTGATCCGACATAAATTTTATAAAAATCGGTTCAGCCGTTTTTTTTTTTTTTTTTTTTTAATTATTGATGTTTTAATGATTAAAATGATTACTTTTCTGTGTAATATCTAATTTAATTATTATTATTAAATATTTATCAAACTGGGAAGTTCGTCGTGTGGACCTCAAGGGTCGCACTTTAGTCCTAATAAACGACCCACCTCACGGCTTGTTTTTTAATTAAACCACCCCTATCCCGACGCTTCTGAAAACTACATCGGCAACATCAATGATAGCGCGTGGTTTTATTTATTATTAAGAAATTAAATTTTATGCAATTGTGTTATTTCTGTTTCATACTTTGAAGATACAAAGTAATCTATGTGACGTGGCTGTGTAATAAAAACAAAAGAATTTTTGATTTTATTGTCTAAAGTCAAGAAAATAAGAATTAAAATACCAAGGAAAATTACACTCAATCATGACCTGCACAAGATGGAATAAGTTAAAACTGATTTATTGCTTATAGTAAGACTTCGTTTTTTGCTTCTTGTCCAATACTTAGTAGAATGAAAATAGTAATAACTAAATTTGCTTCCGTACAAGATGAAAACTCTTCATTGGATTAAAGAGAAATTGACAACATGACTGACAACATGATTTATTGCTTTTTATTATCGAAAATCCCAGATGAAAACATTTTCCAAACTCTGAGCAACTTTGACCTGTACTAATTTATTGTATTTTTACCTTTAGTTGTATTATTTCAAAAGAAACGCAAAATTAAAAGAAAAATCAATACACAATGACAATATGTAGGTCTAGGTACTTACACAAAACTTTGGAGACTTTATTAAAAAATGAAATCCATTAATTCTTAAATTCACAAACTCACTTTACCAATGTTGCACACTTTTACTAAAAGTTACACTCGAAGCCCGGGAAAACGGTTAGCTACCGTCTGCGTGATTCTCCAGAATATCCGCCAACTTCATCGTGTAATAAAACCATGTCTACTTTTTCAATATTCGTAAAATATGTCATATATACTGTCACGACAGAGCAACCGGTAACAACTGATTATAAAATTATGCATTTTATCCAAATTTTATAGCAGTTACATAATCAATTGTAAAGGTTTGTATTTAGTTAATTCAAATGCATACTATGAAATTTAATTCGTCAGTGGTGTGTACAATTTTTCTATAATAACATTTTTTCATTTCTTTTCTCGAAAATAAACCTGCCGATTTCTTTATAATATTTTAGGATAGTGATTATTTCAGCACATTTGATTCGTGGAATTTTTTTCGCATTCATTTCTGAATCACCTTGTATTTTACTCGCGTAAAGTGTCGATTTTAACAGAAACCTTTTTCTAACTCAATCATAGCCGAAAAAATACCTACTCTAAGTTGGGTTGCCGATTGGTATTGTTCCACGTTTCGTCAAATCGGTTCAGCCATTCTCGAGTTATGCTGGTACAAATAGAAAAATACGTTGAATGCTATAAAAATCGCAATTGTTCTGATCTATTTTCGTACAAAAAATTTTCGTTTCTTTCATTTTGAACTTTCTATTTATGCAATAAAATGGATGAGTTGGATGTGGGTATTAATATCGATGTCCCAGAAGCCGATTTGAAATAAGTTGTTAGAATAACATTGTTTGTTTATTGTTTTTTGTCATTTTGACTGACGGCTGTAGTCAGTTTAATTTTGTTTCTACAGGGTGCGTTCGTCATAGCGGTATATGAATACAGCTGCGTTTTGTGAAAACAAATAATATTCCACTGTTTATTTGTACGAAATACAGTCGAAGACGTTACATTTGGAATTGGATATACAGGGTGTCCAAGTTGACGTTGGCTAACATGGGTAACTTTGTTATTAGTGGAGATAGAAAGTCGGTTAAATGGGCAAAGTAGTGCAGAATTATGTGCTCATTAACGTCCCGTCGAAAAAAACAATTGAATTTTGACACACTATGGATTTATTTAGAAAATAGTGAAAATTGCCGTTTTTGAAAACTGGCCATAACTTTTTTATTTATGAAGATATCTGAAAATTTCTTTAACCATTTTTTGATAACTTTTTATGATATTTTCAGTGACGTAGATTTAATTTTTTTATATCCACTACATAATGAGATATTGACATGAACTTTGGTTTTTCTTATGGACGTCATTTTGGATTTTTAGATATTCGAATTCTGCTTATTTTTCTGATTAATTTAGTGTATCATATGCTACATTTAAAAAAAATGCAATTAACGTCCCATATTAGAGGCACTATAAAAACAACTGACAGTCAAATTATATTTCAGTTCTGCCAAACTACGATTTATTATTAATTTTACACTTAAAATGTTTGCACTACTTAATTATAACTTGATTGTCAGTTGTTTTTAATGTCTCTTATATGGGACGTTCATTGCAAATTTTTTAAATGTGGCATGTGATACACCAAATTAATCAGAAAAATAATCAGAATTAGAATATCTAAAAATCCAAAATAGCGTCTATAAGAAAAACCAAAGTTCATGTCAATATCTCATTATGTAGTGGATACAAAAAAAGTAAACCTACGCCACTGAAAAGATCATAAAAAGTTATTAAAAAATGGTTAAAGAAATTTTCAGATATCTTCATAAAAAAAAAGTTATGGCCAGTTTTCAAAAACGGCAATTTTCACTATTTTCATAATAAATCCATAGTTTGTCAAAATTCAATTGTTTTTTCGACGGGACGTTAATGAGCACATAATTCTGCACTACTTTGCCCATTAACCGACTTTCTATCTCCACTAATAACAAAGTTACCCATGTTAGCCAACGTCAACTTGGACACCCTGTATATTCTCAGGGCATTCTGAGTGCAACATGTAGGGTATAATTCTTATAAAATCACTTCATAACATTTGCAAGTGATCAATATTATACAATTTGTAACAGGACCTCTGTCTGTAATTACGTTTTCTTATAAGTTTTAGGAGTATTTTATATGAAACCTGAATAGAAGAACGCATTTCCTGATTTTTTGTCTGCTTGTTTATACCGGCCGCGGCATCACTTTTAAGGCATCCAGTCCCGGGACTAATTCCTGGGACTAAATGAGATTTCTCAGGTCCCGGGATCATTGCAGAGGTTCCGGAACCTGACGTAGTGCCGACATTTTGAAACTGGAAGACGCGCGCGCGCCTTCAAGGAGTCGGCTGTCGCGCTCAGCAATCGTCGGTCGTAGCTCGTAACGCCGTGCTCTGACTGTTTTGCTATTTTGTAATAAATTCTGGAAATCTCGTCCTAATATCCTAATTATCACTCGTGTAAAATTCGTTAAAATCTCAATACAGTAAAAACTCGTAAAATTTGGTATTTTCGGGGCAAGTCTCGGGATTCTCTCAGTTAGGCCTCGAATCCTCTTTGGTCCCAGGATTTGGATACCCTAATCACTAGAAAGCGACTGTGGATCGACACTGATGAAACTTAACGAATAACGACTTTAACGCGGGCAAAACCGACGTTCACGAAAGCGAAACCGTGGGCAAATGCTATTTAGTAAAAAAATATTATGTGTACGATTTGTGGTGGATATGAAAACAATACAAAAATATTCACTTCGTGATAAAAATTAGGTTGTACCTACGCTTACGAAAAATTAATATTAAATTAGTGTTGCCGTCTAGACAAGACAAGACAAGACTTTCAAAGTCTTGTCTTGAAATATCAAGACAAGACTTCACTAAGTCTTGTCTTGAAATATGAAGACTTCACTAAGTCTAAGTTTAGATTAAAAAACTCTTGTCTTGTCTTGAAAATTTCTAGACAAGACTTTTGAAAATCTAGACAAGACAAGACAAGAGTCTAGAAAGTCTAGATCTAGACGGCAACACTATAATCTAAATACATTGATATAAAAAAAGGTTTTGTTGAGAAGATTACAAAAAAGGTATATGAGGTCATGGAAAATTCAATATGGCGGACTCTAGACGCCATTTTCTCAGAATGCAAAAGTCTTGTCTTGTCTTGAAATATCAAGACTTCGCTAAGTCTAAGTCTAGATAAAGCAAGTCTTGTCTTGAAAATTTCTAGACAAGACTTTTGCAAGTCTTGTCTTGAAAATCTAGACAAGACAAGAGTCCAGAAAGTCTAGATCTAGACGGCAACACTATATAAAATACTACAACACTATATAAAATTACGATGTAGGAGGTTATTTTTGTGTTATCTGACGAATTGTAAACTCACAGCTTTGACTATATTAATGTTCAGTTAAGTTACCAGAAATATAAATAAAAACATATTTATCCTTTAGTACCTATCACGAATTTACCAAAAATTTACGGGACCAAAAATTTGGCTTTAATTTCTGCACCGATTTAGAGCAATCGATATGACATTTAAAAGTCAATTTTCTGGTCTGCCACTGTACTTGGAGCAGTCAAACAGATGATGTGACTGAAGCTACAAGCTATTCATTTTTTGTAGGTACACAGCTGTAACAGTTTCTTTTTTTGACAGAAAATAATAAGACTAAAAAAACTTAGAGAACATCACTAAAAGTGTGCTGGAATCCGAACGTGTGTTTCTACAAATAAATAATAAAAATGAGTACACGTGTATAATAAGGTTTGATTCTTTTTCTGCGAACAGGGGACCTATTCTTGAGATTTCGTTTTAATTTACACGGAAGCAAGATCAGTAGACCGCGGAAGTTTAGTTATAAAAACAAAATGTTTGATATTTGAGTACCAGAAGCAGATTAATTACGTTATGGACTTATTAACAGCGTTAACTGAAACTGAAAAATTAATATATCAATGCGTCTAGCAAAGATTTTTTGTGATTTTTTGAAAACTTTAAACACATACAGCTTCTAAACTAGAATTAAGATACAAACGTTTGATTGTGTTCATTGGAAATAGCGTGTCTTTTACTACAAGCATGTTAAGTTTGAAAAAGTTCTGAGAGATGTTGATTTTCGTCAAAAATCGAAAACATTCGTATCTTTTTGAAATTGAAATTGTTTATACAGCAAATGGCGCAGATTTCAAGGAGCCCAAGCAAACGTCCGTATTTTTTATACTTCTATGCTTCTAGTTTAGCTATAGCTCACAGTTGAGTTTTGAATCCCTTTAGGATATTTCACCGAATCGCTCTAGTAGTCTAACCGCTAGCGTAAATAAACAAGCAACTTTACCTTTTTATACAGGTGTAACAAAAAAGGTGTCCACCACTTTAAGGGATAATTAGTGATGCTAAAAGAAGCATAAAAGAATATACAGGGTGCTGAATTGCTTTGCGGGTAATAGGGATTTAACCCATAAAATCAAACTTTTGCGATTTCCTGCTTCCCTAATTATTTTAGGAAAAATATCTTCGAATAAAAGTTTTAGAACATAAAATTCTGCATCTAAATCATTAAACAAAATTAATTTTGCATGCTTTGTAACGGCAGAAATTTGATATGAAAATGTCAAAATTACCTCAAAAACTGATAGCGATAGCCATGGAACTTGAACAAAATGATTAGAAATTATTCTGACAGCTAAAACGTCGTCATTTTGTTCAAGTTCCATGGCTATCGCTATCTGTTTTTGAGGTAATTTTGACATTTTCATATCAAATTTCTGCCGTTACAAAGCATGCAAAATTAATTTTGTTTAATGATTTAGATGCAGAATTTTATGTTCTAAAACTTTTATTCGAAGATATTTTTTAAAAATAATTAGGGAAGCAGGAAATCGCAAAAGTTTGATTTTACGGGTTAAATCCCTATTACCCGCAAAGCAATTCAGCACCCTGTATTAAATCCTGTTCTGTACGTTACTTTGTAGGGTCATTTAGGAAATTAGGGTACTACGTCGCGATTTGACAATTACTCAGCTACTCGAAATTAGTATTTTCCCAAGAAATATTTCCTATATCATCTCGATTAAAATTCTCCGAGTTTTTTACACTTCCAACTAATAATCGTATAATTGTTTCAGAACGATGAGCCTCCGGAGATTACCTATTGTGTGGTGGAGCACACAGGGACTTTGTCCTTGCAGCCGCTCACACCGACACAACCGATGCCACCTGAAGACGAGCTCAACACCAAGTTCGCAGAACTTGTGGTTAGTACTTCAAAATCTCAAATTGTCCATCTTTCAATTTAGGAATTTAAGATTGCACGAAAAACAATTTACTAGTATATCTAGTGTTTTTTGCTATTTATTAATAATTTACAAACAAATATTAGAAGGTAACTTTTCCATATAAATAATTTTCCCAAATGGAAAATAAGGTTCTCGATTTACAAAAGATTTTCAAGAAATAAATTAGAACTGGTTGACTAATGGCCGGCGCATACAATCAATTTTTTATCGCATAACTGTTTGTCAATAGGCTATGGGATCAGAAGAGACTGCGCATACTATCGACACCTATAAGTTGTACAGCAAAAAAATCATAAAACCACATCGATCGTCTTTTGACTTTTCTGTTGAACAACCTATCATCGGATGCTTATGTCTATAGTTGTGTATTGACGCTAGACTAAATAGTTGTTCGGCGGTCCATTAGTTTAATAGTAAAATTATGGCACAACTGATTGATTGTATGCGCACCTCTAACAACTAAACAGTTTAGTCAAGTTGAAATGGCGTACACAACTCAACTAAACTGTTTAGTCGTGGAAACAATTGTGTGTATGCGCCCGGCCTGAACGTATTTTTAATTTGAAGTTGACATTTTTTAGTTTAAAACTATTGTTTTTTAATAACAGGAAGAGTTGGACCTGACAGCACCAAATAAAGCCGCCATGTTAAATTTACCATCACAAAAGAAATGGCAGATCTATTGTTCAAGAAAGGGTGGACCGGAAAACGACACTGACCAAAGTCATGCGCCGGAACATTATGTTGAAAAACTTAAAGAGCTTTCAAATGTAAGTATTTTAGCAGAAACTAGCATAAACATAAACCTCTTTCAGCCTCCTTCACATCTTTTAGGCTAAGAAGAGCCGATATTTGACGTTAATGATATAGGATTTTGGCAAGACAAGACGTGGCTACCTATCCTATTTCATGAAGACTACAACAACTTTGAGAAAATCTGACATTTTATCCACTTTAATCCCCTTTCGGACCACTGTGTATGCATGTCTATCGTCAAATCATATGAGTTTGTCAAAATCTGTCTAGGAATCAGTAAATTTGAATAGGGTTTAATGAATTCCTTCATATATTTTTCTGATGGATTTCTAGAGTTTCTCGTTGATTCCAGTCACAGTCGATTTTTAACTAAATTCTTTTGATTGCGCCCTGGTTATTTCCAATATATATAGTTTTTATCAATACCCGTAAATGATTAATTGACATAATTTGTAATTCGAAAATTGATTTTCAGTTACAGTTACCTGAAGAAGGTTTATCAGATGAAGAAATTCGGATGAACACAAAACAATTGGACGGCTTGAAGACAGCTTTACGGACGTCAACGCACAGTTTTGTGATGAGATTTATTGAACTTGGTGGCCTAACAGGTCTGCTGGACACCCTAAGTGCACTTGATTATAATACTGCACAAAGCTCAGTTCATACAAGCCTTATCGGATGCATCAAAGCACTTATGAATAATTCTGTACGTATATATTTTTTCATTTTAATTGTCGTGAAACGTTGCATATCATCTCGCGGCCCGTGGGCGAACTAATAATATGATCTGTGAAATTACAAATTTTGTAGGAATGGGGTTGACCCACGTATTTTTTTTAATCAGCAGTGTTTTTGAATTAAGGGTTATCAAATTTTTTTCGGAATTTTTAGAGACTCAGAAATTGTTAGTCAGATGACGTCATGTTCGTGCCTTAATTCTAACAGTCAATAAGATTAAAGTCAGCAGAAATGAAAATACACTGTAGTCGTATTTACAACTGTCAAGCGTCAAGAAGTGTATTTTAGTGTTTTTGCTACTTCATATATTCAAATATAGTGTTATTTTTACACATTATTTTCAGATATTATACACCTAGAGTACAATGATATCCGTAAAAAACATCCACTTTTAATAAGTTCTTCTACAGTTTAGTAGAAAATCGCGTGGATATCGTTTAAAAAAATCGTTAATGTAATATGCAATATGCATAGGAGAATCCTGACCATCTGACATAACCAGGTCCAGGACTAATAGATAGTAGGGTAAAGCAATATGACGTGTCGAATCCACGTAATGCTGGAAAGCTTACTCCCTATACCTTGCTGTGCGTGGAAAGCGGGTAAAGACAGATATAGTTAATTGGACCACCTGTCCTTGTTCCACTACAGTCTCAATAGATTGTACGACAAAGACAGGTGGTCCTATTAACTATGTCTGTCTTTATTCGCTAGCAACGCGTCAGTTTACGTTCCAGAATTTCTATATTTCTATGGTCGGATCGAACGAAAATGGCGAATTGTATGCATTAACTCGCCTTTGACTAATCTTTTAAACACTTCACATTTTTGTTAAATTAAAAGAATTATTTTTATTCACTTGTCATTTTTTGCACAAAAAAAATCACGATAAATCTAACCCAATACCTAATCAAAGTAATTATAATTTCTTTCAGCATGGCCGCGCTCATGTCTTAGCACACCCAACGGGTATAAATATAATAGCACAATCTCTGAGCACAGAAAATATTAAAACAAAAACAGCCGTGCTTGAAATACTCGGAGCGGTATGTTTGGTTCCTGGAGGACACAAGAAAATATTGGATGCGATGCAACATTACCAATTGTTTGCTTTCGAAAGAACGCGTTTTCAAGGAATTGTTAACGATTTAGATCGATCTACTGGAATTTATAGAGATGAAGTTAATTTAAAAACGGCAATTATGTCTTTTGTTAATGCTGTACTTAATTATGGATTGTGCCAAGAAAATTTAGAATTTAGGTAACTATAAATAGCAATATTGTCATAATGCTTCTGATTTATTCATTTCAGCCAATTTATATTATTTAATTGTAAACAACAGCGCTGTCATGAAGTGTCAATTTATAATTATGTACTAATAAATCCCATATAATTACATGATCTTACATTTTTCCATATCTTGCTATTTTTTTAGGTTACACATTCGGTACGAATTCCTAATGCTAGGTATTCAGCCTATAATAGATAAGTTACGTGGACACGAAAATGAAACTCTGGACAGACATTTGGACTTTTTTGAAATGGTTCGAAATGAGGATGAGAAAGAATTAGCTCGTAAATTCGAACAGGAGCACGTGGACACAAAAAGTGCAACGGCCATGTTTGATTTAATTAGGCGCAAATTAAGTCATACAGCTGCGTACCCTCATTTTCTTTCATTGTTGCAGCATAGTATTTTATTACCGTGTAAGTATTTTATATACAAATATCAGGTGGACGAAAAAAGATTAAAGTTAACCTGATATTTGGAGCCGATCTGACGGAATAATTGACTGAAATTCATCAACTCCCATTTAAAATGCCCTAATGAAACATTTTTCAACGACATTATTGAATAATATATTTTTAAAATTGCAGTGGATTATGGATCCCATCCACAACATTGGTTGTTGTTCGATAGAATTGTCCAACAAATTGTTTTGCAGGCTGAAAACGGAAATGATAAAATAGGAAGTCGGAACCCTGATGTAGCTCCAATAGATATTAACGTTAAAGAAATTGTACAATTGTAAGTGACAATTACTATTGATGAAATTTGTCGATTAAAACTGCTTACAAAAATCTCAATTGATTTTTTAGATTAGTTAAAGAAGAAGAACTGGTTGCTGCAAGAAATAAGGCAGAAGAATTAGACAGAGAAAATACCGAAATTTCCAACAGACTTGCAAAGAAAGAACAAGAATTAGATTTGAGGACGCAAGAAAAAGAAGACATCGAAACTAGTCTAACACGATTTAAAGAACGATTAGAAAAAGAAACAGCCGCCCACATTGAAACAAGACAGAGAATTGCTGAATTGGAATATAAAACATCAGAATTGGAACGTCAGGTCGGATGTGAAAGGGGAGAACGTCATCGCTTAGAACAACTTGTGAATTCGGGGAGCATACCTGATGATGCCAAAATGATGGGATTAAAAGCAATTGATGCCGGGAAAGATTTCAAACCAATCATTCCTCCACCACCGCCGCCTGTTATGGCTCCGCCCCCGCCACCACCGGTACCTGGTCCACCACCTCCTCCTTCTGCGCCTGCAGCTCCTCCCCCTGCTCCTTTACCGGCATCCAAAAAGAATGTACCGCAGCCATCAAATCCATTGAAATCGTTTAATTGGTCAAAGTTACCTGATACTAAAGTTAATGGAACAATTTGGACAGAATTGGATGATACTAAATTATACAACACAATGGAATTAGAAAATATTGATAGGCTATTTTGTGCATATCAAAAGAATGGTGTTGTGGTTAGTATTTAAATACTTTATTTTACTGTTCAATGAATCATTTTTTCACTGACATTACCATCAAACAGAACTGAGCAATGGCAGGGCTGATTAGAACCCATCGAGTACTGTCAAATTTTTATCTTGTGGAAAGTCTTTCATTCAGTTTATTGTAATTCTGAACAATAATAAAAAAATTAAAACAGCCAAATAACATTTAGAGCCACCATGATGGATATGGACTCTATATCCATTCTCGTATTAAAATGTTTTTATTGCAGAATGATGGGTCAATAGAAGATTTACGACAACTTGGTAAAAATCGCACAAAAGTGTTGTCTGTTATTGATGGACGACGCGCTCAAAATTGCACAATTTTATTATCAAAACTAAAAATGTCGGATGAGGATATTTCAAAGTAAGTGCAATTGCCAATTAATATTTAGTACCTACCTACATAATTAATATGTTACTTATGTGTATCTAATTTTAATTTTGTTTCACAGAGCTATTCTTAGCATGGATAGTAAAGAACAACTGCCAATCGATATGGTTGAACAGTTATTAAAATTCACGCCAAGTTCAGAAGAGGCTACACTTCTAGAAGAACACAGTAATGAAATTGATTCTCTAGCGCGCGCCGATCGTTTTCTGTACGAAATATCAAAGTAAGTAATTAATAAATTTAAAAACTAACCTTTGTTCCTCGCTTTGCTCGCGTTAATGTCGATTTTGTCAGAAACCTTATCTAAAACCGAGCGTAACTGGACAAAAACTGCTCTGTTTTGTATTTGAGCACCACAAGTTTCATCAAAATTGGTTCTGCCGTTCTTGGATGATGGTGGTATGACCAGACGGACGAAAATTTCGGGCCACATTTCCCGTCTTTGAAAATACCTAAAAAACACACAAAAACGAAATTGAAGACTCTGTTACTATTTAATATACTATTTTTATGTATATGTTAATATTGACAAAGCCTTAAAAAGTTTTAATATAAATTAAAAAAGAGGCTTGGTGTAGGTAAAACCACACTGCTAGCTTTACATAAATTCTTATCTCTGGAACTACTGAACCTTTTCTAAAAATTCTTTCACTAATAGAAAGAGATTCTCGCGGGGGGATAACAAATTAACAAAAACTCGGGTCGCAGTGCCAAACCCTGCCGACAATATAGTGTATTTGCTAATACAGGCCTTGTGGCTTTAATACGTGAACTTAGGTTTGTTTTTGGACAAAATAAAAAATTTAACCCCTTAATACATCCCTTAAAATAATATTTTTTTTCTTAATTTCAATATTATTATCAATGCAATCTCTGTACCAAATTAAATACATCCTTCAGTAAGTAAATCACTATCCGCAAACTAGTGTTTTCATAAAATTTGTAAGTCCGGTCCTGTCGGGCCGATTTTATTAAAATTTTAGCAGCACATTTTAATCTTTACTAAGGAGTTAAATTGCAATTTTGAAACGATTCTGACCAATTTTTCGGTATTTTTGGGCCCAAAAACTTTTTGGAATCCCTAAATACAACCCTGAAAATGGTCCGATCGGGCCCATTTTAAATAGGCTTCTTGCGGTAATGGGTTCCAATGTGTGTACCAAATTTCGTTTCAATCGGTTAAGTCTGTCGAGAGTTATCGTGTACACACATATATATATAAATATATAAATATATAAATATATATATATACATACATATATATATAAACATTTTCAAAAATGGTGCCAAAGTGTTCAGGAGGCTATGAAACGTCGAGAAATTTTGGTCCGACCCCTAGGTCCCGCCATCCGACCGACGCCAATAGTGTATGTGCCATATTATGGCAAATACACTAATAAGTATACTAAATACACATGAGCGGAGCCATGGGTGACCGCTATTAAATTATAATTTCATACCACCCGGGCGAAGCCGGGCGGGCCGCTAGTAATGTTATATTTCACACGGCTTTTGACATAAACCTAATTTCAATCCAGCTTGGAATCAATCCGAATTGCGCCCGGATGAAGCCGGGCCGGGCAGCTTGTATAGACCTAAAATCTAAATCTTGCTCAAGAAATAAACAATTGAATGGTAAAAAATTCGTTCACTAGATTAGCTAGTAGAGACAGACAGACACCTACCGACACTTCCTTTTATACTGTGTAGGTATATAGATTGTCTGTCTGTAATTAGTGTATTTGCCATATGGCACATACACTATTGGCGTCGGTCGGATGGTGGGACCTAGGGGTCGGACCAAAATTTCTCGACGTTTCATAGCCTCCTGAACACTTTGGCACCATTTTTAAAAATGTTTATATATATATTTATGTATATATATATATATTTATATATATATATTTATATATATATATGTGTGTACACGATAACTCTCGACAGACTTAATCGATTGAAACGAAATTTGGTACACACATTGGAACCCATCACCGCAAGAAGCCTATTTAAAATGGGCCCGATCGGACCATTTTCAGGGTTGTATTTAGGGGTTCCAAAAAGTTTTTGGGCCGAAAAATATCGAAAAATTTGTCAGAATCGTTTCAAAATTGAAATTTAACTCTTTAGTAAAGATTAAAATGTGCTGCTAAAATTTTTATAAAATCGACCCGACAGGATCGGACTTTCAAATTTTATGAAAACACTAGTTTGTTGATACGGATTTACTTATGAAAGGGTGTATTTAATTGGGTGTACTGATAAAATCCACGTCTAATATTGAAATTTAGAAAAATTTAATTATTTTAAGGGATGTATTAAGGGGTTAAATTTTTTATTTTGTCAAAAAACAAACTTAAGTTCACATAATAATGCCACAATGCCTGTATTAGCAAATACACTATATTGTCGGCAGGGTTTGGCACTGCGACCCGAGTTTTTTTTGTTTTCTTGTGTGTTTTTCGGAGTTTTTGGGTATTTATATGATACCTAGGCGGGAGACCGTATTTCTAAAAGTTTTGTCTGTAGCGGCTTCACTCAATTTTGATGAAACTTGTTACCCAGTCAGTTATTGGTACCAAAATTTACAGTATCTGTTATTTGGCTACGCTCGAGTCAATGTAACATTTTCGTCCAAGAGCAATTAAATTCGTTTGCAATTAACGTTCGCGCGAGCGAAACAACAAAAATAAGCTAGCAAAGAATAAAAAAAGTACAATATTAAAAGAATGATTAATATTTTTTTACAGAATACCTCATTATGAACAACGATTACGCAGTTTGCATTATAAAAAGCGTTTTAATTTGGCAGTAAATGAAGTTAGTCCACGAATAGCAAATGTGATGGAAGCTTCAAGAGAAGTAGCTCGTTCTCGTAGATTACGTCGTTTGCTAGAGTTGGTGTTGGCTCTCGGAAATTACATGAACCGAGGAGCTCGCGGAAATGCCAATGGTTTCAGACTGGCTTCGCTAAATAGACTGGCCGACACGAAATCTAGTGCTGCCAAAGGAACCACGTTACTTCATTATTTGGTTCAAATATTAGAAAAGAAGGTGTGTTTCATCGTTCAGAACTCACACTTTAATAAGCTTTTGTTTAATACCCCAATGTTTTTTTGCCTCCTTCCATCCCCCAAAATCAAAATTCAACTTTTTGTATTTCCCGCCAGTATTGGGCCATCATTTCTACAACTATGTCAAATTTCAACTTTCTATATTATTAAATGAATGCATAATGACTGCAAACAGTATATGAAGACACCTGTTGTAAGAACAATGACGTAACACAATGCTGTAAATCAGGAAAAATTCATGAATTCAAACCTATGTCACCGTAGGGATTTTAACCCTAAACTTTCCACTATCGCGGCGGACTGAGTTGACATTACTCACACAGTGACACATTTTCAAACGATCGACTTTCTCCCTTTAAAGCATTCTGTCACAGAAAAACCACTACATGCGAGAGTCAATATTCCAACACCACTGCTAGAACAGTGGAATATTGGAATATTGACTCTCGCATGTAGTGGTTTTTCTGTGACAGAATGCTTTAAAGGGAGAAAGTCGATCGTTTGAAAATGTGTCACTGTGTGAGTAATGTCAACTCAGTCCGCCGCGATAGTGGAAAGTTTAGGGTTAAAATCCCTACGGTGACATAGGTTTGAATTAATGAATTTTTCCTGATTTAGAGCATTGTGTTACGTCATTGTTCTTACAACAGGTGTCTTCATATACTGTTTGCAGTCATTATGCATTCATTTAATTATGTATTTGGTCACGACTTACGTGTTAAATTTGTATTTATTTTCTATATTATGTCTAACGTTAACAGAAAAAAATGCCTGTGAGAGACAAACAGACACCGAAGTGATTTCATAAGTGTTCCGTTTTTACCAATCTTGGTAAGGAACACTAAAATGAAATTGTAATCCTGTCTGTTTGTTCGGACGTCACTCAAAAACAACTGGACGTATTTTCACGAAATTGCGACATATCTTCAGAATCGGAATTAAGAATGAGGATTTTGAAACAAAATCCAGCCATCTTATAAAAAAGTGAAAAAATGTAAACTGTAGAATCCTTTTTGATGCGAGTATACATCTCCCAGCGGCAGATGTTTTTTTAAAGTCCCTGCGATATTGACTACTGAGGCCCCTATTTTGCGCTCTTGCTTCTTGATCTTGCGCCTGTGCGACAAAAATCACCCTCTATAAAATAATATATTTGTAAACGTATTGCCATGAGAGCTAATTCAAAGGGAAAAAATGGCATGTCCCTGCTGGGATTCGAGCCTGTATCCACCAGTTTCGTGTTTGATTATTTTTTTTTTCAGTTTAAAGATACTTTAAGAATAGATGAAGAGTTAGTACATGTTAGAGACGCATCTAAAGTATCGCTTGGAGAATTAGAAAAAGACATGGCTCTGCTACGTGCTGGTCTTAAAGACGTGGGACGAGAAATTGAGTTCCACAGAGGACAGTTATCCCCATCCATGCCAGGCGATCGATTTGTTCCAGTTATGCGAGAATTCCAAGCAACGGCAACTTGCCGTCTTGCGGAACTTGATGATCAGTTTCAAGATATGAAAGTAAGTGGATTTAATGATTGCAAATCTTTGATTTTGTTTCAATATTACTTATATTATTAACGTAATGAAAATCTTATAAGTGGAATAATTGCAAATTAGGTATTTAAGTTTAAAAAAAATTATTAATTTTTTAATTTTTTCTAATAATTTAACATAAATAATATTGAAAATCGAAAAGAAAAAATTTTTTAAAGCTATAGATAAATTACTAAAAATTAATTAAAATGTATAAAAATTTAAAAAATATCACGTGACTTCAAAACGCGCCAGGAATGTTTGTGACGTCGTTATGTTAAAATGTGTCTGCATTTGTTGGTATTTGTGTATATGTATTACACATACTATCAAAAATAATAAATTTTTAACTTGGTAACCATGGATACAAAGACCATAGATAACATAATGACGTCACACGCGTTCGGATTCTTTCGGCGCGTTATCGGAACTGAGTTTAAAAATTAATTTTTATTTAAATATAACTTTTTAATTAGTAAGCAAAAAAATTAAAAAAAACAGTTTTGCTATAAAACTTGTATGTGGTCCTTCCATTTAAGTAAAAAAAAAAATTTACTTAAAAACCCAATTGTACAACGGATTTTTTAAATGCTGCGCATTGTTGCGTAAAATTAATTCAACAATTAATATAACGCAAATAACTACATTTAACTGTGTTCAAAACGATGTTTATAATAATTTTTATGAACGTTTTCAGTGACTTCGAAAACTATAATTTTAATTAATAATTATTAAAAATTAAGAATGTCAAATATATTATTCAAATTTCAAATTAATCCGAATTTGAATGTAGCAATTTGGTTAAAATTGTTTAAATAAATAATGTAAATGCTGAATTCTTTTCCAGACAAGATTCGATCGAGCCGTCCGATTATTTGGTGAAGACCCAGCTGCAGTTCACCCTGATGAATTTTTCGGTATATTTGACACATTCCTTACTGCGTTTTCAGAAGCACGTCAAGATAACGAAAATATGCGAAAACGCCAAGAAGAAGAACAAAAGCGTGCTAAACAGGAAGCGGAATTGAAAAAACGAACAATGGAACGTAAAAGTAGTAGGGGAGAAGGCATTTTATCTTCTGTATCAAAATCATTAGGACTCAGAAATGGAATTAACGGTGAAAATAATTTGAAATCTGATGCTAAAGGAGAATTTGATGATTTGATATCGGCATTGCGAACGGGAGATGTTTTTGGGGAAGATATGGCGAAATTCAAAAGATCAAGAAAGTCACGGGTAGCGGGAACTGGAGGCTCACCTCCTCGTCGAAGTTCTGTTCATCGTGAAGATAGTCGCGAAAGAGTTCTCAGTGTTAATCGAAGATCATAAATAAAGTTTGTGTGATAATGAATATTAATAGTAATATGTTCTATAATTGATAAGGTTCAGATTGAAAAAGTGTATAAGAAACATAATGGTTTATATATAGATTTGTTAGACGTGAGATTTTTTATACGAAGGCCTAAATATAAAATTATTAAAACAAATTAATATATATGTATGTATTAACTTACAAAATATAATACACATGAATATTATTATATAAAAATCATTAAGATTATTATACATTACCTAACCTTTTTCTTTTTTGGAAAAAGTTTTTTTTTTGTAAAGACTGGTGAATTTTTTAAAAAAACGGTCCAAACAAAGGCCTCAAGTTAGATTTAAAGTGTAACAAGTAGAACTTTTGTTATTTTAATACAGTCATTTATAATAAGTATAGGTATTATATGTATCTGTAAAGTAGAATTTTGTGTAAGTAGGTACCTATAATATGTACCAAATAAAATATGTTGGCAATTATTTATTAAAAAATAAACAAAAACTATTACAATAATGTAGTTAATTTTAGTTAACCCAGAACAAGCAAAAGTTGAAATTTAGATAAATTACAGTTATTACAGACAAAGATACGATTTTATTTATAGAACTAGCGGCACCCGTCCGACTTCGCCCGGGTGGTATGAAATTATGTTTTAATAACAGTCATCCGTGGCTCCGCTCACGTATATTTAGATTTTTTTATGCCCAGTTATATAAAATTCTGTATATATTGTTAATTATTATCCCCCCCGTGAAAATTAATCAGACACATCACCCCATTTCACCCCCTTTTTAGGGGTTGATTCCTGACAACTTAATGTCTGTAAAGTCCCATCGAAATCGGTTCAGCCATTATGGAGATTTGAGTGCACGCACAGACAGATAAACAGACAAAAAGCGTCTACGATTTTACTAACACACAATTTCAAAAATGGTTCCCAATTTAGAATGACGCGAAACGTTGAGATTTGATGGTACGTCTTTCTTATCCGAAAGGCTACAATTTGAATGGATTTCGTGCAAAATTAACTTAAATAATATAGCTGCTACTTGTATGAACCAAATAGGGGGTAGGTAGATGACTAAATTTTTTTTTTGTGTTATATTAATAGAGCAGTAAATTATGAACAAAATGACACCTAAATCACTTCATTCTGATTTCAAATAAACTCAAAAATAATTTTTGAAATATTTATGTAGCCCCGCCCGCTAAAAATCGTTGTTGCTTTACTCAAATTTGACGTCATAATTTTAAGAAAGTTCGTTTATATTAGCTACAAATATTATTTAAAGACCCAGAAACAGAGTGTTGAAAAATACCGTTTTGTACCTATGTAAACATAAAGCAAACAATCTAAGCTGCGTTGCTATGGATACATGTATTTTTTACTTAAAATTGACGTCACGCGGTGTTTTAAGTCACGTGACAAATAGATTAAAAATCATGATTTTATTTATTAATTTAAATATGTTTACGAAACTTAATTAATAAAAATAAAAATTCTAATAAATATTTTAGAGCATAAACTTTCATTATAACAAAGTTTTATATTGATCACTCCACTGGCATGTACCCTATTCAGGTTTGACCATTTGGCGCGTAAGTCGCAAAGTATAATAGGCCTAGCGGCTAGCGGGGTGTGCAATATGTTCATCAATTAATATTATTTTCTTCAACACCCGCAAGAAATATGTAATTTCGTGACTCTACTGAGAGTGGGCGAAATAATGAATTCTCTGACTGTAGACGTAAAGAGTGGGCGAAATGCTATTTCGCCCACGCTCATTACGGGAAACGTTTACGCAAGTGTTGATAGTTTCGTCAGTCAATCAGGTCACCCATTATTTCGCCCACACTCAGCAGAGCCACGAAATGACATATTTCTTGCGGTAGTTGAACAAAATATTGTGTGCGACTATTGGTCGAAAGAGGAGATTCCACTCGTGTGTTTTACCGCACTCGCTACGCTCGTGCGGCAAAATCCACACTCGAGGAATTTCCTCTTTCTCCCAATAGTCGCACAATATACTATTAATTAAATTTTAGAAAAGTTAACTTTGGCAATTTGGTAGTCAAGGAACAGCGTTTTTTTGTTTCAACAAAAACTTTATCGTTGCAGAACAAGATTTAAAATACCTATGTACAAAAATTCGTTTAAATAATCTGGTAAATATTATGACTTCATTCTAAATTCAAAAGAATAAAAATTTATTTTTAATTTTGAAAATAATTTGTGCCTAATAATAATTTGTTTTCCAATTTAAAACAGTTTGTACTTTGTATTTTGTGAAGTAAATATTATGGAAACTAGATCCAAAAAATACAAAATGAATGTGACAGATACAAACTCTCCAGCAGCAAAATGCCCCAGCTCCAAACCTGCAAGTCCAACCAGAAAAAGTGCCTATTCAATACATGAACCAACAACAACAAAAAGAGCAAATGACAAAATGGCAGAACAGGCAAATCTTAATAACGTTGTTTCTTTGTACAAACAGTTAAAGTCAGAGTGGTCAAAAAAGCCTCAAAAACTTGAAAAATGCGGAGATTTGCTCACACAATTGAAGGTAAGATTTTTAAGTACAACTGTGTCATATTTCTTTGTAGACATTTTTTAGGTTATGAATGACAGTGCAAAACAAAAGTAAATTTTAATTATCAAATATGCTTAAATTGCATTGAATCCGTGGACTGTTGCCCTTTATATCTTTATAAAAAAATAATGTATTTCATGCTCTAAAGGTAGCTAATTAGTTTTTATAAAAATAAAATAACCTAAAAAGAGAACCACTTTGTTATTGCAGTTTGGCACCTATTATTTGTTAATTTCATTGAAAAATTCATTTCACTGTATTATTTTTTTTCTAGGTCGGTCTCACTCAGTTAATGTTCTTACCAACATCCAATGCAACAGCCTCCAAGGAAGAACTTTTAATAGCTAGGGATATCTTGGAAATGGGCGTTCAGTGGAGTGTAGCCGTAAAAGACATCCCGTCATTTGAGCGCTATATGGCACAGTTGAAATGCTACTACTACGATTACAAATCTCAACTATCTGAGTCATCGTATAAATATCAATTGCTTGGCCTCAATTTATTGTTTCTTCTTTCACAAAATCGAGTCGCCGAGTTTCATACGGAACTAGAGCTTTTACCAGTCGACAGATTACAGTCAGATGTTTATATAAGACATCCGTTGTCAATAGAACAGTATTTAATGGAAGGAAGTTACAACAAGGTAAATAAAACTGTGTTATTGTAATGATTACAGGTTGTCATGAAATGAAACATTTTATTTAGAATTTCTGCTTGATAGTACTCGGTGTAATTGGACAGTTTTTAATAATCAGTAGCACAGCGAAAATATAATGTTTATCTCATGATTTATAGAGCGAATAAAATTTATTCGCTCTATAAATCAAATGAGATAAACATTATATTTTATATATTGTTTTGTTCTTTAGATATTCCTTGCAAAAGGGAATGTTCCAGCGGAGAGTTACAATTTCTTTATGGACATTTTATTGGACACAATTCGAGATGAAATTGCTGAATGCTTGGAAAAAGCATATGAAAAGATAGCACTAAGTGAAGCAGCTCGCATGCTTTATTTAGATAATCAAAAAGATATTAAGGACTATGGCTCCAAGGTTGGTATAATATTTTTTAGTTCATTTACCTGCTTCAAATTATTATTTTGAACTTATTTGAATTTCTTTAAACAATAGTAATATAACTTCAAGGATGGTAATTGAACAAGAAATAATGCGATAATAAATGCTGAATAGATTTTGTTAAAAATTTCTCGATATCCAGAAAAAATATTCCCTGAAATTCTGCGCTGAATTTTATAAAATTGTTACAGAGAAATTGGAGACTAGGGCGCGATAATTTCTATCATTTTGCCGCTGAAGTGAAGAGAACCGATGAACCAATTCCGTCGGCTGAACTTGCAGAGCAAGCTCTTGAATATGCTAGAGAACTTGAAATGATTGTGTAATTTATTGCTTTCTAATATCCGAATAAGTGTGATCAAAAAATTTTCTTTATTTTGTGAATTTCAATTTATTACAAAAATAAACATTAATACAATAAAAATATATACATAACTGTATTACTGTCTGTTAATACAATTCAAAGTGACTACGTACATTTTTGTTATGTAGACGAAAACAAAAACTGATATTAAGGACCCTAGTACTATCTCTTTTTTTGTTTCAACAACTTTTGTGTTCTGGTGTTGAAAATTTCATTGAGAATAAGTCAGTAGTTATTGGGAAGAAATACAAATTGTTGATTTTAATTAAATCAATTCATAGGACGAAGTTGCAAGGAGTTGTTCGAGGTCGTTGCAATCCCATATCCATGATGGCTTTACACAAACAATTTGTGAATTTGTATTTTTTAAATTTTCTGCAAAATCTTTTCTGTCTGATATAATAAACTCGGCATTATCGTAGTCTTCAGATACTTTTCTGAAAAAGTAAAACTGGTAAATAGATGCTTTTTTTTTACTGTATTGCAAAAAGAATTGCATTTGCGTAGTTTTAAAGCGATAAACGTGAATACATCACAAGCATAAATCGAGCGTCCATAATTTACAATTATTCATTCACAAGCATAAATCGGTTTGGCTTCAAATAAATTCCAATGTTAATTTGAATGTAAAATAAAAAAAAAACCTACCCTTTAAAAGCTATGATGTATCGTTTTAACTGTTGAGTATCAGCAGTCACTTTCTCGTCAATATAAAATCTTTTATTTTCAAAGAAGTCTGGTAACTTGGGTGAATTTTCATCAAAACTTTCTTCTTTTGATACCATTTCCTCAACATCTGTATCAGCTTGGTATACATCTATCGTTGCAGTTTTGTCATTATTATTTTTAGTAATGTTATTTTTCTCTAATGGTTCACCATTTTGTGAAGTCTTTGTCGTATTTTGATTTCTAATTTTTTCAATTTCATCTTCCGTATCTGAATCTGATGATATATTGAATTTTCTCTCAACTGGCGTTTCAGTAACTTCAGTTTCATCCTGCAGTACTGTCATTTCATCAACAATCTCTTCTTCGCTTTCTGATTCTCTTTGTTGATTACAATCTAGTGCATATCTTCTCCAAGGTAATCTCTTTCGTTTGGAGTAGCATTCCTCTATCCACGACTTAGTTACAATTTTACCAAGTCCATAAACCTGATAGTATTTTGGAGTTTTAGAAAATGCGCATCTACAAAAGTAGTCCTTTTTTATAAATTACAAATAAAATGTAACGTTATTTTCTAGTAATGTCGGACATTTCAATGTTCGAGAATGAATGTGAACAGGACACTGAAAATGTCCAATTTTCCCAAACGCTGTCAGCAGTGTCTAAGCATACCCAATGAAATATAGAAATGGAACGTGAACTGACGCGCTGCTAGTGAGTAAAAGACAAACATATAGTTAATAGGACCATCTGTCTTTGTCGTATAGTCTATTAAGACTGTAGTGGAACAAGGACAGGTGGCTTTATTAACTATATCTGTTTAAATTTTAAATAATAATTCATAGCGGAATAATCAAATTAATTTAATAGTATAATATGAGTACTTACATTAGATGAGTACAATTTGACCCCCAATCAGGTTTATATTTTGCACCCATTTCTAAAGCTTTTTGTCGCAAATTCGCTCTCAATGGATTTTGATAGCCACTCATAACAAAAACAACACCCTCCAATAATTTTGAAAACGGTTTGGTTTTTAAAACTTTTTTCTTTTTTTGTGGTACAACTGTCGGTGAGTCTGATTTTCGTTTGCTGGCGCTTGGCTTTGAATTTTTCTTAGTTGAATTAGCTTTTGTTTTGGATTTATCATTTGTTTCTTGATTTGAAGTGGAAGGTGAATTTTTTTGTGCTTCTTTTTCTGCTTTATGTGCATTTACTAATTCATCAATTTTTTTATTTGGTGCATCGTCATCTTCATCATACAATAAACTGTTTCGATTTCTCGACTGTATCGATTCGGTATCATAATTGTGTTGTTTTGGTATTGCCGTAGAGTTAAGTGGAGCTTTATTTATATGTGGTGCACCGTTTTTAGCTAAAGACGATGGATTTGATGCTTCTCTGATAGCTGCTGCTCCTATAATAACATTTTTCTTTTCAAGTTTAACTTAATCGAAATTATGGAAGCGAGATCAAATATCAAACCTAATATAAATCTACCTATTCAGGTTAATTAGGGCATAGATTTACCTGTTAATGACTGATCATTTGATTTATTCTCCTTTTGTTTCATAAATATACTTCCAATACTAATGGTGTCTCTTTCTGGACTGTCTTTAATTTTAAATTTGCCAATTTTCATGACTGACTCATTCGAAGAGCTGTCACCATTTTGTAAACTGTACAATGTTATAAAGGAAAGTCCATACTGTACATTTTTATTAAATGGTTGAGTACAAACAATTTTTATACGATCCCATTTTTCATCTTTGGCCGGCTGGGAAAAATCTTCTGTTTTGAACATACGTACTCTGTTCGTTGTAGTAGAATTACGAGATTCCATCGGTGTCATAAATGACGACATTACTAGTAGCACCTTGCAATATTATTTAAATACAAACGAGTTAAAATTAATGTGTGCGGGGATACTCTATAAGTAGACTAAATCTAGTTTTTAATAATACTGATTTCGGTCGTCTTGTTAAAAAAAAACGTTAATTTGGTCCTCTACTCGAAACACACACATAACCCATAATAGTGATTATATCGTAGACTATAATAGCTACCATAGTAGGTAGAAGTCACTCATGCAACAACCAGTAAATGCACGTCATGCAAATATTGAAAATTCCATGTGCCGGAGAATGAGACCAGCACTTTTATCCCCCGAAAAACGTTCTTTCTACCAATCTCGTTTTGTCTCAAGTAATTATGGCTAGTTTAAGTATAGGAGAAAGTGAGACATGCAGTCTCTAGTGTTACTGTATTATCGCGATAAAAAATGCTATAATAATTTCGAGTTAAGAAGATGCCAGTCTGAAAAATGTAAACTGGCAACTTACTATTTACATCAATTTTGAGGTGGCTTCTTATATGTCTACTGAAAAACTTATCACTTTTGATTGATTTTATTTACTTGTATTACTTTACAAGAGAAGGAGGTACTTTGTCAATTGAGTTTTTATTCGATAAGGTGGGAATACAAGAAATAATACTCAAATTTCATTAAAATTGTTTTTTACCTGGTAATCATTTTCATTTGATCCTGAGCGACCAACTAAGACTTCAATAAATGCAGAATGTTCATTTCCAATGTCTATACCTGATATTACTGTAGCAGTTTCCAACTGCAAAATTATAGTTGCATTTTGTTCTCCAGAATTTTTACATTTCCATTTTTTATTTGCATCAAAATTTAAAATGTTATTCGCAACATGAACCTACAAAGTCTGAGTTAGCAAAAGAAAATAATTTTATCGCATTTAAAGGCTGTAATAACTTACAGAATCTTCGCTGCTGAAACTAACAACGTGATTTATTTTTATTTTTGGCATGTTAACAAAGAATGTTTACGATATTAATGTTTATTCATACACAAATTTGACATTTCCAGAATCAGAATTACATGAATGCGCCAAAATTGTAGGTATTATTCATGAAGAGATGTTCAATGATTTAACAGTAATCTTTAGGGACTACCACTACACTATTTATGTCGACTGTATAAGCGTCAAGCGAACAAGTTAATTAAAATGTATAAAAAAACTTTTCAATAAAAAAAAACCTTAAAAAAGCCACTAAAAAGGGAAAAATAATAAAACTTTGAGGTCTTTAATTTAACCGATTTCATATTTTATTAAATTGGCGCAGATCTCAAAGTTTTATTATTTTCCCCTTTTTAGTGGCTTTTTTGAAGGTGTTTTTTCAAAACGTAACATTTACCTAAATGGAATCACACGCCGTTCCTCACTTCGGTATACCCTCACTTTTATTAAAATCAGCCGAACTACTGAACTGATTTAAGAAAAATTTATATGGGACAAACTTCAAGGTATATCCTATCCAATAAAACAAGAATCGTCAAAATCGGACTACTCTGTAAAAAATTATGCGTGGTCATACATAAAAAAACGCGGTCTTGAGAACCTCCTTTTTTTTTGAAGTCAACTCTTTCGACCGTTAGAACCTAGGGCGCCGCGAGGCAAACCACTTAGTATATTATATAGACGTTTCTCCTAAATGAAATCAGTTTGTTTCAGTACTTAACTCTACCTTCCGGTCAAGAGATGTCGCGTCGAATAGTTTTTGTCTATTTTTGTCTTGCAGAAAACTGCATTATCTTCACCTTTAGGAATATTTTAGTACTTGACGTTTGGTGACTCTTCTCTATGGTTACAGATCTGTTTATTTTATATCGTTTTGTGTTTTCGTGAGCTTATTAAAATTGTATTTTTGTGTTTCGTTTTGTATTTTCGCGAGTTTATTAAAATCGTATGCGTAGACTATTATCTAGTGTTATAGTGTATGAGTTCAAGTAAAAAAATAAATACAAAAAGAAAGAATCTCAATAAAAAGTTAAAATAATTATTTTATCATTTTTGACAGATGTAATTTTGTAATGGTATAGGGAACGAGCCTCTAGACTGTCACGCCAACTGGTGATAGAAAGTGTAAACTTATGGGCAAAAATATTAACCTGTAGTATGTGATTAATTGTTTATTTACTTTTATTGAAATAAATTTTGAAATTATTCACGATGTCTTTATCAATAAAATCGTCGCAGAGAGCGGCATATAAATTTACCTGTGAAATTTTATCGTTTTCCGTTAACTACTATTGGTGTCTCGTGGAAAGATGACAAGCGTATGAAATGGATAAATGCAGTAAAAAATTATGTGTAAGTAATGAATAATTATAGTAAATAATTAATATTTCTGTTAAAACAGTAGGTATAGAAAAGATCTGTTGAATTTTAGTTAATATGAAGTAGAGAAAAATCAATAAATAAATATAAATTGAATTACATAAATCTAACCTTTAACTTTTTCTATTTCAGCAAAAATCCGAAAGACTAGGACCCTACTATAAATACAAGAATTTGTAGTGCTCATTTTATAAATAATACAAAATCTGAGCATCCACTTCATCCATCATTCCTTCTATTCATTCAAATAAACTTTGGGAATATGATTCTGTTCTGGTAAGTACGTATATTATAAAAATGTAGTTAATAATCAAATGATAAATAGTTTTTCAGATCGAATACCACAGTCGGCGTACATCAGCAAACATTAAAATTTACAGTCATGTCAATAAACCAAACCGTATGGAGTGTCATTTACACAAAATTTGAATAAAAAACAAAGTGTTGGCAGGTGAAATATTATCGAGTTCAAGCATACAAAAATACGATAAATATATAATATTATAATGTGTGAACGAAGTTGTAAGTAAAAAAATCACAAACTGAAACGGTCGTACGTATAATAATTATAAAATAATTAGAAATACACAAGGTCAGTCATAATATATTATTCCATATTACAGAATGTACAATTTTTGATATTGTTGTAATTGACGTTGAGATGGTTTACCCCATTCCTGGCTACGACTAGTTTTAGAAGACGCTGTGAATTGACATCATGAACAACAGCACAAATGTGTTTACATTTACCGGCTAATCCAGCTTTACAGCTACAGTCAGCCTGACTTACGTTGCGATTGTCATCTAGCTAAAAAAATAAGAAATAAATTGAATTGTAAACAGAATTTTTTTTTATATCTAATTTAAGTTTTAATTTTGTACAAAAAAGAGTAAGAATAAAAAATAAATTAAAACTTACAATCATTTTAACATTATATGCTTTTGACACACTGGTCTGGGCAACAACATTAACGGTAATGGTTATAAGACCATTTAATGATTTTTTTTCGACCACATCAAAAACATGCCCAGATTCATATATTTTTTTACCTTTTATGTCGTTTTGACCTTGAATACGCGTATTAGTTATTGGTTGAAAACCATATTTTATTATTTTTTCCATTAATTATTTATTAAAAAATACATAAGCTGTCAAGCTGTTGTTATATTTTTGCCCGTTTCTTGCTTTAATTAAACACCAGGACGCAGCACTTTCGGCAAAAGTGCTGCCTCTATAGTTACTGCTCGGTCCCTATAAAGATATGAGAAATCACCGATTTTAGGGCATACATTATTTCTAAAGCTTTTTTATGCAGTGCTAAAAAACGACTCAATATAATCAAAACATTTTTAAAAAACATGTAATAAGTAATGTCTAAGCAAATAAATGTATAATATAATGTAGGCCTATTTTTTTATTGCTTTAAATTGTAACGTACCGTATAATATTATTTTTAAGTTAAGTATTATATTTATACACAATGCCTAAATTGCTTGTTATTTTAAAAAATTATTTTTTTTATACATTTTGTGTTTGTTTTGCCTTTTATCTCATGTGTAAGCAATAAATTATGATTACATCTGTATGAAAAACAGTGACATCACATCTGAATTGCCGCCAAAATAGATTTAGTTCACCTTCCGAGCAACAGTTTTTGTCCTAAGTGATAACATGGTCGTTACGCGTTTATAGTACATCAGTAGGTAGATCACCAAACAAAAAATTCGACTGATGACCAGTCCTATACTTCCCACCTAGTAAATATTTGCAAAAAATAAACACTCTTTTTTTATTCTTTGAAAAAAAGCAGGGCCCTGTTTTTTGTTTAGTGATCTACTGATGGTAAGCTTAATATAGCAAAAATCATGGTTACCTTGATTTACGTACAATTTTTATTTTTTTTAGTAAAATATTTTTTTTCTCGAAAACTGTACATTTTAGAGAAAAAAAATATTTACATTTTTTTCATATTATAACATCGAGAATTCATTTATATATTTTTTTACCTATGTTAATAGTGACATTGAGAACGTTTTTCGTAATATCTCAGGATCCACTGAACCGATTTGACTCAAAATTTAATCAGATCTAAGTTAAAGGCTGATAGAACAATCGGCATGGCCGTATGTTGTTCCGTTTTTACGATATCGAAGCCATCCACAAGTGTCGACGAAAAAGATGAGATCGTGAATAGACGCGGTGTTCTATCTTTTTCTATCACAAATACATAACCATGATTACAAATGAAAATTAACAATACTTACTATAAATTTTTAAATTCACAAATGCGTCAGAAGACAAGGAAAAGACAACATATTCGTTTTCTATCTTTCTTTTCTAAGGCGACACTGTCACAGTTGTACCTATCAAAATTGTTAGTTGTAGCAGACTAGTTAAAATCAAAGAGATGTCATACATAGGGTAGGGGATACTCTATGATATCTCTTTGATTTTAACTAGTCTGTTACAACTAACAATTTTGATTTGATTCTAATAGGGCTTAGCCAACAAACACACCTAAAAGTTTATAGAAAAAATCATAACGCAACTAAAGTTTTTTGAAGCGAAACTTTGGGTAAGTTCGGTTTTGCACTCGATTGATTGAGCCGAGCGAACAGATTTTTGGTCACGTGATAAGCGAGCAAATCGAGCCATCTAAACAATTCCGAACGTAATCTAGCAGATTTTTCCAAACGTCAGAATAAAATGGCGCCGATAAATTAAATTCTTATTACTAAAGCCGAAATATATTCTTATTGCTCCTCATTTTGATTTAATTCATTATTGTTATAATAATAAATCATGATTCACAATTTTTTTCGTTTTATTCCTTTATTTTAAAATTAATAGTACTACCGGTTGTTGATTTTTTCGACCCATAGATATAATTAAAATTTTATTTAATCATTCTGTGCGATATAGACTTAATGGTTATTAATATTCTTTGGAATAAATATTATTCGTGTATTTTTACCTATTGAAAAATTACCTCATATAAATAAACTTCGAAATGTATCCATTCTTACAAGTGTTTCCGCTTATTTTTAAAATGAATGCTCTGAAGATGGTCAAATCTGCTTGCTCGCTCGCTTTCCTTAAGCTCATAGAGCTTGCTCGATCTCCTCCAAATTTTAAATCCGAACGCAGGATACAGATCTTTCAGAGCATATAAATGTTAAATACGAACGCATTAGATCACTCAGATCGATCTGAGCTCAAAACCGAACTTATCCTTAATTAGCCTCGTTTTTTTTCGTTTAATACTTTCGATTGATCATAGGAGTGCAGAATGGTTTTCAGGAGATTTTTCAGGGGGAGAGTTGTTCTTATTTTCTTTCTACTCCCTTAAAAAGGGTAGTTTACTGATGAACGGAAATCGTAATTTTCTCAAAAAATGGTTTTGATCATATTTATTTCATAAACTGATGTAATGCCTTTTATTTCTTTTGACAAAAATAATTTTTGTATAGATAATAATGACCCAATATACCACTATTCATTTGTCTCGGAAAAATCCAGAAAGTGGTAGTTTACTGATGAATGAAAATTCGCGGTCTGTACAGTTCAGCGAGGGCCAGTGTGGCGGACCCATACCTTTTATTTCAGTATTTAGGAACCCTGTAACAGGTGAAAATTGTAAATCGATTTTTTACGCCATGACAATACTTTCTTCACTCTTATGGTCGCTCGAAAGAAAAAACACCAACTATTCAAACATTGTTTTGAATACTCTATAATTACGCCTTTTCGGTTTTAATTTGTTTGTCTCTACTTCTACAACAAATTCTTCAGAATAATCAGGCGAATAGCTACGTTTTAATGAGAAAGTCCGACTTCCAGGTGAACAACTTTTGGTTCGATATGATAATTTTTTTATTGGTATGTCACTATTACCATTAAAACTGTTCTGGCGTGGTGTATTTTCCTTCCAAGACATTCGCGAATTGAACATATTGTTAATTTTTGTTACAGAAGGTGTTTGCACAAAATCATTCTTGATTTTGTTATCAAGTAAACTTTTCTTGCTTGCTGATAAAGGCGACCGTAATATTTCTGAAATCTCAGTATCAGCTTCAATATTATCTTGGGAGATTCTATTTTTTTTAACAACACTTTTTTTCATACTGTTTTCATCACCTGAAGATTTAGATAAAATTTGATTTTCGAAACTTTTTTTAATTATGTTTGATTCACTATCATTAAAAAATGAAAATTGTGGCTCTTCAAAAGATTTGTTAATTGAGTTATGATTATTCTTTAAACTCCTGTTTACATCATTCGAATTTTCAATACGACTTTTTCTAATTTTTGTCGTTCTGTCTTCAACTGATTTTTCAGAAGAGTCAGAAGAAAAATCGTAATTTTCTGATCGATGAAAATTTAAAAAATTTCTCTGATGACTTTGTCCTGTACTTTTATCACCTCTTGATGATAAAGGCGACCATAATATTTCTGAAATCTCAGTATCCGCTTCAATATTATCTTGGGAGATTCTATTTTTTTTAACAACACTTTTTTTCATACTGATGTTTTCATCATCTGAAGATTTAGATAAAATTTGATTTTCGAAACTTTTTTTTATTATGTTTGATTCACTATCATTAAAAAATGAAAATTGAGGCTCTTCAAAAGATTTGTTAATCGAGTTATGATTACTCTTTAAACTCCTGTTTACATCATTTTTATTTTTTATTTTTTCTTGCTTTATCGACACATTACACGAATTTTGAATTTCCCGTTTTGCATTATTCGATTTCTCAATACGACTTTTTCTAACTTTTGTCGTTCTGTCTTCAACTGATTTTTCAGAAGAGTCAATAGAAAAATCGTAATTTTTTGATCGATGAAAATTTAAAAAATTTCTCTGACTTTTTCTTGTACTTTTATCACCTAAAGAATTAATTAAAACTCCACTCTTAAAAGATTCAGACTTATTGACAGAATTTTGATCTTCTAGTCCTAAATCTTTAAACAGTTTTAAAAAATTGATTTTGGTGAAAGAATTTTTACTTCGATAACTATCTGCTTTCTGAAATTTTTCAGTATCAACAAATAAACTGCCATTTTTTGAAGATAGGTCACTTTCCAAAACATCGTAACTAAGCTGATCATCGGCAGGAAAACTGCAATTCAACATAGTCATTGTATTATTTTTTGAATCCTGGTGACTTTTCAAATTTTTTTTGCAGTTTAGTTCAACATCGTTACTTTGATTTGATTGTATCGTGTTACAAATTTTGAGTTTTGATAATTTTTGACAATTGTCCGAAAAGTTATTTTTGCTACTTATTTTGGAAGAAATAGAATATTTTTTTAATGAATACGAATCTTCAGAAATACTACTTGACAGCTGTTGCCTATTTTCTGAGCTGTTGTTGTCAGTTAAATCAAATGATGATTCACTATTCGATTTACTAATTATTTTTTCCTTGTTATTTGAACTGTGACTCTTTTTACTGTTTTTAATAGATTTTAATTTTTTCATGCGTTTTTTGTAAGATGTTGTACAAGTTGCTCTAATTCTATTTTTAATGTCGCCAATATGACAATCTGAAGTGTCATCAGAAATAGGCTGTTCTTTTACTTCTGTCTCGCAGTTATAATAATTTGTGGTATCGGTTATATTATTTCTCCAAACTTTTATTTTGTCCGCATTATAATAACTTTCTTCATTGTGTATTTTTCGATTTACTTTAAAATCTGTGATTTTAACATCTGAAGGGTAAATTTCAGTGTTATTATCAATCTTATCCTCGGTCCCGTATCTATCAAAGAAGTTGTCCCAAAATGATTTTTTCTTTTCACATATATCATACGCCTTCAATAAACTGCAAATAAGTGAATACTGATAAAAAATGTTGCAAATATCTAAAAATTATGTTAATTAATAGTTGGGATTTTTTTTTTAATCCATAAAAATATTATTGAGCACTAAAATAATTTGGGGCACTGATTAAACTGGGTAAAATTCTCAAGAATTGATAGACGATTTTTGATGATTTTTTAGACGAATCCTCGCGGGGTGCAGAATTTCTCGCAGGGGGGAGTTTCTCGGTTCAGGGGGGGGGAGTTCCCAAACAAATGTTATTAAGGGCCCAAGGGGAAAGTATACGTACATGAAAGTATACGTACATGAGCATTTTACCTTACACCGAACTGGCAATATTAAAATTTTTATACCCTAATACAGTTATGATCTTTTCTAAACAAACAATGATAAATACCATTGTTGGCGCGTCAGTCGGTTACTATGTTTGCAGTAACCTTAGTTTAATTTTATTGAATAATTAAGTACTGAGGGTGTACGTTTTCATTTCGTGTATTTTTCCCTGAATAAAACGTACCATTTTTTTCGGTTGTAAAAAAGTGTTTTTCACGTAAATTTTCAGAAAAAAACATATTAAAAATGGAACCAAAGTAATCGCGGCGGCTGAGTTTCTCGCGGGTGCGATGAGGTTTTTCGCGGAGTGAAAAAGAAGGTGGTACAGGAAGGAGTTTCCAAAATAAAAATCGGGGGGCAGTTTAACGAGCAGAAAATGTAATTAGTTTTATTTTAAATGAATGTAATATCATTGTACTATAGTGTAATTAAAAGTAAAATACAAATAAATTAAGTATTATGGATATTATTTATAAGTTATAAATAAACGACATGATTGGACATTTTTAAAATATTTTTAATTTAATACACAAGACTGTAAATACTTACAAAGTATCGAACATTTTAAATTATTATTTCTCAACACCTAAAATAGGTATAACTGTTCACTTTATTTATTTTCAAAATACAAAATGCATTGCAAAACCATTCATTAACCAACTAAAACTTAACTGTCAAAAGTCAAAACAATTTCTAGCGCGTTTATGTAGTCTACCAACCCATTGTAGATTTCATGTACCAACCTATCAAATTGTAAATACCCAAACCAACCCTATCACCAACCTTGCCTTAAAAATATATTTTGACAGTTCAAAAAGAGGTTAGATAGGAAAATAGTAAATTTATAAAAATAAATTTATTATTGGTCGCAATTTCACATAGTTATTGTACAGTAATATAATATTCTTGGGTAAGTGTGCTGTATTACTTCTTATATGTATTTAAATTATGGTTTATTTCAAATAACTACGCATTTTAGGTGAATATGGCGCGTTATTTATGCTCTGTAGTTAGCAAGAAGATAGCTCCGAATATAATGGGAATGGAGAAATCAGTGGTAATTATTGTTTTGAAAACGTAAGTGCCATTCTTTATAATTTGTTTTTTAACTAAAGATTTGTACTTTATTGTAGCTTATTCCGGTACGTAATTCGGGTTTTTCTGCATCACGATTAGTTGGTGACTCAAGTGAGTACACATCAAATTACGAAGTTTCAACATCGCCAGAGGAATGGAAATACGTTGAGCGTGTACTGCCACAAAAAACAATACCAAAACCGATACCCAAGGCAGAATATCCATCAGGCTGGCAACCTCAGAGTGGTATGTAACATTGACGATAAAAAACTTAAATTCATTGTTTCTTTTTCTGTAATTGAATATGATAAATGTACAATGTATAGAGTTTAAAAAAAGGATTTAAGAATTTAGGGACTAAGCTCGCAAGCATAGGCAACCTAGTTCGTAGGCCAGATTCGGATCACCGAGCCTTTTTGTGATTGCGGAGGATTTTTTTTTATATGTTTCATTTACGTATTTTTTCAAGAAATCAGATTTCTTTGTGAATATTATTATGTATTAATAATAAAGACTAAACCTATAAAGGGCATTAATTTGTAATGATAATTAATTATTAAATAAAAAATGTGAAGAAAATGCTACATATAGGTAGTTTACTCTGATTGACCCGCGGAACATTAACAAATTAGCCGTGTGACCCGTGAGTCGAAAAAGGTTGTCCATGTTTGAACTAAGGTGACCGTTTTTTGTATTCAAGATGAGGCAGGGAGAATTGCATTCCTAAAAAAACTATGTTGAATTTAGGAACAGCAAAATAACATTTTATTTGACAAACAAAAAGTCTAAAAAGTGGCGTTTTTTCTGATTTTTTAAAAGTATTCTTCCATGAAATAATTGCAGATATTTTTCAAATCAATTCTGCTTGTTGAGAAAGACATGCTGATTTTAGTGGGATATATCTACATTGTACACTTATGGACCTCTTGATTTAGAAGCTATGGGTGTTTAAAGCTTCTTATAAATTTAAAAAATCTTTGAACGTCCATAGCTGCTAAACAAAAAAGGTACGGAAGTTTCGTTTTGCTTATAGGATTTCGAATGTTTGTAAGAGAAGAATGTATTTTTAGCGATTTTTTAAGATATAAAATTCGTATTTCAGAGGAAGCTTTGAAGTTGCCATACTTTATACAGCGTACTAAAAATCATATGTTGCCAGTTTATCTTGAAATTGATCATTTTGATTCAAGACGATTAACGAATGTGAGACGAATTCAAGGAGACATTTGGCTTTTGGAAAGCGAGTTAAAAGAGCATCTTCAAAAGTTAAATAAAAAAAAAATTATGTCACATGTAAATGAAGTGATTGGATTAATTAGGTTTAGAGGTGATTTTGTAAATCAAGTTAAAGATTTTTTAATTGCAAAAAAATTGTAATTTTTCGTAGATACCTATACTTAGAATATTATTTGTAATAAACTGTGAGATTTAAAGTAATATCAGAAAATGTTGTACTGTTTTATTGTATTTGTGTAGGTACTTAAAAAAAATAAAGATATCCTCAAACCAAGACTGCATCCGGTGCCAAGGGGGCCTGAACTTCCGTCCGCTGAAACTCTCGCAAGGAAAACTATGTTTAGCAGGAAATACTATTAAACATTGTCGCTATTGGTTACTAGTCTACATTACATTATTTTCAGAAGTGTTCCGTTCTATCTATCTATCAAAGATTTTCTCTCCGACCGCCTTCAGGCCAATAGACAACAAGCCGGCACCCGAGTGCCGGGCCAGTACTTGCTGGAAGTAACACGGCCGGTAGCCGGCCGAATGCAATAATAATAATAATGCCTTTTATTTCTTTTGACAAATAAATCATTTGTGTAGAAAACGTCAAAATAGTAAATAACATATTAAAAAATTCATTTAAGCTATAAAACAAATTCGACAAAATAAGTCTTCAAGAGACGACTAAAAATGTGACCTTGCTGGCAGTACAGGCCCACTGTAAATATGTCACTCCAGCTCGAGGCTAGTTATGCTGATGAGTATTATAATTTTGTTTCATGTACTATGTAGGAATATATTTTTGTACACCTGTTTTGAAGTTCTTTACTCAATGTTATAAATAGATTAGTTAACAACTTACGTTACAACTAGTGCCACACTGTCTGAACTAAAGTGTTCTATATAAGTTATACAATTTCGTTGTTAGTGACATCTTACGTAGCCAAAAGAAAATATAATAATTCATGGGATTCACCATTAAAATACTTCGTAAAATTTAATGACCGTTAAACTAAACAAAATCAATTCAATTTATAGCTGTGACGTATTTTGTCATTGAAATTAAATGTTTCTGTTAAAATAAGAATTAATTTCAAGTACCTAGTATTTAATGAATACGAAAATGAGGTGCCCTTACCCCTTTGGCATTTTGCCATAATTGGCGGCGAAATGGCTTTTTATTGGGTGGGGTCTATAGGACCATGATCACTAATTATGAAAACGTAGTGTAAAATGCAAAAAATACCTATTTAAACATGCTATAGTACGGTTCTAAAATAATCGTCAGTGAGTCATACACTTATACTTCACACATACTAAGCGGTAGGCAGGGCCGGCATCAGTCTAGTCTTCGGTACGTCGTACACTCGAGAAATTTGCGTGTGTCAAATTACCCATCAGAAATTGAAAAAGCATTTTTCTAAAAACTAAAGTACCGTGCAGCTCGCCGAAAATTTCAAGCACAGAGAGCACGCTCGTTTTTTTTCTGTTTCAGACACATATTTGTCTAGTCACGTGTTTTAATGCTTTTTTCATGAACTGATTTAGTCATTTTAGTCTTCTAAAATTTTACCCCCCTTTGACACCCGTAGGGATTGAATTTTGAGAAATCCTTTCTTAGTGTATGCTTACGTCAGAAAAAGAACCAACTGTCCAAATTTCAAGTTTCTAGCTTCAGCTGGCCTGGGCGTTGATTAGTCAAGAAAACCCTACATCTCCGTTTGAACTCCTTAGGGATTGAATTTAATTCTAAAAACGATTTATTCATGTATTGTCATCGGGAATACATATGTGTACAAAGTTTCAAATCGATCGGATACGTAGAAGTCGTTCAAAATTGACTTGCAAGTTTTCACCTAAACTGCAAACAGACACACAAACCCACAAAAAAACACACAAACTAACATACACTGCAAGTTAAATAAAATCTTGTAAAAATAATAAGCATGCGACTGTTTTCGCCTTATCTAAGAATTATTTAATATAAGTACTTCGAAATAATTAACCCAGATTTTATGAATAAAAAGCTAATTTGAATTTTCATTTGTACCTGTAATTTGTACCTGATAATTTTTAATGTTCCAAAAACCATATTTAAGAGAGAAAAAAACCCTCCTACTCTCTAACTGGATTATGAGATTTTTGACTAATTATAAAACTGAAAAAAAAAACATTTTGTGGGATACCCATCTACGCCGAAATAGCTATTTTCATAATTTTCATGCGTTTTTTTATTTCGGGTTAACTCGAAAACTACTGAACCGATTTTGATCGGACATTCACTACCTATATAGCGTTTGCTATACGTATCAGGAAACAGGACAGGCAATACCTATATAATCGCGCGTTTACTAAACGGGATTGCGAGGCCTGAGCCATAGCAACAAACTTAGTATAACTATTGTCTTGAAACCATATTATTATGTTCTTACGGCCGACCGTCGACGTGTTTTCCGCAAAGACGAACAAGTTAATAAAACACAAAGGGAAGGAATTTAAACTAAATAATATGAAATTTTTTAGTATTCATCACACAAATCCTCTAAGGAAACCCATTTCGCGCAGCAATTGTTTCAGTTGAATCCATGCTTAACCTGTCATACCCATGTCTTTTGTGTTCCATATCAAATATTGCTACACATATCAAGTATGGAATAACCACAACAAAATATTATCATTATGTAAATCACGAACACATTGCAAGCGGATGATGACAAAATTTCTACGCCGTCTACCTCTAACATAAATATTAGTTCTGGTTCGCTACATTTAACATGGGTCCTTTATTAACTTTTAATTAGATACATATAGCATATATCTATTATTTTATTTAAAGTATGCATGTAAAGGTTAGAATTGAGATAGAAGACCTGAAATTAAGGACCACTCTAATGCGCCCCATACACGCAGCGGAATGTTTGTACGACTTGTATGCATTATACAAAATGTAGAAACAATATGTTTCATCTCTACACGTTCATACAAATCTGTACAATCAACTTTCAGCATTTTGTATGCACATATACATGTCGACAAACTACACGAAACAACATAATGTCGCTACGTTTTGTTTGTATAAACAGAAGGATCGAAAATCAGCTTCCTGTGATTTCTTTGCACGATTTGTTAGTACTGACATATGTTTTTTTAAACATGATGTTGCGTGTAGGTGTGTTGTTAAGTTAAAAAAAACTCGGGTCGCAGTGCCAAAACCCTGCCGACAATATAGTGTATTTGCTAATACAGGTATTGTAGCGTTATAATGTGAATTTAAGTTTGTTTTTGGACAAAACAAAAAATTTAACCCCTTAATACATCCCTTAAAATAATATTTTTTTCTTAATTTCAATATTATTATCAATACAATCTCGGTACCAAATTAAATACACCCTTCAGTAAATAAAGCACTATCCGCAAACTAGTGTTTTCATAAAATTTGTAAGTCCGGTCCTGTCGGGCCGATTTTATTAAAATTTTAGCATTACATTTTGATCTTTACTAGAAGGTTAAATTTCAATTTTGAAACAATTCTGAACATTTTTTCGGTATTTTTGGGCCCAAAAACATTTTTCAACCCCTAAAACCTACCCTTAAAATGGTTCGATTGGACTCATTTTAAATAGGTTCCGTGCGGTGATGGATTCCAACGTGTCTACCAAATTTCGTTAAAATCGATTGAGTCTTTCGAGAGTTATCGTGCTAACATATATATATATATATATAAATATAAATATATACATAAATATATATACATATATATATATAAACATTTCCAAAAATGGTGCCAAATTGTTCAGGAGGCTATGAAACGTCGAGAAATTTTGGTCCGACCCCTAGGTCCCGCCATCCGACCGACGCCAATAGTGTATGTGCCATATGGCAAATACACTAATAATTCAACTATTGCACAATTATATAATAAGTTAATAACAGTATGTACACAATTGTGTAATAGAGGATTTGCAATGATTGAAACGATTTTTACATTTTTATGTAGCTAAGAATTATCATTATAGTTTTGTATTTCGATAAGAATAAATCGAGTTTGTTTTCAAATATCAATTTGTATATTCATTCTTGTGAACAACACAGTAGGGATTAGGTAAACATATATACTATCAGAATGTTCTGATGGTAAATATGTTTTATTCCTACACGCAACATCATGTTTGTACAAACATGTCAGCACAAACAGAACATATACAAACATTCCACTGCGTGTGGGGGGCGTTTAAGGTTGTAATTTATATTACCTATAGGTCCTAAACCTAAAATATAATGCCAGCATACGCAAAGAAACATATATTATAGATTTATAAATATTAACTATACGGCGAGACCATATAATTAAAAATCCATTTAAATGAATTTGAATCCTATTCCTTGATCATTTGATGTGAAATATTTAAATAATTTAAGGGATGTATTAAGGGGTTAAAATTCGTCCAAAAACAAAGTCAAGTGCATGTAATTATACAATATTTAAATGTCAGTATGCAATTATTAGCAAAATATATTTTGTCTCTATACACTATGATTCAAGTTTTTTTCGTTTGTACTCGTTTAAAATAATGCAGTAGTAATTAGAAATAATATCTATTTAAATGTCGAAATCTATTTAAAGAAAACAAGCTACTAACTTTTTACGGAATTTTTGCTCATGAGCTGCTCACAGTTATGCATTCTAATAAGTATTTTTTGAAGATAATAAACAAAAACTATATAATACCCGCAACAACAATATTGTTTTAAAGCATAACACGACATTTTTTGAAAAAAGTCCTATCTATATCGGCTATAAAATTTTTTACAAATTGCCAGATGAAATAAAAATCATGAATAAAACAGAATATTTTAAAAATAAAATAAAAAAACATTTTTGTAATACTGTGCCTTATGATTTAAAGGATCTTTTTTAATATGTATGTATATTTTCCTGACGTTTGTATCCACATTAGTGGCTTTTCAATAAAAAATTATTATTATTATTATTATATTTAGTTGAGAATCGTTCCAGAAATCTGTATGTAAGTAAGAGGTCATGTGCCATTTTAAAGGTCTTAAATTTCCAAAATTGGTTCAATGTTCAGTTACATATATTTGTCGTTTTTAAAATAATAATATAATAACTAAGAAACTTACCACTGGCCACAGCTACACATATCTGTAACAAACAAAAATATTTTTAAAAATTATTAATAATATTTTTTAGTTTCAAGCATATTATTAGTTTTCGATGTTAAAAGGATGTCGATAAAGCTACCATTCTAGATAATTTAACTCAAAGATAATGGCTTTTTTTGAAGGAAGTTCTGTTTTTTATAAAAAAAAATTTCTAATCATTCTTTACTGGCAGATCTGTATAAGAAACACATTTTTCTTTGTCTATAAGAAACAGTTGTATTTCTGAACAACTAAATTGTTAGATCCCTGATTGATGTCCTGGAATGAGTAGCGGCGTCGGACGGTACATTCCGCAATGCGGCGACCATGGCGGCGACACTCAAGAGACAAACGGTGAGCTATTCCCTTTCTCTCCCTATTCCCTATAATATAGTACTCACTATTTCTTATTGTTTTGGTTAAAAAAATTCCCAGATTTATGAATTACGCTTTCATTTTTTTGTCGAAATGTTCAAATTAAACTTCAAAAATGTTCGACTTCTTTGCCGCTATATTGTTGGTTATGTTTTAAACAAGCTTTTCAATATGGAAAATATTCTCTATTTGCAAGCGTATTTTTTATAACAACTATTAACAAAAATAACGTTAATAATACCATGTGTCCCTGAATCGGGTTGCCAGTAGGAAAAACTCGAGGAAAAACTTTTCTATTGTGCGTTTTACGAAAAAAATTCATTCTTCATAAAAACTCTTGCTTGTTTAAAAAATGAGATTCCCATAAAAAATTTTTGAATCAAATGTAGAGGGTGCTTAGAAATTAAGAAAACACTAAATTGTTTCATAAGAAAAGTATTTTATAGAAAAATTTTATAAGAGAAAGTCGACAGTTCAATTTGAAGCGAACTCGTTTGCTGCTTGGATCCGTTGCTATAGTATTGAATAATAATAAAAAATAATAAAAAAGTTTTACCTATTGGAAATCCGATCGGAGGACACATGGTATATTTTTGAAACAGAAAAAAACTCTTTATATGACGCAGGACAACTTAATAGCGCGCAATACTACAATCTTGGGAGCCATCCCGTTAACAGACGGCTAAAACGAAAATTGCCAACCGATTTAATACACTAATCTTAGATCTAATACAAATAGTGACAAGGAAACCTTTGGTTGCCCATAACGTTATTATAGTGCTTAAATATTCTGTGATCAATACCATCAATAGCCCGCGAGTGCTGACTGCTGAACTGGTAATAACGTTGAAAAAAAGAGGCTTGGTGTGTGAGAGTAAAACCACACTGCTAACTTCCCATTGGGTGCCCTTAGAGATTAGAGACCAGTCTATCCTAGAGAAACTATTTTCAATGCAGGTTAACATTTTACAATAATTCTACAGTAGTTTTTTTGTTATAAAAAAACCGCTAATTCAAATTTTTTGCAAACCTTATCAGGTGTCCATTATGTAATTATGCGTCGAATGAAATTAGTCTGGAATCGATATTATTATCTGTTCTTGAGATATGCGAGCCGAAAAAAAGTTCAAGAACTAACGAACGACCGTATGTACGTACACACACACACAGACAGACATCTCTCTAAAACAGTAGATATATCCAAATTTTTCATTCGCAAAATCGGACTCAATACAACATCCAATGGGAAGTTATAAAGGACAACAATGACGTTACCAACTTCATTTAACTGCATTATGCAGTATATTTTTAATCCTTTGGTATTAAATTTAGTTTTAGCATATTTGTGAAATTAAGATAACTTTTCTAAGCCGTTAATTTTGCACATTTCACACAGAAATATTATCACACGAAGTTTAAAACTTTTTATACCTTATACAGAGTGGAGAATACCAACTGTTACTGTAATAAAATTTTAAGATTTCGGTTTTAACTTTTAATTTCACTTTTTATTATGGAAAATAGCTATTTATATTTACATATTATTAGTGTATTTGCCATATGGCACATACACTATTGGCGTCGGTCGGATGGCGGGACCTAGGGGTCGGACCAAAATTTCTCGACGTTTCATAGCCTCCTGAACACTTTGGCACCATTTCTGGAAATGTCTATTTATATATATACACGAAGCCTATTTAAAATGGGCCCAATCGGACCATTTTAAGGGTGGTTTTTAGGGGTTGAAAAAAGTTTTTGGGCCCAAAAATGCCGAAAAAATTTTCAGAATCGTTTCAAAATTGAAATTTAACCCTTTAGTAACGATTAAAATGTGCTGCTAAAATTTTAATAAAATCGGCCCGACAGGACCGGATTTACAAATTTTATGAAAACACTAGTTTGCGGATAGTGATTTACTTACTGAAGGGTTATTTCATTTGGTACAGAGGTTGCATTGATAGTCTTATTGAAATTAAGAAAAACAATATTATTTTAAGGGATGTATTAAGGGGTTAAATTTTTTATTTTGTCCAAAAACAAACTTAAGTTCACATATTAAAGCCACAATGCCTGTGTTAGCAAATACACTATATTGTCGGCAGGGTTTTGGCACTGCGACCCCAGTTTTTGTTAATTTAGTTACAACATTTGCCCGTGTGCTAAGAATTTATATATCTATAATAAAGATTAAACACCCGTCCCTAGGCCATATATACACGTACTTCCACCATGCACAGTAATCTAGCGGTCCTGTCCGGCTTTGCCCGGGTGCTAAGAATTTATGAACCTACAGAAACCTTCCTGGTAGTGAGGACAACATCTCACCAAAATTTCATCGCAGTCGGATGAATGGTATAGGAACGCATACGGGACAAAGAAACAAAGATTATTATTATTAACTAATAAAGCTTGAAGAGGTCGACACACCAGTCGACGAAACGTCGCTAAAAAAACTAGTATTTTTTATTTCAAAAGCCATTTGCCCCAGAAGATCGACTAACACAAATACAATTTATATTACATGGAGGGCGAGAAAAGACTCAACAAGACTCAACAACTAATATTTAATGTTATCCACAAACTCAATCAAATGTCGTATTTTGATTTTCTATTTATTGAAAAACAATACATAATTTGAATTCGTTGTATATTATAAAATTTGAAGGATGAAGATAAAAACGTACTTCCACCATTTACAAACCTTTACTCCCACCAGCTATTTACAGTTTTATTCCCATTCAATTGTTATTATAGGTAAAAGCATCGATACCTGATCACCTACCTGCAGTGATCGAACACTTTATATTTATAATAATTGACAGAATAATATTATATTATATAGCATAAAAAAATGACATAAAAAATGTGGGACGACCCCATTTTGTTAACTATAAAATATATAAAACTGGTCGACCATATAGGTCGATGATCTAAAATCGGTGTATTTACCTAGAATCTAAATTATAGAATCAATTTTTAAAACAATTGACTATGTACTTTATCTTTCAACTATCAGATTAATTTCCAATTTCTGTGGAGTGATATGTTGGGAATTGCAATCGTAGTTGAGGCATTAAATATTATTTAGCTTATATATCTATACCAGACGTTATTCTAGTTCATGAACCCATATCTATATAATATATTATCTGCCAACGGAAGTGAGACCAATATCGCGCTGTTGGACATTCGGCACGAATATAATCCATTCCAGCAAATATGGTGCACGTTCTTGGTTGCTTCTTGCTCAGTGCTCTCGCACGTAGTAAAAATATTGTGTCAGTTAAACAGGAAAAAATTCTTCTCGTTGTTGGTAGTGTGATATAACTAGTAAATCGCGTTTTGATTTTGAGTCTCGATATTGACCATTGACTACATCCAGGGTTTATTAATAATGTAACGAGCGGCACTGACTATCAAGTCGGCGTCGACAAAATATAACAACAACGAAAAGTCAGTAGGAAAAAAAGTGACATTGTGTATGTGAAAAGGTTTATGACTTTTTATGAGATTCGCTTAAACTTATATTTTATTGTGACGAACCTGAACTGTTACAATAATTAATTATAGATGGTATGTACCGACTGCTAACTTCGAAAATAAAAACATTTATTCTTTATAGTCTATTATAGTCTAAGTATAGGTACTATACCGCCATTACTTTTTTAATCTCTTCAAAACTGCTTAATCGGTTCTGCCGCACTCTGTATAATAATAGATAATAATATGTAGCGCCAGTATTTAAATTGTTGTCCAAAAGCCTCAGTGTGAAATACAACATCATCTACCTCGGTTGTGCTGTGCATCATATGCATACATATTATATGCATTAGTTTCCAGTTTTATATCCTCAGAAGATTACATGCCATGTGTTGACTCTGACTGAGCCACCGTTCGTTCGTACTTCGTAGACCAACTCCTCGTAAAACCGACGAACAAATAGTTGTAAACATTGTATAAATAAAATACCATCAACAAAATATTATATTTTACATTGTTGGTCAGAACTACCTCTAACGGTTATTGTCGTGGATATAACCTGTATAGTAGTTCTCTATTACAAGTCCCCAGTTCACGGGTTCTAGCCCGAGAGCTGGTAAAAGTGTCAATTGGATTTTCAATTTATTATTAAAAAAAAATAGTGAATTGAAAATATGAATTGGTGCTTGGCCCAAATAACCTTAGCTGTTGGCGGTCTTTAAAACACAATTTTATAGTAGTTCTATGAAGAGTAGACTTTGTTGGATCATAGATATTTCTAAGGTAACGTAACGAAATGTCACAGACATCAGTATGTCACACAAACTGGCATTTCGTTTCGGTCACCAAGTTCGATAAGCAGTTGAAATATTTTTTATCAAATTATTCGATATTATATGAATAAACAGAAAATTGCTTCAGTACAAATATTGTTTTTATTTTATTTTTTTTATATTACAGTTATCAAAATATAGCTTTATTTAAACAGTCTCACTTCTGCTTTAGGTATTTTGTTTTATATTTCATTGTAAAGAAAACTTGAAGGAGAAAACTATATTCTTATAAACATAAAAACTAGTTGAATTTATTTTAGAGCAAAGGAATGTTCTAGATTTTTTAGTACAATACATTGCATAACGCTGAAAACAGCAGTAAAAACTATAGGTATATATATATTATCTATACTATGTTAGTAGTTTTGAAAGGGCAACGAATCGTTCGTTTCTATAGTGAATTGGCTCAGATTAACATGCTTTCGTTCAAAACAGTAAATAAGTATCATAGTATGAAATATTTTTTTTCCTTGGAGAGCAGCCAATTATATAATTGTTTCGAAACATATTGGACAAAATCATTTTACCAACCAGTGGTCACAGTCAGGATTCTAACCTGAACCTTTCCAATTTCGCGTCGGAATGAGCTCATTCCGACGCGAAATTGGAAAGGTTCAGGTTAGAATCCTGACTGTGACCACTGGTTGGTAAAATGATTTTGTCCAATATGTTTCGAAACAATTATATAATTGGCTGCTCTCCAACGAAAAAAAATTTTTCAATTGCATTTCAGCCGTATAAAACTATCATTTATCATAGTATGAAATATTAGTAGTTCCTGATACAAATAATACGAACTGAATATACTAATGTTATTCTAATAACATTCTTAAGTTCATCCAAACACTTCAAATACTATTAAAGATCATTCAAGTACATACATACCTCGTCTAACGCTTTTTTATATGTTTTACTCATTCAGAAACTGGACTATATATTATTATGTATACCATATTTCATCAATACTATAATATAATATAAAGAGGAAACTTTGTATGTTTGGTTGCGGCGGCTAATCTTCAAATCAATTAAACGAGCAAAGTGAGTGATGTTCTGATTGCACGAACGAAGTGAATAAAATCTCGCATTTTATTTATATATTTATAGGCAGTCATATAAGATTTCAAATTAAAATCTACACGGGTGATAAGTTGTGCCGGAGAGCTAGTAAATTATATTGAGCTACGAAATCCGACTAACCGCGTCAGAGTACATTTTCATTTAACGTTTTTTAATTAAGTAAGAGATCAAAACATTGGCATGTGTTTTTGGTGGTTTGATTGTAAATAATATTATCACAAAGTCAGTACTTGTAATGTATATAACAATAATGGCCCATTATAGTGAAACAAAATAATTGTCTTATGGTTTTATCGATTTTATCATTAAACCATACTTGACTTCTAGAAGATTCTAACCAGGTTTTTCTATTAATGTTATTTTATAAAGTATAATATAACATAGAGAACATTTAAATATAATAGATATTGTCGCTTGGTTTCTGTTTTTATAGAATTAAAAAAAGGAATTTACGCTTTCAATTTTTCTGCTGGAATTAAGGTTAAAATAAAAAACCCGATTGATACCTACACTAATTATAATTATTTATTTACTTTTTATTCTTTTTCCTAGCATAGTAACTCTGTACCTTTTTGGGGGGAAGCATTTCAAAACTGTTGGTATGTCGTGTCTACTTAAAAATTTCTGTCGCTACTCGCTAGACCTGTTGTTACTTTAAAGTTTAAACGTTAAATAGGATAAATGTTTGTGATTATCATAACCTATAATAAGAACTTCCCGCCTCAAAGGAAGAAGTATTAGTACCTAGATTGTATAACTAGTGACGTATTGAGGTATATTACCGACGAGTAGTGGTAGTATGTTAAAACGAGCGATAAATCAATTTTTAACAGTCACACGAGTCATAATATCATTACGCACGAGATATATATGACATTTTTTGCCATATCCACTATAAAATAGCTGATTTTCACTTCAATTTCAGTATTTTCAAAAAAATTTGATCGTTTATATTGTGTCGCCAACTTCACTTCTATAGTAGGCTGAGAGTAGTTGTCAGTAGGTCAGGACGAATAAACATAAATCACTATGGAAATGCGGTTTGATTTCCCACATTAGTGTGGGAAAGATACGTTCCCGCACACCGGCCTGTCAAAAGTCACTTTACATGCATACCTACATACATGCATGTAAAGCAGCTATTTTATAGTGGGTATGGCAAAAATATTCTTTCCTTATTCTATTTTCTTGATGCAGAAAAGACCCGCTGTGTCGCATACGTTCTCACAATGAAACTGCAAGCATCTCTTGTATTATTTTCTCGTTGTTCGCCGAGTCGACAGAGTCGTAAATTTTGTTTGTTTGTAGTTATAAAATTTTAATAAAAATTCTCAGAAAAGTACTTAAAGAATCAATTTATGAAAGTGTATATTATTACATTATAACTTTGTCTCTCGTTTTGTCATTTATTACTAAGAAAATAAAACTGGTAATTCGAGACAATCTCTCAGGGTTTTTTCTGAGGTGTTGATGATCTTCATTTTGTCATTTCCTACATAAAAAATTGTATATTAATAAGCTATTTCTATATAGGTACATTCTAAATATGCTTCTTTGTTGCTTTATCATTTTTTTATTTTTTAACATCATCGACTACCAAATTTATATTTTCAATTTATTATTATTATTATTTAATAAACAATGGTGTCCCTATGATCTCGGCTATTTCGACTAGTCCTGTGAATACGGTCAAATATATAGACTTTGAACTAAATTTTGCAGGGTAATTTTTTGATATGTTAGGTCGAAAAACGTACCGATATAAACATTTTTACGATCAAAACACTCCTCCTAGGTTGTAGTGAAATAGTCTGACTCTGCACACTTGGTCGCCTGGTTGGTTTTTATTATTTGTTGTTTTAGTTTAGAGTTTGCACTATAATCACACCAAGTCTCACGCTTGTATGTATTACCGTTTTTACGGTAGAGCAAAAACAAAAGAACGTTGAAAATACAAGTTTTTTGTATGAGAACCTCTCCTCAATTTTTACTTTTTCTTAGGATATTCGCCATAATAACACATATTCTGTGAACATTTCAACCGATTACCTGTTATGGTTCAAAAGATACAGTCTTTTAAAGGTAGGACAGACACACAGACAGACAAACGGCGTAGGTTTAGTAATAGGATTCGATTTATATATTTAAATAGAGCAATTTGATCCTTGAAAACAGTTTTAAGAATTGTTGGAAATGAGCACTTCCGTGGCACAAAAGATCAATAAAAAGCAATACTGATTTTTTTTTAAATTTGCATTTTACTAACGTTTCGGTATTCTTCATACCATCTTCAGAGTCTACAAAATAATTATAATGTTGATACAAACGTGGGTGAGAATATGTGGAAATAAAGTTAAAATTAACAAAAATTGAAATGTGTGTTATTTTTTTTTTAACTTACCAAATGCTGTCAATAGTAATAGGGTTCCAGTACGGAACCCTAAAAATGTCAACGCGAGACTTGTGAGTTACGAAATTCCGTTTCGTTAAAATTCCTCAACTTATATGAACGTGGAGGGCATGTTTATAGTTCTACTAGTATATTAAATGACAATCATCTCAAGTGTAACCTGCCAAGTTGTAACATGGAAATCATAGTTATACAGTGTTTATAATACGTGACTATACAATATACACGGCTGAATTAAATGCAGGATGTATAAGGAAACGTTCGAGGAAACTGACCGTTCCGTCTGCCGGATTTAGGCGAAACAAACAAGAACATGACTTGATCAGGTGTGGGCGAACTCTTGTATTGTCTTACTAAATGTACGAAAAACGTCTGCGGACAGCACGAATAGTCTGCATTGATATCTATCTCCAGTGTATTCCTTTTCATGTATTGTCTGCGAGGTGAAGAGGGGGTGTGTGTTTGTGCGACGGTTTTGTCTGCGGGGTAAAGAGAGGGGGGGTGGAGGCTAGCGTTGGGCGAATACGAGATGTTTTTACAATCGAAACAATCGCAATCGTTCATAATAACAATTGAGTCCACAATCGACTCGGAGTTTGATTTTACAATCGAAATGTTCGATTGCTCAAGTCGATTATTTGCCAGCGAATGAGAATACATATAATCGCGATTCAAGGTTATATGCTGGTCGAATGAAGTCTGACGTTTACGCTACTCGTTCATCGTTGATTCACTGTTCAGTCGGTCTCAGAGCATTCGATTACTGCACAATCGACCATCTATCGACTTCACAGTTGTTGAGTGATGAACGATTATATATTATGTGGCTCTCGACAGTGGACATCGTCTGTACGATTCAGTACTATGCAACTTGGTCTCGGTGAAATATGAAACAACAACAATCGAGTCCAAGTGAAAACCATCGAGAGTCATCGAGATGTTTGAACAATCGAGACAATCGACTAAAATATCTCGTAATCGCCCATCACTAGTGGAGGCGCCGCGCGCCGCCTCTACCCCCCGCCTCCTCTTCACCCCGCAGACAAAACCGTCACACAAACACACACCCCCTCTTCACCTCGCAAACAAAACCGTCGCACGAACACCCCCCTCGCGGGAAACTACCTCCGCAAGAATTGCACGGTCCTGATATTCAATTAATGTTCCTATGTGAAAGAATAATTTGTTAATTTTTTTTGTGACGCCTCCACCTCCCCTCTTCATCCCGCAGACAAAACCGTCGCACAAACACACACCCCCTCTTCACCTCGCAGACAATACATGTAAAGGAATACACTGGAGATAGATACCAATGCAGACTATTCGTGCTGTCCGTACAAAGTTAGTGTAACTTTGCTGTCCGTAGACGTCTGTAAAGTACGTGCCTTGCTGAAATCGATCTACAGTACGTGCATTTAAAAAGTGATTGTTTAGTGGGTGGTAATTCATTTATAAAGGTTCAACTCATAGTTGACAAACAATATAATAACGTGAGCATTTTACAGAAGAGCAAATATAATGAGAACTTTATATGCCAGCTTTTAGATAGAATCCAATGAAGCAATAGTGTGGGCGAACGACACAACTGTCACAATAGATACTTCTTTTAGGGTTAAGGAATTTTTTGTGCGCTGATTGCCATTAAAATCAAAAAATAGAAACGGTCATTCATGGCAAGAACTTATGTTAATTTAGAATTTTTGAATTAAATATATACATAGTGAAATCTCGTTAATCGTGATTAATATGAATTTCCAAAAAGTTCACAATACCGAACATGCATGCCACATCACTAGTGAAAAACTCAATTATCCGATGTAGATATCTTATATTATAGACTCTCGATAACAAATATCACGTACCTATATGAAATTTCAAAATAATAATTAAGTAATAATTGATCTTAATAATATAATAGTATATTGTGTGACTAGTGTGCTAAATACATCTTTATGCGTCAGGCGCGATGTTTTCAGCACGAGTAGTAGGCGAGCGCTCACAAGCCTTGGCGAGTGAGCATCGCGCGCTGAATACGAGTGCTGAAAACATTGCGCCAGACGCATAAATATTTAGCACACGTGTTGCACACTATACTTTATATAACACATGCATGGTTTTAGAACTTTATTAAAATGTCAAATGAGGTTAGACCACCGATTCTCTCCAATAGTCACTCATAATGAACAGGATGGGCTTTCTTGAAAAGCTTTTGTTTCACGGTCGTGATGGAAGTACACAAACGTCACAAACTAGTGGTCGCTAAACCGTCGATCGCAAGCTAATATTGCGAAATGCGAATACTGATAGCTCAGTAAAAATTAAGAATCTGTAGTTATATTCTTAGTCAACACGTGAAATGATAAAAATAATGTTTTAAATCAAGTAGGGCTCATCAGATAATTCAAATGTCAACCTCCATATTTATTAAGCTTGATGACCACTGCAATAGACTTGAAAATTGAAATGAAACATCTGACAGAAGCTGTCAAAGGCAAGTGACTAACAATTTAGTGTTATCAATAGTGTCTAGATAAAAGTTCTTCACAATATTAATTTGTTTGCTCATTTCACTTAATTTCCGCACAAATGTGAAACAATCAAATTGAGGTTAAGTTTTAGATAGTTAGATGAATCACTGCGGCATACACGTAGAACACTACTGGGCAGTACATCTCATTTTAAAAACATTGGCCTTTATACAATGATATACAACAGTTCGTTGCCATAGCAACCATATTTCATTATAACACCGAAACCACCGAAAAGAGATACATAATGGTTCATTATGAAACGGGTTTTTCAATTGTTTTTCATTATAACATCGAAAAGCGTTTCATAATCGATCATGACGTCACTCGTCAATAAACGGTCATTTAAGGTCCGCAAAACTGATACGAAAAAACACTAAAAGCGTGCATGTGTTATATAAACAATATTTTTCTACTGATTTTTGTTCTTCCACCATCTATACCCGTCCTTCCACCAGATACGATTATTTTTCCACCATAAAAATTCACTTTATTGAAACAGTATCCGCTCGCGTTTTTTCCGATTTTCACAGAAACCTTGTAAAGGTAGTAATGACATCTAGCAGACGAATTCTAAACTAGTATATAAAAAACGTTAAATTATCCGTGACATCTTGCAATTACAGATTTTAGTCAATGACTTTTGTATCAGAAAGATTTTCGATGACTTTTGATGCAGGAATTTTGATTTTGTAAAACTTTTATTGTATAACTAGTTTTTATTGTGGCTTCGCTCGTGTAGACGTCTATTTTTTCCATAGATTTGTTTACGTTTACGTCGGTTTTAACGCTAACCTAATTTTAACCTGATTGCAAAACTACAGGGTGTTGCATGACGTACTATACAAATTTAAGAAGCATATTCCTAGAGGTCATTTCGAAAGAAAAATATTCTATGAACAAATGTCCAATTTGCCATTTTTTGAATTTTTTTTGCAATATTAAAGCTTGTATCTTAATCTTTGAACGTCTTTTTTCGTTAATAAATTTTTTATTTCATATTTACGATTGATATTACTTCTGTTAAAATGGTATTTTCTTTGTCTCAACGCATTTTTCATAAACACAATTTTTCAATGAAATTCGAAAAACTTACATGAAGTAGATAGTGATCCTGTTACAATTATATACAGGGTGTATCACAAGAAACCGAACATAGGGAAAAGTACACACTACAAATTAGTTAAGATCAGAGATTGCTTTGCCCTCTTTTCATGTAAAAAACCATGATAATTAATTTAGTTAAGTTAGCCATGTGTATTCTATCTTTGTCACGCTACTCATTTTGCTTATGTTTTCCTTGTTGCACTCATTACTTTTCTATGTATTCAATCCTGTGATACACCCTATATATCACAAATTATTTGAAATTTTGTGATATTGCAGCAAAAAATTGACAATTATTGCGTAATCTATTGGGGTCCGTCAAATGAGCATCTGACATCTGGTGGCAGAAAATTGTACTCAAACGAGGGAAAATTTTACATGCTAACAGTGCAAATTAATCATGAAATTGTTTATTACAAAAATAAAACAAGTAAAATAAACAAAAAGTTTATCGAAAATGGAATTCGCGACGTTTTCTAATATCATGGCAATAAACACTGTCAGTTATTGCCTTGTAAAACTTACATTACAGAGAATTATTATCTAATGAAATGTGGAAAAACTGTATTTATGAATTAAAAAAATATTTTGTAGTAATAATAAGATGTACTTGTTATCATACTGCAATAAAATAGTTGAATCCCTGATGATTAACAAATTTATAGGATTAACTTCGTATACAAATATTTTGAGGTTAGTAACTTAGCTACTTATTACAATATAACTTATTATGTTGCAGTTATGTGTTTACATTATTCACCTAACCCAGCCTTAAAAGCGCATTGAACGCGCATAAAAAATTTCGTGGAGATTTTCTTTTAATTTTGATGTTTTTAAGCAATATGTCGTAAAGATTACTACTTTTGACAGTTCATTTTTCATGTATTTTTCTCGTTATATTTCCGACATTTGATAATATGTTCGGCTTTGAGAATCTGTTTCCTTCAACGAAATTCCTTTGTTTAGGATTTGTACCGGCCCAATCACAAATTGCACTTATATATTTTATCATTTCTTATCACTTAAAAATCATAAAATTACACGCAAAAGTATACGCCGTATATGAAATTTCCCTCCCTCTGCGCCATGTTTTTTAAACTCCACCTATCTGACGGATCCCAATACGTTCAATAAAGAGTTAACGCAGATACTATTTGATCTGCAAATTAGTATTTGTGGAAATGTAATTCCAAATAATTTATTTCCGATTATTGATGTGATCCGATTATTTGTTGTACATCGAGTGAGTCCAGCCCTCGTTCGGTACATCAGTCAGATCCGGTGAACTGGTAAGCCGACCATACTTGCACACCCACACCGCGCTTTATACATCTGACTGACATATTGTAGACGTCCGACCTAAAGCCCTAGGATCAGATCTTCGCCACACAACCTCCACATCGCCGTCGGCTTTCCGAAGGTTGGGAGAACTATAGCAACTTCCAACTTGACAATATCTATTCTCCGTTTGAATTTGATTTTATTTAGTGCTTTCAGTAACAGATCCGAATTGATTAATCGTTTTATCCAAGTGTGCAAGCTTTCACGGCCGGCATTGTTCCAAGTCTTCATGGTTTCCGGGCTTGTAGGCCGTGGTCCGGTGGTATTTCTACCTGACGTTTCGTCTACAACTGCGGTAGACATTCTCAAAGGCGATGTGGCAGCGGTCGAAGTGTCCTCCTTGGCGGCTCACAGGTTAGTTAAACAATCAATATGATTAATTTCCCTAGACCGTAACTAACCTGTGAGCCGCCAAGGAGGACACTTCGACCGCTGCCACATCGCCTTTGAGAATGTCTACCGCAGTTGTAGACGAAACGTCAGGTAGAAATACCACCGGACCACGGCCTACAAGCCCGGAAACCATGAAGACTTGATTAATAGTTATCTTAATCATATAGCATTTACCCGTGGCTTAGATCGCGTTAATTTAGATTTTTGGCTACTGCTCAGCCCCATTGCTTAACTTGATTTCACCTCTAATGCCAAAACGTCACTCATACAAAATGGCCGTTTACTGTCCGACTCTCGACTATTATAATATTGCTTTAGTTAGGATTTGAGAGGATGGGTCAGAGGACAGTAAAATGGGGTGGTGGGGGAAGGTTATGTAATGTAATAAACATGACTTGGGTTGCTAAGGATATGAACAAGTTGTCAATACATATTATTATAAAACAAAGGTCCCCTCCGCGTCTGTCTGTCTATGTTCGATTTTCTACATAACTATACTGAACGGATTTCGTTCCGGATTTCACTATTGGATAAATTGATTCACGAGGAAGGTTTATATGAAAAATTGATACTGGCCGGCCCGGCATCGCCCGGGTGAAATTCGAGGATAATCTCAGAAGACCAATTTCTCCGTAACTACTGAACGGATTTTGTTCTGGTTTTCACAATTAGATACATTGATTCACGAGGAAGGTTTAGAAATATAATGGTAACAGGCCGATTTAAATTTTTTTTTCACGCGGTTTATTATACTGGATTAGTAGTTATACCTTTCCAGTAAGTGGCACGTTTACTGCATCGATGTAAACGCACCTTTACCTACACTGGTTACCAAACGATCAATTTTAGGGCCAATTAATTTCACGAAATATTCTGAACATTGCTTCGTATGCTCAAAAAGGGTTTTGATGCTTTGTTCGTTTTTTCGATCTTCTTCGTGACTAAGTTACATTATGATTATCATGTTTACATTTCCCACATCCCTAAATAAGTTCCGTTTGTTATTGTTGTTATGTTGGCAGCAGCAAAATCACTTGGCGTGTATGACTGAAGTGATATTTCTTCTATTTGGCAAGTTTCACGGTTCGCTCTTCTCACAATCAATAATGTGACGAATGTCTAGTTATTTAGTGTAAAAGCCCGGCAACGCCTTCTCTCGCTCAGTTTCTTTATAAGGTATCTCTCTTATGACAACACAGCACCATAAAAGAGAATTTACAGAAGCGTCAGTGCAATTACGTATTTTTCTGTGCATGATAAAATGCGCCATTTTGAAAATAGTTTTATTTATCAATTCGTACATGGGTCACAGAAACACCACAAAAAAGTATTTCCATAAGGGTCATCAACATCCAATCCCAATGTATATTTTAATGCGCATGGTCAAGTTAGCCATGTTTGAAAATAGTCTTATTGTCAATCCGTAGTCCGTACATAGACGTCGTGGGCTCAAAACGTAGGGGGGGAGTATATTTGTCACCATTTTTGTGTAATATAACATGTGTTCTTACAGATAATTACGGATTTGTCTTTAAGATTCTGATTTTTCATTTTCATAATATGATTATCTAGAAACTAGTCTCAAACTTGTTTATTGGAACAGCTGATGCGGTATTGTAACGCACGATTTTAAAACCCTGTGATTGGTTAAATCAACCGAGCACCGATTCATTATGCGCATGACTATGTTGAAGATCACGTCACGAAATCTCAATTATGCTACTTCAAGCAATGGCAAAGTGACGTTTTGCAGTATTGTGGAGTTAAGTTTAGCGGTTTTACAATATCATCGACGATATGTAAAGTTTGATGCTGCGTTCCTGGTACGACTTTTATCTTAAATCTAGATTTAAGGCAAAAATCATACCGGAAACCCAGCATAAAAGTCTGTAATGGTCAACGTAAGAATTTACAGTGCTGTTAACTTTTTATCACTTTCTAACAATTTTAATATTACATAAGTTAAAGTAGGACAAAAATGTAACAGCGTAAAAATTCTAACATTGACCATACAGAATAGCACCATGTGTCGCTTCTGTAAGCCGTCTTCTGTGTAAGCTACGATGTGCGGTGACTACGTTTTGAATCAATGAATTACGTGACAGCTGGATGCGGAAGTAATATGGACACATTATGTTGTAAGAAAACGCGTGTTAATACGCATTCATTTCATTTTATGTCAAAAGATGCAGTATGGATTTTCAACGTTACCTGAAGTAACCCCTGCACTCATCATCTCAAATCCTTTATCCTCGGCTACATAGCTCTCCCGACGTTGTTTTTTTCTTTTTAGTACTTCAAACTTTCAATGGTTGTAACTCTGTTAGGAAGCATTTTCGGACATATGTTTATTAAACAATTTTAACTCTAAATTACTTCAATAATTGATAGGATCAAATGTGTAATTTCAAAGTGTTCTGAGCGCATTTTTTAAATTTATTTACTCTAAATTATAGACGCGTCGACAGCTTAGGGCACTAGCGTCTTGATTACATTAAATAACAAGCCGTGAGGTGGGTCGTTTATTAGAACTAAAGTGCGACCCTTGAGGTCCACACGACGAACTTCCCAGTTTGATAAATATTTAATAATAATAATTAAATTAGATATTACACAGAAAAGTAATCATTTTAATCATTAAAACATCAATAATTAAAAAAAAAAAACGGCTGAACCGATTTTTATAAAATTTATATCGGATTAAAATGACGTTAACACGCCTCGATTGACACCCTTACGAAGTCGATATAATTTTTTATTCGCGAGATATTGTGTAAAATCTACTTTTTTGTTTGGTTAAGAAAAAAGAACGGCTGAACCGATTTTGAAAAAATTTCTTTCAGATCATATTTACGTTAATACGCGTCGATTGGCATCCTAACGTAGTCGATATCATTTTTCATTCTCGAGATTTCGTCTTAGAAAGAAATGGACACATACGTACGTACGTACGTACGTACGTACACACACACACACACACACAGACATCTTTCTAAAAGTAGTGTAAAAATAGTGTAGTGACCTTGAAACATAAAAATTTTTTTTCCTTTTTGATTTCGATTTTCGGACCCATTACAATAACTTCCAGTGGGAAGTTAACAATTATTAATTTAAAATTAAATGACATCACAAAACATCCATGAGCGGAGGCGGGATTTGAACCCACGACAGTCTGATCCAGAGGCCGCGACGTTAACCACTGGACCACACTGTCCTCTTTCTTCTTTCTTTCATTTCTTTCCGTCAAAATAAATGTCACGTTTTGCCAGTGTTGTCAGCGTTCTATCATTACGGTGATTTATTTTTAAATTACTGAAATATATTGTGTTGTAAAGAACAGATTATAAAACAAAAGAATTTTATAAATTGAAACACGTAATTTTCAAATTGAATTTGCTTCATTGTTTAAAAATCAAAGGAAATCTTTCTCGTTTATTGATAAAAATTTAAATTAAATTGGCTATTGCTATACGTTCGTTGATAGAACAATGCATCTTGTCCAGAACAGTAGTTATCTGGCGACATTGTAAATGCAATATCATCCTCCGTGACCAAATTGTCAATCTCAACATAGTTACTATTATAGCCATCGACATAAAGAATGGATTGCTCTTTCCATATCAGCAATATGCTAAAATGTTCGATATTATATTGTCAGCGAGATGAAAATAAAAAAGAAGTAAAAAATTTTTTTTTAAAAAGTATTAGGTAAATAAAAATTAAACAAATGTATGTGTGCTAATGACCACACGACAGAAGCGAAAACTTAAGATTTTCTAATTTTTTGTGTCATCTATTATAGCGCATTTATGAACTAAAAATAATTTATTACTAAAATACTAAAATTGTATTTTTAATTAATTCCACCTTGGTTTCAAAAAAATTATAATTATTGTCAAAGAAAGAATATAACAAAAATTAAAAAATATATAAATAAATATCATGTGGAATTTCGAAACAAAAAAACGCTAAAAATTCTATGCTGCCATCAGGTCTCGAACCCAGGTTCCCATGCATAGAATGCAAACACCTTACCAACTCCGCTATGAATGCCAAGTGTACTGCGTACCGTTTTTATATATAGCTATGTCAGCCGCGTCACATTTTTGCGAACGGTTCCCTTTTTTTAACTACCCAGGAAAAGAGTGCCTAACGCGCCTAAGGAAGTTTTCACTTCAAAAATTAATATTTTTTACCTCTACCTAACTCATTATTTTTATTATTGTACGGAACTTTCGGGGCGCGAGTCTGGCTCGCACTTGGCCGGTTTTTAAACTAAGTATAAAATTTTTAATTGACATATCATGAGTATTTGTTTCATACGGTGAGCAATTTTGTTTTGGAAATAAAACCGAATAATAATTTGTTATTATTTTTTTTAAATATATGCATGTTTTATTACCTATTCCTAGGTATTGTGTATGAAATACACAGGTATAAGTACTATAGTCGAAAATGCAGTTTGCGTTAAATTCTGAAGCTCAATAATTGAGCCATGATGCATGAGGTTTATATATAGAGATTCTATGACATCTGGTGGCAGAAAATGAAAACATAGAAAGCTGTTTGGCGGTTAGGCTACGCCTCTATGTCAAATTTCTATAATTAAAAAAATGTTGAAGTAACGTAGATGGGATAGAGACGAAGTAAAACGAATCATGTGTGTGACGATATTAAAATTTTAACGAAATTTGGCAGACATTCTTTGAACCTAAATCGAACGATGTAACTGATTTTTTTTTTTAAATACACACGTGAGAAAGCTTCAAATACGACATCTAATAATAATAAACAATGAAAGATAAACAATCAATATGATTAATTGCCCTAGACCGTAACTAAATACATAAGAATATCAGGCGACATTATATAGAAGACTATATGGGAAAAATGTAAATGCACCGCCGGGATTCGAACCCAGAACTCCCGATTTCGCGTCAGTGCCCGAAATCGGGAGTTCTGGGTTCGAATCCCGGCGGTGCATTTACATTTTTCCTATATAGCCTTCTATATATAATATCATGGCGATAATGTCGTCTGATATTCTTATGTATTTAGTTACGGTCCAGGGAAATTAATCATATTGATTGTTTATCTTTCATTGTTTAAGGTTTTTTTTTTGATTTTGAAGTTATGGTGTTAAACGTTTCTCGCAGCATTTTCCTTTTGTTTATTCGAATTAGTGTATTTTTTACTACTGTGAAATAATCTAAAAATATCGTTTTGTTGAAACACAAATTCTCTAAAGCATTTTTCAAATTAATCACGCTAATACAATAGTATGTTAGATGTCTATAATATTATATAAACATACAGGACTTTTACGAGCCGAAATGTGGGAAGTGGAGAGTAAGTATTAGATTTAAAAAAACAGGACGTGCGTCGTGCAGATATTGAGATAAAGAACTGTTCAATTAAATATGGCATTGATTGCTACATTAATCTCAACACAGAAGCGTAAATTTATGTACATGTTTCCACAAATACTACCTACCTACCTTCATAATAAAAAACCGTGCATTCATCAACGTTGCTTGTGTGTATGAAAAAAATTCTAAGTAAATTTCTGTCACACATAATCAAATTCAATCGCTTTCCATTGAGATACTAATATCAAATGAATGCTCAATTTTCTATGACATGTCTGCTTGTGTGTCATGGAGCAAACCGTAGGTTAACAGTAACACCATGAGCCAATGAACGAGCTGATAAGACGTGTGTCTACAGCGAGCTTTAACACCATGAATCAATAAATGATAACCGATTTGATGAAATGTGTGCCGAGTTAACATCGTGGCCCATGACGATAAATAAGCTGATGTGACGCGTGCTTTATAATATGAGCCAATGAATGATGTAACATGTCGGTGTGTTTGCATCGAGCTTTAGGTTAATCCATGAGCCAATGAATGAGCTGATGTGATAAACGTGAATTCGTATTAAATGTTTAACTTGCAACCACTAGGTGGCGTTGCAACATTTATTGTGCAATGTACGATTTAGTTTTAATAACGTTGTGAAATGTGCAGAATTAAATGCTTCTGCTGGAACAAAATACGTAATAATAATTATTGTATACAGGGTGTTGCGGTTTCACATTGCGAAACTTAATCTGCAAAATTTTTTTACGACGTTCAGTTCATCCTGCCAGGGGCGTGCAAATTCAGAATGCAGCTTTAAAGAAGTGTTAATGTTTTTAAATTAATTTATTTAATCTGGGTCTAGCATCAGTTGATATTTTCAATTTGTGATTATTTTTTTATAATAAAACGAAAATTCAATATTTTCACTAGTGCTTAAATTAGAATCAGGAAAATGGGGGTTTGCAATAGACGAGTCATTGAAACGCTATACCAGCAAAAAGACAAATCCGAAAAAGGGGTTAAGTTCGGTACAAAGAAAAGCTTCGCCGAAAAAGGAATTGAGATCTAAGTGGGTGAAAAGTTTACACTTTGCAAAATAAATAAATAAATAAATCGTGTGTGAAAACTTAGCACCGACTTAGATCTCAATTCTTTTTTCGGCGAAGCTGTTCTTTGTACCGAACTTGGCATCTTTTTCACATTTATGTGCGGCGCTAGTGTTACTTGTTGCCAATTTTAGGTTACAGTTGCACATATTATAAATTCTATAGTATTTGATTTTACTAACCTAAATTTATTTGTTTTAATAACCTACTCTTTTATGCACAACCACATTTTAAAAACCGCATACAATTTTGTTTTCATTTTGTGCAAAAAGTAATATTTATCTTACCTTATACAAACTAATTTTAATACTTTCACTGTCGTTAGCTAAATGTTATACCTGAGTATCTTTAGAGATAATTATAAATAAGTGATTTAATTAACTCAGAAGTTAATTAAAAGTAAATTAATATTTTCTAAGCTTTCCGTATTACGTAACACCATATGCGTAAAAGATCATTATTATTATTATTATTAAAAGGGATGGTGTAGGTACAGAACTATATAATATACAGACGATTATGAACTTATGAAGTACTTTATTGCTTATTCATTAATAACCTACATATATGAAGCACCGCTGGTTAACAATTTAAATAGAAATTAATCGTAAATCCCTAGATATATATTTTTTGAAAACTGATATTCCACTCAATTAAATTATTTTAATTTAACATTTTCAAAAAACAAGCCACGTGAAGTACTTTTGTGAATTTTAAAGGATTTCGGTATATATACAGACTTATAGGTATATCAAGTATATTTTGAATGATCGCAAAAATGTTTTTCATGTAATAATTTTTTAGAAATTTTATTTATTTAATGTTACCAACTTTCAGTTATCTGGGCGTGATACAAGTTCATATTTTTCATTTTCTATTTCTTACTTCAAACTATAGGATAAACACTATATTTATTTGTTAAATTCTTTAATGATCAACGTTTCATCAAAAATAGTGTCTTCTTCAGGATATTACAAATTAGCAAATTATTCTTTTATTAACTTCCCATTGGAAGTTATTGTAATGGGTCCGATTTTGCGAATGAAAAATTTGGATATATCTGGACGTTTTGAGGTGTTTATGAGTCCGAATCTACTGTTTTTAGAGATATGTCTCTCTTCCCCCCTCTCTCTGTGTACGTTTGTGAACTTTTTTTCGGCTCGCATATCTCGAGAACAAATAATGATATCTACTTCAGACTAATTTCATTCGACACATGATTACATAATGAACACCTAATTAGATTTGCAAAAAAAATTTTTTTGCAGTGTGTAGTTTTACCCACAAATCAAGCCTCTATTTATTATTTTTAATAATAAAACCGAAAATGAGGTACTTTCAATTAAATTAGAACATGGAAACTGAGGGTTGGTTATTGACAAGCCTTAGAAGCGTTGTACAAACAACGATTTCCCTACAAGTTCGGCTATTTTCGATAATTAAAGGAAAATAATTGAATGAGAAAATAAATTTTCAATTAGGGTAGGTACGTGAATTGAAAAATTCTCTTTGATTCCACCAACTACGTCAAAAGCATTATGTTTTTTTTATAAAGTTGAAACAACTGGAATAAGCAAAAACAATTTTTTCCAAATTGAAATTTATTTGCATTGATGTTCCTAGGTAGAAAAGTGAAACCTTTTCATAATTTTTAAAACGCTTTAAAGAAAGTATCTACGTAGGCGATGCGGCCATTAAAATGAATTACCCTGTATATTTTGTGGTATTCGGTTCACTAATAGCTGCATTATTTGTATCGTATTTAAATGTATACAGACTGTTGAAGAACACGTTGAACGTATCATAGTGTTTATTTATTTATTGTTGATTATAGACGCGTCGACATCTAAGGTCATTAGCGTCTTTCAATAATATTTTAATTTTGGCAGCAGTTTACATCTATAAGGCTGCAGTTTATATTCATACAAATAGGGAAAACTATGGTTCAAGAACTCACGAGTACAGTACGCGACATAAAGATTTACTTTTACTTCCAAAACCGAACTTGACAATGTTCATCAAAGGCACATGTTATAATCATCTACCAAATAATATGAAAATTACTAATAATATTGTTAACTTTAAAAGAACTCTAAAAAGATTTTTATATGATGACTGTTTTTACTCACAAGAGGAATTTTTTAATACTGTGTGATTTTTGTATTCTGACGTTTCCAATAACTGTAATAGGTTCTTGATGGAATAAATATACTTATATTATTATTATTATTTATAACATACCTCTATATTGAATGCAGTGGAAGCTATTAAGAATGTTAAATGAAAAAATGCTAAGAGCGAACAGAGGTAAGTACACAGTAATTTAAAACAGAAATTAACCAAACCAAAAATGAGAAGTTATGATATGCAAAAATAAATAAAAGTAAGTAATAACAATTTTACTGCATTATCTAATTTATTAAACAATCAGAAAAAAAAACGTGAGTAGAAATAAACAATATACAGTACCCCTGAAAAATGTAAGTATTAAATGCGCAAATAAATAACAGAATAAATATATAACAAATAATTAAAATAAAAATATATAAAAACACACCAAACACAAAATAACAAATTAAAAGAATAACGAATAAAAAAAAATATAACAAAATCCAACAAATATTAGGTGGAGGATAATTCCACCTTATTTGTGGTCTAAACTTAGTCCCGGACGCCAACTGAATCATTATTATTATTTTTCAAGAGATTCTTTTCAAATTTTTCTAGAATATTGTGCAGGTAGGGCAGACGTAACATAAGCCATAAGGTTAAAAAGAACATTATGTAAAATGATAAAAACTGAAATTAAAATGATGATTAAAAACGGTTGCCTATTTGCATGTAATTAACAGCAACTAACAAAAAAATAATATGATTAAAAAAATTAAGTAAATAAAAAACTGTACAAAATGACATATGAAGGCATTATGTTACATATTATTATTATTAAATAACAACTAACTTAAAACTAAATCATCACAAAACATCCATGAGCGCAGGTGGGATTCGAACCCACGGCAGTCCAGTCTAGAGGTTGCGGCGCCAAGCATGCTAACCACTAGGCTATACTGCCCTCCGTATCATAGTATGTTGACAATATACGTAATTATAAATAATTTATAAACATTTTGAAATGGGATTTCAGCGGTAATCAATAGATATAGCAGTCCCACATTTCGTCTATTATGAGCTCCCAGTTCCCTGGCTTTAATCTGAGTCGTGGTAAAAGTATCAATTATAGATGAGATATCCTTATTTTATGTGTGCTAATTTACGACTACCGTAATGGAATTTAGCAGCTCTTTTATTGTAATCTACCTTTCAGTATTTTCGGTACCTGTATCATTATTACACCGTATTTTCATTTTATTTTCAACGTTATTGTCTTTCTATACGAGTACTGTTTAAAAATGTATATAAAGATATAAAGTTTGTGGCCACTCAAATATAACGTCTACAATCTGAATCAAGTATTGAAAGCAATGGTGATTTGAAAGAAATGATGCCAGGTTGAACTTTTATGTCTTTATTTGATGAAGAGAAATAAAGTTTAGTTTTTGGATTGTTAAACCTGGGTTTAAAGTGGGTGTGTGCTTATGATCACACGACAGAAGTGAAAACTTCTATAGGGCTTGAGAATAGCCGAGGTGTAGCGGTGCTGTTGTTTACATGGCGTTGCTGTGGTTCCTCTATTACAAGTCCCCAGTTCCCGGGTTCTAGCCCGAGAGCCGGTAAAAGTGTCAATTGGATTTTCAATTTATTAAAAAAAAATAATGAATTGAAAATATGAAATGGTGCTAGGCCCAAATAACCTTAGCTGTTGGTGGTCTTTAAAACACAAAAAAACTTCTATATATATTTTAGTGCATTATATTAAACTACTCTCAAAAGTGTTAGTGTCATCTACTAGCGCACTTATGAACTACAAATAACTTGTTACCAACATATACTACAAATACCTTTTCAATTAAGTTTTAGTGTCATCTTTTAGCGCACTTGTAAACTACAAATAATTTATTACCAACATACCACAAATACCTTTTCAATCAAGTTTTAGTGTCATCTAGTAGCGCACTTGTGAACTACAAATAACTTATTACCAACATACCACAAATACCTTTTCAATTAAGTTTTAGTGTCATCTATTAGCGCACTTGTGAACTACAATTAACTTATTACCAACATACCACAAAAACCTTTTCAATCAAGTTTTGAGTGTCATCTATTAGCGCACCTATGAGCTACATACAAATACCTTTTCATGTTTGAGCCGAGTAAACCCGATTCAGCGTCACCGACAAGAAGCGTGACGGTCCACTTTCGTTCACTACTCAGGCAAAGTGCGCCTAAGGAAGTTTTCACTTTAAAAAAAACTCGGGTCGCAGTACAAAACCCCGCCAACAAAACTGTGTATTCGCTAATAAATTTAAACGTATTGTGTACTGTAATATATTATGTAAATTTACATATTTTGTTGTTGGTCAAAATAATAGTAGGTCAAAACCTTCACATCGTCGTTGAATAATATTTCATTACTGCACCCTGTGCTATAATGAAAGTATAAATTACTGAATAATATTTCATTACTGCACACTGTGCAATAATATTAACATTATTGTACAGTGTGCCATTAATTTCAGTGACAGAAAATTCTGTGTTACCGCGAGCTAAGAAGTTTTTTTTTTTTGAAAAATATTAAAAATTAATTTTCGTGAATCAGTTAACAATCAACACCAAGTATGCTTTACAGTAAAGTGTAGGTATATGTACAGTACAGGGTATGTACCTAACAGGTAATTTATAAATAGCACAATGCACCAAATAAATCAAGATAGTTATGGCTGCTGCAATAGCTGTATAGCAGCAATAAATGAGGTCATAGCTATAGCACTGTAGACACATGGCGGACGCGGTGGGGCGGCCACTTTGATTGTTCGTTTTCTGTTATAAATAATATACGAAGTTCAAATTTGATTGCTTTTTCCAGCAGGGAATAAGTGTTGCTACCTTACGTAAGGTAGCCAATAAACAGGGTTCTATAAAAAACAAACACCTGTATATTTAATCAGATGATGCGAGAGTCAACCTTATATTCAGTTTAATTCGAGTTAAAGATGTCAAAAATTTTAAAAGGTAGGCAGATGTGAACATATAAGGGATGGATATAGTTTGAACTACAAGAAAAAGAAGATGGCGATTTTTTCTGAAAATATAGTAGGGTAAAGGACCGGTCCTCGACCTCTTTTATATTCATAGTTGATGGAATAGATTATTAAAAAACATAATATATGTAATTAAAAAATCTAATATTACATTTTATCCGATTGTTAATTAATTTTTTGCTATACCCACAACAAAATAGCTACTTTCGATGTATGTATAGCCTTTAATGAGTCATTTAGCAGGCAGGTGTGCGGAAAGTGTTTTAGTTTCTAAAAATAGCGTCGGGAGAGCGGCAACCGTTTTTAGGCGAGTGGAAAGAATTTGAAATGAAGAGTGCAGGGAGTAAATTTCGGTATAGAGAATACTCTTAAAGAATCTTTTAAATAATATTTTAATTATGGACGTTTTGTGTTATTTAGATTAGAAAACAATTTAACTTATCACGCTTCGGGTAAATGATTATACTTTGCCAGTTGACAGAGTTTGAAATTAATGTAAATAAATAACGTCAGAGCTATGACCAACAAAATAGAAGGAAACTCAAAGTTCCGGCATGCAATATAATTAACAATTTTAATAAATAAAATTTCATTACACGATACAGTGGTTAGGAATGCTTCCGCTTTTGGTATCTTATGTTGGTAATGCGTGTGTGCTAGAACATTTGTCAGGTGACATCGAGGTGGTTGTCCGGCTATACACTAGAACCATAATCCATGTCCACACTCGACTACCAATACAAAGTCCACTTGTACTAAAATATTTTTTTCAATTTTTTTTCAGATGTTGCGATATCGACTCGAGGTGTAACCGTCCTAATCTCGCATGCAAAATTTGAGCAAAATCGGTCCAGTGGCTTGGGCTCTAGGTGCGACCACAGACAGCCGACAGACAGACAGCCCGCAAACAAACAAATCGACATTAAAAAAACACTTTTTTGGGTTCAGAAGACTTGAAACGTGTAAATTCAAAAAGACTGAAAATGGAATTTTTGAACAATTACAAGCTTCCTCCTAGTAAAAAAAAATGAACCTCTTTCAAAAAGATCCACTAAAAAGAGGAAAATAATAAAATTTTATTATTTTCTTCTTTTTAGTATTGAAGGAGGTTAAATTTTTTTATAAAAAGTTTTATTTTCTACTATTTAGTGGCTTTGCAATACGAAATTTAAACATTATTAACCGACTTCTCTCTTAATATTTGATTATTAAACTAGAAAAAAACTACTAAACCGATTTAAGCAAAAATTATATGGAATCACCTCGACATCTTTCTAAATACAGTGGAGTCAAAATCATTTCAATCGGTTAACCCTTCGAGAAGTTAAGGCAGAACCTACATAAAAAATGATAATTGATTAGTAGATAGAAAACTCCTGAGCCGATTTAACTAAAACTTATTTGGGACCATTTCATCATCTTCCCGAACACAATAGCGTTACAATTTTTCAAATTGGTGAACCCCTCGAGAGAAGTTAAGGTTCAACAAAAATTATAAATATAGATACGCGATCGGATTGATAACCTCCTTTTTTGAAGTCGGTTAAAAATAGTGAAGTATTCCGTCTGTTGAGGTATTGCAGTTAAGTCTTCTTTACAGTCCAAGTGTAGACTCGGGTCTATTAGTGGAATAAACGTAGGAAGGAGGGCGCGCGGGGTTTATGGCAGCGAGTTATTAATTAAAATTGTTATCACAATTGGCTCACCGGGTTCGTGTCCCGGGGATGGCGATGTCTACCGCGGACACATACCGCAGTCACATTGCCGCAGAACACACTTTACACCAGGAGTGGCAAACTCAGCTCATGGGCTATCAGCAATCGACAACCGAAGCTGTCAAACTGCACACTTTTGGAGTATATGTCGAATATGTGGGTAATCTTAACACCATCTGACATATTTTTAAGGTCACCAGCTGCCAGAGTTATCTGGAGCTAGTACCTAAGTCATATTTTCAGTTTATTATGATTATTTTTAATAATAAAATTAAGAATAATCGCAGGATAGTGGACAAAATATTTGGTTTATTTAATTGAATGTACGACGTTTCGTCTATATATTTAGACTTTTTTTGTACTTGAAAAAGTCTAAATATATAGACGGAACGTCGTACATTCAATTAAATAAACCAAATATTTTGACCACTATCCTGCGATTATTCTTAATTTTATTATAATCACGATGGACACGATTTCTAATATAAATTTTTAATAATATCAAATAGATTTTCAGTTTATTAAAAATAGTAAATAATTATGAAATACAGGTACCTACATTAATAATAAATCAATTGAAAATTCATTTGGTACATTTACCGGTTTATAATAGATGAGTCATATAAATAATGGCATCACGGGCGCCGTGGGAGGGAGGTAAGAAAGGAAAGAACAGCAAAATTTTGGTAACAGTTATTTTTGGGTCAGGTCCTTTTCCGGAAGCAGTTCTACAATAACCGTAACTGTTATTTCGTTACATCACTAGCGTATACTCTGTACAAACTACAAGGTACTGTGGTTAGACGTATGAGACCACAATATTCATTGAAATTCAAGTCCGACACAAGTTCTTCTCTTTATGTAGTTTAGAACTGCCACTTTCACTTTCTTTGTCCCACTTTTCTTTTCAGTTTCACACTACTTTCAGTTGAATTTCGTTCATCAGGGAACTGTTTACTAATGTATAGGTTTGTGCACAATATATTATATAGGTAGAATGTTTTGTGAATGAAATAACATTAGTGCGTTCAAATCACTTTTAGTAAACTTGGCGTTCTCTAGTATTTTTTATAATATAGCAAATGTTCTCGGGAAAGTGGACAGGTACACAAATCAAAACACCTTATTTCGCTGTGTATAACGTTTCGCCGGTGATTCCAGCTTCTTCAGATACTAAAATAATACATATCAATTAACAAACATGTATAAATAAAAAAGTTTTTAGGTTATAACCTAAAAACTTTTTTATTTATACATGTTTGCTATATATCCAATAATGGACGTGAAACCAGAATTTTTTTTATAATGTATAGGTACAAGTTTAGTGTTATTTTTAGGTTATTATAAAAAATTTTGTGAATGAAATAAACATTAATATTTGAAACATTTAAGGACAACTTATTGTTAATTGTTATCTTTAAGTAGGTATCAAAAAATACAAAGTAAATTTGAAAAGGAATTTAAGTTTTTTGTATTTTTTTATAATGTTTTTTAGCAAAATAGAAATTCTATCAGACATTTTTTAAATTGATTATACATGCAGCTGTGTGAGGTTTTATAATCACTTGCCAGCAAATGTAAGGAAAATTAAAAATATTAACACCTTTAAAAAAGAAATAAAATCGCTACTGACAGCTTCATCATTGTATTCTGTCGATGAATATTTTAAAATTACTTTCTAAAATCTTTATGTAATCTTAATTTGTTGATTTTTTTGTAAATTTTATATCTTTTTGACAAACTCCCATCTACGATGTTCTACGGAGTAAATAAACATAAACTCTGTATCTCTTTGTTAAGAATTCTCATGTGGTTTTTTTCAAGTTCAATCAAAAATATTTTGACACAGATGTTTCTTTGCTTCTTGAAAACAGGTTGAAGATCTAAAGAATTTCATTGTTTATAATAATTTATCGATCAACGATAAAATTAGTAGGTATATTAGGTATACGAAATACACTTAGTTGAATTTTTATACTAAGTAGTCTTTGCTAGGGAGTTAGTGATCGTTTGATATAAAAAAATAACCTCATCATTTGATTTGAATTAAAAAAAATGACGGAATTTTGCTTAGAAGTCCTAAAAACCCCTAGAAATTCTCAAAATTAAATTACCATTCATGTGTACACCGAGAAAATCCTCAAGAAAACGAAATTACAATCAGAGGTTTCGTTGCAATTCTAAGTATTAATTTAATAGTTGAATGAATTGTGGATTATAGACGCTTGATAACAAGGGTCATTAGCGTCTGAGTTTAATAGTTATATAGCTCAAAATAATATAGCAATACTAATCTATTATTTTTTCAAGTAAAAATGGAGAATAATTTTAAGTTAGCAGGACGCAGGTATCTGCAGTAGCGTATTTACCCTGGGGCCATGACCCGGGGAGGCAGGCTGCGAGGGGTGGCGGATGCCGCTATTAGCGCTCAGCTTTGGGGGCCTTTTATAAATCATAATCACAAGACGCGGGGCGATCGTGTTGCCAGCCGACGTGTTCGTCGCTACTAGTGATGTGCCGGATCGTTAAAAATGTATATCCGGATCTGAATACGGATCTGATACGGATCTGAATACGGATATTTGATCTCAAGATCCGCGAATACGGATACGGATCTTAACTTTCTTAGAGTACGCGGCGGTAAATACTAAATATTGCACATCGACCTTTGGAAAGAGACTATCTGTTATGGGAAAAAGTTATTGACCACGACATTAAAAAATAAAAAATAATCTGAATGGAATTTAACTGTTTTTCCTTATTACCTAATCACCTATATATATAAAATTTTATCTATGAATTGAAGATTGATAAGGTAAAAGATCCGCCAAAAAACTAACGGATACGGATCTTTCTTTTCCCTCGGATATCCGCGGATACGGATACGGATATCCGGCACATCACTAGTCGCTACTCAGGACTAGTCGGGATGTTTATTCTTTTGTATGACCTTTTTTCATTATTAAAAGATTTTTGCTTTTTTCCGTTAGGCGGGAAATCTTATAGGCCTAGGGCGCCAAATCTTAAAATACGCCACTGGATATCTGCAGATATTTATCTGAAGATGGATATCTTGGGTCCTTATGAATGATCCACCGACGTTTTCTTTTGTGTTTTATTTTCATTGAAAAAATCGTATGAAAACATTTCAGTGAAAAACGAAAGTAATATTAGATCGATGGTAGGATAATAATGCTAGAGCAGTTGGTTGAAAGAAATCAATTTCATCAAAATAGCGGACAGAAATAAAGTGGAGATTTCAAAGTGCACACGATGTGGGACGCATTTGTTGGAAAAGGAGGTTAGAACTTGCGTTCTGAGAGGGCGCTTTTTATTATGATTACAGGGTTGAAAACATTTTCAACTTTTATGTAAAAAGTTTGATTAATCGGCTGATCGGTTTTTATATAACGTAACTTTTCTGTCCTTTCTGTCCATATCTTAGCTTAATTATTCATGCTATCGGTCGTAAAAAATCAAACGATTCAAAACACTAATTTGTTTATTTTTTGAGTGTTGTAGGCCAGTTACATAAAAGTTTGCTAGTGATTTGTTAAGTTAAGAAAACATTATAACGCTGAAATAGCAGTGTACGTATAGAAGAAACTATTGGTTGAAAATAGTGGACTGTAAGAAAGAAATGGCTAAAAGCACTAATTTAACGAACAACAATTTTTATAAAGGTTACTGTATTTATAACGTTAATGTATTCACACATCACACTATAATGTAAAAATTTTTGCAGCTGATATACTTGTCATTATTGAATGAGGCTCCATTCTGATAATCTTCAAATTCTTTTTTAATCACTGTGATTCACAGATAAGATAGTGCAGATACCACAGAAAAGGATTACAGAAGATTATGCTCAATGACAGCAGCGTAGACCTTGCATACATAATATTTGTAACCTTGAAATCGGAGTTTTTTACCGTTAAATTTAAAACGGTTAACAATGATAGCAATTTACATGTTAATATCCAGTAATTGAGCATAAATTATTGTATTATTTTAAAATTAATAATATTTGATAGATTTATTTATTGGTTTTAGTAATAAAATCAGACATCTACAATTTATTGTTCGCATCTAGAACTCTCTGTATGAGTGGAAACAGTTCAAAATTCCTGTAAGTAAACTCTATTTTTGAAAATTTCTAATTTTTAATTTAATGAAATATTGCATAATGTACAATCTAATCAACATAGCAAACGTGATCAGACGCTTAAAATTAAAGTTTGGGTTCTAACACTTCTGATACCATAACGACCTTATAGGACAGCTAATGTTCATGCTAAATTTAAGCGTGAGAATTCAGAACACAATTCGTCAATTATAAAAATTTTGCAAACTTGAAAGTTATTATCCTAGTCTCGTGTCGTACTTTTCATAGTTAGATAAACGTAGTTATTTATTTTTTTGTTTGTGCGAGTTGGTAATTATAAAACACATATTTTTGAGCAGTGAACTGCAGCCCTAGAAGGTGGCATATGTATACAATGAAATAGTCACGTCCAGCGTCATGAATAAGCCCTTTCAGGAATGAACGCAAGTCGGTCTGCTCGGCGCGACGTGTCGTGTTTCACCCATCACCCAACGGTCCGAAAGTAAAGAGCTCGACTGAAATGTGCTAGAGTTGTTTTTCTAATATTAAGCGCTCATATACGTCCGACTTCCCGAATCCTTTAGCTTCTGGAGAGCAGGAACCGTTTCATAGGCGAGAGGAAAAGATTTAAGATGAAGGGTGCCGGGGGTAACTTCCGCTATTGAATGCTCTTAACCAGTAGCAAGTCTTTATGCAAGTGCTCTAAGCATCAAGCATCTGTTTTACAAAGTGCTTTACGCATTATAAGAGCTTAAAGCATTATTGCAATCACAAAGTTCTCAGCACTGCCCCAACTCTGTATTGGGATCCGTCAGATGGGTGGAACTTAAAAAACATAGCGCAGACGACAGAAAATTTCATATACGGGGTATACTTTTGCGTGTAATTTTGTGATTTTCAAAGTGATAAGAAATGATAAATATAAGTGCAATTTGTGATTGAGCCAGTACGAATCCTAAACAAAGGAATTTCGTTGAAGGAGAACGAATTCTCAAAGCCGGACATATTATCAAATGTAGGAAATATAACGAGAAAAATGCATGCAAAATGAGCTGTCAAAAGTAGTAATCTTTACGGCATATTGCTTAAAAACATCAAAATTAAAAGAAAATCTCCGTTCAATGCTCCTTTAAGGCTGGGTTAGGTGAATAATGTAAACACATAACTGCAACATAATAATATGTTATATTGTAGTAAGTAAAAATATTTGTATACAAAGTTAGTCCTATAAATTTGTCAATCATCAGTGATTTAACTATTGTAGTACAGTATGATAATAAGTACATCTTATTATTAATATAAAATATTTTTTTAATTCATAACTACAATTTTTCCAAATTTCATTAGAAAATAATCCGCTGTAAAGTAAGTTTTACAAGGCAATAACTGACAGTGTTTAATGCCATGATTAGGGGTCGACAAGACAAGAATTCTTGTCTTGACAATAACTTCTTGTCTTGTCTTGAAAAAAAATCAAGAAATCTTAAAAAATCTTGTCTTGACGTTTTCTTGACATCTTATGTCTTGTCTTGACTCAAGAAATTTCAAGATCTTGAAATTTCTTGATTAACCGGTGGCACCGTACATGGTGATTCCTCGCCGGCGAACTTTTTATTGCGTTGCGTGCTAACACGGCAATCTGGTGGTTCCCCGATCTTTATTTGTTTTCTGACAAACGCAAATAACTCAGAATCTTGGAAGTATGAAATTGAACAATACTTAAATGAGCCTAGAGGACAGAAAATTCTGAGAATATACTTGATTGGTGGAGAAGACACGAAAATGTCTACCCGTCGTTATCGAAAATGGCCAAGGATTTTCTCGGAACGCCGGCAACATCTTACATCTGTAGGTACCTGCGGAAAGGCTATTTTCAAGACCAGCTTTAACAATAACAAAGCCAAGAAATCGGCTAGGCGTTGACTCCATAAGAAGTCTTATGTGCCTTAATTCATGACTTATATATATATGTGTGTGTACACGATAACTCTCGACAGACTTAATCGATTTAAACGAAATTTGGTACACATATTGGAACCCATCACCGCACAAAGCCTATTTAAAATGGGCCCGATCGGGCCATTTTAAGGGTAGTTTTTAGGAGTTGAAAAAGTTTTTGGGCCCAAAAATACCGAAAAAAATCTCAGAATTGTTTCAAAATTGGAATTAAACCCTTTGGTAGAGATTAAAATGTGTTGCTAAAATTTTAACAAAATCGGCACAACAGGACCGGACTTACAAATTTTATGAAAACACTAGTTCGCGGATAGTGATTTATTTGCTGACGGGTGTATTTAATTTGGTACAGAGGTTGCATTGATAATAATATTGAAATTAAGAAAAATAATATTATTTAAAGGGATGTATTAAGGGGTTAAATTTTTTGATTTTGTCCAAAAACAAACTTAAGTTCACATAATAAAGCCACAAGACCTTATTAGCAAATACACTATATTATTGTCGGCAGGGTTTGGCACTGCGACCCGAGTTTTTTCATTTATTGTTTTTAATTTACATTTTTGTGAATCGGTCTAGCAAAAAATGTGTTCAATAAATTAAAATAATACGTTATGTTATGTTAAAATATGTTATCTTTTTCACAAATAAATATACGTTTTAGCGTTTTCATTGTTAGTCAAGATATTTCAAGATTTCTTGTTTTCTTGACAAGAAATCTTGGTATTGACAGAACATTTCTTGTCTTGTCTTGAAATCTAAAATTACTTCTTGTCTTGATCTTGTCTTGAAATCAAGACAAGATCAAGACAAGATCTTGAAATTTTCAAGAATTTGGCGACCCCTAGCCATGATATTAGAAAACGTCGCAAATTCCATTTTCGATGAACTTTTTGTTTATTTTACTTATTTTATTTTTGTAATAAACAATTTCACGATAAATTTGTACTGTTAGCATATAAAATTTTCCATCTTTTTGAGTACAATTTTCTGCCACCAGATGTCATATGCTCATTTGACGGATCCCAATAGGGTGCAATATTTTCTCAGTGCTGTTCAATGAGCATAGGACTCGCTGGAACGGTGAAGGGTGAACAAAACTGCGAGAATGAAGTGTCAGAAAGTTTACTTCGGGTGTTATGTGCTGATTCGCTGTGAGCACTACAATGTCTGAACATAATATATACTGGCACTGTTTGTGAAGCGCTTTCAAATACAAATCCCTTATTCGTGCTAGTCTTTGAGAGATACACGAACACCAACCGTGTCTTCAATAAATTTTCATTTCATCAGTTCAACTGATTTTAAGAATGACTTTATACTCTACTAGCCTTTACCCGCGACAGCGCTCGCGTTGGTGTTGGTTTTTATTAGGGTTCCGTACGTCCGTATGGTATACCTACTCACACAAAGACGATTGATCTATATAGAAAAAGATCGCTATTCAAAGTGGAAATTGTACAAACTATAAGCTACCTCTTACCGTTTGTGAGATAGTCCTATGACAGACAGACGGACGAACAGACATCGCAGGCAGGGTAATAGGGCTTCATACGGAGGCACGGGACCCTAAAAACTATGTCAAATAGATAAATAATAACTACAGTTAAAAAAAAATCATTTTAATCGATTCATTATTTTTTCAACAGATCAATCGATTTGAAATTCTACAATGCTTTTCTTATGGACAAATATATTGTGTGGTCACTATCTAAGGTTATTGGTAAAATCAAATTTTCTGACACTGCTTTCTGCGCCCGAGCATCAGAGTACTAGAAACCGAACATTAGAATACCGATACTTATATATTAGACCGAGAGCTAGTGACAATTTTTTGGTGTTATTTTATTCAAGACCTTATTTTTGTGAAGATGTTGAGGGAGGCATATTAAAGTGCCCTGAGTAAGGGATTTTGCTAGATAGCGGTATGGGAGGGATGCAGACCGCCCCCAACATGTAACAAAAAATAATCACAATTATTATTGCTTCATTGTTGAAATTCTTTGTGCAGCTTGTCTGTGACCCAATAATGCCATTATAATATTTACAGATCGATTGGTCAGTATTAAAGGGGTGGCAGATCACCCTAAACGTGTCATGTACCCGATGAAATTTATATTATTAGTTCAAGGTTCAAATTCTAATATGTTGTTACGGCGACTGTTTTAAGCATATATTTGCAGAAAAAAATGTTAGTATTAACCCCCTTGCAGAACGATATAAACACCTAGGCGAGCAAGTTTCCCTCTAAGAGAGGGGGTTAATACCGACATTTTGTTCTGCAAATTGAAATATATGCTTAAAACAGTCGCCGTAACAACATATTATAATTTGAACCTCGAACTAATAATATAAATTTCGTCGGGTACATGATACGTTTAGGGTGATCTGCCAACCCTTTAAAACTGACCAATCGTTTTGCAAATATTATAATGGAATTATTGGGTCACCGACAAGCTATACAAACAATTTCAGCCTTGAAGCAATAATAATTGTGACCATTTTTTTTTTGTTACATGTTTGGGGCGGTCTGCATCCCTCCCATACCGCTATCTAGGAAAATCCCTTACTCAGGGCACTTTAATATGCCTCCCTCAACTTTTTCACAAAAATAAGGCCTTGAATAAATACCACCAAAAAATTGTCACTAGCTCTCGTTCTATATGGTTTATTTAAAATTCAAAAATTAAGTCCTTAAGGAATATTCTTTCAAAATATTCTGCATTATTTCTAGGATACCTTTGTATATAGTTGGTTTAATTCACGATAAAAAGAATATTAAAAATAGTAAAGTAAAATAATTATATGTGACGGTGATAAACGATGTAGTTTTTTAATTAGAACACAACATAAAAAAAAACTTTGAAATTGTGCTACTATATTTACTAGCTTCCAAAGTTTACATTAACTAATAAATAACTTATTTGTATTGTAGTTTGCAAAATATTTTTATACGAAATTAAAGTAGAATATTGTGTAGTTGCTATGTTGTCAAACCCTTGTTCAGTTGGGAAGCTTCGAAATATTAAATACACAAAAACATTACCAGTTAAAGCTAGTATATTATAAACTACGATAATTTTTTTGACCTTTTCGTTACTAATGAGATGGTCTGTATGAGTATCTGAGACTAATTTATATTCGTCATATTTTTTGACGCTATATTAAATGAAAAAATAAATCCCATAAAAACAATTTTTGTAAAAATCGCGTAGCAGTAAAAAGTTATGAGATCTAATAAAACAAGCCCAATTAATTGTAATTGAAAAGTACAGTGACATCTAAAACTTGGATAGCTTTAAAGCGCATTATATAGTCACTTTTTAGGGTGCCGTACTGGAACTCTATTACTAAGCCTACGTCGTCTGTCTGTCTGTCTGTCTGTCCGTCTGTTCTTTTATTCTCTTTACAAAAATTGTTTCTTTTTGTAGGTTGACTAGGGTTAAGAGGGGCAGCTAACGACTTATTAAAATCTTATCTAAAAGACAGACAGACTAAGGTAAAAATAAATAAATGCACTCAAATGTTAATACTTATTGTTGAGACGGATTTATTACAAGGAAGTGTGCTATTTCCATTAGGAATTGTTTATGTGTTATGTTAATGACTTGCATAAATAGACAAACAATATAATTATGTTTGCAGATGATATAACTGTGTCAATAGCAGCACCATTTCTAAGCGCGTTAAAAGATAGGGTTGAAAAAGTGGTTCAAGATTTTATAAAGTGGTGTAAAAATCATTTAGTTATAAATATTGATAAAACAGCCATCTTACGTTTTAAGAATAATATGTTCAGTTGCAATTGTTATATTTAAACAGTACCCGAACCCTTTAACTTTAAAAATAGCGTCGGGAGAGCTGTAACCATTTTTAGGCGAGGGGAAAGGATTTGAGATGAAACGTGCAGGGTGTAACTTCCGGTAGCGGGTAGAGAATACTCTTATTGAAAATTCGACTGATGACCAGTCTACACTTACTTCCCACCTAGTAAATATTTGCAAAAAATAAACACTCTTTTATTCTTTAACAAAAAGCATGGCTCTCTTTTTTGTTTGGTGATCTACTGGTGGCTAGTTTTTTTTTTTTTTTTTTGCCGATAGAGGAAAAAATCTTTTAAAGACATCACTTTTTGATGGTGATAGTGTGGGATTTCCACCCACTAAAAAAACCCCTATCTCTCCGCGAGCCATTCCGGAACTGCTCAATTAAGCATCGCATCAAAGTGGCTGCTGTCTGTACTCTCTTCATTCCATCATTATCTCTCTTTCGTCTTTCTCCTTTCTAACCATGATATTTTTTATTAGCTCTTTCGTTATCTTCCACGCCTGTTTTTTGTCCGTAATTGTTGTCGCCAAATTTTCCACCGTAAGCCTTGTGCCTATTTCCATATTAGCAGCCTGCCTGTCCTTCTCCCACCTTGGGCAATGAAAGAGGGTATGTTCTGCCGTATCCGATTCTCCGCAATACATGCACTCGTCCGTTTCCGTTTTCCCAATTCTCAAAGTATAGCTCTTGAAACATCCATGCCCAGTCAATATTTGTGTCATATAGTAATCGACATTTCGATGTTTACACCTCAGCCATGTATCAACGTCGTAAATTATTTTTTTTGTCCATTGGCCCACCAATTCGTTTTCCTGCCACGATCTTTGCCAGTCTTTTGTAATATTCTCTCTTACCTCTTTTTTAGCATCTATGTAATTCTCGTCTTTCCTCTCGTGTAGCAAAACTCTTTCTTTCACCAAAAGCTCTATAGGTATTATTCCCGCTATAACTTGTACTGCCTTAGTGGAGACCGTCCTGTAGGCACTAATTACTCTCAACAGAATTTTTCTTTGCGCCCCCTCCAGTATCTCTTTATATTTCTTCCACTTCAGTACTGTATGCCAAATGGGAGCTCCATACAGAAGTATTGAGTGGACCACACCACATGGCAACTGCCTCTTGATACTTACCGGACCTCCGATATTAGGCATCACCCTCGCCAGTGCAGCCGTTCTTTTTTCCGCCTTCTCTGCCACCCATTTGACATGTTCACCAAATGCGCAATTTTGATCTATTATTACTCCTAAGTATCGTACTGCTTTCGCTGGCACAATTATGTTTTCCCTAATAATAAAACGAACTTCTTTTTTTCTCCTAGGGCCCTTTATGATGACAGCCTCTGTTTTTTCTGGGGCCAATTCTAGCTGGTGATTTGTCAACCATACATCAATTCGCCTTAGGGATTCGTTTACTCTAAAAACTAGTTCCTCCTCTTCCTCTGCTAAGTCGTCAGCAAAGCCCACTGATTTCGCCCCTTCTGTTAGCTCTATCTTTAAGACTCCATCGTATAGTACGTTCCATAGGGTGGGACCTAAAATCGATCCCTGAGGTACTCCAGCTGTCACTTCAATTTCCTCATTTTTTTCAACCCTTATTTTTCGATCGCTGAGGTAGTGCCATACCAGGTGTATCAAATATTGAGCGACGCCTCGTCTCTGGAGTTCCCCTATAATTATGCTCCACACTGCTGAGTTAAATGCATTTCTGACATCCAGCGTTATAAGCGCGCACCATCTATCTTGTGTACTTCTGGACCAATTCATTATAGCTTCGATGGCCTGTATGGTCGACCTTCCTTTCCTAAAACCATATTGATGGTGAGATAGTCCCTCTCCCTTTTCCAGCTCCTTTTCTAGTCTTTCCCTAATAAGCCGCTCGTATACCTTACTTAGCTACTGGTGGCTAGTAATATAGCAAAAATCATGGTTATCTTGATTTACGTACAATTTTCTTTTTTTAGTAAAATATTTTTTTTCTCGAAGATTACATTTTAGAGAAAAAAAAATATTTACATTTTTTTCATATTATAACATCTAGAATTCATTTATATTTTTTTTACCTATGTTAATACGTGACATTGAGAACGTTTTTTTTAATATCTCAGGATCCACTGAACCGATTTGACTCAAAATCTAATCAGATCTAAGTTAAAGGCTGATAAACACAATAGAACAATCGGCATGGCCGTATGTTGTTCCGTTTTAATGATATCGAAGGCGAAAAATTGACCAAATACACACACACACACACAGACATCAGTCTGAAAATGATCTTAAACGATTGCTAGGGTCTCAAAACGTGAAGATCTGTTAAAATCACGAAATATTTTTTTCGGACTAAATCCATACTTCCCTACCATAGTAGAGGTGTGAAGTAAACATATAGACAGTTTTTATGTACCTATGGTTTACAGCTCAGCTTTAAAACAAAGCAGAAATTACCCATAAGCAAACTGTTTAGTGTTTACGTCCACATTGATGCGAAAAATTGTATTTAATCGGATCCAAATATTTTTCTTTGAATCTAATATTTCAAATCGATTATGTAAAAACGATAAAACTCTACGAAATGAAAAATTACTCTTTGGAGAGCATTTACGAGTATTGTTACCTATACGTATAATATGTATGGTCGCGTATATATCTGTGATCACAAGGCAAAGTGGTTTACGTCTGAAATGACAAAATCACTGGCCAAAGTGCCAACCCCTGCCGACAAAATAGTTTTATATTGTTAGATGGCCAATGTAGTAACTACTTAATAATTTTTTTCTCGACGTATGTTTCGCTAACCATGTTAGCATCATCAGGAGATGATTAATGAATGAGTCATTTATGACCATAATTTTTTTTGCAACGAATGTAATAATCAAACTGCTGAAAGTTTGTGAGAGACTTTATCTACTAGCACTAACCGACTTCAAAAAAAGGAGGTGGTTCTCAATTCGGTTGTATTTTTTTATGTTTGTTACCTCATAACTCCGTCATTTATAAACGATTTGGAAAATTCTTTTCTTATTTGAAAGGATATACTTTACCATAGAAATTTTATCAAAATCGGTTCAGTAGTTCGGCTGATTTTAATAAAAGTGAGTAACGGCGTGTGATTCCTTAAGGTAAATGATACTTTTTGACACATCAGACAGCGTAAGAAAGTCGCTTTAATAAAAGTGAGTAACGGCGTGTGATTCATTTAAGATGTCACTTTTTGACACTAAAAAGTAAAAAATAAAAAACTTTTTAACAAAAAAAAAAACCTCCTTCAAAAAGCCACTAGAAAGAGGAAAATAAAGAAATTTTGAGGTCTGTGTCAATTTAAAGTATAGTACCTACCTATATAGTGATAAATATCTTCTTTTTAACCGACTTTATATTTTATTAAATTGGCGCAGACCTCAAAATTTCATTATTTTCCTCTTTTCAGTGGCTTTTTGAAGGAGTTTTTTTTTTGTTACAAAGTTTTTTTGACTTTTAAGCTCCCCCCGAAAAAAATTCCTGGCTACGGGCCTGGTCCATATAGGTCGGGAATCGGAGCCATTACCCTGCAGCGTGTGAATATAACTTCCGACGTCATAAGGGGTTTTGTTTGCCTTGAGGTGGCTGCCAGACGGAGGAGGCATCTCGCTTTTCTTCACACATATTGAATACATTATTCAGTATAATTCGCGATGAGAATATTTAATACGCCCCGGCATATTAGAGGTAGACGTGTTCTCCTACCGCACAGCTAATACAGACATTTATGTGCATATATTATGTATGTGTCGGTATATCTGTGTGTATGTGTGTGTGTGTGCGAGAGAGAGAGCGTTGGAAAATATAGTGGGACCGAACATTGCACTCCGCACAGAACTCACTTGTATAATATGTATGTGAAAATGTACATAGTAGGGTCGAATATTGCAATCTGCAGAACTAAAACTTTTAATACGTTATCTCTAAGAATTAGGGTTTGTGACCGAAATTTTTACTTCCCACCTCTACTATGGTAGGGAAGTAATGGATTTAGTCCGAAAAAAATATTTCGAGATTTTAACAGATCTTCACGTTTTGAGACCCTAGCAATCGTTTAAGATCATTTTCTGACTGATGTCTGTATGTGTGTGTGTGTGTGTGTGTGTGTGTGTGTGTGTGTGTGTGTGTGTGTGGGTGGTCAATGTTTCGCCTTCGATATCTTAAGAACGGAACAACATACGGGCATGCCGATTGTTCTATTGTGTTTATCAGCCTTTAACTTAGATCTGATTAGATTTTGAGTCAAATCGGTTCAGTGGATCCTGAGATATTCAAAAAAACGTTCTCAATGTCACGTATTAACATAGGTAAAAAAAAAATATAAATGAATTCTAGATGTTATAATATGAAAAAAATGTAAATATTTTTTTTCTCTAAAATGTATAGTTTTCGAGAAAAAAAATATTTTACTAAAAAAAAATAAAAATTGTACGTAAATCAAGGTAACCATGATTTTTGCTATATTAAGCTAGCCATCAGTAAATCACCAAACAAAAAAGAGGGCCATGCTTTTTTCAAAGAATAAAAATTAAATTGTGTTTTAAAGACCACCCACAGCTAAGGTTATTTGGGCCTAGTCAAAGAATAAAAAAAAATAAAGAGTGTTTATTTTTTGCAAATATTTACTAGGTGGGAAGTATAGGACTGGTCATCAGTCGAATTTTTTTTTTAGCGAGTAAGGCCTAGTTCAGACACAGCGGAATAGATAAAAAGAGGTATATTGTGAGCCGTCGTGGGACACCTGGCAGATGTGAAACATTTTCATAGCTCTCCCCCTGCGAAGACAATTAGTGAAAGAATTTTTAGAATCGGTTCAGTAGTTCTAGAGATAAGAATTTATGATTTATTACCCCTCGCCTCGTGACAAACTCTCACCCTGTGAAAGTATTGAAACAGCAATACACAGATATTTACACACACACACACACGTAACATAGCGACTAACAGTATAGTCCGGGAAGACGCGACGTGACGACGTGTGTTCTGAACGACGTAACATTAGAACAGAGGTTCCCAAACTTTTTTTTCTTATAGACCACTTTAAAAATTTTGCTGGTTCCGGTGGACTGCCTGCAGCTACATTTCTACTATATTTCCAAAACTCGACAAAAAATGTGAAGATTAGATCTAACTATAGAATTTTGCGTTCCGGCTGAGTTCCAACCACGAATTAACAGTTTTCGAAAAAAAAGTGAGAATTGATTTGTTAATTAATTAATTGATTGTGCTGTGAGTGGATGTCAAAAAAGTAAAGTTGGCTATTCGAAAAAGTGATTCCATCCAACTTTACTTTTTTGACATCTTTAACAGCATAAGAAACCAATCAATTCTCATTTATTTTATTTAGAAAACTCCCCATTCGGAGTGGTAAAAATAAAAATAGTATATTTTCTTGTGTTGTATTTATTCAAATATGTAATAATTACACTATTAATTATTATTGTTATCGTTGTCTCGACACGTTGTACTGAATATGGAATATGCAAATTTTTACAAGTAACAGTCGATGAGTTTCTTAAAATATTATCTGCCTACATTGATAGGTGAAGTCAAGCCAACATTTTAGTTCTTCACTATCAAAACCAGATACATTTTCGTGGACCCCCGCTTACGAATTGTGAACCCCCATTTTTTTGTCACGGCAACGTAGACCCCCGTCGAGTCTCCCGTGGACCTCAGGGGGTCCACCTGGACCACTTTGGGAATCAATGCATTAGAACAACGTTCCATTCAAACGATTTTACACTCGTGCCTAAAGATGTTTCACATCAAAAGGTTGCAGGATCAAAAATTACGTCTTATTACTACGTATTATTAGTAATTACTAAGAGGTCGCCAGTTGTTGTATCAATAGTAAACCATAGTGTCTCATGGTGCTATAAGCTATTCTGTAGAGTTAATGTTGGAAATTACAGTGCTATTAAATTTGTGTCACTTTCTAACAAACTTAACTTTACATAAGGTAAAGTGAGACAGTAATTTTACAATGCTGTAAACTCTAACATCCTTACTAATATTATAAATGCGAAAGTAACTCTGTCTGTCTTTCTGCCTGCTATCTTTTCACGCCTAAACCGCTGAACAGATTTCGATAAAATTTGGCAAGGAGATAGATTGCATCCTGAGGAAGGACATAGGCTACTTTTTGTCTAAAAAAAACTGGCTTCGCCCGAGGGAAAAAGTAATCTCTGGAACTACTGAACCGATTCTAAAAATTCTTTCACTAATAGAAAGCTACATTATCCCTGAGTGCTATGTGCAATATTTTATTTTGATTCTCGAGGGGGGGGGGGTTAATAAATCGTAAATTCTTATTTCTGGAACTATACTGAACCATATTCTAAAAATCCTTTCACTAATAGAAAACTACGCAGGGGGAGAGATTCACGCGGGGGGCAGGGGATATATTTTTGCGGGGGCTAATAAATCATACATTCTTATCTCTGGAACTACTAAACCGATTCCAAAAATTCTTTCACTAATAGAAAACTACGCAGGGGGAAAGATTCACGCGGGGGGCAGGGGATACATTTTTGCGGGGGCTAATAAATCATACATTCTTATCTCTGGAACTACTAAATCGATTCTAAAAATTCTTTCACTAATAGAAAGCTACGCAAGGGGAGAGATTCTCGCGGTGGCAGGGGGAGAAATTCTTGTGGTGGGTTAACAAATTAATAATATACTAAATATACGTGAGCGGAGCGATGGGTGACCGCTATTAAATCATTATTTTATACCACTCGGGCGAAGCCGGGACGGGCCGCTAGTTAACCATATACGGAATAGCACTTTAGTCTGAGTAAGCATTGTTTTTCAAAACTAGTTTTTTTAACGTACCTGTAATAAATTCATCATTTTTCAAAGCAAAGTTTAAAATAATGAATTTAGTTACCCCCGAATTTCATTCAGGTCAGTATTTTAATCAAATAATGCAACATAAAAAACTGATTACTATAAAAGTAACCACAAAACACGCACACTTTTTTTCTTATCTTCTGAAGATGCTAATTCATGGTTAGCGAAACTTGAGACGAAAAAAGTGTACATATGTTTTACTTTTATATATCATTCAGTGTCTTCGCTCACAAGTTCCAACTTCTATCCCTCTTCACGAGATTCATTGAACTTAAAAAACAAATATACATTCATACAACTTTGTTACCTAATATGTATTTAAACACTAAATATACATCAACGGGAAAGTGAGTGGTAGTTAAGGGTAAGTGATAACTAGTAGGTAACATTGTATTCAGTTCAGAAACTGGTTATTAGTCTTTCACTACATGCACAATGCATACCCACCTAACCTAACATACATATTACATTGTCAGTTCTCTCACACTTACATGGAGATTATGTAATAGTCTGAAACCTATTCTAGTAAATCACGCAAGTAATTAAATTGACACCTGGTCACAAATATAATGATGATCGCTCTATAAAATGTAGATAAATATCTAAAATTGTACTGACCTGTTTTACGCTCCAAGTCTGTCACTTTTAAACTATAAAATTATACAAACAATATCGTTAAATGCGTCCCACATAACCATAAACAATTAACACACAACACTAACACGTAAAGACTGAGTACGAAAGTTCGAACACTGGAATCAGGATCACAACTTATCAAAATACTGCTGCAGTCTGAACATGATATTTCTAATGGTATTGATCGACATTACATAAGTTACATTTTATTTAGCATTATCTTATAATAGGACGTTTTGTGATATTACGTAAAAGCAAATATTTCATTCAAATCTATTGTTTCGTGTTTTATCTTAATTATTTTATTTATTGAAGATTATAGACGCGCGACATCTATGTCATTATCGTGTAATTACATCGTATTGAAAGGTTAGGTTGTAAAACAGCCGCAGTGGATCTCGTCTTTTAGTGCTTTTGGCATTAATAAAGATTATTTATTATTATAAAATTAAGCAAAATCGCAGGATAGTGGACAATATAATTTGATTTATTAAATTAAATGTACATTTAATTTAATAAATCAAATTATATTGTCCACTATCCTGCGATTTTGCTTAATTTTATTATAATCACGATGGACACGATTTCTAATATAAATTATTTATTATTATTATTAATTAAATTAAATGGCATTACAAAACATCCATGAGCGGAGATGGGATTCGATCCCATGACAGTTTGATTATATAGACGCTCGACAACTCATCTCATTAACGTCTGTATGACAATATTACTTCAAGACAAAACGAACACAAAAAATGCTCTTCTAAGCGTTTTTAATTGAGAGCACAGGTTTTCATAGAACAAAAATTGTCTTGAACATCTTTTTCATTTAATATCGGTATCTTTAAGACTTTCTAAGTTATAAGCTATCAAAGTTGAAAAGATCAAAGAGCTTTGGTGAAAAAGATACTTATTTTGCGTCTGATGACTACATTACTAAATTAATATGAAATTAATGGTACTCTGGACGTACTGTATGGTGTCAACTCTCAAATACCATTTCATCTAAAAAAAATTTGGGAAATTTTGGAACCCGCCAAAGTAGGTATGTCTGATAACCTGCTAGTAAATACATATCTATTCCCAAGCGATATTTCTAGGACATGATTATTCCAGACACTTAAAACTGTCGTTAGACTATAGTTAGAGAAGTATAGCCTCGATATCGTCTCGATAAACCTTATGTAAAAAGTGTTAAGTAATGAAAGTTTTGTTTTTCTGGAATGTTCGTGTCCTCGAGGTATTGCTTGATATTAGAACTATGGTAGTAGGTATATAATATCACTTATCGAGACGAGGACAGTGTGGTCCAGTGGTTAGCGTCGTGGTCTCTGGATCAGACTGTCGTGGGTTCGAATCCTGCCTCTGTTCATGGATGTTTTGTGATGTAATTTAGTTTTAAGTTAATTGTTATTTAATGTAATCAAGACGCTAATGACCTGAGTAGAAAATTCTCGATTTCGTCTCGTTTCGTTGAGAAAACAACTAAAAGCTTCTCAATCTCAACTCGACGAAATTAGATAATGCCTGAGATTTTCACAATCTCATGTTCAACTGTTCGGCTGACTGTCATAACGACGAGAATTTCGCCGACACTTCCGCCTCGTTGAGACGAGACCACGAAGCTCTACTCGTAGTTTAAACTCCAACATAGGCTGCTTTCGCTGCAAACGGTTGTCAGTCCGAATTGTCTTTCTCTGTGTTATAACCTAATTGACATTTAAATGAAAATACAGTAGATTTGGTCCCATTCTAATACATGTAATGTTTATACATCGTGTACATGCGTATATGTGCGGTTGTCTATGTGAAGGTGTAAGTCGGTAAATCCCGGATTATGCCTACATAGTTGGGAGTCTTTTATAAGTTAAGTTTACATACAGATTATGTTATCGTTACGTACAGCGTTTACGCAACTCTAATCGGTTATAAAATGTAATGGCGAATGTTGAATCAATACAGCAGTAGCAAGCACTGGTAAATGATTTTTATTAAAAGGGATACTCGCTATTAAAAAATCGGTTATCAATATTATTATAAGCACTATGTAAACTTTTTAACCGACTTCAAAAAAGGAGGTGGTTCTGAATTCGGTTGTATTTTTTTTTATGTTTGTTACCTCAGAACTCCGTCATTTATGAACCGATTTGGAAATATTTTTTTTATTTGAAAGGATATACTTTCAGATTGGTCCCATAGAAATTTCATCAAAATCGGTTCAGTAGTTCGGCTGATTTTAATAAAAGTTAGTAACGGCGTGTGATCCCTTAAGGTAAATGTCACTTTTTGACACATCAGACAGCAAAGTCGGTTTAATAAAAGTGAGTAACGGCGTGTGATTCCTTTAAGGTAAATGTCACATTTTGACACTAAAAAGTAAAAAATAAAAAAAAAACCTCCTTCAAAAAGCCACTAAAAAGAGGAAAATAATGAAATTTTGAGGTCTGCGCCAATTTAATAAAATATGAAGTTGGTTAAAAAGAAGATATTAATCACTATACTATACTTTTTAACCGACTTCATATTTTCATATTTTTTCATATTTTCCTCTTTTTAGTGACTTTTTGAAGGAGGTTTTTTTTTGTTTAAAAGTTTTTTGATTTTTAAAATTGAGTTTCGTAATAACTTTCTCTCAAAATTCCCTGAAAAAATATTCAGTCAATGAACGTTCAAGGAAAGCAATAAATTATGTTTATAAAAATATCAATGAAAGACAGAAAACATCGTTATAATAAAAATTAATTTTAGTATGAAAAAAGTTACGTATAAATATTAAATATCTATTTAATTTACTTGAAGGCAGAACAGACAGACAAGATTAGTGTGAAAAACACATTATCTTTTTTTTTTGAAATCGTAAACATATTTATTTTATATTTTAAATGTCGTAAAAAGTTCAAAGTTGTTGTACGCGTCCAATCAAAACAGACTAATAAAACGTTTGAACTTTGATGTGAACGTGACTAAATCACTGTAATATTTTGAGAACGGACGCCGACACGTACCCGGTTACTCGAATACAATGGGGTCGTCCCACGCGTCAAAATTTGATAATTTTGAACAGTGGATTGTTATTCCTTATACATAAACAAATTATATTATCCTTCCTCTTATTTGCAAACAAGAATTAAAGAGATATTTAGCTGTATTTATCAATTATTCGTTATTCGATAATATTACTCGATTTCCAGATAACCTTTTATTCTTATCTGTCAGTTTGTACCATACTTTTTTTTAAAATTTAAAACAAAACAAGCCGTGAGTTGAGTCGTTTATTAGGACTAAAGTGCGACCCTTGAGGTCCACACGACGAATTTCTCAGTTTGATAAATATTTAATAATAATAATTAAATTAGATATTACACAGAACAGTAATCATTTTAATCATTAAAACATAATTATTAACAATAATTAAAAAAAGAAAAAAACGGCTGAACCGATTTTTATAAAATTTATGTCGGATCAAAATAACGTTAACACGCCTCGATTGACACCCTTACGAAGTCGATATAATTTTTTATTCGCGAGATATTGTGTAAAATCTACTTTTTTGGAGTCTATTTGGTTAAGAAAAAAGAACGGCTGAACCGATTTTGAAAAAATTTCTTTCAGATCATATTTACGTTATTACGCGTCAATTGGCACCCTAACGTAGTCGATATCATTTTTCATTCTCGAGATTTCGTCTTAGAAAGAAATGGACACATACGTACGTACGTACGTACGGACATACGTTCACACACACAGACATCTTTCTAAAAATAGTGTAAAAATAGTGTAGTGACCTTGAAATATAAAAATTTGTTATACATTTTGATCTCGATTTATCGGACCCATTGTTTAAAACTTCCAATGGGAAGTTAACAAGCAAATAAAAAAACGTTTAAAGCGGCCTTAGATAATTATTATTATCAATAACGGGTAATCCGATTTTAAAAATTACCAGGTTTCGTCATCTCTAATTTTGAGTTATTTAGAATTGAAAACCGTAAAAAATAAAATGAATGTGAGTAAAATTGTTCGGAATCAGTTTGTTTGACTACTCGGTAACGCTAGCTAAAACCTTCAAATGAGTGGCACATTTTTCATAAGAAATCAAATTAGGATTTAATTATACCTTCGGGGTGCACCTATCTCAATTTTGTCGTCTTCTTGTTTACACTGTGCCTGTTGCTTAAGAATTACATCAGTATTTGTACTTCTACACCGTATGTTCGGCACACAAAAACATAATATACATGCAGATGGGGAAATGTAGAGGTAGCGCCAACTTAAAACGCGATGCGTCGCATCCTAAGCTGGCGCCCGGGCTCCCCTTAATACTGTTCCCGAAGCAAACATCAATTCAGCCCCTCGCCCCCATCAATCATTATAATAATTTTATATACAGGGTGAGTTCGACCACCCGTATCAGTCGTTTTTTTCGAAAACGGTTAGTCGTAGAGAGTTGTGTCAAAAATTTGTATTATAAAAGCCCTAATAAAGAATCGAATAGTGATAATTTTTTTTTCCGGGAAGGTCGGCTTCCCGATTAGTTTGCTCCAGAATGTCCAGAACTCCGGAATTATAAATGTAACGATAGGTCGAAAGTGGTATTGTTGAAAAAATCTTTAAAAAATTAGTAAGTTTTGTAAGGATTTTTTTTTTATTACTGCCACCCCTGTTAAGTAATATTTGTTTGAAATTTCTAAATTAAAATGTCATAATAACGAACTTTTTAAAAGTCCGCATTTAAAATCTAGTTACCTATCTATCGATCATTAAACACTGAAGAAGTACACTCACAGTATAACCAGAAGAGCTCAGTAGTATGTATTAAAGAGTAAATGGAAGACAGTTTGAACACTTGTGACAATAACTAAGGCTGCTAGATTTTTAATGCCGACTTCGATCGTTATTAAAAAATTTTGATTTAATAATTTCAAACGATTGTTATAGTTAACAGGGGTGGCTGTAATTAAAAAAATTTTCCTACAAAGCTTGTCTATTTTTTAAAGAGCTTTTCAATAGCACCACTTTCAACCTAAAGTGATTTCTAAAATTCCGGAGTTTTGAACATATAAAAATTTACATTTATACTTATAGAAATTTACAGGGGTGACAGTAATAAAAAAAACTTTCCTACAAAACTTGCTTATTTTTTAAAGATCATTTCAACAATACCACTTTCGACCTATCGTAACATTTATAATTCTAGAGTTCTGGACATTCTGGAGCAAACTAATAGGGAAGCCGACCTTCCCGGAAAAAAAATTATCACCATTCGATTCTTTAGTAGGGCTTTTATAATACCAATTTTTGACACCACTCTCTACGACTAACCGTTTTCGAAAAAAACGACTGATACGGGTGGTCGAACTCACCCTGTATATTAACCGATAATCATATAAGAACACAACACCGACACCTAACATAAAATAACAAAAAAATTGCAAAATGGTGACCAATTTATTTTGAAAATTAATGGCGAACAGCTTATTTTATGATTAATGGCGGATTAGTTTTGAAGATTAACAGCAGATCAATTTTAAAGGCTGCTATTTCGAGTTCAAACTCTTTTTAAAAGGTTTCTAATTAGAACAAATTAATACCGTTAACCAATACTAATTTATGTACTTTGGTCCAATTTACAAAGACACTCGATATACATATGCGCTGATATAACGCTTCTACAGTGGAGAAATCCTGCGAGAGTAGTTGACGTACATCTACGTTTCTTGCCGATGGTGGTTTGTTTTTCATTAAGATTCGTTAATTTTTTCCTGGTCTGGTCTGGTGTATATGAAGCTATTTATTTTTAGAAATTTATTTTCACTTCTCTATTTATTTAGTGATGTGGATATCTACTTTTGAAAAAGATAAATGGCAAAAGCATGACGCAAGGCTATATTTTGAACCACTTTTTAACTTCAAAATGTGTTTTTTAATTTCACATTATAGGGTAAATATTATTATTTTATTATTAAACACGTGCCGTTATTACCCGACTGCAACGCAAAGGAGTGGTAATGTGTTTAACAGCCTATGTATGTATGTGGGTATGTATGTTTGTATGTTCCTTTGAAGCACTATACAGACCAAACGCCTGGGCCGATTTTTATGATTCACACGTCAATCGATTCCCCTTAGTCCGGCGAGTGTCACTAAAGACATGACGTTAGTGAAAATTCAATATGGCGACTACAGGACGCCATATTGTGAAAATGAAAAAAATGAAAGTCAACAAACTATGTCAAGTGGGGTATCGTTGAATAGGTATTTAAAAATCATTTTTAGTTTTCCCTCAACATTTTTCGATTCGACTGACCGTTTAGGATCTATATCGATTTATTTTTAACTAAAAACATTTGAAATAAAAAATTTATTAATTAATTAATAATTAATAAATTAATTAACTAAAAAACCCGACTGCGTAAAAATCGAACTTAAAAGATGGAAACAAGATCAAATGATAACATGCAGTCGGAGGTATTTCTGTTCAATTTGTTACTACTATGCCTCCGACTGCATGTTATCATTTGATCTTCTTTCCATCTTTTAAGTTCGATTTTTACGCAGTCGGGTTTTTTGTTTTTTAATAATTTTTTTTTTACTTCAAAGTGTTGCCGTCACTTTTTGTTTCGATGAGAAAAGACCAATATCTTTCTCGTATTTCAAGACCAGAAATTTTGACACTCTCGTCTAGTTACTTCCTCGTTTCGATAGCTGCAAGAATTCTCGAAAAAACTCGTCTCGACAATTCTGTATGTCATCTTTAGTAGAGTAACGTAAATGTCTTTTTGCCATACCCACTATAAAATAGCTGCTTTATATCGTATCTTTTCCACACTATAGTGTGGGAAAGCAAGCCATTTCCAAAGTTATTTATGTTTATTTGTCCTGATCCGCCCGCTATTATCTATTGACAGCTACTCTTGGCCTAATAGAGATGTGATCAGTTGGCGACACAAATGAACTGTAATTTTTTTTTAAAAATACTGAAAATGTAGTGTGAAAATGTAGTAGAGGGTAGGTATGGCAAAAAATACCATATATATCTCGTGCGTAATTATATCTTATGACTCGTGTGACTGCAGTTATGTTTTAACATAATTTCACTTACTCGTCAGTAATATATCTCATTACGCAACTAGATATACAATCTACTATTTCAGTGGTTAAAACACTGCAATATTGCATTTCCTGTAAGCAAATAAGTCAGATTCGGAGATTTTCATATACCTAACTATCGCGGATTTATTGTTACGTTCCACTTTCAGAGTTATCTACCCCTGGTATCATTTAACTTTTTCAATTTATTGTTATTTTTCATAATAAATTGAAAATACTACTGATACATTCACTAGTTCGCTTTTCATAATTTAATATAACAATAAAGAAGAGCTGCATTTTTGGTCATATGATTTGGAGGCTGAAAAATTAATTAAAAAATAATCTTATATTTCCAGACATTTGAGGTTTAAATTAGATGAAAAAATAATTCCAAATCTTCATGGTTTCCGGACTTGTAGGCCGTGGTCCGGTGGTATTTCTACTCGACGTTTCGTCTCCAACTGCGGTAGACATTCTCAAAGGCGATGTGGCAGCGGTCGAAGTGTCCTCCTTGGCGGCTCACAGGTCAGTGACTGGTGTCCTCCCTTCTTTTATGCTCAGTACCAGTTTGTTCTCTGTTCGGTCGTAGTCCGTCTCTCCGTAATTGGTCAATTGTGTAGTGTATAGTGGTAGGGGTGAGTTCTCTACTCGGTCGTATTCCGTCCTTGTACGAGGAGGACACTTCGACCGCTGCCACATCGCCTTTGAGAATGTCTACCGCAGCTGTAGACGAAACGTCAGGTAGAAATACCACCCAACCACGGCCTACAAGCCCGGAAACCATGAAGATTTGGAACAATGCCGGCCGTGAAAGCTTGCAAACCTGGATGAAAAAATAATATTGGTAACAAATATATCCAGTTAAGCTCTAAGTTTTTATTAGAGAATTGAAAAAAATCCATATTGCTTCATCTAGATCAACTTAATTTGCATCTGTAACTATTATACAATACGTCGATTGATAGACATTTATAATTCACAAAGGAATATTGAAACGTAAATATATTCCGCGGTAAACAACAACGAGATTTTAAATATCCGTTATCCTGGTGATGGACAATGATGGATCACAGTTTGGTGTGATGTGATTGCACTCAGATTTACACAAAATATATAATATGTATACAATATTGTATAATACCGATCTATGCTTGCAATTTTCCAGCGTATAGTCATCATCAAAGACGTTAAACTAAAAATAAGCGTTTCCGAAACTTTTAAAAATAAACGGTTTGAAATGTTCTGGATATTTTTTTAAAATTTATATCACTTTGAATATAGAAAAACTACCTACTTGAAATAATTAAATGTTTAACATTAATCTAATTATATTAAAATAAAAAATTCCATATTATTATATTTAATATAATGTGCTACGCACCGATGATAAAACGCGTTCTGTGTACAGTTTTTAATTTAGCTCTCGCTAGAGCAATGATACTGTAAATAGTGACCTGTGTTGAATATCACTGACTGATTCGAGCAACGCCTCACGTTAAGCTCCCACAAGTATATAGGTAAGCCTTCAGCTACAGAATGTGCATTTGCTTAGACTACCTGTTCCAATCCGTTTACCTACAAACGACTAGGCCCTGCAGTCAGGGTCCATTCTGATTGGTCCAATACTCCATCTTGATGTCGTTTGACACACACACACACACCTAAACGAATGTAACAACTAGTGAACTCTGTATACTAATATGGATAGTTAGATAGCGTTAAAAGTGGGTTTTGTATGTGGAGAATGTTCCAACACATATTCTTGAAGACAGGCATTAATGTTCACAAAATTAGAATGAAAACTTCAGATAGCGCTTGTAATCTAAATATTTCTATAAAAATCGATCAATTTTCTGACATTTCAAAATAAAACTTAATTAAAATTTATTTTTCCATTCCAATTCCTCAAGAACATCCTAATATCTCAAATAACAATATTAAATTAGGTTTTATTTTGAAATGTCAAAAAATTGAACGACTTTTATAAAAAGATTTAGATTACAAACCTTAGGTACCTGAAGTTTTCATTCTAATTTTGTGAACATTAATGCTTGCTTGAAGAATATATTGTGTTTGAATATTCTCCACATACAAAACCCATTTTTTTATCGCTATCCATATTAGTATACAGAGTTCACTAGTTAGTTGTTACGTTCGTTTAGGTGTATGTGTGTGTGTGTGTGTGTCACAAACGATATCAAGATGGGGTATTCGACCAATCAGACTGGACTCTGACTGCAGGACCTAGTGTCTTGTTTAAAATTCATTATGTTTTTATGTTACTCCTTATTAATTTACTGATAAAAACAATGCCACAGAATGATATTAATGTCTTGATATTTTCTTTTCCTTAAGAGTAGTCATTGAGGCCTTTTACCTGTATAGACATAGCAAGCTAGATATACGATATCAGTTGTTGGCGAGAGTTTAATGATGCGTATAAAACAAATCAATACTGTTTTGTCTGTTGTGGTGGGAGGAGAGGCAATCGCCATTTTGTGCCTCTATCTAAATTCCTTTGCCAGGTTCAGGAATTTTATTAAAATGAAATTCGACATTAATCTCTAATCACGTTTCATACACGTCATTGTCCGTTTTTTAATCGCAGTCAAAGCTCTTCAGTTTACACATTGCCAGATTACACATACGTGACACGTACACCATTTGATCTTTTATGTATATGTCACTGCGAAAGTTATCTGGGCCAAATACCGATTTATATATTTTCAGTAGTTTATCAATTTTTTTTTGATAATAAATAAAGAGGCTTGGTGTGTGAATAAAACCACATTGCTGGCTTTTCATTAGATGCTCTTAGTTAAAAAAAATTTGCAAATCTAATCAGGTATTCATTATGTAATTATGTGTAAAATTGAGGGCAGTATAGCCTGGTGGTTAGCATGCTTGGTGCCGCAACCTCTAGACTAGACTGCCGTGGGTTCGAATCCCACCTGCGCTCATGGATGGTTTGTGATGTTATTTAGTTTTAAGTTAGTTGTTATTTAGTGTAGTTGAAAGACGCTAATGACCTTAGATGTCGACGCGTCTATAATCTACAATAAATTAAATAAATAATGTGTAGAATGAAATTGGTCCGATTTCGATATCATTATATTTGTTCTCGAGATATGCGAGCCGAAAAAAGGTCACTTACGTACGAACGAAGGTACGTACAAACACACACACATACGTTTCTCTAAAGACAGTAGATTTGGACTCTAGGGACCTCAAAACGTCCAGATATGTCAACATTTTTCATTCGCAAAATCGGACCTATTACAATAACTTCCAATGGAGCATAGAAACGGCATCCCGAAAATTTCGGTTACCTACCTATTTTCAATTTTTTTTTAGATTATGGCAGTAATAATAGATCACAATGCTCTTCCGGGTTGTGCAAAAAATCATCATGCCTATTAAATATAGGTATACGTACCTAATAAGGATCATGTCACAGTAATTTTTATCTAATAAAAAAATAATGAAATGTCACAATTTATGATCTTCTATATTATACTTTATTAGATTATTGTACTTTTTGAATGGAGTTATTTCGTTGAATATCATACACCGTATGTCTCCGGAATAAGTACAAAACGCAAACAATTTTTTTTGAAAATGTCAAACAAACGAAATTGTTTGCTTAACTAGAAACACAATTATTATGTATTTAACACGACAAAAAAACAAAAAAAGTATTTTTTTTTCAATTATTATGTTAATAAAAACTCGGGTCGCAGTGCCAAACCCTGCCGACAATATAGTGTATTTGCTAATACAGGCCTTGTGGCTTTAATTATTTAATACGTAAACTTAGTTTGTTTTTGGACAAAATAAAAAATTTAAACCCTTAATACATCCCTTAAAATAATATTTTTTTTCTTAATTTCAATATTATTATCAATGCAGCCTCTGTACCAAATTAAATACACCCTTCAGTAAGTAAATCACTATCCGCAAACTAGTGTTTTCATAAAATTTGTAAGTCCGGTCCTGTCGGGCCGATTTTATTAAAATTTTAGCAGCACATTTTGACCTTTACTAAAAGGTTAAATTTCAATTTTGAAACAATTCTGAGAATTTTTTCGCTATTTTTAGGCCCAAAAACATTTTTCTACCCCTAAAAACCACCCTTAAAACGGCCTGATTAGGCCCATTTTAAATAGGCTTCGTGCGGTGATGGATTCCAACGTGCCTACCAAATTTCGTCAAAATCAATTAACTCTTTCGAAAGTTATAGCCCGTACACACACACACACACACACACATATATATACATATATATATAAACATTTCAAAAAATGGTGCCAAATTGTCCAGGAGGCTATGAAACGTCGAGAAATTTTGGTCCGACCCCTAGGTCCCGCCATCCGACCGACGCCAATAGTGTATGTGCCATATGGCAAATACACTAATAATTGTCGAATTCTTCGATTCCCCGCGGTTTCCAGTATGTAAAACTGTTGGAAAATACTATTGATATTTACCGGATTTAAAATCAAATAAAAAATTAGAAAAACACAAATCGTTTTCTTTTGACAGTCCACCAGCGGTCTCTACTCAACCGATTTACATATTTTTTCTTTTAAACTGAAGCTTTTTGTTCATAGATGTGCCATCACTTTTTTCTTTTAAATTGAAACTTTATATTAGTTTCGTTTTTTTCCGTTCGGTTACGTATGTCGAGCGTCACGTCACGTTCAATCGAAGTGACTGACTAGACCAGTACTCATCGAAAAGCAGCGACGTTATGTTCATAACTATATTGTACGTCTACATAACTAATAACGTACGAATATTCAGTCGAGTAGTACATCAATTACCCATTGACCACCAACGATAGAATATGGATTCGTACGTTCGTCTCCGTACTGATCAGGGTTCAAATTATATTATCAAAACCACGTAAACATAATTACATACTTTCGGTGATTTAGAGTTAAAAGCTTTTAGGGTTATGGCAATAAAATTTCACTTACATCGTGGTTTCATAAAACCGCACCTTATAGTTTCTATATTTATTTTATTTTATTTTATTCGCTTTGGTTTTCACATAAAGTTTTGTTACACTCTGCTCTAAACAATGAAGGTACCTACTGTTCTAAGTGACGCCTCTTATAGAATTTACCTACTCTTTGATGGTTTTAGAACCGACTCTCGATGGACACAGCATGTATAAATGCAAAAAAAAACTGAAGTTTATGTTACGAACAGTGTACTTAAAGTACGGTACATGCGAGTAATAATAATAAAAAATTTTATGTCGCATATTTTCCATACGATTATATAAATCTTTTAAGAGCCTTTCTTAATAACTGGCAGTCAATTTCAGAGAAATTTATGTGTTTAATACACCCGCTATATATAGACATGGCGTGTACAATTGATCGTATAAGTTATAGAGATTTATAAAATATTTACGATACAGTAAAATTACATTTTTATTGTTCGAACTGAAATATTAAATAAACATTTATTGGTACTTTCTTTTTGGACGTATTGATTTTGAAAAGTCGATGATATTATTGAGTTCAAAGTTGAATACGGATTGTTTCACAATAAACGAAGCACATACAGGATGTTTAAAAATAATAGCGACAAATTTCGTGAAGTGTTAGAGGACACCGAGCCGAGTAATTTTTTTGCATAAACACGCATCTGCTGACCTATCATTTTGGCATAAAGACGGATACAAACTTAAAAGCACATGCATATGCACACTATGCGCTTCGTTAATTTACAGTAAAGATACGATTACATTAATCACTCATTAACAGTCCTGGACAACGTACGCACAAAAGATACTTTATTTTTTAACGGTGCCAAAAAAACGGACATTGGTTTGAGTCCATCGTGGAGTAGCGGATCTAGGACATATTTTCGGGGAGAGCCGAGGGATCTACAATGCTTTTATTTTGTCAATATAAAAACATATTTTTTTGTTCTGTCCCATTAATTACTAAACAAATCACTGTCATCGAGAGAAGAATGAATTCACCGTCAAGACCAATGTAATATATTATAATATGGTTAGAATTGGTAGGGGTGGCTCGCTTATTGAAATCAAAATTTTAGTTGATGATAGCGGCGCTACAATCAGGAAGGCAAAGTAAAACATAGAAATCATTTTATTGAAAAGAGATAAAAGATCAAAGAAAAGACGTAAGCGGTCCGTATTCACCGAGCCTAGTTAGTTATTTATTCCGTTGATTTATTCCCCTGGTAACTATCACACGGAATAAATAGTGATAATTCAAATTACCAAACATAGTTAAGTTTACTGCAGGTATAAATCGTAAGAATAGTTATCCTGTCCAATTCCAAGGGTATAAATATTTATCCGCCTAGTTAAATAGGGTGTGCACGAAATGCATAAATTCCTTTATGGCCTGACGACCTTTTCAGGTAAATATTAATTTCATATCTTACAGGTAAAGGTTTTTGTCAGTAAAATATGTCAATATTCACCATTTTATATTTTCGATAGATGCGCCATCGGTCGGATCTTTGGTAAACGTGCTTTATTTGACAAAATCTGCAAGCCGTATAGTATATAGTAAATTTTTACCTTCAGTTACTATTCTATCGAATGAATTGCTTGGTGAATAGAAAGTTTATTTTATTCCAAGGAATAAATTTATTCTAAAGTTAGTAACTTCTATCTTTAACAGTGTTTGGTGAATACGGGCCTAAAAGAATGCGTAAACAAAAAAGTTATTCATTTCTTTTTATAACATGTTTTTTATGTCTTATAATTTGCCTTCCTGATTGCAGCGCTAGATCATGATTCATGAACTAAAAGTTTACTTCAATAAGGGTTATATGTAAATGATACCTAATAATTATTATTGTTGTATTTTTAAATAGTTTGAAATCACTTACTTCTGTTATTTCAAAGCAAATCAAAATCCAGCTAATAAAACTTTTGTTCAAAGAGGCATAGAAGAAAAGGTAATGCACGCTTTGATAATGCTCCGTTTACATAAAATATGGACTTTTAAGTGGAAACTTGAAAGTAAAATATGTATTTTCTATAGTACTAGGGATGTGTAGTAATTTTTTTAATAAGATGGTCAGTTGTGTATTTAAAAAAAATAATAACCAAGCGAGAGAGTAGTGGCTTGCGCTAAACAGTTCTGAAGATGCACGTTTCTTTTGTTGAGTGGACATGTTTTTTTTGTTATTAAAAATGAAAAGTACAACTCTCTTGACGCATTAACTTTTATCTATTTAGATATTGTTTTCAATGAAAAATTATAAAAACAGTTCATACTTTAACAATATTTTTTTTAACTTTTTTCTTGTAAAATTTTTTATATATAAAATTTTTTTTTGAATTGTTGAACTAGCGAAATGTTATTATATTGAAGAAATGAAGGTAAACAAGACTAATTTTCTAATTATTTTCGTTATACCACAAACAACGTTGTCTCATTACAAATAATAAATATCACAAAAAAGCAGAAAAAACATTAAAAGTATTATGTACTCATTACGGTCTGAAATTTTAATGACCAAACCTCTAGAATAAGCTCTAGGCTCCAAAATAAAAAAAACGTTTCCTTTAGAATTTTTGTCGAAAAACCAGTCCTTACAAAGAAGGGTGGATCAAATCTCTACTTACAGAAAGAAACCCTATTCTATATCGCATATTCTATCAAACAAAAAAAAAACCGTTCATAAAAACCACTAAAAAGAGGAAAATAATAAAATTTTGAGGTCGGCGCAAATTTAATAAAATATAAAGAGTAGATAATAAAGTACTTAAAATAGCGCCGACCGCAAAATTCTATTATTTATCTCTTTTTAGTGGCTTTTTTAAAGGAGGTTTTTTTCTTAAAAAGTTTTTTAGAGGTTTCGTTTTTTGTCATTTAATGAATATTATGCAGCAAAATAAAATTTAAAATACCATTTGAAAAGAGACTGAATAAAAAGTCGCAACTGTTACCTAGTATAAATGCCAGATTGAAGAAGTAAAAATATAAAAAATGTTTACGTTAACAAAAATTCTTAAGCGTTTTTATATTGTTACAAAACTGTTTTCTGAGTTGGCGGAATAAATATTTATTTACAATAATTAAAAACACAACAATAATAAATACAACAACCAAAAGTCAGTTCTAACAATTAACACAAGTAATTACCACTTAACTATATACAATTGACAACACTAATATTTATTTTATCAGGTGAATTTATATCACGGAACTATTTATATCACTGTATTTATATCAGATTTATTTCTAACGTTTATTTATGTCGGTCATTTACTCAGTTACTTCAGTACTATTTATTTATATCCACTCCACTATTTATATCACTGTACTGCCTGATTCGACCGTTGATTGACTAATATTTATATCACTGATCCGCTTGGTTGCACGGCTCACCATTGACTGCCTGACTTCCTCGCACTCGTTTGCTTATATAGGCCGCTTGGCTTAGGCACAGCGCGTTCTAGCGTTCTCTAGAATGTTCGTGCAGTTACTCGTTGTTCAGCAAGCAGACACTGCTTCTCAGAATTCCTGCCTGACGTTTATATACAGGGTGATCCGTAACAATATTATCTATGATAGATGGTAATAGTGGATGCAGAGAAACGTATCTCTTATCAAATGAAAATACTTACGTTAGATTACGTATCGATCCGAATGCAACCGAAAATTTTACGAAAATGGCAATTATGGCCCTTCTCTGTCGAATATCAGCTTTCTTATTTGAGCGTTGCCGGAACTTCCTGTGAAAATGTTTCAACATGTTTTTGGTTCCACGCACACTTAAGGCATGATTTATTCACCGAATAGTTTATGCGTCTTACAGCGTCATATATAATATAGTTGGCTAGAGCTTGAGTGAATACATTTCGTAAGTGCATATTGTAATTAGCATAAAACGAAAGCAATATTTCAGCTGAATAAATACATTTATCTCCATCCCTACTTGTGCAGAAAGCGAAACTGTTGTTTAATTTATTGGATAGGAAACCCATTTTGGATCATAAATTTTAAATAGCCCCCTGAAACCTCACTAACAAGCCAACGCGCTACAAACTTTGTACTGTTTTTAATCACTTAAACGATTACTTTGGTTACTAATGAATTTTCCAACGTGGTTCTCCTCGAAACTCGTGCTTCTTACAGAGCTACGTAGCTCCAAACATACCGCATTCCTACCACACGCTCTTGTTTAATATACATCTTATATACAGCCTGTCTCAAGCTAAACGCTTGCTTGTAAATTACTGCAGCGACAACTCCAAATAGTGGAAAGTCTTGATTTTTCAACGATTTACAAGGTCACTGGAACTGGACAATTTACGATGCGCCGGCTGAAATTTTCACACACCGATAACTGACGACATGATTTATGAAATGAGGTAAAAAGGATCGTCCTGGTTGTCCATTTTATTATGACGTCGCGTAAATGATATCAGCGACAGTTGGGATACCGCATTAGAGCAAGAACATACGAGGCTGTTTGTGACGAATCGACAGACGAATCATTCGCCGACTCTGCAAGTGCTTCACTACATACTAACTGAACTGTACACGCGGCAATTCAGGCAGTGCAACGACGAATCGTCGGACCATACGGATGACCTGACGAAAGCGTTTTATTAGTTCAAGGTCATTACATTGTTTACTGTAGAAGTGTTCACACGACAATAAATGCAATTTAGGCCTGCAGCAAAAGACGTATTTTTTGACAGAACCGACAAGTTCGAGATTTTGCAAAATTATCTAAAGCAAAGGTGCTCAACCTAAGGGTGGCGGGCCATGAAAGGTCGAAACCGCTCGAGAAATTAAAACTAAACGAACATAAAAAAATTATAAAGATACGCGTCGAATTGACACCCTCCTCCTTTTTTGAAGTCGGTTAAAAGTAGCACACTGACAACTTTATTGAGTATAAAATTTTCTGTAAAAAAGTCCGCGATGGCATATACCATTTGATACTTACCTCGAACTTGCTAGTTCTACGGTTTAATACTTCAGGACTATATTGCATATAACATGTCCGTTATGTGTAACGCACAGGTATCTATGCTACCAGAAAATGGCAGTTTACTTATTGTAGGTACATCACCCAGTATATACACACATATTATTATTATACACTCTGATTTACTTATTTAAACTTTAACGCACAATCTTAATACTCTGTTTGACATGTCAGGGAGAAAATGGCCGTACCTGTTATTTTTAAAATTAAACTCCAAGGAAAATTATTAATCACGAAATTTAATTAAGCGAATACTTTCTTAAATAAAATGTTTACAAGACAAAATACTGTGGATTTTAGAAGTGGATCCAGAGTTGTGAGGCAATTTAATTTATGCGTTTCAAAAAATAAAGTTTTTTTATAACATATTAATATAACATGAACTTGGTGTCTCAAATAAGTACTTTATAAAACAAAAAATAGCAATAAATCATTTTTAACGTATACGCTAAATTTTTTTAAAGGTTGTTACGACAAAATACTCGCAGTAGGTACATTATTTTTATACGACTTCAAAAAAACCTGTATATATGCGGTTTCATATGAACGTTACTTTCTTGTACCCTCATAACTCTTGTTCAACAAAATATGACTCGTGTGACTGTTTAAACTCGCTATCGTTCGTTTTTACATACTGCCACAACTCGTCAGTAATATGCCTCATTACGCATCTAGATATACAATCTACTATTAAACATTCTGAAAAAAGCTCATTGTGTTTTAGTAAATTTCATTGTAGGGAAGAAATCTTCAAAGCTATTGACTAAAAAACTATGCATAATTTTACTGTTACAAGGTACATTTTTAGTTGCGTGAAATATTTCCAAAAATTTAACATTAGCCAGTTTGCCTTGTGACCAAAGCTATGTTGGTTTGGTTGAGAAGAAATGGCGCGATGTATTTATGAAGCTGTTTGTTTGCCCGACTGGTGTTTGCCCTTGCCACCATCGTCGTTGTGCCCACCGGAGTGGTTGTAAGTTGACGGCGGGACCAGAAGACGGCCACGAGAACCGTTCCAGAACAAGCCGTAATTGGTACTGCCGTCTCTTGTATCTAAGGATGTGTCACAAGAAAAAGAATAGTGCGACAAAATTCTTTGTCTATAAAGGTAGTGTCTACCAAGGTACGTAGATTTAATTCTGTACGTGCAGTCTTTTAAATAAATTGTTATTTATTTATTTTTATTTATTTTATAAATATGTGCGCAAGTGTGGGATAAACTGCTTACTTCAATAGAAGAAACGTCGGTATTTTTAAATGACAAGTTAGTAAACACTTTCTGTGTCATTTTTGGAAAATAGAGCATAATATAATACATTAATATTTAATTATCTATTTTATTTACTTTCAATTGATGCTTCAAGTTTAAAAATAACTCTACAGCTAATTTTTCGCCGTGCATATGTCATTTCACATCATGGTTTCACTGTAAACAAATTTCAAATATAATGGTAATAATTATGTATTTTTTCTGTAAGAATTCAATTAAATGCATTAATGATCGTAAATTCGAAACTAAATTTCCATTTTTTTAATGTTGAAAGAAAAACTATGGGTTCCTAATCTTCGATCTTTCACGGATCTCTATTCGAAAAATTAGGAAGACGCGAGCCTCAAGTCATTTCTAAGATTTCAAGTTTAAAATTGGAGTTACTAAACTTTCTGGTTTGGTTGGTATGTAAAAGTGAATAAAAAACCCTCGGGGATTTGTGGACCACAGATTATGAATCACTTCACTTGAATAATGATAATAAACGTACCGAGTAGTTTCAATTAAAACAAAATTATGATTGTATTAAAAAGTTTGATGAAGTCGTTTTGTCAGGAATAATGTCGAGCGTCTATAATTTAGAATTATTAATTCATTCTTAGGAATAGTTGTTCATCCCTGATGCAAGAAATTGCAAGTGGAAAAGATGCTCAAAGTTGTTGTTCCCAAAAGACAACCAGGTGATTCTTATTTTCACGGGGATTTGCAATCGTAAGTTTTATTTGTTTTTTTTTCTTCGCGAGTTCAGTCTTAGCTCTTGAAGTTTGATTGAATTTTATAAATCTAGGAACGTGTACAGCTGATCTCTCAGCAAGCACAAGATGGAAAACCTTTCCGACTTTAGTGCCACATATGTTTTTTATGTTCATCTGAAATTGAAATGATATCACTTCTCGTAAAAATAACAAAATATAATATGTAAATAGTCCAATTTAATCCCTGTTTACAGGTTGAATAATTTAAAGTTTGGTGGTATTATTTTTCTTTAATTTTTAAAGTTAGATTTTGTATTTTGTTTTACCCGTGGCTTACAACATCTTTAAAGGTCACCAACTGCTAGGATTACCTGGACCAACTGCCAATTCATATTTTATTATTTTTAACTTCCCATTGGATTTTCGCATAAGTAAAATATGAAATTAGAGAATTAAAATAAGCGTCAAAGAATTTACAATTAAAAATATTAAAATTTGCTTTATTATCAGACATATAAATAAAATTGAAGTGTGTCTGTCTGTCTGTCTGTACGGGCTAGTCTTCGAAACGGCTGAACCGATTTCGATGGGACTTTACAGACATAAATAGGAGGATACTATTTTTAATTGTTATTCAACCTATAGGCCTACGCCAAACTTCTAGAAGCTATAAACTTGAAATTTATACAGTAGGTTCCTTTTGTGATGTAAGCGCCCAACGAGAAGAGATTTTTCGAAATTCAACCCCTAAAGGGGTGAAAATGTTTCTAAAGAAAATCATATAAGTACCCTGCGTGTATCAACTTGAAACTTAAGATATATATACTCTTCAAAACAAATAATAAAAATCGTATTTTAGAATTTTTTAAGACAACTCCTAAGGAGGGGTGCAACGGGGTGTTGAAGTTTGTATGGGAAGGCATAAAAAAATCTAAATAGATATATGTGAGCGAAGCAACGAGTAACCGCTAGTACCTATAAATGTAAAAGTAGTCTATCACAGATGAGTGGCCCGGAACCGGGGCCCTCAACCTATTAAAGTTTGAAACTCTACAGCGTGAAATAACCAAGTCAAAAGTTTGTAGCTAAGATTTGTAAATTATCTACACAAAGATGTTGTTTTGGTTACCGGTGTTCGGGAGATCCCCTTTAAGTGTGTACAGTGTAGGTACCTATACATCCGGACTTCTAGAAATTATCGAACTGAAACTTTGAACTAAAAGCATGGGCGCCGCTAGATAATTCTCCAAGAGGGGCAAGAATAATGTTACGGATCACCCTGTATACAAACGTCAGGCAGGAATTCTGAGAAGCGGTGTCTGCTTGCTGAACAACGAGTAACTGCACGAACATTCTGGAGAACGCGCTGTGCCTAAGCCAAGCGGCCTATATAAGCAAGCGAGTGCGAGGAAGTCAGGCAGTCAATGGTGAGTCGTGCAACCAAACGGATCAGTGATATAAATATTAGTCAATCAACTGTCGAATCAGTCAGTACAGTGATATAAATAGTGGAGTGGATATAAATAAATAGTACTGAAGTAACTGAGTAAATGACCGACATAAATAAACGTTAGAAATAAATCTGATATAAATACAGTGATATAAATAGTTCCGTGATATAAATTTACCTGATAAAATAAATATTAGTGTAGTCAATTGTATATAGTTAAGTGTTAATTACTTGTGTTGATTGTTAGAACTGACTTTTGGTTGTTGTATTTATTATTGTTGTGTTTTTAATTATTGTAAATAAATATTTATTCCGCCAACTCAGAAAACAGTTTTGTAACAATAATAATAAGCATGTTCTTATTCAGTTAGTACATAGGTATATATTTCCAGTAATAATTATCTCGATTGCGATCGAGTTTTTCCGGGTGGGAGGGGGGCGGCAACTGTGTTGAAAAGTCTTTTACATGAGATAACCCTTCAATAAAATTATAACGGAACCTCTGTATGTAATTTAGTTTTCTTCTATTTTCTTCTTTTGAGATGTTTATAATTAGATGAGAAATCGCGTTTTCAGAATTTTTGTTTGTATAGTACATACATTATCTTGGAGAAAAACGGTTAATTGTAATTGTAAGATGAGGATCGGATGAGGATTAATAAAAAAATATTTTTATCAGCAGATTTTCCGATGTTTCTGAAAAATATATTTAAAACAAACAAACCGTTTTTCTCTCAAATAATTATGTAATTGAATCACATTGTTTACTACAGATTAATTTATCTCAAAAACAGTAATATAGCCAAAAAGTTTACCGGTCTATGAATATAGCCTATTCGTTAAATTTATAAGTGAATAATGATATATGGCAGTGATAGGATGAAATAACAGGGACTGTTAGTTTAGAACTGTTACTAGAAAAGAACCGGTTTTAAAAATAACAGTTCTGTGATTTTTATTCTGTTTGGTATTGACAATAATTGTCAATACCAAACAGAATAAAAATCACAGAACTGTTATTCTTTAATAACTGGTTATTTAAGAATTATTCTTAAATAACCAGTTATTAAAGAATAATACTTTATTTATGGAGGAATATGCGTATCTACAATCTAAAGCCATTGTCAAATCAGATTTACTGACAATTTTTTCTGCAACCCAGCATCACTATCTTTTTTCTCCTCTTCAAGACTTGAGGGACATATTTTTATCAGAAGTCCGTTATTTAATAAGTTCTTTTTAAAGAACAGGAACAGTACCATCTGTTATTGAAATAACTTTACCTATTAACTAATAGTTATGTTACCTTACAGTGCATACATAAGTTCATTAAGATTCTAATATTAAATGTAAGGATAGCAGACATATCTAATAGTATAGTTGAGTGGTTTCGGTTCAAACTATACCATATTGCCACTTGGGACATGTGATGCATTGTTTGCGTTTGTACTAAGGATGCGTGGAATCCCTTTGCGAATTATTTCGATTTACTGCATTATCGACCGATCAATTATTGTTGATTATCAACATATCGAAACAATTTAATCTATTTACTAGTACTAAAGCTCATTTTAGACGGAAAACTTTATAAGATTTTGTCCACGATTAGACTATAAATAAAAAGATTAATTTATTTAAAACGACTGCATATTATAGTGTTTTAAAAACGTCAAAGTCTCTGGATCACAGGTATTAATTAATATTATAAAAAGCACTCTCTAGCAGATAACTTTTTAAGAATCTTTTAAATTGGTTGAGGTACATGGATGTTTCTATATTATCAGACAGCATACTATAAAAAACTCGGGTCGCAGTGCCAAACCCTGCCGACAATATAGTGTATTTGCTAATACAGGCATTGTGGCATTATTATGTGAACATAAGTTTGTTTTTTGACAAAATAAAAAATTTAACCCCTTAATACATCCCTTAAAATAATTAAATTTTTCTAAATTTCAATATTAGACATGGATTTTATCAGTACAACATCTGCACCAAATTAAATACACCCTTCCATAAGTAAATCCGTATCAATAAACTAGTGTTTTCATAAAATTTGAAAGTCCGGTCCTGTCGGGCCGATTTTATTAAAATTTTAGTAGCACATTTTAATCTCTACTAAAGAGTTAAATTTCAATTTTGAAACAATTCTGACAATTTTTTCGGTATTTTTGGGCCCAAAAACTTTTTGGAACCCCTAAATACAACCCTTAAAATAGTCCGATCGGGCCCATTTTAAATAGGCTTCGTGCGGTGATGGATTCCAACGTGCCTACCAAATTTCGTTAAAATCAATTAACTCTTTCGAAAGTTATTGCCCGCAGACACACACACACACACATATATATATAATATATACACACATACATATACATATATATATATAAACATTTTCAAAAATGGTGCCAAAGGTCGCAAGAAAACTTCTAAAGCCCGCGAGTTCCCTGGTCTAATGTCTAATGTTGTTATGGTATAAATGCATTATTTTTTCATATCAGAATTTTTTTTTAAATTTTAATATCTGGTTATGTCACCAACCCTGTCGCGTTGGCTTTATAACCAGGCCGCCTATTTTTCCTGAGCATTAATCGCATCGTCACTATCAATCAACTATCAATAAGGGGCACATAGTGACATAATATTAAATATATGGGTTGTAGTAGTAAGTCGTGATATTCGGAGCTGGTGACGTTAGCCGCTCGAAAGGAAAAATAGAGCTGTGGTTTATTTTAACCAGCTTCCAAAAATTATTGTGAAGCCGTTTTAAGTGTTAGAAAAAATCCAACAATATTTTTGTAGCAATACGTTTTGACAGCATTTTGAGTACCTACATTGTTTTATTGCTGCAGGTATCTAATGATTCCACCAATTCGTATTTCGACCATCCTTAATATTTGCATACAGTAATTATTATTGCTTGTGACGGAATGAGGATTCTATGCTGAAGTAGGTTAAACACTGCGTCTTAGCTCCCAGTCATTTCAATCCCATGACTTAACGATGATCTATTTCTTCTGATGACGCGACGGGATTGCTCTGTAAACACTTATACAAAGCGTTCGGAAATTATTTCAGACGATTTTAGCAAGCGATTTTTTTACAGGTTAAGCACGTTAATGTTGGGTTTGACGGAAACCTTGCCTTAACATGGGTAAAAAGTCTACATTTTAAGTTTTTTTACCAATAGATAGTTTACTATGTTTAACCAAATTCAGCATGTAATAGAAACTACAACAAAACTATGTTATTTAAATCTAGACTTAAAGCTAAATATTGTATCAGAAACCCAGCATAAATGCACGTACAAACAGAACAGTAAGAAAAAAATAATTAAAATTCGCGAAATTTTAAACATAGGCCCGTTACAGTTTTATTTATACAATTTTTAACTAGTCTTTATTTTTGGTTATACTGCACAACCCTTTTTAGTAAAAGCGCGATGTTTAACAAACACTACAGTGAATGTCCGATCAAAATCGGTACAGTATATTTTTAGTTAACTCGGGGCAAACCATCTAAACAAACAGACAGACAAAAATTGTGAAAAAAAATTTGCCTAGGCAACATATAAAATTATTGTTCATCTAAATTGTTTTGTTAAAAACTTACAAGCCAAAATTAGGGTTTTATTTATATGTGCATTGATTCCAAAAATAAGGTTTTAAGGAAGTGGCCTGTAAAAGTTTGTCAATTAAATTTCCTAACACCCTATATAACGCACGTCTTGAATGTTAAACGTACTGTTTCATTATTTTAATTAATATCGGCGTTGAAGTGTTGAATTATAATTACAGTAATTTTGTTGACCTTTATCACACTGTAATTTGCGCATTGTGATCGTGACAGGATTCTCGTATCTTCCGTTTCCGTCCTTTAATCTGTTATTAATTGTCTTCTTTTCATTGCTTTGTTGCCAGATTAGGTTTATTGAACCAGAAAATAGGAGGGAGTTAGTGCAAAGTCTCATTAAACTTATTAATTACAATCGATAATTATTAAGGAGAAATATTATAATCAGCGTCGGTCTTAAGAATTTTCTTGAAAAACATCCTGGGGTTGGCAATGAGTCTATTATTTTTCCATCTTAATCTTAAGGGGGAGGGAAATTAAACGGCATTACAAAACATCCATGACCGGAGGTGGGATTCGAACCCGTACGACAGTTTGTTCAAAGGCTAGCACGTCAACCGTTACAGCAAGTTGTTCTCTTGGTATTGTCTCCTTGACACCGAGACTTATCCCTCTTGTCTCGAAGATACTGAAACGATATCCAAAAATTCTCGATTTCGTTTTGGTAAGACAAGACTAGACCAAGATGATGATATCAACTAAAAATATCGATGAGACCGAGACGATATTTCCAAAAGTCTCAGAGGGCAGTGTAGCCTAGTGGATAACGTATTTGTTTCCGCAGCCTCTAGACTAGACTGTCGTGGGCTCGAATCCCACCTGCGCTCATGGATGTTTTGTGATGTTATTCAGTTTTAAGAAAGTTGTTATTTATAGTGTAGTTGAAAGACGCTAATGACCTGAGATGTCGACGCGTCTATAATCTACAATAAATAAAATAAAATAAAATAAATCCAAAAGTCTCCTTTCTTAAAAAAATGATGAATCTCAAAGTTTATGCACTTATGATCAAATTACGCAAACATTTTTAACAAGCTGTTTAGAGTATTAACAATAATAATACAGTATGCGAATATAAACAGATGGGTGTAATTAAGATAATGGTATCTAATTTATAATAGACTTTCACATATTAACAGCTAACAAGAAATATCACCTTGGGGTTTGAAGATGAATTGCATTGTGTGAGATAGACACAAAACAGTATAAACGGGAATACACAAACCTGAACGGGATATGGACTCTGAAAATACCACAAAAACATCTCTGATCAATTTTAAATATTAAAAAACTCGGGTCGCAGTGCCAAACCCTGCCGACAATATAGTGTATTTGCTAATACAGGCCTTGTGGCTTTAATACGTGAATTTAGGTTTGTTTTTTGACAAAATAAAAAATTTAACCCCTTAATACATCCCTGAAAATAATTTTTTTTTCTTAATTTCAATATTATTATCAATGCAATCTCTGTACCAAATTAAATACATCCTTCAGTAAGTAAATCACTATCCGCAAACTAGTGTTTTCATAAAATTTGTAAGTCCGGTCCTGTCGGGCCGATTTTATTAAAATTTTAGCAGCACATTTTAATCTTTACTAAAGAGTTAAATTTCAATTTTGAAACGATTCTGACCAATTTTTCGGTATTTTTGGGCCCAAAAACTTTTTGGAATCCCTAAATACAACCCTGAAAATGGTCCGATCGGGCCCATTTTAAATAGGCTTCTTGCGGTAATGGGTTCCAATGTGTGTACCAAATTTCGTTTCAATCGGTTAAGTCTGTCGAGAGTTATCGTGTACACACATATATATATATATATAAATATATATATATATATTTATATACATACATATATACATAAACATTTTCAAAAATGGTGGCAAACTGTTCAGGAGGGTATGAAACGTCGAGAAATTTTAGTCCGACCCCTAGGTCCCGCCATCCGACCGACGCCAATAGTGTATGTGCCATATTATGGCAAATACACTAATGAAATTGTTTGTAATTTCGTTGTTAGTTCTCGGGTTTTTATCCGACTACGGCGAAGCCAAAAGGAGTGACGTGTTTCGAATGTGACATTATGTTTACGTGTTACCTTCTAGATTGTAGAGCCTAAACGGCTGGAACGATTTTGATGAAGAAGGTTCGTCTGAATCGCGCCATTGACACTAGGTCACTTGGTTACAACAAAAATAATTTATCACAACTGAATATTTTTGTTATGCATATCAAGTCAAACAGCGCGAGTGTGATTTAAAAAAGTATCTGTTCCGACGAAAAAAGATCGAAATGTAAACAAAATCGTGCACATAATAAAAATGCAAACGTACAGCTGACGAAAGGGTGTTGGAGAACGGAAATTAACACCATCGAATATAAAAAATGGTTTGTTAGAGTTACTAATTTATCGTAAATTAAATTATCTCAACAGGAAGTTAACGTAGATGTATAACTTCTACTTACGAGTAGAAATGATCACAAAACAAAAACAGTATTTTGTTCTTTTTGTGACATAATCAAGGAGATATTGGGACTAAATAATTCCTTTGGGGCGACAAAAATTGGCAAAGAATCAAACAAGAAGTTATAGTAGTAAAGCGAGCAACAAAACTGGTAGATGAGCTGTGAGAATGAGGGAGACTGTGAACAGGGACCAGTGTTAGAGTAGCAGTCCCTCAGGGGTATCGGCAAACCCACCGACAACAACTCTAAAGCCAGACTAGCATGAAGATATCGAGCACAATGTGTTAGTCTCAAGTTTAGTTACACTAGAGTTCTTGTATTCACTTATATAGAAATTTAGAGCAGTGTAAATTGGAGCACTAGATCATCATCTAACTAGCAAGTTTCCTTTTTCTTATCTTACAGTAAATTTAATGCAAATAATGTATTAAAATTTGTACATTATCTACTTGCTGTTCGGAAAAATACATGATATTATTAAATTGACTATTTTTTAACGTCCAGGTTGGACATTCAGTACTACGCGTTAATGAATGAAGGATTACTTGGAAGGTGCATCCAATGACACATCCTTAAAAATTAATACTTGTCATTTATTATTGACAATACCAGTTAGTGACTAAATTAGATCTTGAGGTATTTTTTGTTTCAGTCTTCGTGATTCTTTCCTTTCTTTAAGTGGACTATGAAATTTTATTGCAACATTTAAATTATTTTTCAAGGTCAAACACTTTTTACCGCGATAACAATGGTGTAAAGAGTAGGTATTACTATTTTATTAGGTTTGTAGTTCAGTATTTAATTATTTTTATTACGAAAAAAAAAATTCAAATTTCGTCTTATTCGAGTAAATTATTAACGATAGATAGATATATTAGATTATAGACGCTCGACATCTGAGATCATTAGCGTCTTTTTTCAATACCAATCCAATTGATGTTTTATCTGATTTGAGTCAAAGTTGCATTTACTATTATATTAACATACCGAGAACATTATACTTGTTCAGGATTGCCGAAGATGACTTTATCTTATTTATCTCGCCTGCAGTATTTTCGTAGATTATAATCGTAATATTGTTACTTCCTTATCAGTATGTTGTTACGTCGAGGACGTTAATTGCATAGGATGACCGAAGTCTACCACGCCGGAGAACAGTATGGCTCAGTTGGTAGCGTCGCAGCCTCTGAATCAAACTGTCGTGGGTTCGAATCCCGCCTCTGCTCATGGATGTTTTGTGATGTTATTTAGTTTTAAGTGATATGTGATATTTGTCGCAATTAAGACGCTAATGACCTAACTTGTCGACGTGTCTATAATCCACAATAAATAAAAACTCGGGTCGCAGTGCCAAACCCTGCCGACAATATAGTGTATTTGCTAATACAGGCATTGTGGCATTATTATGTGAACTTAAGTTTGTTTTTTGACAAAATAAAAAATTTAACCCCTTAATACATCCCTTAAAATAATTAATTTTTTCTAAATTTCAATATTAGACATGGATTTTATCAGTACACGCAATTAAATACACCCTTCCATAAGTAAATCCGTATCAACAAACTAGTGTTTTCATAAAATTTGAAAGTCCGGTCCTGTCTGGCCGATTTTATTAAAATTTTAGCAGCACATTTTAATCTTTACTAAAGAGTTAAATTTCAATTTTGAAACGATTCTGACAAATTTTTCGGTATTTTTGGGCCCAAAAACTTTTTGGAACCCCTAAATACAACCCTGAAAATGGTCCGATCGGGCCCATTTTAAATAGGCTTCTTGCGGTGATGGGTTCCAATGTGTGTACCAAATTTCGTTTCAATCGATTAAGTCTGTCGAGAGTTATCGTGTACACACACACACACACACACACATATATATATATATATATATATATATATATATATATATATATATATATATATATATATATTTATATATATATATATATATATATTAATACATACATATATATATAAACATTTTATAAAATGGTGCCAAAGTGTTCAGGAGGCTATGAAACGTCGAGAAATTTTGGTCCGACCCCTAGGTCCCGCCATCCGACCGACGCCAATAGTGTATGTGCCATATTATGGCAAATACACTAAAAATCTACCACGCCGTGTCTAGACGGCGCTCTATCTAGTTGTAGTGCAACTCGCCTGCGGTAATATATGTTGAGGACGTATGAGGTCGGCGCACGTAAGGGACTGTTCTGTTGTATCAGCTACGTAACCCGCTGAGCACAAGGAAGCCGGAGTCTCCTTGAGACCCTATGTTTCCTCGGCTCTTGAATTATTCAAACGGTGACTGCATCCGTCTGATGCATTTAATAGCCAAACCTACAACCGCTGATCTGTACACTACATGTACTTGCTCCACTAACTCTAGCTTGCAACTATGTGTGTTTGCGTATTATCCATCCGGTACACGTACCATATGTACATATTACAGGGATGAACTTTGCCGGCAAAGGATTTCTTCGAAAATAGTTTGTGTTTTTAACCGACTTCAAAAAAGGAGGAGATTCTATATTATTCAGCATCTGTTTTTTATGTATGTTCTCCGATTTCTCCTGCATTTGTGAACCGATTTTGATGATTATAGTTTTATTTAATAGGGCATACCTTCGGGGTGGTCCCATATAAAATTTACTTAAATCGGTTCAGTAATTCGATAGTTCGACTGATTTTAATAAAAAGTAAGTCACGGAGTGTAATGGCGTTAAGGTAAGTGCTAGATTTGACACAGCGTAAGTTATAGAAGTGAGCTATAGTGACGTATAATATAATAGCTGGTGATACAATTAGTTAAAGTAAATAACCGCAAACGAGTTAAAGAGACAAAAAAAAGATTTTTGTCATATAGGCCGTACGCCAAAAAATTGAGCAAAACACCTGGTGGTATCTAATTGTGTAACTCATTTACTCATGAACTATAAATCCCACGTAGTCACACTATTCCTTCATTTAAAATCCCACATAATTACATAAGCCCCTGCACTATTAGGTAATTTTAGACACATCCTTTAAACGTACATATAATATATATCTATATAATAAGGTAAAGGATATGCACTTAACTATCTTGAAGAAGTAAACGTGTTGCATTTCGTGGCTTATCTAACACAATATAGTATCAAGCACATTGCTGAATGAACAATGTTGTTAAACTTGAAATCTATTTCAGATTGAAACTATTCATATTTACTTTGCCTCTTTAGAACTTGGAAAACAATTACGTTATTGAAGATGGAAGTTTGTTAAAGTGATGGCGCCATAATATACACAAACTATTATTTAATTTCGTTAAATCAGAGCTTTTAAGTCTGATCTGACTGGTAAGACGCTTAGTAAATGTTGTTTTTCATTGGTGGAAGCAAATGAGATAATAATAATTATAATTGAAAAAAAAACTCGGGTCGCAGTGCCAAACCCTGCCGACAATATAGTGTATTTGCTAATACATGCATTGTGGCATTATTATGTGAACTTAAGTTTGTTTTTTGACAAAATAAAAATTTAACCCCTTAATACATCCCTTAAAATAATTATTTTTTTCTAAATTTCGATATTAGACATGGATTTTATCAGTACAGCATCTGCACCAAATTAAATACACCCTTCCATAAGTAAATCCATATCAACAAACTAGTGTTTTCATAAAATTTGAAAGTCCGGTCCTGTCGGCCCGATTTTATTAAAATTTTAGCAGCACATTTTAATCTTTACTAAAAAGTTAAATTTCAATTTTGGAACGATTTTGACAATTTTTTTGGTATTTTTGGGCCAAAAACTTTTTGAAACCCCTAAATACAACCCTGAAAATGATCCGATCCGGCCCATTTTAAATAGGCTTCTTGCGGTGATGTGTGACCAAATTTCGTTTAAATCGATTAAGCCTGTCGAGAGTTATCGTGTACATATATATAATATATACATATATATATAAACATTTTTAAAAATGGTGGCAAACTGTTCAGGAGGGTATGAAACGTCGAGAAATTTTGGTCCGACCCCTAGGTCCCGCCATCCGACCGACGCCAATAGTGTATGTGCCATATTATGGCAAATACACTAATAATCACTGAAAATTGTCACTATTGCTCTCGGTCTGATATGCGGTGGAGACGGTACAGAATCTGATTAATTCAATATATTTTATAAATCTAGGATTAGAATTCCGATGGAAAGGTAGTAATTGATATAAATATATAACGTTTAGTAATACCGGCAAAGACTTACATAGGGGATAAATTTTTCAATGGCTTACATATTTCTGCGTTCGCAGAGGGACGTTACACGTTCAACCAAACCCTGTATATAAAGACAAATTGTTAGATATAGTGAAAGCCTCCGCCCTAATGTGTAGTCCGCCCTCGGGGAATAACTTGACATATGTAATGAACATAGGTATGTCCGTATTATAGAGGTCTGCTGAATGTGTGTGGACATCTTCATCTGTCAATTACAATCTATGATCAAGATATATGTCATGTAACTACGTTACATTGGACATGTCTGTTGTTGATTGATTCATCCAAATATAGAGTGGAACAGAAAATTGTCTCTATCGTGATTTTTTACCAGCAAGCACAAAAATAATTTGAAAAGGGTCACATGTTCGTAAGCTTTAAAATAATGTACTTATAATTCTTGTTTTTATTGTGGTCAACGTTTCGATCCATATAGGACCCTTCTATGGATCTGTGGTGAAAAATTGCATCGGTATTATATTTGACGTGAAATACAGCTTTATAGGTAATGGCGTTGTTAAGATAAAATGAAAGGGGTTGGCGAGTGGATTTCAAAATTAAAAAGTTTTAAATAAAAACAAAGTTTTTTACAAAATAAAATATAGTTACTTCTTACCACAACAGTTTTATTGATGGATGTACGTTTCGAAAGCTAAGCTTTCATCTTCAGCGAACACTACATGATGTAGTGTTCGCTGAAGATGAAAGCTTAGCTTTCGAAATGTACATTCATCAATAAAACTGTTGTGGTAAGAAGTAACTATATTTTATTTTGTTTTTATTCCAACCACAGTGCTCATATATATTTTTATAAAGTTTTTTACATTTAAATTTTTTCCGAAAGTGTTCTTCCAAATGATATCATAAAAAAAACTAACCAAACATAATTACTGACACAAAAATTTTGTTTAACCTTAAGGGCGAAGTTCTGATAACAAAAATTATTTTGTATGCGACAGCATATTTTAGCCTTGGTAAACTCTGTGATTCGAATCTTGATTTTGTGAATTAAATTTCGAATAAAAGTTTTCAATTTATATTATATAAAAAAATCGTCTGGTGAAAATGTTTCGCTATTGAAATATAAATGCGGGTTAAAAAAGAAAATCTTTTCAATTCTTATAATGGAAAATGCTTCTGTGGGGTTTTCTATGAATTTTCACGTAGTGATTTTATGTAAGAATGTTGTTAGAATATCAAATAGAAAAATGTTAAGATTGTGTTCACTGACCAATTGAAAAATCGTTTAAAAACTTTTACTGCATTGATTTCCGAGAGAAAATATAATCTCTAAGGTTGGTATTGATTTTCATGACTCTTTTAGTTGCTACCATTTATTAAAAATAATGTACGATTTTTTAAGTCTTGTATATTACTTCTACAGATCGATATCCATTTACATACCGGGTGGTTAAAAAATGGGTATGTCTGTGTCGCGGGTACGGATAAATGACGTGAATACCCTTAAACACAAATAATTGTATTCGTTGTCATGGAAAGAAATACATCCACTTTTATTTATTCTATAAAATCAATTTCCGTAAAATATAATGAATAAAATAATTGTAATTTTAATTTTTTTATATTTTAAATTGTTTTCCAATGCCTACCTATATATTTTCATTTAAAAAAAATAAAAATATTAAAAGTCTTCAGGAATTGAACCTGTGCTAGTTATACATCCTGTGTTTTGTTTCACATGTTAACCACTTTCCCTGTTTCCATACATCTAATATTTCACGCCAAGTATGAGACATTAGACGTTATTCACATCAAAAAATTGAACACTTTTAAAAACTGTATTATGACCACTAGTTAAGTCGCTAGCACTTTTGTGCCTTTCTACTTCTGCGCCTTACTGTTTTCAACCGATATGCGTCCTCATCCCGTGATAAATTTGTTTAAAAATTTATATACAAAGCAACCTAAAATGGGACAATCATATTTCTAACATGTGTAAAAGCTTATCTAAATTCGTTTATGTCATGAAAAGGGCTAATGCTTTATCCAGTATTGATATTTTGAAAACTATGTATTATGGCCATGTCTATCCTGTGCTACGGTATGGTATTGTAGCTTGGGGTCATAGTGCCTCTTTCGCGAGCGTTTTCATTAAACAAAAATCTATAATACGCGCCATGTTCAAAATGGATAGAAAACAGTCATGTCGAGACGTTTTTCCCTGAGAAAAAAATATGACAGTTCCATGTATTTTTCTCTTCTGTTTATTACTTTTCGCTAGCAGAAATATGGCAAACTATGCCTTGGCAGAGGATGGACATGGATATGATACTCGTTGAAAAAAGGCCATAAAACTACCATTGGCAATCATTGCCCAGAAAATTATTTAGTCTACATTTATAATAAACTATCTGAAAAGTTAAAAAATAATACCTACTCAGTTTTCAAGGAAAATATAAAAACATTCTTATTAAAGTGGTATTTTACAGTGTTGAGGAATTTTTATGTTAGCAGTAATTTTATATTTCTTATTTTAATGTGAACTTTTTTGACGTGTCAAATAGATTTATATCTCAATTATTGACAAAATAAATATCTATCTATATATGTTTCCAATTCTATCTATATATGTTTCCAATTTAAACTTACAACTGAAAATGTCAAAACGCCGCAAACTGATACACGAATTATCTCTATTGTCTAGCAACTGGAGTTAATCCCTGTTTATTCTGATTAAATAAATAAATAAATCACACAGTACTATACTATTATCTTATCAATTTAAACCTAACCCCCAAAGCTGGATCGAATCACATCACATACATGCCTCAGCCTCATTATGAGCGAATGACAAAATACAATGTAACGTTACCTACGTTAAGAGGAAGGAGAAAGTTCGGCATCGAATTTCACTAGATGGATGGCGGGCGGAGTTCATGATGTGCCGACAAGGTAAAATTGCATACGTTGTAATTTTGTATCTTTGAAGTGAAACTTCTTAGCACGCGGTAACGCACAATTTTGTCTATTAGTGAAAGAATTTTTAGAATCGGTTCAGTAGTTTCTGAGATTACTCTTTTCACTCGGGCGAAGCCGGACCGATCAGTTATTATTATAGCCAATGTCTTAAAGCAAAGAATCACCTATCGGCCAGTGAAAAAAATTTGGAAATCAGTTCATTGACACCATTTTTTTCACTCGGGCGAAGCCGGTTTTTTTTTCGAGACAAAAGGTAGTCTATGTCTTTCCTCAGGATGTAATATATCTCCTTACCAAATTTTATCGAAATCTGCTCAGCGGTTTAGGCGTGAAAAGGTAACAGACAGACAGACAGACAGAGTTACTTTCACATTTATAATATTAGTAAGGATGTAAAATATAATATAATAATAGTTATATAAAAATATATTATCAGTACCTACCTATAATATAATTGGTTATGAATCTAATTTCGCTTGATTTTAAATAAATAAAAAAAACGTGAAAAAATAATATTTTTGAGCTTTTCGATCTCAAAACTAATATTTTCTTTATTAATTATGAGAAAACAAAATTTAATAAAAAAAATTTTTTTGTCGTGCGATATCTCGTGAACCAATTGACTGATTTTCACTAGTCTTACGGCAATTGAAAGAGCTATTCACGACTTAGACCTGATTAAATTTTGAGTCCAATCGCACGAGTAGTTTTCAAGTTATTCAAAATATTAAAAAAAATATTTTTTAACGTTTTTGATGTATAACTCTCAAACCACTAGTGCGATTGGACTCTAAATTTAATTAGATGTAAGTTTTGATAAACCCTTTCGATCGCCGTATTGAACGTCCAAATTGATCGTTTCGTTCCAAAGATATCTTCTATGTTTACATACACACTCACATACACATATACATACACGCGATCGAGCGCGGATGTCTGTCCCAAAATGGTCAGAATAGCTTCCTAGAACCTCAAAACGTCGAGATCTGTTGAAAACTCGGTTTCTAAAATCGGACTGAAACCAATAATTTATCGAATTTTTGAAAATCTTCAATAATTTATCAATAGCGAGGAAAATGTCAAAAATTTACATTAGCCACTTCGTATTGTGATCAAAGTTGTATACCTAGTATTCATATTATAGATAGTAAATTCATGTCGCATGTCGTACGTAGTAGATTGGTGTCTACAGTATAGAGCTGCTGGTAGAATGTAGAATGGAGCGTCGCATGGCGTCGCCTTGCTACGATATCAAAGTGTAAATTAATTCATGAGGATTGCGTTCTCCTTAACAAGCTGTATGTTGTGTGTTTATTTGTACGACGCTAATAACAATCGTATTACTGTCATTGTCAGGCCTAAGGTTTACTGAGCGGCTTTGCTCAGTTATTATAGGTTATCTATTTATCCAAGTTATTTCTTTATACCAGGTGTTATTGTTACTGTTGTTTGAGAATACCCTGTTATAAATAATAATTTGTAACAATTAAAAATCTGATTATCTATTACTAGTTAATTTTTTAAATAATACAAGTTATTTAATAAGTACTTGGATCTTAAAAAACCCCGTTATTTAGTAACAGATCTCAAAAAACCGACTATTTAGTAACGGGTCTTAAATAACTGCTTTTAACAATAATTATTATAAACTAAAATTACTATTAGTACGCAAGTTACTCAATTTTTTATTAAATAGGTATCTATATTATATAAAATCAATATTCCATTTAGAAACTCATATTTCATAAAAATATTGGTTCAGAGGTATTTTTTAGCTCATTGCAATTAAAAAAATATTCAGAAACGTTTTAGGAAATAAATATTTTGACTGAACACAAAAACAAAATATCGTATTTTTTCTTTTGATTAAAAAAAATACAAGCAGAAAGAATTTTTAATAAATAATGTATTTGCTTTAGCCAATTGGAGAATATTTCATCGAATGTGGAAATTCAGCATTGAAATATTCTACTGACAACGTTTTTAAGAAAACAAAACAACATAGGCGCTGGGTTAACGAAATGTCAGCGGGGGCAGAATACTAAAGAAAACATTAATTTTACTTGTGCTACAGATATTAATATGAGCGCGGAGCAAATGCATTTTATCTGCACCGCTCAAAAAATTAAAAAACAATCTTGGACGATTGGAGAATTTGGATACTCAATAATTTAAAATATTTAAAACTATTTATTTGTTCGAATTTTCTCATTTAAAAATTACAATTTCAATGGATGCCAGAGTCCGACTGGCCCCACGTATTTTAGAGATATTACAAATAAATGGTTATATTAATTAATACGAAGCCTTCCATCTGAAAAAATATCGATATGAAATTATAATATAATATAAAAATAAAAAATGTTAACAGATCAATGTTAAATAAACGGTCCGATACAACTATTCAAAATTTAGGACTATAGATTATTATTATACATCGTTAAATCTCTGTTATTCCTCAATCAATCGTGATAAAATTTAACATTATTTTATAGTTTTTAGAGGCATCTATAATTTCATTTCTGCAGTTTCACTTATATAGTTTTTCTCCTTTTTACTTTTATTAGTTTTTTAATCCGTTCCCCTCACTGCATTTTCTAGGAGGAATTAGTCATGGCATCTCACATTGGTACCTACTAAGGTAGTACCCATGTGAATTTAATTAAAATCGTTAGAGTCGCTTAAAATTTTTTTCCCTGTTTTTTATCGATTTTTACGAGGGCCAATTCCTCCACATTTGAGATAGAACCGATTTTGTAATTTCACCTTGAGGTGTGACCGTCCTGAACATGCATTCAAAATTTGAGGAAAATCGGTCCAGTGGTTTGGGCTCTATGTGCGACAGACAGAAATTTTTTAAAAACCACTTTTTTTGTTCAAGTTACTACTTTAAGATTGTCTGGAAGATGTTAATGTTGTGATAAGATAAGAAAGGTTTCTATTAAAACCGACCAGAGAAGCCGCCGGTAAAGGCTGCTTTATACATACACATAACCAAGGCCGTAGCCAGGATTTTGAGCAGAGGGGGGCAAAGCTAGGTGACGGGGCGGGAAAGAATGTCTGGACCCCCAGGGCCGCATCGCGCAATTCCCGTGGTTAGCGCTGCAGATGATTTTTTAAATTTGGGAGGCGACCCCCAGAAGCCCCCCTGAGGTAACCACTGACTGTAATACTTAGGAGTATAAAGTATAACATACAAATGAAAATGATTTGAGCATAGGAAATGAAAATAATGATCAAATTCATGTAGGTACCTATATTTTAAAATATCTCTACATAGTATAAATTGTTTAATATCGGTTTAATATAAAATGTTATGTACATATGTCCATTTAAGTAAAGCACAATTTTCGTTTATCCTATGAAAATCGTGAAAGAACTTTCTCTTTATCTTGGATTTCTGCTCCTGCCAAGAGGGGGCATGTGCATGCCAGGAGGAGGCATGTGCATGCCAGGAGGGGCATGTGCCCTCCCCTGCCCTCCTTGGCTACGCTTGATAAAAAATATAGCATTTCTGTCCGACTGTTACGTTCATTTTAGTTATGTGACATAACTAAAATGAAAGTAAGAGCGATGACACATACAGCGGTTTCACAGCGGTTCGCCGATTGGGGCGGCGCCGAAGCGGCATGACATATGTTAGTGTTTTTCAATGGTGCAAAACACATACGTACCGTGGTGATCGACTGAGAGCCGTCTGAGCGCCCCCTTAGACACATTGTTCTCCATAAGAACCGCCTGGCTGCCGCTGAGAAATTGCTGTGTGTGTCATCGTTGAGGCGGCTGCCGCTAAGAAACCGCTGTGTGTGTTATCGATCTAACAGTCGGGCAGAAATGCTGTATTTATTTTATCAATTTTATTATTTATCATAATTCTCTAGATATTTCCAAACTGTTGAAAAGATCAGAGTTTTTATTGCAATACATTAGAAATATAATTTACATTGAAGCAAATTGAAATTTGATTCAATCTTTTGATAAAGACGTATATTTAAATTTGCAGCGTTATAAGAAAATCTTGTGTTTTATAGAAAAGGCATGTGCTTACATTTTGAAACAATAAAAACAGGACGATGAAGAAGCTTTTGCGAGCTACCCAAACACTTCAATCATTTATATACACCCAGTTGCTGTATCATGTAAGACACAATAAAGCTTAACAGGCTTTGATACAATTCTCAGTTGGTGTAAGTTTTAATTTATGGCGTTAACATCGCTGTGTACACACTCTCTGTAGATGTAGATTATAAAACAACAAAAATGCGTGGTGTGGGAGCCCTTGTGAAATGTGTGGCGAAGAATTACAGCAGTGGTAAATTAATCTGTCGCGGCCGTTTTTGTCGAAAGTTAGTAGTCACGAGGGGAAGTTCACATTCTACTTCGTCGGCTAGGGGCAGGACAGTGTCGCTCTTCACTAGTTTAACATACACAGGGTTTACCATATAGTTTACACTCATTTGAAGGTTAGGTTTTGCATAGCAGCATAATATGATCAGCTGTTCGTAGAGTGCCATGTTTGTTTTGAATAAAAGGTTAGATTTACTTTAAAATGATTAGTTATTCGTCCAGCGCTGTATATTTTGTTTGAAGGTGTTGTGTATACTGTAATTTGTACGACCTTAGAATAGAGTATTATTTATGTTATGATTATTCTTTATTAAACTGTTTGACAAAAAACATTGAATTATTTTCCCATAAATAAATATTACCACCGGACACAACAAAAGGTTAAGTTTGGTATACGATCAGCTGTTCGTCGAGCACCATATTTGCTTTCTTTGAAGGTTAGTATACTAAAAGAACCATCTTCTTTATAAGGTGTTTTGACAAAATATTTACTTTAACGTGGTTTTTAAGATTTTTGAAGGCATAATATTAAGCAATAATATTAGGAAAAATTACGTTTTTTGACGAAATATAAATTATTTTTTCATTCATTTGGGTATTCTACTATTATATAATAAGAAAAATAGTTTTAACAATAATTATTAGAATTTATACAAAATTTTAGCGTTTTGTTTTTAAATAATTTTAGAAATGCATTTTTTTTCTAACTTCGCTGCTTTCTAACTTGAAAACATATCAATATTATTGATTCTAAAGTACCTACTTTCCACTATTTTACTTATGTTCTGCAGCGAACAGAAGTCAAATTCATTAAATATATTTTGAATTAAAACGAAAATAAGACAGTAGAGAAGATTTTTTGGAATATTTGTCTATATAGTCCCAACTTAATACCAACTTTTAAAATTATTTTATATTGCATAAATTATTTAATAATCAATATGATAGATTCCTTACCGTAACCGAATTCACATTAGTTAATTACATAAGAAATATCAGACTATACTTATCGTCCTGATATATTTTATTAAAGTAGGCTATACCGGGTGGTGAACTGCTCAGGTGTATATAGGGATTTAACACGTAAAATCATAAATATGCAGTTTCCTGCTCTCCTGATTTTTTTAGAACAAAAATTCATTAAAGTAAAAATAATCACTGTTAAATTATCTACATGATATGTCACTTAGTTACAACGAAAATAATTTTTATACAGCGTGGTTACAAAAAATGCATATTTTTGACCTTTTGACTATTATTAATTTGTCAGAAAAAATTATTCGTGATAAAAATTTATTTATGCTCTAAAACCTAAAAGGAGATAATTAGAATCGATATAACTCTTCTCGTGTACAGGGAGGATCTGAAAGTTTGATTTGGTCTAAGAATAGAAAGATCTAGTTGACGCACCTTTAAACGGATTGAAACCCAATTTAAAACTTAAGGTTTTTAGGGGATTCTTCAAGTAGATTTTTCTCATTTCCTCCCTACTCTCTTAAACAGGGGTAGTTTATTGATGTACAAAAATAGAAAATTGCGATATTCTCCCATTCTGAATTTTTACAAAACAAATGAATGAAGGCATATTGCACAGTTATTAATGAAGTAACGATTTATGAAATATGATGGAAATCGTTTGAGCCGTTTTCGAGAATATTGCAATTTTCTATTTTTGTTCGTTAATAAACTACCCTTATTTAGGGAAGTAGGAAAGAAATAAGAAAAATCTACTTGAGGAATTCCCTAAAAACCTTAAGTTTTAAATTTGGTTTCAATCTGTTTAAAGGTGTGTCAACTAGGTCTTTCTATTCTTAGACCAAATCAAACTTTCAGATCCTCCCTGTACACGAGAAGAGCTATGTCGATTCTAATTATCTCCTTTTAGGTTTTAGAGCATAAACAAACTTTTATCAAGAATAATTTTTTCTGACAAATTAATAATAGTCAAAAGGTCAAAAATATGCATTTTTTGTAACCGCACTGTATAAAAATTATTTTCGTTGTAACTAAGTAACATATCATGTAGATAATTTAACAGTGATCATTTTTAGTTTAATGAATTTTTGCTCTAAAAAAATTTGGAGAGCAGGAAACTGCATATTTATGATTTTACGTGTTAAATCCCTATATACACCTGAGCAGTTCACCACCCGGTATATGAAAAATCTAAATGCACTGTCGGGACATTAACCCGAAACTCCCAATTTCGTGTCGGGCAAGTTATTTGCAAAATTTTCAAAATTATTGTTACTTCTAATTTTCTCTTCGCAGCGATAGATATTGTCGATAAAATACGAAGTTACAGATTTTTAATAATATGATTTTGTTTGTTGCACATAATATCTGTTATGCAATAATCTATTCTGTCAACTATAAATATAAAAAAACCGGCCAAGTGCGAGTCAGACTCGCGCATCGGGGGTTCCGTTCTGCAAAAAAAATTTTATCTCTATTTTATATTGTTATTTTAAGTGTTTCAAAATGTTTCCGTTTCAAATTTAACCAAATTAATTTGTGAAGTAAAAAATTCCCAATTGTTTACATTATAAAAACAACAATCACGTATCGTCAATTGGATTTGAACCCGGCTCTTCGTTGTGGCATGCGAGCGCATTACCGCTACTCCACTGTCTACCACTGCACCAGCAATGGTATATTTGATACACTTAGTACAGCTCTATGCGACGCTAATGACCTAAGTTGTCGACGCGTCTATAATTTACAATAAATAAATAAATAAATACAGCTCTATGCCTCATTTTCCGTTTCCAGTAGGAATTTAAGGACTTAAGATTTTCGTTTAGGTTTTTCTTTAAACTATGCGTGAGGCCCTCGGTGAGGCCCTATATTCCCTATTTTTTTCAAAATTTTAGGCTCAGTAGTTTCGGAGATAATTGGGGGGGAGATCAGACAGACAGACAGACACGAGAGTACAAAGTTCCGTTTTTTCATTCTGAGGTACGGAACTCTAAAAATGGTCAATAACCGGTGTCTTTACCCCATTAAGTAATTGTATAAGAGTGTGTACGCGAAATAGTGAGAACTTGAACAAATTTCGCACCAACACACCTACAGGTCAGTTGTGTGTGAGTCGTGGTAAGAAAGTTTTATCCCCCACGGAATTTGCATATGCTTGGATTTGCGTCGAGACTTTTATTGCACTAAGTCAACAGGGTCAAATGAACATATTCTCGAGTACTTTTAATTTTATAGTTTAAATTTTACAATGTACTATAGTTTATGCTGCTAGCTAATACACCCTTAGGAGGTCTTAATATTAAATGGCTATAGAGTTAAGTTCTAAAATTTCAGATAGTGAGTCATACATGGTTCGTAAAAGGGTTAATGGAACGGAAGAGCAATGAAATAATGTAAGCATTCGCGTTCGCAAACTGTGCCACTTATAATTTATATTATAAGTCGTGAAGTATAAATGCATGACTCACTATCTTAATTTTTGAAACATGACTATAGGTTGATTCGAAGATTCACCACGGAGACTTACGTACTTACAGAGTGTCTCATTTTCATTGTTTTTTGTAGGGTCTCTCGGTAACTAATAGATGGCGGAAAACTGAATGTATTCTTATAAGATATTGTTATCTAAATTGTGTTTTAAAGACCACCAACAGCTAAGGTTATTTGGGCCTAGCACCAATTCATATTTTCAATTCATTATTTTTTTTTTTTTTTAATATTAAATTGAAAATCCAATTGACACTTTTACCAGCTCTCGGGCTAGAACCCGAGAACTGGAGACTTGTAATAGAGGAACCATAGCAACGCCATATAAACAACAGCGCCGCTACACTCTCGGCTGTTCTCAATATTGTTATCGATATTATTTCTATTCACACAATTACCAATGTATACTGGATTTTAATGAACAGATTTTTAATTCAGATAAAAAACTTTTTAACAAAAAAAACCTCCTTCAAAAAGCCACTAAAAAGAGGAAAATAATGAAATTTTGAGGTCTGCGCTAATTTAATAAAATATGTAGTCGGTAGTATTTATCACTATACTATACTTTTTAACCGACTTCATATTTTATTAAATTGGCGCAGACCTCAAAATTTCATTAATTTCCTCTTTTTAGTGGCTTTTTGAAGGAGGTTTTTTTTTGTTAAAAAGTTTTTTATTTTTTACTTTTTAGTGTCAAAAAGTGACATTTACCTTAAAGGAATCACACGCCGTTACTCACTTTTATTAAACCGACTTTCTTACGCTGTCTGATGTGTCAAAAAGTGACATTTACCTTAAGGAATCACACGCCGTTACTCACTTTTATTAAAATCAGCCGAACTACTGAACTGAGTTTGATGAAATTTCTATGGGACCAATCTGAAAGTATATCCTTTCAAATAAAAAAAGAATTTTCCAAATCGGTTTATAAATGACAGAGTTCTGAGGTAAAAAACATAAAAAAAATACAACCGAATCGGAACCACCTCCTTTTTTTGAAGTCGGTTAAAAAGCTCCATTGAGCATGAAACGAAATCACAAAAATAGAAAATTTAGCAATTAAAAAATTATAAAAACATTTATCATTGAGGTAATTCTTCAAAGACTATTTAACACTGATGCTTTCGGCAATACTAAATTGTTTTTATTGCGCGTTAAGTAACCACAGTCAGCAGACTCAAAAATACGAGGGTGATTCCTTACGTAAGTAGCCATGGTGAAATCGATACGTATACAAAGAATGATAATTTGAATTTTTGAAGGCGATTGAAATGTTGGGACATAACGATAAAACACCACAAGTTCTCAGAATGGGACATTGTTTTTTTATGCGTTGAGATACCACACAACAACAACAATAATAATAATAACTCAACAATGGATTGGAAAGCAATGTCTTATAGGTAGGAAATTCACGTGGGATGAGTTAGAAAATAACATGGAAAGTTTATGACCGTGTAAAATTATAAAACACAATTCGTTTATTCGCATTGTTATGATGTTTATACTGAAAAATTGTTTTGCTAAATGTATTCGCTGAATATTCGTAAAATAAACATGTTGGGTAGGTTTTACACTATAAAAATACTATATAGCTTTTCAATTCGTTTCTTTATCCTCGTGATGCGACTTCTTTCGTCAATATAATACTCTGCGTTGTTTGTTTTAGATTCTAATTAACTTAAATGATTAATAAGTTAATTAGTTATTACCTAATTTAAATTAATTATCTTTATTCGCAAAGCTAATGTTTACATCTAACTGTGATTTTCAATGATACTTTGTTAAAAGAACACATTAAGATGTGACTGAATATACTGGTGACCTGATTTTTTGCAGCAAACATAATAATAATAATAAATTTATTCAAGCACAGAACACTGTATGTACAGGAGGGTACGTCATATTATAGAAAAACAATAGATACATGAACCATTACATAATATTTTTAATGTACTATTTTCATTGCGACAAATATTCATTACACGAATAAAATGATTTTTCTATTAAGAAAGATTTAAGAGAATGTTTTTAGATAAGAAATGCCATTCTGATCAAACCAATTAATAAAACTTTTCTTCGAGTTCTTAACACATTTTTAAACATTGAAATAATGAGAAAATATTTGGGAGAAAACAGGACATCCTCTATAATTATATTATAATTAAAAGATATTTTCAGAGAGCAAAGCTTTCGATTAAGTAAAGTAGAATTCAATAAATAGTGTTGCATTTAAAATAAGACCTTTTGAACACAGAATAAAAACTGAAGTGTGCAGTTGGAAATCATAAAAAGTAAAAATAACAATTTAGTCACTTCTCCACAACAATTTTACTACAAGAAACGAAACGAGATCCAGACGATACCAGCTACCAAGATGAGATGACCATTAATGAGACGAGACCGAGAGGATAATTTCAGAAATCTAGTCTAGTCTTGTCTCGTGGGAAGCCCTATTCTCTATATCTTTTAAGTGTTTCAATTTTATGACTTTTTAACGGTTTTTTATTTCGCGGTTTGTACTTACTGTGTGTGCTTTGGCCTTATAGTGTTCCCTGTAGACGTTTTAACGTCCATCTGAGCTGTCATCTCGACTAATAATATTAGTGTATCAGAATCATTATCAGATAAGATTGAATGTAACAGTCGATCGAGTGAACCGCTCTAAAGGGGACGGGTAATGACACCACAACCTTTATTGCACACTCTAATCGCATTTCCTGCTGACGTTTCCGTGAACAGGCGATTCTTCCAACATTCCATTTCAGCTTTCATTAACAGTCTACCATACCCTAAATTCTATTTTAGTCAGCATTTGTTACTTTTAAGCATAAAATAAAACAAATGTATAAATAAAATAAAACTAGTGTTTTGATTAAATAATTGTATAATGATTTTTATCATTAATTGTGTAATGATTATTAGTATTTATATGTTAAATTTATTTATTTTTTTTATTAATATATACCTGCAGCCTGATTACCTATATGTATGTATATATACACAATTTCGAATTTGTTAATTGTATTTTTATTGTTTATGTATGTATTACTATTTGATGTAACCGCATCTTATAATGTAATGATAATGGTTGAGTGGAAGATCAGTTTCGACTGAACTCCGCCATAATAAAGTTAATTTCTAATTCTAATTCTAAAGTAGTCAGTTGTTGGATATTTATGTCTACACACTATTCACTACTCACTATTCGGACAAATACGATTGCTCTCTGGGTGTCCCCCAGGGTTCCGTGCTTGGTCCACTAATATTTTCCATTTTTATAAATGACTTGCCCCAACACTTAACGGCGGACAAAGTTATTCTATTCGCTGATGACACCTCGGTGATTGTTTCTGCAAAAACTTCCACTGACCTTGAAAACAGCATTAATAAAGTTTTATCTGAATTCTCACAGTGGTGTTTTAGAAACAGTTTAGTCTTAAATGTGGATAAAACGGTGTGTTTACTTTTTTATAAAAGGAAAATATCTCCTCAAATAAAATGCATATTAAATGGTTCAAAAATTGAAGTGGCTACGAGTTGCGTCTTTTTAGGGATTGTCTTGGACAGTCAATTAAGTTGGTCATTCCATATAGACCGTGTATGTAAAAAATTGAACAGTGCATACTTTGCGATTAGAAACCTAAAACAGACGATGACTACGGAGCAATTATTGAAACTCTATTACGCGCTTGTTTATTCACACTTAAGCTATAACATAATCGTATGGGGACAGTGTGGGGACCTCCAGAGAGTATTCGTACTTCAAAAACGTATTTTGCGCCTTATTTTTAACTTAAAAAACCTTGAAAGTTGCAGAACTACATTTGTGAATAATAATATACTTACTGTTACCTGTATTTATCTTTATAAGATTTTGGTAAATGTTAAAAAGAGTAGAGACGAGTATACGGATAACTCTATGATTCATGATCATAACACGAGACAAGCATTGCAAATTCATATCTACAAATATAAATCGAAATTCTATTCAAAGTCTCCGAAATGTGCCGGACCTACTCTTTTTAACAATTTGCCAAGTCGATTGCAAGAAATTTCAGACTTAAAGCTATTTTGCAAACATTTGAAATTATACCTAATTAAAAACTGCTTCTATGACATCCCTGAATATGTAAATATGTAACCAATTATTTTTGACTGTTCATATCTGTATTTTTCAGTTTTTATGAATTAATAAAATTTATTATTATTATTATTATTATAGACATTAAAACGTTCGGGCATGGACATTTGTTGAAACGACACACTGAAAATATCCTGACAATTTTAAGTGTGTCCAATTTTCCCAAAAACTTAAAATAGTGCGTCTAAATATTTATAACTTTGTAGCATGCCATTTACACTTTTTGTCGAAAAAATATGAAACACGCGATTTTTGGATCATTTAATAATTAAGTATCTCAGAAATGTCTGGTTAGTTCTCAGACACTTTGCTCAGACATTTCCTAAAAATAAATATCCATACAAATTTTAGCAATATTAGTTTAAAGTACCTCGTACCTCGGGCAGCAAACTTCACACTGGTTGCAAACGCCAATTTTTATCCCTTGTAATGCGATATACTAGTTCACAACGCCGCTATATTGACAATTCGATTTTCGGTACCTGTTTAGCGGATTGACACTGAGAGTTTCAACCCTTGGGGATTAATTTGCTTACCGTGGAAGTAAAAAGTGAAAATAGTCTACAAATAGTTCTCTATTATTAGCGAATTACTGTTAACAAACACCCATTGTTGTTACAATGCAATATCAGAAACACATTTTTACATAATGCAAATAGAGAAGATAAAGCAAATAGAGAGGATAGGCGTAGGCTAGCAAAATTTAGGCTTCGGAGATGGGGTTGGGGTTTAGAAAGAGACTCTGAAGAAAATAAAATATGCCCGTTATGTGGAGGATATGTGTCATGTGTACATCTGATAAGAGATTGCCAGGGTTTAGAAGGGAAAAGAAGGGAATTTTTTAAGGAAGATGAGGCTGTATTGGAAGTTATGAACAGCCAGAATCTGGCGAAATTAGTTAAAGCTATTTTTAAAGTCATAAGAGAATAAGTTTCTTTTTTTTTGTTCGGTTGTAATATAATAAGTATATTATATAGGTAATATTATATTATATTTTGTATAGTGTAAAAAAATTTTTTGTAAAAAAAAATGTGTTTAAAGTCTAAAGAGAGATAAACTTTTTTTGTATGTATGTCTCAATAAAAGAATAATAATAACATAATGTATGTGATTTGAAAAACAGTCTAATTTGAAACATGTTCTGAGTAGCTTATTCTTACAAACTATAAATTATTGGATCAACAAAATTAAATTTATATAAACTATAATATATTAAATTCGGGTGTTTAAAGATGACCCTTTAGGTCCGTGCGGTCACTGTAAGCATCTACTAGTTTCCTTAAGTATGTTTTATCGTTTAATACCGTCTTCATTTTATTGTATACACACAAACTAATGGCGGTCGTAAATGCTAAAAAGTGTATATATTTATGTAGAGGTTGTTCTCGAAAATAAGGTTAACTGGTCATGAAATCGTATTAGCTAACAGGTCCAACAACATCCGTAGACAATAAAACATTATACGACCGTCCGGCCGACGTACCTCGACGCGGCGTCCCCATGCGCCATTGCACCAGCACTGCTTGTTTCGTTAAGACTCACTCGACGGCGACGACCGACGTGGTGGTCAGATTGTGTTCTGTTTTCTTCGGTTAGACCGTTAGAAGGTTCCGTTCAAAACAAATGCCTCGTGTCTGTGACATCATTTTTTTAGACCACCAACAGTTTTGGGCCTAGCACCAATTAATTTTTTTAATTTTTTGATAAAACATTGAAAACCTAATTGATATTTTTACCAATTATTGGACGGCTTGTAATAGAGGAGACGTGGAAACGTCATATAAACAACGGCTTTGCTACTGGCTCGATTATTTTCAAGTCCTCAATTTTTTTAATAATTCCCACCTTATTGGGATCCGTCAGATGGGTGGAGCATAAAAAACATGGCGCAGAGGAGGGGAAATTTCATATACGGGGTATAATTTTGTGATTTTCAAAGTGATAAGAAATGATACAATATATAAGTGCAATTTGTGATTGGGCCGGTACGAATCCTAAATACAGGAATTTCATTGAAGGAGAACGGATTCTCAAAGCTGGATATATTATTATCAAATGTCAGAAATATAACGAGAAAAATGCATGAAAAATGAGCTGTCAAAAATAGTAATCTTTACGGCATTTTGCTTAAAAACATCAAAATTAAAAGAAAATTTCCACGAAATTAATCATCCGTTCAATGATCCTTTAAGGCTCGGTTAGATAAATAATGTAAATACATAACTGCAACATACTATGTTTATATTGTAATAAGTAGGTAAGTTACTAACCTCAAAATATTTGTATACACATAATTACTAATTAGTCCTAATTTTGTCAATCATCAGAGATTTAACTATTGCAGTACAGTATGATAATGAGTATATCTTATAATTAATATAAAATATTTTTTTAATTCATAAATTCAGTTTTTTCACATGTCATTAGAAAATAATTCGCTGTAAAGTAAGTTTTACAAGGCAATAACTAACAGCGTTTAATGCCATGATATTAGAAAACGTCGCGAATTCCATTTTCGATAAACTTTTTGTTTATTTTATTTTTGTAATAAACAATTTCACGATAAATTTGCACGGTTAGCATGTAAAATTTTCCCTCGTTTTGAGTACAATTTTCTGCCACCAGATGTCATATGCTCATTTGACGGATCCCAATAGGCCAGACAACATTTTTAAGAAAAAGTCATGAGGGAGAAAAAACCTTGAGTATCAAGGAAACCAACAAGTTTTCTCTTAAGCTGTCGAGCGTCTATAACCTACAATTTATCGATAGGGAAATGTCGCTTGGAAAACGAATGAGAGCGATCATTTTTAAGTATAAGAACACGAACTGGCATATAAAAAAGAATATCACAAAATATAATAAGAGATATCACAATGATAAATCTCGATCTTTAAGAATATAAAAACTTATTTTGATTTTGAAACGAAGTCGATAATAATTTTTCCGGTATTTCCGGACCTAAAAACTTCTAAATACAATTCTTAAATTCTTAAACATCACGTTCATTTTAACTTGAATTTGAGCGATGATGGAATCTAATATGTGTGCAAAATTTCATTACAATCGATTTAAGTCGCTTTCGGGAGTTATCACGCGAATATACACGTCACACACATACACAATATTATGGTGTCAAATTTGCTGAACACATCCAGTTTTCCACAAAAGCCTGCAACAACTGAATATTTTCTAGAACAAAGTAGTAAGGTTTATCAAAAGCCTCCTAGAGTCCTACCCGATTGGGAATAAATACTAGGGGATTCACAAGAGATCTTTTAGGTCGCAGTGATTGTGAGGTAAAATCTAATCTAATGCTGTCAAGTAATTGTTTATAATTATGTGAAAAGTCGAGATTTTATGGTCCACGCAAAGTCGCCATTCGACCGACGCCAATAATATATCTGCCTATATACTATGCATAGGCAAATACACTAATAATATAATGTATTTGAATGAAAATTACAAATGTGAATATAGAGAACAGTTGAAGGTGAAGGTTAAATTTCAGTGAACGTGTTGTGGCTCTAATACTGACCACTAAGAACGAAACACCTCATTACGAACATGCCCCAGTGCATCCTGGGTGTTTGTCTTTACACTCGACGACGCATGTAGGTCGAGAAATCGTTATTATCTCGATCTGTACCTACACGTGTGCGGATTAAATTAAACCGAGCGAGTTAGGTAACAGGATACTACTACTATATTCGTATTCGGAAGGTATTGGGCTCGAAACCCAATGGGGCAGATGCAGTGGTGTTTCCTTAAATTTTTATCTACCGCTTCGCTAAAATTTTAGAAGTCGAAGGGAGGGGGGGAGGTATATCTTGAAATTATTTGAAACAAGTTTTGTAAAATCAATTTGTATTTATTTCAAACAATCTAAACTCCAAAGACTAGAACAAAAAACATACAATTATACTATAAAAAAATTTGAAAATTGTAATTTTCGTTGAAATAATTAATATTTAAACTACAAAAGGCTCCGTATTGCCAACTCATTTTGCCACAGCGCCACAGCCGAGCCGAAGACAGATGTGTCGCGGCTTCGGTAGCACTCAAATCGGGGTCAAAATAACACGAATCCCCAGCGCCCGGGCTAGCAAACCGGCACCAGTTCGCAACATTTTATCTACTGGTTCGCAAAATTTTATCTGCCGGTTCGCCCGAACCGGCTAGGAAACACCACTGGGCAGATGTATATAATAAGATATATATTTTGAAGTGAAACTACTTAGACGCTGTAGGATTCTAATCGAGCAGTGTAAGGGGGGATAGGAAAAATGGCATACAGCCGCGTTACTAGTATAGAGGAATCAGTTTACTAGCTAACAGATGGCAGTAAAAAATAAATGAAAAGGCGTTTCCTCTGTTCCAATAAATTGTCCTAGATGGCGTTTATTTAACAGTTTGTATTGTTTTTAGTGTGTGAACGAGAGAGGGCGTGAAAGTATACCAGTGAGTGGAGTGCGTGTGCGTGCGTGCGTGTGTATATGTGTATATATGTATGTGTGTGTGTGAGAGAGAGAGAGAGAAAGAGAGAGAGTTTCACTTGTACAGAGTGGTCTTGAGCACACGTATTTTTTGTTCAGACGAAGAATTTTTCTTTTTTAATTTTAATACTTTTGTAAATGGATTCACCTTTGTAATTTGCAAATATAGGATACGAGTGAAATAACCATTCAATCAAGAGTTATTGTGATAGATATGCAGATATAGTCGATTCTAAAATTATTGATGATTTCGAACAACGGTTTGAAATATCGGTTCGGCGTGATGAAACATAGATTGTCACAGCACTTAGGAGATACAAGTGCGTGGGTACAGTTTTTATTACGTTATGAGAACGGAAATCCATCACTCTTAATGCATTCCCATCCCTCACTTACATAAATATGGTAGGTAACGAACTCTATATCCAACATGGTTGAGCCCTAGACCGTGTCTGATTATAAATTAATAAATGTTTAACCGTAATTGGTACATGGTTCAATCGACAGACTATTTTTCAATTTATATTCAGGGCAGAAAGTACACAAATAATTGTATTGTTACAAATCTCAAAAAAAAAAATTCTAAAATATCTATATTAGAAATCGTGTCTACCGTGATTATAATAAAATTAAGAAAAATCGCAGGATAGTGGACAAAATATTGTTATTTTTATGTACTTGAAAAAGTCTAAATACATAGACGAAATGTCGTACATTCAATTAAATAAATCAAATATCTTGTCCACTATCCTGCGATTTTTCTTAATTTTATTCTAAAATATCTACTACCATAAGGAATAAATTTACAAAGTTTAAAATTTTTTAAAACAAAATTGTGGTAAAAAAAAAATTAACCGCAAAGTGCCAAAAATCGTATGTTATTTAAATAAAATTTGAGGGCTTTGCGGCACAAGTTAGATTTGAGGTAGGGACCTGAAATTTCGGTTACATCTTTTTTTATTTATTTAGAAATATTTGAGCTCATTGAAGCATTAATATTCAGAAATGACAATTTTAAGAACCATCCTAGTACACATACAATATAAATACTTAGGCAGGTATATAAAACTAGTCTTTGCCCGTGGCTTCGCTCGCGATAATGTTTTTTGTTACTCCTGGCTTTCCCTTTTAGTAAAAACGCAATGATATATATTATAGCCTATCCTATTCCTTGTTCTATAACAAACCCTATTGCGAAAGTAAGATCAAAATCAGTTCAATAGTTTTTAAGTTAACGCAGACAGTCGCACCAGAAACCGAACATAGCAATAGTGGAAATATTCATTACTTGTCAGAATATGTTATTTTGTAATTATAAATAAGCAGTGTACTTTCCACATTTGATTTTATTTACGAAATATCGAATAATAATAATTGAAAAGTGAGAATATATTTCTTACCTTTATTTGAATTCGGGCAGTATATGAAGGCACAACATTTGTTCTGAAACAACAATAATTTACTTTTCTTAGTAAGAGCATGTTTTCTAAAATTATTTTAAGCAAAGATTTGTATAAATACTGCATTGTAAATTTAAACTGAAAAATATCTTGTGTTGTAAATAAGAAATGGAGTTTTCAATTTGTTATAAAAAATAATAATAATAGATCGAAATTGTAAATCTTGGCAGTTGGTGGAACGTAACAATGGTTCCACTGTAGCTTTGTGAATCCTCGAAACTCGATGTCTTTGTTTAAAACAAACGGTAGTTTGCGACGTTTTAATCACCGCAGGAACATAATTTTTGCTGCTTTGCTACAAGTGAGTTGGCTCGAATACCAGATAGCAACACTAAATTGACAATTATTTAAACCTTAAATATGTTTTGTCGTAAATAAGCAACGGCGTAGTTTTGTGTAGAATTTGAATATCATTACAAACTTCAAACGTTGAGCAGTGTTACCATTACCGATATGCAGATGTGTACATACTGTTAGCAGAAATAGGTATAACATTAGGCAAGTACAAGGCTTAAAGAACATACATTTTCCATGTGTTTGTAGATTCGGTAATATTTTTAAAAGATTTGTTAGAATTGTATATTTTTATGTTAAATTTAATACCTATTATCAAAATAAGCTTAAATAAAACCATAACCCTTTCTTTTCCGCAGGTAGTCAAGTAAAAATCATTGGGCACAGTACCAAAATACCCGTTGAAAAAATAGTGTATTTTCTATATGCATCACGGTAGGTATGTAAATATAACTTTTTAATGGGAAATATATCTTTTGAGGAAATAAAAAAAAATTGTTTTCCTAAAACCACTAATTGTTTTTCAAAATTTTTGTTGTAGGTACTAGTTTTGGAAATGGAGTAGGGGATCAGATTTCGAGGTGCGTTTTCAGGAAAATCTCGAAAACTACATCTAGGTAACATAAAATTATGAAAAAAATAATTTTGAGATCCTTAAGAAAAGCTCTTTCAAATAATACCCCACATAACCGAATACAAAGATATTTTTTTTTTTTGGGTGTCAAACTTTGCCCTTCCTCCAGTTTTTAGGTTCTGAATGTTGGATAATATATGCTGGTTAGTAAGGTTTATAACTATTCCAAATTTCAACTTGAAAGCTTTATTTAGTTCAAAAAAATTCGACAATGACAGGCTTACGGACGAATAAACCGAGTGATTCTATAAGGGTTTATTTTTCCTTTTGAGGTACGGAACCAGAAAAAAGAGAAAGAATTATTATTAGGTCAGCGTTTTTTTTCCAACGACCCCATAGACGCCGACTTAACAGAAGTTCACTGTACATTTTAAAAGTCGTTCACTAAAATAAAATTTGTTTCCACTTTTTGTTAAATTAAATCGGTAACGTTGTCACACAAGACAAATTACCAAATAACACATTTCTACTTACATGTAGAACGCAAACGTAGCGAGAGAGAGAGAGAGAGAGAGCGAAATGTGAAATGAAATTGAAAAATTGAATCGTTTTCATTTGTGTCATTCTGTCATCGTTTGACAGCAGTTTTTTCGCGACAAAAGAACTTTGGTGCGATGCCAGCAGTTAACATAATAGTAAAAGTCGCACCAAATATGATTTTAATGTGCTTTATAGTGTGTTGACTGTGCGCTTGAAATTTAATCGAGTTAGTTTACATTTCATGAATTACGAACTACAATGAAAGCGTAGATCGCAAAAAAACAAACTACAATGAAACCTTCGATAGCTAACAGTGTTTAATAGAACTGCGGATAGCAGAAGACAGCAGACTATTATGAAAGAGCAGATCTCACAAAAATGAAAGATTATATAATTTTTTAGCCGACTTCAAAAAAGGAGGTGGTTCTCAATTCGGTTGTATTTTTTTTTCGTCAGATTGCGCTAGTGGTAAGTAAGGTATGTGTTAAACGTTTAGAGATTAACGGTTTGTGTTAAGTCATTCTTCATTTATCCATTGTCAAGGAATAAATAAATAAAAAACTGCAAAATTGCGATTTAGCCGTTTAATGATAAACAGTACTGACATTTGAATAACAGATACTTCGTTGGCTAGTGGCGCCATCAAGTGGCGGAAAATATAAACAGTACTGACATTTGAATGACATTTACCTCACTATCAGGTGGCAGAAAAGTCTGGTATAAATTTCATCAAGTAGTGTTGAGGCGTATTCGAGATACCACTGACAACAAAAAATGATAAAAAAATTGAATTAATCTGCCATCAATTTGATGCTTTTCATCATAATATTATCTGTTAAATTCAGTAATAAAATTTTAGTAGTGTTGTCCGGTGACTTTTGTACGGTCAGACCTTGATTAATTAAATAATTGTAGATTATAGACGCGTCGGCAACTCAGGTCATTAGCGTCTTCAACACAACAAATAATCCATTTGTGTGTTAGAATCCACCAACCGGTATACAAAAACCGACTGGTACGAGCTCGGGTCCCTGGGAGTGCTAATTTCCAAAGAACATTTGAATGCAATTTGCGATATCAACCACATTCCAATGTCCCCCCTGGGAGGGTCAGAGTTTGAACTATAATGGGTACACAAATACATATATCTACATATTGTAGACGTAGATCGGTAATTAATATCCATTTTAATTTAGCGTTTTATCAGTAGTCATTTATCGATAACCGATTGTACATAATGCAGATTGCCATGTTAGGTGATGTTACATAGGTATCTGCAAGTAATTGATTTCATTACACCCATATCTCACAACCAACGATAGATGCCATTACAATAACTTACTGGAAATGTTGTCTTTAATTTCAAATAGTCATTCCACTTGATACCGGGTGTCTTTCTATCGAACACCACTCAAATTAAAATTATTATATTGCAACTATTATAAAATTTTATTAAATACAGAATCTACACAATTCTAGGTATCCAGTTAGGGCTCACCCTTTGGCAGATCAAAAGCAAAAAATCTCTCATAATATATTCTTTAGCACGTACATCAATTTAGTTTAGAGATCACGCGCGGGATCCCCGACTTGCCTTACATATTCGCTCACTGCTCATCCTCCTATTATTGTATAGAGACCTGTTCCTTGAACATTTTTTTCTGCGCCCAATTCCGCTATGTTTTTCGAACACTTTTCATATTGACAGATTGCAAGTGATTGACATTGAAAAAGTAAATAGTAATTAAATAAAAAATATTATTTAAAGAAGTGGTACAACACCCTAGAAAAATATTTGAGTACTTTTGAAGATAAACTTTTTACGATAAACAATTTATGACAAGTAGCAGTATGATTCTAACCTTTCAACCAATTTTCGTTTAATTCCACCAATTTTCCGGCCCACTTCAACCACCGTCTTAATTCAGCACAAGTGTGTTCTTCCACTGTTTTGTGCACTAATTTAGCTCCGTCAGTAACATTATCATCTAAATTAACATTGAAAAACGTTGCTGGCCTGGTCATTGCGACAAAAAGTGTTCGAAACTTCTGAATATCGCGATCATAAGCATGGCGACGGCGTTTGCGCGTAAGAATGATGAAAAGGTCTATAGCCTATATGTCTGTCAAGAAGAAGTAGGATTTTAAACAGTGAAAGAATTTTTCAATCGGTTCAGTAGTTTCTGAGATCATCGTGGATAAACAAACAAACAAACTTTACATAATCTCAGAGCGTTCTGAGCGTAACATAAAATTGCACTAAAATTGTATTTAATCAGCTCGAGGATAAGTCTACGTCTTATTCTAATGAGATTGCATTTGTTTACTTGTTTAATCTAGACAGTAGTGCCTTAGATACTGAAACAAAACAATGTTGCTACAACAATGTATTAATGTTGATGAAGAATATTATTTAGTGTTAGCTAAAAAACCGACCAAGTGCGAGTTCGACTCGTGCGCAGAGGGTTCCGTACGATATTTTTAACGATAATTACGTTTATCTTGTTCTTTTTAGTATTTCAAAATTTTTCCAATCAATTTTTAAAGTAAAAAAACTCCAATACCCACATCATACAAAAAAAAACAAACAAACAAAACACGTGTTGACAGTCGGTTTTGAACCCGGATTTTCGGTGTGACAGCTGAACACCTTACCCATTACGCTACTACAGACTCATTACACTGTACAGCAGAAACGGTACACTGAGTAATATAAGCGTTTAATATATAAGATAATGTATTACAAATCTGTGAAAATTTCAACTAAACTCTTACCTTTTGTGAGATAGAGCCTTGTGACAGACAGACGGACGGACGGACGGACATCGTAAGCTCAGTAATAGGTTTCCGTTCGGACGTACGCAACCCTAAAAACGACTACTAAGAACAATTTTTATGCTTAAAACGTGTGGTTATATTTAAGCCCTTGTTTACTGCCGGTGATATTTCAATTTTACATGCTATTTTTATTTTGAAAGCAGCGTTTTTGCGCAATATGTCACAAGAATAGTTTTCTCTACCAGAACTGAATCGTAGCTATCCTATATGAAAGAGAAAACGCTTCTCATCCTGGAAGTACTGTCTTTCCTTTTATGAACGATGTCCTCGTTATTCCGCCATTACCCTTTCCTAATTTTTATTCATAATGGCGATAAGCAAAACAATTCTTCTTCAATAAAAGTGTGTTATTGTTCCTGCTCTTTAAAAATAACAGTGTTTCTTAACTCTTGAAGTCTTGCAGAGGAGAAAAAAACAAGTATTTCAGTGAAATCATTGCGTTTTACAACGCTTAATTGTGTAATCAACATTTCGATCACTTCTTGGCAAGCTAAATTTTGCATGGCAACTCACGTAACAATGCGACATAGGCTATGTGACGTCATTATTAATTCAATATGGTGGACGACCCAAGATGGCGGATTATTTTTTTTATTCACAATCCCCTTGATATGGGTATCAAACGAAAGGGCTTATCAGGTAAAATGTGACGTCGTTATAAAAACTAAAAAGAGTTCATCAAAATAATGTAAAACAAGCCGTGAGGTGGGTCGTTTATTAGGACTAAAGTGCGACCCTTGAGGTCCACACGACGAACTTCCCAGTTTGATAAATATTTAATAATAATAATTAAATTAGATATTACACAGAAAAGTAATCATTTTAATCATTAAAACATCAATAATTAAAAAAAAAAAAAAAAACGGCTGAACCGATTTTTATAAAATTTATGTCGGATCAAAATGACGTTAACACGCCTCGATTGACACCCTTACGAAGTCGATATAATTTTTTATTCGCGAGATATTGTGTAAAATCTACTTTTTTGGAGGTTATTTGGTTAAGAAAAAAGAACGGCTGAACCGATTTTAAAAAAATTCCTTTCAGATCATATTTACGTTAATACGCGTCGATTGGCACCCCAACGTAGTCGATATCATTTTTCGTTCTCGAGATTTCGTCTTAGAAAGAAATTGACACATACATACGTACGTACGTACGTACGTACGTACATACGTACACACACACACACACACACACACACACACACACACACACACACACAACATCTTTCTAAAAGTAGTGTAAAAATAGTGTAGTGACCTTGAAACATAAAAATTTTTTTTCCTTTTTGATTTCGATTTTCGGACCCATTACAATAACTTCCAATGGGAAGTTAAAAACTTCATCATAACTGTACAAAACGTAATCGTTACTTTCGAAACTGTTTTGATAACTCATTTATTAACCGCTCTTTAAGAATCGGTTCTTAAAAATCTGTTCTTTAAGAACTATCGTTGATTAGCATAAATCCGAGAATTGTTATTTTTAAAATCGGTCCTTTTCCAGTAACAGTTTTAAGATAGCTGTTACTGTTATTTCATATCGCTATACTGATTGGTAACTTCAAGAGGTTTTGACCTCAGTAACAGAAACAGAAGACACGGTATATATCGAAGCAACTTGTGTCTAGGTAGGTATCGATAATGGCATCGCATCGGGCAGAAGCAAATCGTGAGAATTGTACTGGTGCGCTGGCCATTAAAGAAAGTTGCAGCGACGATGATCGGTATCGTTAAAATTTATTAGCGAGACGACAAGCGTGTAGTGTGGTGTGACGAGGTGAAGTAAGAGAAAAGGGGGATTCACAGCTTTCGACGCTACCGACGCTCCGCGTTGCAGAGACTAGGGCCTACTGTGTACACCGACACGATCAGCGTGAGGGCACTTGGGACGCCACCACCTTAACTATGTGGTACCATAGACTAAGTGTCGTGTTTAGTATTGATAGATACGAAACCTGTTAAGGTATAGTTGTCCAGCGACTGTCTGAATTGAATTGAATTGTGGATTATGGACGCTCGACAACAGAGGTCATTAGCGGCTGTGTGACCGTCTGATACAAAAGTATAGCTTAGTGCTTTTGTGAAAGTACACTTTCAATGCTCTCACACACGACCAAATAGCATCAATACGTATTTCTACACACACATCCATAGTAATCGAGAAATGATCGTGGTAACAACGCTGACTGCATTCAGTAGCATTTATTATTACTATCGCCGTAACACATTACCGACATAAATAATAATATTTCGGTTACGAAGTGGTCAATAATTTTCATATTTTCATATGCATTTGGCGGTTATTTAAAACGATCGTTCAATAGTGTGGGCTTGCGCAAAATAGTTTCGAAGATGAAACGTGGACATGGAACGTTTCCTTTGTTGAGCGGATATGGTTTCGGGAAACATGTCCGCAAAACGATCTCGTCTCACCGACGCACCTTATTTACGTTGAAAGAACGAGAATAAGTGTCCGTCTGTCCGAGTAAACGTCTCGTTCCACTGTAATACTCCGTTCGTCCGAGTATATCCGAACTTGTCATGTACCCGATATAGTACATATGCACTCCATTCGGGAGCGAACGAATACTTTGATCGTTGTGTGTTACACATTTCACGATGAAATCGGATTATAATATGCCGGAGTATGGGCATGCTAAAGACGTGTCCGAGAATGTACTTGGTTCCAGGAGCGATACATGTCCGGAACTACCCATTAAGACTACATTTGTGCATTTAGCTGATCTTGATATAGTTTGTCTATAGAAATAAGCGGTAGGCATGTTTCGACGACGGTGTGAATGAGGTCAGAGGTGTGCGACTGCTGTTTTCATTGAATTTCTCTTGAATTTATAATATTACAGAGATATTGTTGTTCTCAACTTTAATCAATAATCAATTGGGGGACAGTGGGGCCCAGTGGTTAGCGTCGCGGCCTCTGGATCAGACTGTCATGGGTTCGAATCTCGCTTTCCCTCAAGGATGTTTTGTGATATCATTTAGTTTTAAGTTAATTGTTATTTAATGTAATCAAGATGCTAATGAGTTGTCGACGCGTCTATAATTTACAATAAATAAAAAAAATAATCAACTGACAACCATCGCAGTATTATTCATATAATTATTATTTGTATCGATATTCATAACATATATTGAACTTACGCATTTTACCCATCAAATGTAGCAAGTATTTGAGTAAAAGTATTACAAATAGTTTATTTAAATACGTGATCGTATTTTATTTGATATTTGAAATAATTTTCACTGAAAGTATTTGTTATTTGTATATAAATCTTTTTTTAAATAAATTGTATTTGAATTTGCAAATACATTTTCAAATACTTTGAAGGTCTAAATATTTTGAGTTTTTTAATATAGATTATTGACCGTCACCAAGTAGACAATCGGCCAAATGACTTGTTAGTGAGCTGGCTGTGTATTTATTATTTAGAAGAAAAAAAGAAGATTGAGCGATAAAAATTTTTAAAAAAGTTCTTTTATTTAAAATAAAAATAAAAGTTTTGTTGAAAGTATTTATATTTCAAATACTTTTTCAGTAATTGTATTTTCATTTAAATACTAAAAAAATAAAGTATTTGTATTTCAAATACTGCATTTAGATTGATTTTAAAATATTCTCTGATCTTGTACTGCAACATTTTATGAATTTCTAAATGAATCCATTGAAGCGAATATTAAAAAAAACAAGACGTGTTTACAAAATTAAAAAAAGTTTTCATTTAGAACGTATAACTTTTTCAATTAAAATTTTTCTTTACGTGTTAGAATGCCTACTCGATCATTAATAATATTATTGCTATTCCTGGACTTTCACACTTTCATTTATTTGGTAATAAAGTATACTCAATTTAATATTCTTTTTAGGCGCGACCTAACCATAGCTCGTTTTTACTGTGAGTTTGCTAGTCTTACCTTTTTTTTTTTAATTGTTTTCGTTACAAACTGAAGATCTATCATCTAGACACTACTTTTGACCCCCCATAACTAACAAAAATATTTGACCTACAAACTTGCGATTTTGCATGTCTAATGAGGCCCTCTTGAACACCTAGAATCCCAAATTTCATGAATAAACCTAGTATAGTTCTTGAGTTGTTAAGGTCTGAAAAGTGCCATTTTTATCACTCACTCACTCATTTCATCAAAAACCTTGACCATTTCTAGGTGACTTAGAAACTTGAAATTTGTCATAAAGGTAGATAATTAGGCGTATACAAAGGAAAAAATCTGAAAACTACAAATTATTTAAAAATAGCCAAGCTAAAAAATCGAAAATAAAAATGTGGTGGAAGTAACGATTTGATTGGTGGTAAAGCGGGTTTCCAGTAGTTTAATATGTGACTAAAAATTTGTACATAACTATATGTGGCTAGATAATATTTCAGTAGAATGTAAACTTACAAAAAGTATTGTTATCCCACCAAAAACATAAATGAAAAAGGAGCCAAGTTCAGTACAAAGAATAAATAAAATAAATGAATCGTGTGTGAAAGCTTGCCAAGTGATAATTTGGCACCCATTTAGAATTTAGATCTCAATTCTTTTTTTTTTGGCGAAGCTGTTCTTTGTACCGAACTTGGCCCCTTTTTCACATTTATGTTTTTGGTGGGTTTTATTTTCTCTAGGCAAGATAATATTTCTTCAGAACTATTTCGCAATATTTTAAATATTTTTTGATTAACCATATACTACACGCTAATCATCTTAAATGTTGAGCGTCTATAATCTATAAACTTTTTCTATTTTGATTAACATTAACTCTCATAATTTGTAACGTTTTTAATACGACAAATTTAACGCCAATAATTAAAGAAAAATGTGTTTAAACAATAATAATTAATAAGAAAATTATTTTTACAGATTTCTTTTATCTTATACAAAGAAATTTCCTACCTCTTAGTGCTAGGGTAGAATTGCATAATTTAGAATTTATTTTAATACATACAGTGTGATGAAATGTATTGGGTCTAAATTTGTGTAGGGGCTAAATTTCACCGATTCTGAAATATTTTTTATTGAAAAAAGTGTTTCTATAAAAATTCATGGTCACGTTTAAAAAACCTAAAACTCGATAAACGATGAATAATTTAAAGCTTAAATACGATTTATCCAACGAATACGGGGCTGTTGACGAATTGATTAAACTGCAATTAAATTAATTGGAAATAATTGGTATGCTACACATTTGTTAATTAAATTTTCATCAGGTGCAATACGAGTACATATAGTATAGATATATCCGTATCATACAAGCGAGAAATATTTTTAACCAGAGTCGTGAGAACCGACAGATGATTCTAAAATATATTTCATTTTCTAATTCGAATATTTTACATTTTTTAAGCCAGGATTGCAATTAACATTTTCAATTTGTTATTATTTTTAATAATCAATAAAAAATCCAATTTAACTGGAGGTAATGAGGCTGTAAAAAAAATTAATATCTGACTGTTTTCTATTAGAAAACAATGCCAGAAACACAATGGCGTTAATATCTTTTAAATTATGCATTTTAAAATTATAAAAGAACTGTATTTGTATTTCTCATAACGAACCCTTTCATTTAATATGTCACATGATGCACTTGAAAAAAATAGACCCCCAAAGTCAGAACTCGTTTATACAGGGTGGACCAGGTTATAGTAGCAATAATTCACCATTCGATGGTCCATCGAAAAATAAGTCGACATGCATAATTTTATTTTTTTCCAAAACGCTTCCTAAGGGAGATACACCCCTTCAAAGTTCAGTTTTAAAATTCTTTTTTTTTGTCCTAACTCTCAGGTCATTAATACGTTTTTGACCAAATTTGGTACAAGTATTTATGCAACAGATACTCATTACTTGACGTAAGTAACTTTTGTCAAAATTGTCAAGTGGCGTAGATACAGGGGGGTTGTTTCACTTTTCCCGCCCTATTTTCTGCGCCACTGGATATTTTTAAAGAATAACATTTTTTTCAAATTCCCTGTTCAATTTAGAAAAAAAGAGTCACTCTTGCAAAATTTCGATTTGAGGCTTCGTTTACGAAATAATTAGTTGAAAGTTTAGAACACTTCTAAAATAGCCACCTATGAAAATAATAGGTCTGGAATCTTGTACAACAATAATTGTAAACTTTTTACTGTTTGACGAATTTAAATAAATAATTCATTAATTAAATTAAAAACAGCAAATAAATAATTTATGAAAATAACCAACAAAGTAGGTGATACTTGGTTTTGAGATAATTTCTGACACTTGTCAGTATTGATTTTTAAAACTGGACTTTGAAGGGCTGTATCTCCCTTAGGAAGCGTTTTGGAAAAAAATAAAATTATGCATGTCTACTTATTTTTCGATGGACCATCGAATGGTGAATTATTGCTACTATAACTTGGTCCGCCCTGTATATGCTATACATCCGTGTTTATTTCACCTAACTCTATACAGGGTGTATCACAGGATTGAAAACATAGAAAAGTAATGAGTGCAACAAGAAAAACATAAGCAAAATGAGTAGCGTGATAAAGAGGGAATACACGTGGCTAACTTATCAAAATTAATTATCATGGGTTTTTACATGAATAGAGGGCAAAGCAATCTCTAATCTTAACTAATTTGTACTGTGTAGTGTTCCCTATGTTCGGTTTCCTGTGATACACCCTGTATATATTATATATGTATCAAATTTTAACTTTTCTCGTCCAGTAGATTCGGAGAAAATAAGCTGTGACAGACGGCAGACAGACACGAGAGTGATCCTATAAAGGGTTACGTTTTTTCATCGGATGTATTGAATCTTAAAAATAAACATATTGCAATATAATATCTATATAATATATATACTTTCAAATCTATATTTATTTTTTTAAACACGTGGGGGCGGGTAACTAATAACAATACTTATAGAATTAATGTAGGAGCACTGCGGGCGATTTTTCATTGTGCTTGAAGCAAACGGAAGTCAAATTTATTTACATTTAAATAAGCATAGAATTAAGACAGGGGCGTTTTGAAAAGTTCTGAAACTTTTCATTTCCATGGCCGTAAAAAATGACAGACCGTTGCTCAGTTTTTTAAACACCTTTTGTTTAGAATAACTAGTTTGTTTTCAGTCATGGTAGTAGATATAATCTCCGTAGCGTCTTTTAGAGTTCAAAGCGAAACTAAGCTATGTTTTCCACATCCTGTAATAACGCTCTTTTGTTCCGCAGTAAAGATAGATTATAAGACACATACCTATAGTTTGTTTACAACGGTGGCGCATTCCATATTTAGAAGACTACAAGAATACTGAGAATCATAATTCAGATCCGTATTTCATATTTGATGAAATTTTATCAGAAATTCAGGCTTTTGGATATTCAGACATTTTATTATTGACGTTTTCAATTGTTGAAAAATGTCAACATATTAAAATATTAGAAATAGAACAGAAATAGACGTTTCACCTTGGTAGTCTTCATCAGTAGTATTTAAATTCATAAAATCTGTAATAAATTTTTTTAACATAATAATAAAAGTAATTTATAATTTTTTATAATAAGCAAGTAGATAAACGAACAGGCAGTACTTACTTACAGTTGTTTTTTTCTCTAAAGATTAAAGATATAGTAAAGTATTACTATATCTTTAATCTTTAGAGAAAAAAACAACTTAAGATTAAAGATATAGTAATACTTTACTATATCTTTAATCTGATCTGAACTTCCAAAACATCTATCGGCAATACAGAGCGCTTCGGACATAATTCCCGGACTCTTCGGACTGTTTTAACCTGCTTATAGCAGTCGGAAGAATCCGAGAATTGTACCAACAAACACTTACTTGTGCCCGAAGAGTTCTGTATTGCCAACAGACGAATTGGAAGTTCAGAACTTATCAACAGACACGCCGGTAATTGATGCTAAGAGCAATAAAGAAATTATAATTTCCAAATAGGTTACTCATCAAGCAACAGATTTATAACTCATTTACAAATTTATGTTTTCTAATTTTTTTCACACCAATAGAGTATATTATCGGTAAATAAACTAGTGATTAAAATTACAATATTGCAGATAATTTTCTTTAGTATACGTTCTAGTAATAAACTATTCTGTGAACTATAAATATAATGATAAAAATTCGACTGATGACCAGTCCTATACTTCCCACCTAGTAAATATTTGCAAAAAATAAACACTCTTTTTTATTCTATGAAAAAAAAGCATTGCCCTCTTTTTTGTTTAGTGATCTACTGATGGTTAGCTTAATATAGCAAAAATCATGGTTACCTTGATTTATGTATAATTTTTATTTTTTTTAGTAAAATATTTTTTCTCTCCAAAACTGTACATTTTTTAGAAAAAAAATATTTACATTTTTTTCATATTATAACATCTAGAATTCATTTATATTTTTTTTACCTATGTTAATACTTGACATTGAGAACGTTTTTTTTAATATCTCAGGATCTACTGAACCGATTTGACTCAAAATCTAATCAGATCTAAGCTAAAGGCTGATAAACACAATAGAATAATCGGCATGGCCGTATTATCCAAGTGTGCAAGCTTTCACGGCCGGCATTGTTCCAAGTCCATGGTTTCCGAACTTGTAGGCCGTGGTCCGGTGGTATTTCTACCTGACGTTTCGTCTACAACTGCGGTAGACATCCTCAAAGACGATGTGGCAGCGGTCGAAGTGTCCTCCTTGGCGGCTCACTGACCTGTGAGCCGCCAAGCCCGGAAACCATATAGACTTGGGGCATGGCCGTATGTTGTTCCGTTTTTACAATATTGAAGGCGAAAAATTGATCACACACACACACACACATTCAGACATCAGTCAGAAAATGATCTTAAACGATTGCTAGGGTCTCAAAACGTGAAGATCTGTTAAAATCTCGAAATATTTTTTTCGGACTAAATCCATTACTTCCCTACCATAGTAGAGGTGGGAAGTAAAAATGGGCATGTGGATAGTCGGAAATCGGCACATTTACCCTGTTTCTTTTGTCTTTAAATGTTTGTGACTTCTGTGTGTGTCGTATACATGATCAATAAGCCTGAAGAAGTCTTAACTAATATTAGACAAAACGTCGCGATTTAGAAAATAGGTATAGGTTTTTATTTCAACCTGGTTGTGCAAGATGCCACGGTTTCTACATATTATATACTGTATAAGTTTTTCTTATCGTATGGAGTGTTCCACAAAAAACATTAGAGCCTCTGAAGAAATACCTACGTTTACTGTTCGAACCTGTTTTTATTCTCATAACTTGTTTGTCTAACGATGAAGTTAGGACGACGGCGGGTGACGCCGCTAGCGACAGGAGAATGAAACGGGCGTGAAAGCGGTGTACGCGACCACCGCACGAAGACAGGTCGATCATTGAGAACAAATGAGAGGTTATCGAATACCATTCGTGCACTCAGATACCGCTCATTATTTATATCATTGGCACTGTTACTGAGATTGCGTGCCGCACCGTCACCATAGTATGTTATATTGCGTCAACGGGAGAAGAGGAGAACGACGCGCGTCGCCTACGTATATATTTGTGAGGAGTTCCGTTTCAAACCGTGTCGTATTGTTCACAGAGGTCAACATTTTATTTCCGATACCATATTTCATCAATTTGGCATGGATGTCTTTAATGTGTATATTTTTTGAGGTTAAACTTTTTTAGCCTCGTTTTTACTTCCCACCTCTACTATGGTAGGGAAGTAATGGATTCAGTCCGAAAACAATATTTCGAGATTTTAACAGATTTTCACGTTTTGAGACCCTAGCAATCGTTTAAGATCATTTTCTGACTGATGTCTGTATGTGTGTGTGTGTGTGTGTGTGTGTGTGTGTGTGTGTGTGTGTATATGTGGTCAATTTTTCGCCTTCGATATCTTAAGAACGGAACAACATACGGGCATGCCGATTGTTCTATTGTGTTTATCAGCCTTTAACTTAGATCTGATTAGATTTTGAGTCAAATCGGTTCAGTGGATCCTGAGATATTCAAAAAAACGTCCTCAATGTCACGTATTAACATAGGTAAAAAAAAATATAAATGAATTCTAGATGTTATAATATGAAAAAAATGTAAATATTTTTTTTCTCTAAAATGTATAGTTTTCGAGAAAAAAAATATTTTACTAAAAAAAATAAAAATTGTAAGTAAATCAAGGTAACCATGATTTTTGCTATATTAAGCTAGCCATCAATAGATCACCAAACAAAAAAGAGGGCCATGCTTTTTTCAAAGAATAAAAATTAAATTGTGTTTTAAAGACCACCAACAGCTAAGGTTATTTGGGCCTAGTCAAAGAATAAAAAAAAGAGTGTTTATTTTTTGCAAATATTTACTAGGTGGGAAGTATAGGACTGGTCATCAGTCGAATTTTTTTCCGTGTGGTTACGCATGTCGTCAAATCACGTCCAACACTGATCTCATATAATACAGCATATACAACAACTATAGCTTCTAAACATCCACACATCAAACGGCTTTAAATAGCTCAGTGGTATAACGCTTGCTTCATTACGCAGAAAGTCCCTGGTTCCGGGATCTGTTCTCGTTGGCGCCATTACTATGTTTTTGTTATTTTTACAACTATTCCATATTCCACGTGATATTTATATGTACATATTTTTTATATTGTCTTTATTTTTTAGCGCGTTTTTAACCCGTTTGAACCCCTTAGGGATAGAATTTATTTCTAAAAACGACTTATTCATGTATTGTCATCGGGAATACATATGTGTCTAAAATTTCAAATCGATCGGATACATGGAAGTCGTTCAAAATTGACTTGCAAGTTTTGACCTAAACAAACATACAAACTAACATACATTGCGAGTTAAATAAAAGCTTATAAAAAAGACGACTCGTCTTGGGTTTTTTTTAGAAAATCAATTTTTCTTGATATCGATTTAAATTGATTTGCAAATCGATTCGTATTATTTCGCTATTTTGATTCGAATCGGTGTTTTAATTCAAATCGATATTTTGATTCGATTTTTTATTAATCGATACAAAAAAAATCGATTCGAATTGTTATATCGATTTTTTCTCCAGGCCTAGTGCGGCATTCAAGACTGAAAAACTATATTTTCCAGTGGAGCTCCCCAACTAGCACAATATTATGTATCTGCTAGTAGTGCTCCTGCTTTCCTTGCTTTCCTATAGATAGTACAACACAAACAGAACCATCCAGGTGTCACATTAATTTAGCTTCGGGTTTTGAAACATAAGCCAAATTTTTTTCAAATACATTCGCTGTTGTTCTGTACCTAAATAATTTAAAGTTGATAAATAAAAGTCATAAGCTCATAAATACGGCAACTGGCCAAAGACAAGAGTCAGACCATCAACAATACAAAAAAAAGCTAAACTTACCTTGGCAAATTGTTCTGCGAAAAATGTGCTCATTTTAAGAGATGTATTAAGGGGTTAAAATTAGCAAATACACTATTTTGTCGCCAAAGTTAATGAGCTGCAACTAGTTTTATTATTGCATGGTTTAGCGTCTCACAGCATGATTTTTGAGATATTTGCATCACTTATTACGATACTTTTTGTACATTTGCATTTATCATAAAATATATATATTCAATATCTCACATTGAAAAGGTAATCTAAAGATGAATTTGAGTAGACCATAATATATCTATGATAAAATGCAATTATAGGTTATAGGTACCTACCTATTAACTGTGAAACTCAAAAATAGGTATATTTTGAGATATTTATGCAAATCCCGCTTGCCAAAAAGTGTTTTTGCCCCTTTCGAGTCGTGACGTAATAATTTTATATAATTATGGAGGGCGTGTGTTTATATTATCTATAGTACTCTATCTAAATAACGCTTTGTACACCTTTGTATGTAGGTACTTTTCCAATGAAGTTTATTTAATAAGTAAGGTTATGTAAAATTTGTCAAGTACCTAATCTGTGCAATGAAAAATAAGAAACAGACTGTGAAAAAATCATAGCGATAATAACACTTTGTTCAACACCCGCAAGAAATATGTAATTTCGTGGCTCTACTGAGAGTGGGCGAAATAATGAATTCTCTGACTGTAGACGTAGAGAGTGGGCGAAATGCTATTTCGCCCACGCTCATTACGGGGAACGTTTACGCAAGTGTTGATAGTTTCGGCAATCAATCAGGTCACCCATTATTTCGCCCACGCTTAGCAGAGCCACGAAATTACATATTTCTTGCGGTAGTTGAACAAAATATTGTGTGCGATTATTGGTCGAAAGAGGAGATTCCACTCGTGTGTTTTACCGCACTCGCTACGCTAATTTAGATCTGATTAGATTTTGAGTCAAATCGGTTCAGTGAATCCTGAGATATTAAAAAAAACGTTCTCAATGTCACGTATTAACATAGGTAAAAAAAAAATATAAATGAATTCTAGATGTTATAATATGAAAAAAATGTAAATATTTTTTTTCTCTAAAATGTACAGTTTTCGAGAAAAAAAATATTTTACTAAAAAAAATAAAAATTGTACGTAAATCAAGGTAACCATGATTTTTGCTATATTACTAGCCATCAGTAGATCACCAAACAAAAAAGAGGGCCATGCTTTTTTTCAAAGAATAAGAAAAGAGTGTTTATTTTTTGCAAATATTTACTAGGTGGGAAGTATAGGATTGGTCATCAGTCGATTTTTTTTTATTTATTGTAGATTATAGATGCGTCGACAACTCACGTCATTAGCGTCTTCAACACAACAAATAATATATTTGTGTATTAAAATCCGCCAGTCGGCATACACGAACCGACTGGTACGAGCTCGGGATCCTGGAAGCGCTAATTCCCAAAGAACATTGGAATGCAATTGCGATAACAACTACATCCCAATCTCCCTCCTGATGGGGAATCTGTCCTTTCAGAAGACGATCATTAATATTATACACAAACGTTCATAAATCATAATAGGCAAAGTATAGGTATAGTAAACAGTGTGTTGCTTTAGTGACCCAGCAATGTTTAAATAATTTGTGGTAACGCTTACGATACTGAACTATGGATCACTAAATACAACGTATTTTGAGGTTTACAAACTTCATTAGTAGTTGTGGAAATATATATACGCTGTACATATATGCGTTTCGATCCGTTTCTGCATATAATCAGTGGCGTACAAACACTTTTTTCAAAAAGTCAAAATACGATATTTTTTTTTGTTTTTAGGGTTCCGTACCTCAGAATAAAAAACGGAACCCTTATAGGATCACTCTCGTATCTGTCTGTCTGTCTGTCCGTCCGTCCGTCCGATCTCCCCCTCCCTTATCTCGGAAACTGTTTTGGGATTGTAGCACATCGGAACTCCATAGAGTCTTCTTAATGCAGAAAAAAGCCATAAGGATTATTTTCAATCTTGGATATCGTGACAGCTGCAAAGATTATTTTATAAGACATAAAATTTTAACTGCTCCGTCTATCTACATTTATTACTCGCTTTGTCACATTCGGAAATATTTTCGGAAGTACTCCACTCACAGTACACTGCATAGTTATCAGACACGTAATAATAACCTGATTTTACTCCCTAGACCGAACTTAAGTCTCTTTTGCAATAGCCCAGAATATTCAGCTTTAAAATTTTTCAACAGTCTTCCTGCTGAGCTGAAGTCACTTCCTTTCCCTAAATTTAAAAGAGAGTTAAAGACTCTTCTAATTAATACATGTTTGTATTCAGTTAATGAATTTTATTCAATTAATTATAATTATTAAATTTTTTTGTACGACGAATCCTGCTCACTGCTATATTGGACAATAAATATATTCTATTCTATTCTACTGAGCCTAAAATTTTGAAAAAAAATAGGGAATATAGGACCTCACTCGTAGTTTACAGGAAAACCTAAACGAAAATAAGTCCTTAAATTCCCACGTGAAACAGAAAATTAAGCATAGATCTGTACCAAATGTATCAAATATACCATTGTTTGTGCCGTAGTACTGTCACAGTATAGAGAATAGGTACTGTTGTGGCTTTTTGAGTCAACATTAATACTCTACATAGTCGACCACAACATTATTTTGTTTTGGCAGTTTCTAAGAGCTCGCTTTTGAAACAAGGAATTCAAAATTATAATTTCGTTGTAACCAGACCTATTTTAGACTCGTCTTGATTAAATCAAAAAAAAAAAAAATGATCAGACCTATTTTAGACTCGTCTTGATTAAATCAAATTTTATTGTGTTTTATTTATTTATTATTAATTTTATATAAAGATCTACAATATTATAAAATACATATCACCAAATAGATCTTTATAGTACAACGTGGAGTAGCGGTAACGTGCTCGCATGCTACCACATAGAGCTGGGTTCAAATCCAACTGACGATACGTGATTGTTTTTTTTTCGCGGAGGATGTGATATCAGGTATAGTAATTACTGCGACACGATTAATTAATTAATTGATTTCTATATTAGGTAATTAAATAAATAATATCATGCGAGAGCTGGTAAAGTCAAATAACATTAAAAATAAAGTGGTTATACTTTCCCGTAATGTTTTGTCAGGCGCCACTGAACTAAACTGGTGTCTCATTTATTGTGAGACCTGTTTCGTGGCATTCATTTACACTAACAAGCCACCCAGGAACACAAACCGATGCCACATCAGGTGTACATAAACGATTTATTATAGATGGTGCTACTGAAGTGCTTCGGCTGAAAAATGTCGTCAGAAAAGTTCAAGATATCAATATACACCTTTTATGATCATTGATCATCTTCTGAAAGGACAGGTAGGTATAGTAGGTACTTACATAATTTTGCCACGTTACCCATGTTGTTCATAAAACTATCACCGGTAGGTACCATCTCGACTCGACCTTTCAGAAGACAGGCATAAGTATATTGTATTACAAGGGACGAAACAGCTTTTGCAACTAGTGTGAAGTTTGCTGCCCGAGGAAAGAGGACATCAAATTCACTCGCGTTGCATTCGCTTTCGTTCCGAGTAAATGCATATTATTTTTCACCACAACTCTATTGACAATTCGATTTGAGGTACCTGCAATTTGGGCGTGCAAAAAACCGCAAAAATATTAGATCTGCCAGATCAATGTGAAATGTATGTGGGATTAGGTTTGTCATTTTGACGTTTTCGAGTATTATATGCGAATTGAAGTTGGCGCGACTCAATCGCTCTATCTCTCTATTAACAACGTTAAAAACCGACAACTGAACATTTTCATCCCTAGGGTTGAAACTCAGTTTCAACCCGCTAAACAGGCACCGAAAATCGAATTTTCAATAGCGGCATTGTGAAAAAGTATATTATATAGTTTATCATCGTTCCCACCCCGTTTCCAAGTTGAAGAACTTTAACTTAACGAAATTTCGTGGACCTACTCATCAACATGTCACACATACTGGCATCGCATTTTGGTCACAGATTGATCAATGTCACTGGATCTACTGTAGTCGATTTTTTGTCTCGTGTATTTTGCCATTGTTTAGTTTTGGAATGATCTTGTTGCTATTGAGAAAACATTTCTAATTCTTCCTTTAATCATCATAAACAATGCCATTGCACACGTCCAACTATTTTAAGCGGAGTTTACACGGTAGACATTTTACTGTCAATGCTTTGTGGGCAAACAGTTTTTGCCAGTAAACTCCTCAAATGTAAACTCCGCTTTAGTTGTGATTTATTAGTTAGTTATTAAATATGTAGGTATAAAGTTACAAACTATCATCTAGAGCAGCGGTTCCCAACCCATGGGCCGCGGGTAGCGTGGTACTGGGCCGTGATGGACGCTGGTCGAGAGTCTAAGCCAAGATAAATAGGTATTATCGGAGTTTCAGGGGTCGAGATGGGAACAATCGAGTATATAGGTCACGTGTCTATTTAAGTTTGTGAGTTTATAGTTTTTACTTGTATATTGTGTTAATTTTACAAAATTGGTGGTCCGCACAACTAAAAAGGTTGAGAACCGCTGATCTAGAGAATAATTTGGATAGCACAGTTTGGAAAACGTTGTTCTGTAATCGTGGATTAAAATTTGTTGCGTTGACAAAACCTTAATACTAACAGAAGTTGGTGTGAGTTGACAGTGCAAATTGTATTAATGTTTGTACATGCATGTCGCAAACAAAACAGCAGGTGTTTTATAGTTAAATTCTCGGTGAGGAAAACAACTAATTCCGTGAATTTAAAATGTCACAACAGAATTGTCACGCGATGTTTAACTAATAAATCACAACACTGTTACACACACCTTGTTCTTTGATCTTGTTACCAAGGGCGAGTTTTCCTGTCTGGGTGCAGTGACATCAATTACAATTTCAACCCTTCGCATTATACGATCTAAAAGTTTAATCTTACTATACGCAGTCGAAGATGTCAGATGACACAGAGATGATCCACAAGGAATTATAATACAGTCCTGGCATTACAGAATTTCATTAGGGAAAAACTAATTACACATACTGAACTCGCAATGTCAAATTCTGCGGACAAAATAATGCGTTTGATTTTTTTAGGCCACCAACAGTAGGGCTATTTTAATACAGCCATTAAAAGAATAGAATAAAATAGAATAGAATAGAATAGAATGAATTTATTGCATAGCCTGATTTAGGATACAATCGTCAATGTACACAAAAATGAAGCTTACTGCTAAATAAATTTATATTAATTCATGTATGTTATATGGCTCTTTATTTATGAAGTACTGTTTTAATAATTTATTGAATTTTTTGCAATTTTTTTCATGTTTTAAATGAATTGGCAATTTTTCAAAAAGCTTTACACCGGTATATATCGGACCTTTTTCAAAAAAAGTAGTTCTATGCGGAATAAAAATCATTTAATTTTCCACGATTTCTAAGAAAAGACGTAAATAACTTGTATGTACAGGGAATTTTTGTAAGCTTTGTTTAAATTTTAGGAGCACATTTTATTCTGTCTTAGAATCGTTTTTGGTTAATGGAGATTAGATAATCTATCTTAACTCGCGACTAGTACTTATATTAAAATATTCTATATAGGCTATACTGTAAGTTTGGATACCTATGAATATTGATAGTATATCTTTTATAAAAATCGATATAGTAATTTTCAAGTCATGTTTGTACAAACAGGCAGACAGAAATTCGGGAAACGTCTCCCGTCTCTAGAAATGCAAAATATTCGAAAAATTACAGACAGGCAATAATTTTATATGTTAATATTTAAATTTAAAATTTACAGGTAAATTTCCTAAATATATGACTTAAAATTTAATTAAAGGTGTTGCAAACAGGTATTAGATCATCTCTTTTATAGATTAAATTTTTTGATTACAATTCATTCTATATATTTACATTATTATACATGAAAAAATTTAAAATTACTTTAGTGATATTTTATGGCAGCCGCGAGACAATGTATGAAAACTAGAGGGTTTATTTAACGGTTAAAAAAAGTTCATTTATAACTTTTCTAAACTCAAGTGTACTATGTTTCAAAAGTACACCGTGGTCATTAATAACTTATGTTATATAGGACTACGGTTAACAGAAAGGGACCAAGTGACATTTTTAAAATTAGTTGTAAGATACCAACATACCATATCAAGAGTCGTAGAACATTATTCGGAAAAGATTCAAGCGTTCTTATATTTGGCTCTTGTTCCCTTTTTATTTAACATAATTATTATTTATTGTTTCACGGACATATAGGATAGACATGATACTTACACAGAAAGTGCTGAATATGCCCAGAAATGTCTGAAAGTGTCCAATTTTAGTAGAATTTGTGAATAGTTCTTATAGTTTGTATTTTTTGCAGGGATGTAAATAAATAAAAAATAGTCCCAGAGCGCGAAAAAATAATTTCTGTAACAAAGTAATGAAATTTAAAACTAAGTAGTGGCAATACTTAACCTTGTCTCGTCTTAAAGAAATGCCGGGACGGCGTAAAAGTATAACCGTTTAAAGATATTTTAATTTTTACATATTTTAAACCGTCACAACTTCAAAATGAAAAGGGATAGGATAAAGATTTGCGCTTGGCCTTGATCGATTCAACGTACTTTTTTATAAGACACATTAATTTGAAGTAAATCAGAGATATTTTTATGTTACCTATATCACAACTTTTTTATTATTGGGTGTATATTATTTTTATATAACACATGCACGCTTTTAGTGTTTTTTCGTATCTGTCTTGCGAACCTTAAATAGCCGTTTATTGACTAGTGACCATTATGTAACGCTTTTCAGTGCTATAATAAAAAAACAGTTGCATAATGAACCATTATGTAACTGTTTTCTTAATTCAATTAAATTCTAAAACCATGCATGTGTTATATAAAGTACAGTGTGCAACGCGTGTGCTAAATCTTTATGCGTTAGGCGCGATGTTTTCAGCACTCGTATGCGGCTCGCGATGCACGCTCGCCTACTACTTGTGCTGAAAATATCGCGCCTGACGTATAAAGATGTATTTAGCACACTAGTTACACAATATACTATTTGAAAGCAGTGCTCCCATTATTATCAAAAACTAAAACTATGAAATGACTACATGGTTGTTTTTATAGGTAGGTACTCGTATTCCGTATGGAACCCTATTACCCTGCCTACGATGTACGTCTGTCTGTTCGTCCATCCATCTGTCACAGGGCTCTGTCTCACAAACGATAGCTAGCTGAAATTTTCACAGATTGTGTGTTGTGGCATGAATTCTGGCAAATAATAATTAGAATTAAATAATCACTTAATTTTAATAAATTAATGTTTTTTTATACTAAAAAAGTGAAGTGGCGTCATCTATTGTCGTCATCATATATTATTTCCATTAGAATATTTTTAACTGTCAACCGTGAGCGTACACTAGTTTTCACTAATTAAATTCTTGCAACAGTACGGAACCCTCGTGGCGCGGCTTCTACTTGTACTTGACTGGTTTTTTGTAAACGACCTTTAATCAAACATTTTGCATTATGCAATATGCATATGTATGGTATGTTACAATTAATAAATATCTACTGACCGGTTGATGTGCGGCTTTGTCACGATTTGCCTAACAGTTACCTAACATAACCTGATATATTTTGGTTCACGGTGTAAAACTTCTTTAGCATATTGCAGCTTTTTGCAACATTTTAATAAAAAATATGTATAAGGCTAAAGATATCTTTTTTTAGTATTATAAAATTCTACACGGATTTTCTGAAAGTAATGCTCATTATTTTTTCATTTTAAAAAATATCGTTTCCAAAAGAAATTTTATCTCAGATATGACGATATTCATTGGAGTGTAAAATTAGAACGACTCGAAAAATTTGAACCTTTTAAAGCGAATCGAGTTAGTATAAGCACAGAGATATCATAGATAGAGTAGGGGAGTCATATTATGCACAACAGCTGTAAGTAGTGTTGCCAGGTCCAGTTTGCCAAATTTCCGGACAGAAGGTTAAAAAAATCGGGATTTTGGTTCTGAAATCGGGACAACTAAAAAAAAACAGGGTGTTTATAAATCAACGTTTAATTTTATTATTACCTAAGTGGTAAAAAAAAAGTCATCAAAATAATGTTATTATAATCTTTGGATCTTACGCGGCGGCAGAAAAGAATGGGACAACATAATACCTCTATCGCGCTATTCGCAGTCACAAAATAATACGTGCGAAGTTTGAACCTTTTATAACTACCAATTGGCCCTAAATCGGGACATTCGGCGTCCCGATCAAGGGTGAATCGGGACGTGTCCACAGACCCCTGAAAATCGGGACGTCCCGCGCAAATCGGGACACCTGGCAACACTAGCTGTAAGTGACAATGTCACGTTGGAAAAGAGAGATAGAAAACGAACAGGTTCTATTTTCCTTGTCTTTTGACGCATTTGTGAATTTAAAAATTTATAGTAAATATTGTTACCCGCGACAACCAAACATTCAAACTTTTCCTCTTTACTATACCTACTTTATTCAACACATGCATAGTTTTAGACTTTAATGTCAATCACCTAAGATTCACTGACAGCAGTGCATCTCATAATAAAAACATTGGCCTTGATACAATAAGTATTTATTTACTTCGTTGCCATAGTAACCATATTTCATTATAGCATCGAATATAGAGGTACATAATGGTTTTTTAAAATGTTTTTCATTATAGGATCGAAAAGCGTTTCATAATGGATCATGACGTCACCAGTCGATAAACGGCCATTTAAGATCCGCCTTATAGACACGAATAAACACAAAAAGCGTGCATGTGTTGAATAAAAACTTTTATATAACACATGCACGCTTTTAGTGTTTTTTCGTGACAGTTTTGCGGACCTTAAATGACCGTTTATTGACGAGTGACGTCATGATCCATTATGAAACGCTTTTCGATGAATAATGGAAAAACATTTGAAAAACCCGTTATCTAATGAACATTATGTACCTCTTTTCGGTGTTATAAATGAAATATGGTTACTATGGTAACAAAGTGAATAAATATTGTATCGAGCCCAATGTTTTTATTATGAGATGTACTTCTGTCAGTAACATTAAATTATTCAATTAAAGTCTAAAACCATGCATGTGTTATATAAAGTATAATGTGCAACGCGTGTGCTAAATATTTATGCGCCAGGTGCGATGTTTTCAGCACTCGTATTCGGCACGCGATGTTCACTCGCCAAGGCTCATGAGCGCTCTCCTACTACTCGTGCTGAAAACATCGCGCCTGACGCATAAAGATGTATTTAGCACACTTGTTACACAATATACTATTTTAAATGTTTTTCATTATAGGATCGAAAAGCGTTTCATAATCGATCATGACGTCAGCAGTCGATAAACGGCCATTTAAGATACGCCTTATAGACACGAAAAAACACAAAAAGCGTGCATGTGTTGAATAAAAACTTTTATTATTATGGACAAAGTTACGATTTTATTTATTTGTATTTTTGAGCGACGGTTTTAATATAGAAAATATACGTATTTGACATCGTTTTGTTATGTAAATAATTTTCAAACAAGACGATCAAAGGGTATATTAGATTAATAATAAATGTGACAAAATTTAGTTTGCAAACCTTTGTCTTAACCGCTTGTTTTGAATAATAAATAATTTCTAATAATTCACCTAAATGTCACTGGCAGAAATCCAATTATAACAGGGCATTAATGAAGGTGTACCGATATTGTGGAAGAAAAGGTAGTTTACGAATGAAGTACAGTAGCGGCTCGTGAATGTTTAAGTAAACAAAATATTATTTGCTCTACCTATAGCGAGAAAAGAACAAAAATACAAACAAAACACTATAAGACTTTCAATTCGAGGAGATCAGTTTTTGTTGATAATAACATCTGATGTCTCATGCTGGGGTGGCATTTTAGAAATATTAGATGAAATGAAAATAGTCGGAAGTGGTTGACATGTGAAACAAAACACAGCATGCATAACTATGTTAAGGTCTCAGCGCAGTAAGCCAGGTAGCCGTGCTAAAAAGTACGAGTAGCTATCTACAAGTATATAAACGCCAAGCCCAGGAACGAATCCCGAAGGCTTTTAATATTTTTATTTTTTTAATAGGTAATGAAAATATTTAGGTATTGATAAACAATTTAAAATATAAAAAAATAAAATAACAATAATTTTATTTATTATAGTTTGCGAACATTTGATTTTATAAGACAAAAAAGTGGATTTATTCCTTTTCATGACAACGAATACAATTATTTGTATTTAACGGTATTCACGACATTTGTCTGTACCTGCCATATAGACATATCCGTTCTAAAAATTCTTAATTTTTTCTCCTTGAACTACTCGACTCCACAGTCCACTTGAAAAGAAAAATCGAATATTTATCAAATACTGAACTCGTCTCGAAAAGAAAAATCTATTACTTAAAAAGTAAATTACGGTAGTCTGAAGAAGGTTTAACCTTTTTCAGAATATCAATTATTCGACTAGATCGGAACAGTTATAGCAAAATATGGTACTCAAAGTTTCTAATCATATCATTGTTTATTTTGGTCTTTGCTTATCGTTTCAGATCTACAACTTAGTGAGAAGATGATTGGAGAACGCACTGTGTACAAAAATGACTAAAAATGTAACATGGTTTGAGAGTGTTAAAAAAATAAAAAATAGGCAGTCATGGCAACTGTCGACAGAAGTGAAAAATTATTAACATTAGTCTGGTTTTCACATCTATATCGGCACTCCGAGCAACAATTATATAAATTTTTTTATGGTTTATTCAACGCGCCTAAAGAAGTTTTCACTTAAAAAATTATAATTAATGTCAAAGAAAGAATATAAAAAAATATAAATAAATATCATTTAGAATTTAGAACAAAAAAAACACAAAAATTTCACGGTGCCAGTGGGTTTCGAACCGGGGACGTTATGCATACGACGCACATACGCTGCTATCGTCGCCATCGGTACAACTGAATGACGTTCCGTTTTTATTGTATATGCGCGCGGGCACAGTTGTGACAGAGACATTCTAGCCCATAACATGTCGATGACGCGAACACATAAGATTTTCCCCTACCAAAAATCCCTCAAAGCGCCTAAAGAAGTTTTCACTTCAAAAACGCATATCGACGGAATATTATACGCTTGTTTTCTGAAATTCGGTTCTAAATATTAAAATTAAACTTACACACCGTAAACAGAAGACCTTTCTCTACCTATATATATATTGGGTGAAATAATTTTAGAAGTAAACAGTAGTAGTATATATTTACAATGTAATTTATCATTATGAAAATTGTTTCCTTATTTTATTTTAAAATGATCTAAAAGCATGTCAAGTATAAGGTAGTTTTATTTGTCAAAATGTCAAACGTTATTCAATAAAACAATAGTACGTAATATGACAAATTACATTATAAATGTAGACCAAAACATAACTTTTTTAAATAGGAAAATCGCTCTAGTTGAATTTATTGACGACGAGAGCTAACTAGAATATTTTAATTCAAATAATTAAAGCAACAGAAATAGCTAATTATTTTTCAAATTCAGAGAGAGTGCAGTGTGGATAATGAAGACGCACATTTATAATTAATACAATTACTTATCTCGTCATTTTTTGGAACCCCAAAACTTAAAAACGTCTTAAAACGCGCAAAACCTCGTATAAAAAATTGTCCTCAAAATTTATAAAATTCCCTTCAAACGCATAAAATTACCCCTCTACTGGCAAAGTTCTTTTCGTAACGTGCAAAAATCCTCCCTAAATGCGTAAATTTCCTCTCAACTATGGACATTTCGCATATCATTTCCAATACCTATACGTCCAAAATTGCCCAAAACATCTCTTTATCACCACTATATACATGCGTTTTATAGTGTTTTTAGCTGGTATGCACTTTTTGACACTAGTGGCGCTAAGTTTTGCACGCACGTGCCAGTGCTGAGTAGTGTACACGAGCTTCGTGTACTCCATTGCTGTCATGCTGCACTTTCTACCATAGAAAGAAACTGTTTGCATTTGCTTGTTTTCAAAAAATTTTGTTTCAGCTCAAGTCGTGTAACTGTGGCCAGTGTAATACTGACATCGTCAAAGCTGTTCGCTCAAAGTCAAATGCCCAAAGCGTACATCATAATATTGTGTGCATATAATTTGAATGCATGTATGTACAATATTTCTCTATTTTCTCTGCTCAAAAATACGTGGCACAAACATTGCACTGTGACCTGAACACAGCTGCTTCTGTTGTGTATTTGAGCATACCCTACTCAATTCTACATATGTTTTGTATCTTTGAGTATTGAAATAGGTATAGATTAGTCACTTTCAGGGACGTATTCGTAAAATTTACTTCCAGGGCAAAGACGATTTGCCGCCTTTCTTTCAGTTTCATCTTCTCTGCGTCCTACACATTACTTCTGATATTTAAAACATAGTTTGGTAAATCCATAAAAAATGAGAAGTAAAAGATAATAAAGAAATGTGATCGTGTTAGTGATAATACTAGCAGATTGTGTATCAAGGGCTGAATGAAGACGATTTTGACAAGTGTGAAGTTTGCCGTCCGAGTGAAGCGACATGAAAATGGCATATCGTCATCGTGCCTCTCAACGATAGCGGCCAGCTGACGCGGCGGTTGTGTCGGAGTTGCTGTGTAAATCCTTGAACTTTTATAATAAAGTCATTGTTTGCGTAAGCTTTGGTCACTACAGAAACATAATTTTCGCTACTCTACTAGAGATGAGATACTAATGCTGGGTTGCAGAAAGCATTGTGAGAAAATCTGATTTGACAATGACTTTAGATTATGACCACACATAATTCTCCATAAGAAAAGCATTTTAGAATTTTAAATCAATTCTGCTCAAAATATAATTGATCTATTGAAACGATATTTTTGTTAAAACTGTGTAAGTATACCTACTGCAGTATTTAACATATTTTTTGCACAATTTCCACTTTGAAACAACATTTTTCTACATTCGTTCGTACGTACGTTGGTGAACTTTTTTCCGGTCGCAAATCTCAAGAACGAATAATAATATCGACTCTGGACCAATTTCATTCGACACATAATTACATAATGAACACATGATTATGTTTTCAGGAAATTTCAATTAGCAAATTTATAATATGAATATATGTGAACTCTTTTCGTCTCGCATATCTCAAGGATTAATGGCGATATCGACTCCGGACCAATTTCAATCGACGCACAATTACATAATGAACAACCTCATAAGATTTATAAAAAATTTAAATTGGCGTTTTTTTATAACAAAAAAATTACTGAAAAATGGCTGGAAAATGTTAACCTGTATTACAAATAGTTTCTCTACGGTATACTGGTCTCTAATCTCTAAGGGCACCCAATGGGAAGCTAGCAGTGTGGTTTTACCCACACACCAAGCCTCTTTTTTATTATTAAAAAAATACAGCAATTTGTTTTTTTTGCAGTACCGATCTAGTATTTCAATAGTCTAATGATACATGTGCATATACTATACATAGTTTGTAGAAGACAAGGTATAGCTGTATATTTTATATATACATGGTGTCATAGAATAACTATTTTTAATTTTCAGAAATGATAGAGGGCACTTAAATAAACATTTTAATTAACAAACTAGTGTCCGGAAATATTACGTAAATTTTACCTATATGTAATTTTTTGACTTGTTCTACGCTATATGGCATTATGGAATATGATATTTTCATCTATGAATGCTCTATCTTCTGCAAAAAATATCCGCAGCTTTTTATGAACAATTTACGCCATCATGAATACAGTACCCGAATTAAAAATCACTACATAACAACTTTTCTCACCGTCAACAAAGGCTCCATGAACATTATTATAAAAATACTAGCTGCCCCGTCCGGCTTCGCCCAGACTGCAATACACTACTCACTCGCTTCGCTCGTTCGCTTGAATATTATAAATACACTACTCACTAGCTTCGCTCGTTCGATTGAATATTATAATTACCTACAATACTCACTCGCTTCGCTCGTTCGTTTGAATTTTATTAATACACTACTCACTCGCTTCGCTCGTTCGCTTGAATATTATAATTACATTACTCACTCGCTTCGCTCGTTCGTTTGAATTTTATTAATACACTACTCACTCGCTTCGTTCGTTCGCTTGAATATTATAAATACACTACTAACTCGCTTCGCTCGTTCGCTTCAATATTATAAATACACTACTCACTCGCTTCGCTCGTTCGCCATATATGTATTTTTTAAAGCTTAATATAAAAATCGCGATTAAAAATCAGGGGTTGATCGTATAAGGGTGAAAATTTAGAATTGTATGTATTTTTCAATGCTGAATCATGAAAAAATAAAAACAAAAAATTTTGTCCAAAAAATAAAAAAAATTTTTTGGGGTGGACCACCCTTAACATTTAGGGGTATGAAAAATAGATGTTGGCCGATTCTCAGACCTACCCGATAAGCACACAAAATTTCATCAAAATCGGTCCAGCCGTTTCGGAGGAGTTTGGCAACAAACATTGCGACATATAAAAATCGCGATTAAAAATTAGGGGTTGATCGTATAAGGGTGAAAATTTAGAATTGTATGTATTTTTCAATGCTGAATCATGAAAAAATAAAAACAAAAAATGTTGTCCAAAAAATAAAAAAAATTTTTTTGGGGTGCACCACCCTTAACATTTAGGGGTATGAAAAATAGACGTTGGCTGATTCTCAGACCTACCCGATAAGCACACAAAATTTCATCAAAATCGGTCTAGCCGTTTCGGAGGTGTTTGGCAACAAACACCGCGACACGAGAATTTTATATATTAGATTTAATCATCTGCCTCTTTCAATTAAAAATCTAAGCCTACACAGGTTCAAAAATGAGCTCAAAGATGTGTTGCTATGTCATAATTTTTATAGTATTGACGAATTTTTCTTGTGTTATTTGACCAAGAGAACTTAATTATTCTTATTTCTTATAATATGTATCATATGTATTTTGCAATGACGTTTTCTACACTAAACATTTGTAGTAATACGGAAATAAAGGGAATTATTATTATTATAAAACTATTATGATTATGACTGCATACACAATTAGTTATAGTAATCGACTGCCGAATTATTATTTCATTTTATCTCGATACTGAAGAATTTCCGGACACCAGTTTATTATTAAAAAATGTTTATTTAAGTGGCCTCTATCATTTCTGAAAATGTTTTGAAATTTTTTTTTTTTGAAATTGAAATGAATTTATTTTTTTATAAAAAATACAAGCAGTATAACATTGCAATGTGCATATCTGAAAAAATAATAGGTACATCTAAAGGAATCCCCGTACTAGATGCACCTTCACAATAAACATTTATTAGTCCCTGTTGAAAATAAAGGAATTATATAATATAAAAGAGAAAAAAAAAGAAAATTAACGAACTGAACTTAATTTACTTCAAAATATCAAAGAAATACTCAATATTTTCAACAGAAAGCAGCCATGACTTTAATTCTTTATTAAACTTATTATAACTCGAAATACTGGAAAGGTGTTTAGGAAGTTTATTATAGAAATTAGGAATAGTTATTCTGTGACACCCTGTATATTATATAATATTATGTATAAACAACATTGCAGTGTTGACTACCCAGTGTGTGGTGTTAGACAGGTTAGGTTTGGTCGTTTACTAATTCACTAATTAACTTGTCGTCTTTGAGACCACTTGCCTATTATTCCCGTTACAGCTGCAGGATCGAAATCGTGCTCACCTTTTCCCTATTTATTACCATTCGACATTCTACACCACGCTATGCTCTTTTCAACAAGTTGAAAGGGAGGAAAGTGTCCTTGACGAGAAAACCGTGAATGCATACCTAATAGTAGTACCAGATAAAGAAGGCGGAGAAGAGACGAATCTGTTAATTAGATTTTCGCTATATAGGCGAACGTTTTCTATAATTGAAAAATAAAAAAAAAAGATCACGGGGGAAGTGAAAACTTTATTAGAATATTATAAAAAATATTTGCTGTTTATCAAGGTTAGTAGAGTATAGGTTGCCTCGTTGCCTTCTTGTTTTATGATATAGGTATTAGTAAATATTTGCAGATTTCAGTTCTTACTTAAGACGTAATCCGACATTTTGTGGGCGTAATTTTAAATGACGTATTTGTATTATAATGAGATATATTCGCTTCAAGTTGTCCGAATCACCACCGTTAAAGGAGTCTATACATTACCGAAGTGGAGTGCGCATTAACTAGTAATTTTGTAAATTCCCAAACTGCCTGTTTGGAGGTTAAGACTATTTGCTAACAGTCCCCATGCATAAACCGATCTCCATGATATTACATACATTTAGTCTTTACTGACACATTATAGATTTACACAATTCAGGAATGTTAGAATTTGTTTCAATACAAATAAAACTGTAATGGGACCTCTGTCTGTAATTTCGTTTTTTTTAGGTGAAACTTTTTTAGCCTCGTTTTTTTTGTTTGGTTACGTATGTCGATTGTCACGTCATGTCCAACGAATTTTAAAAAGTGTCTGTGACTATTTTTGAAAATTCGAAATTTCTACGCATCGTTTCCATTTTGAAGGAAATCGAGTCGTTTCTTTCAAAAATGATCATTTAAACTTTTCCAGTTTGATTATTTAAAAAAATCGGCCAAACAGTTCATAATAATTACTTTAATAACTTATTAAATTTTTAACTCACCAAAGTGTTGTATTTTCTTCACTTTTGAGGTCCAATCGTAACATAACTTGATGTGCCAAATTTGTGCAGCAGTAACGCCTTCGAAGGACACCCTGTAAGCAAGTGAAATACTAATTAAACAATATTTAATAAAAATTAAAATTTCGATATTATTTTTGAGCCATGTAAAAATTATAAGATTATACTAATAGTAGTGGTTCTTGATATTTTTTCTTTAAATATTTCTATTAATGGATAACGTTCAATTCAAACTAAAGTAAACGGTTTTATTCAATAACAATTTTTTCAAAAATCTTCAGTGAACTTAAATTTGTCAAATTAATTTAACAACGAACCAAATTAATTTTGGCCAGTAAAAAAAGATCATCTCAAATTAAATAAGTAAATAGTCTAACATGTGTAACACAATAATTTAAAATCCGATAAAAGTAGCTATCGAAGTAATCAGCAATTAAAATTTTTATTGTGTAATTACTTCCACGATTTATGTAGTATTTATTATTACAATTAAATGTATTAAAATTTATACACTCTGATCAATTTTTTATTTGTTGGTTTACTTAATGAACCTTCAGATGGAAATAAAAGTGCCAATTATCAATAAGCAATCGAATGATACAATATACCGAGTGTTTAGAAAAATTTGATTTTTTTGTGAGAATTTGAACCAAATATTATTTTTGTAAAATAAATGTTTTTCATTTATTTAAGGTTACCGATTCCATAGTTGTCCGGGTTTAGTATCAATTCATTTTTTCACTTTACGTCAGTTTAAAACTATCTATAATCTGTTGGTTTGACCAATATAAGTGAACCGATTTTTTTATTTCCCAAAATATACAGATGTGAGATATTGTTTTTGTACTCCATTTTTTATGTGCAAGAATACATCAAAACTAAGCTGATGGGAACTTGATCTTTAATTCCCTGCACTTTTCATAAATGCAATATTTTTTTGTTCAAACATTTTTTGGAAAGATCTAGAATTTTGTATGCGAAATGCAAGAAAACATCATTCCTTATAATAAAGTGAAATCTTTATTCAATTATGTCTTGAGGGACACATTTAGATGTTTTTCCCTGTTTGTTTTCCGCAGTTGAGGGATGAAACTGTGGTTTTCACCCCTAAAGCCCTTTACTCTTTTAGATAAAGTGAACCGTTCCGGCGTTAGGGCAGCATAGTGAATGCCGTTCATGAATATTTAATGAGTCAATTAGTACAATTTGAGGGAGAAAATAGACATCGACATCCTGTGTAACAGACAGAATTCCCCAAGGCCCCATATAGGGGTCACTGCTTTTTATTTTTTATGCGGATCAATTTTTTTACTTTCACCTGGGAGATGTAACAACTGTGCAATTTTTTATAGTCGTTAACGTACGCTAACAAAAACACATCATTTATGATATTTCCTTTCGGGGTTGGTTGTCCTGAATTAATTGGTACGTTTACATGCTTTACGACATATCTGCGAAATACACTGGTCGAGCATTATATTAAACCTAGAACTACAATCAATGATAGAACAACAGTCTATTGACTAGGAACTCATACAGAGAAAAAATAAAAAAATTGTAGAAATCCACAAGAGAAGACCAAATGAAACGTGGCGTAGGACAAGAAAAGTGACTACCTACTATAAACAAGAGCTGGAAGCAAAATCTACATCTAAATGATAAAAATTTACATTTACACTTCAAAAAAATTTAACATACACTCACAACAAACTCATCGTTTAATAAAAAAAAAAAAAATAATAATAATAATAATTGCCTTTATTAGGGCGGAGTTCAGCCATGCTGCTCTTCCACTCAACCCAAAATATACAGAAATACATGTACCTACATAATAATAATAAAAAAAGAAATACATGGACACTGGTTAAAACAATGTTAAAATACAGACAACATCGGACATCAGCCAATTAAAACATAAACAATATAAAACAGTCAAAATACAAACAATATAAAACAACTATAACAATAACCAAAAACTCAAAAATTAAATTTAATATGCGTGCCGCGAAATGTCTTCACATACTCCCTTGCACACCGATTAAATACAGGTGGGGAAGTTATATTTTTTAAATGTGCAGGCAGTTTATTATACAATATATACACACGGATAAGAGATCTAAGTAGGTACATAATATCTATTGATAATTATAAAAATCGTCATGTCCACTATATCTTTTTGGACTCCTGCCCTAGCACTGGTCATCCAAGTTGGGCAGGAAATACTTTTTTTGAAGTTATATTTCTTTTGGCGCGTTATGGAAAAATGATGAGCGTAAATTTTTACGATGCGCGCGCATCGCGTCACGAAAATTTAACACCATGAAGCTAGTCGTTAGTAACACCATGACGTTACTCGGAAGTTAATGATTATAATACCCTATTATATAGCACTGCTAACTAAGATGTCGTAGCGTAATGGATAGCACCGCCGCGTCATACGCAATAGGTCCCGGGTTCGAATCTCAACACAAACATGCTTTTTTTTAATAAATAAATAAATAAATATATTTAATAAATTTATTAACTTAAATCAATTTATTTAATATCAGTTTTATTTTATTATTATATCGTCTTTTTTACAAACGTGTAGTACTGGCACGCGGGATAAAATTTTTGTAGTTATTTTTGTTTTGTTACGCCAAAGCAGTATAACTTCTGACGTGCGTTCATAAGTACACACACACTCTTTTTTTGTATATTTTATTTGAGGAAATAAATTTATTTGAATTTGAATCTGTTTTATATTAACGGGGGAAGCGAAAAAATTTAGGAAATGCTGCCTTAAGGTAATTGTTATTTTTGGGCGTCAATTTTTCCATACACCCGGTACATATGTAATTCATGTGTTTATGTACATTCAGCCGTATAAAATCATTTTATATCCATTAGTGTCTATTATAGTGGTGTTTTGTATGACAGTAGCGCGACCTGTCGCCTACGTACTGTTAGTTAAAATGATATACGTATGAGGGTACGTTATGTTTTACCTACATATTCATATGTACGTTATGTAATGTATGTAGATTGGTACAACTGTCACTCTACAAGGGTTACGACATGGAGATGCGGATTTGAGTAACAAATGTGCGAGACATATTATACTTTGAGTCAGCGAAAATTTGTCCTTGAACAAAATCAAAATCAGATAATATTAATAATTCTATGAATAGCACACGCTTTTAATACGGTTTTATTAGTTCTCGATTTTCACCCTCTTCTAAATGACCAATTGACGTGAAATGTTGCAATCTTGCACTCGTATGTAGTTTTGATGACAATAAAATATTCTGATATGTTGGCTCTAATAATATTGATGTACTAACAATGAAAAATTCGACTGATGACCAGTCCTATACTTCCCACCTAGTAAATATTTGCAAAAAATAAACACTCTTTTTTTTATTCTTTGACTAGGCCCAAATAACCTTAGCTGTTGGTGGTCTTTAAAACACAATTTAATTTTTATTCTTTGAAAAAAGCATGGCCCTCTTTTTTGTTTGGTGATCTATTGATGGCTAGCTTAATATAGCAAAAATCATGGTTACCTTGATTTACGTACAATTTTTATTTTTTTTAGTAAAATATTTTTTTTCTCGAAAACTATACATTTTAGAGAAAAAAAATATTTACATTTTTTTCATATTATAACATCTAGAATTCATTTATATTTTTTTTTACCTATGTTAATACGTGACATTGAGGACGTTTTTTTGAATATCTCAGGATCCACTGAACCGATTTGACTCAAAATCTAATCAGATCTAAGTTAAAGGCTGATAAACACAATAGAACAATCGGCATGCCCGTATGTTGTTCCGTTCTTAAGATATCGAAGGCGAAAAATTGACCACATACACACACACACACATACACACATACACACACACATACAGACATCAGTCAGAAAATGATCTTAAACGATTGCTAGGGTCTCAAAACGTGAAAATCTGTTAAAATCTCGAAATATTGTTTTCGGACTGAATCCATTACTTCCCTACCATAGTAGAGGTGGGAAGTAAAAATGAAATAAAAAACATGCGGTCGAAGCGACGGTGTTAATGGTGGGATAACGTGTCTCCAGTCGTTTAAACTTTAAATATTAGATATACATTAAACATATTATTATAATAAAATTAAGCAAAATCGCAGGATAGTGGACAAAATAAACACTGGGCATAAATTTCTTTTCAATGAAGTTCAAATATTAGATAAAGAGTCAAATTGGAAGAAACGCAATATCAGTGAAATGTATTTTATTAGAAAAAACAATTCAATCAATTATAGAACAGACACTCAAAATTTAAGTAGTCAGTACAATTATGTTATGAAATTATACTAACATTTGTATTATTATTATTATTGATTGTTAAAATTTATAGTCAACATAATTTGTTACCATGTTACCATGTTTTTGTCTTATGTACCCTATCTTATGTTAATTGCTATGGTTAGTAATTAATATTAATTTTCATAAATATTGTTATTTTTATGTATGTACTTGAAAAAGTCTAAATCTATAGACGAAACGTCGTACATTTAATTTAATAAATCAAATTATTTTGTCCATTATCCTGCGATTTTGCTTAATTTTATTATAATCACTATGGACACGATTTCTAATATAAATATTATTATAATATAATGACTAAAAATTTGAAAATAAACAAAATATATTTTTAAGGAAGTAAAAAACCACGCTTATATAAATTCGTACTAAAAAGTAGAAAATAAATTTCTTTCTCTTCTGTAACATTCAAAAGCGGCCGATACTCACTGTATCTATATTTCTTTTAATTCGAGTGCCCCACGCTTTCAAACATAATAGAAGAGAAAGAAATTTCGTATACGGCGCGCAGATGCTCACCCGCTAAGGCTTGTACGCGCTCGCCAACTACTCGTGCTGAAAACAACGCGCCTGACGTATAAAGATGTATTTTAGCATACTAGTTGCACAATATAAGTAAATTATAAATTATGAAGTAAGAAAAATAGTTTTGCTATAAAACTTGTATGTGATTTTTCCATTTATGTTAAACAAAATTGATTCTAAAACCCAATTAGGGAACCTTTTTATCACTACTTAGTTAACTTCCCATTGGAGTTATTGTAATGGGGGCAGATTTTGCGAATGAAAATTTTTAACATACTATCTAAGACGTTCTCAGGTCCCTAGAGTCCGAATATACTGTTTTTAGAGAGATATGTCTCTTTCTCTCTGTGTGTGTGTGTGTGTGCGTGCACGTACGTACGTACGTTCGATCGTACGTTGGTGAACTTTTTCGGTTCGCATATCTCGAGAACAAATAATGATAATGACTTCGGACCAATTTTTTCCGTTCATTCCATACATAAATACATAGGGTGCGTTCCACTTGGCGACCATTGCGCCCACTACGCTCGCGCCTTATGGCCGCGCTCATTACGTTTGGTCGTTGTAGGCGTTGCGATCGCCAAGTGGAACGCACCCATAATGAACACCTTGTAGTATATAAGTATTGCACAATTGATGTATATAGATTTGCACACTAGGAAATATTACTGAGGTCATTGATATGCAAAGTCAGCGTAGTTATTGAACAATTAGTACTTAGAATTGTGCTAGCTTGAGAACGCAAAGTAATCGATTATTTTAATTTAAATAACAATGACATTTGATCAGACAGAGGATAGATGTACGTAAGACGTCACTATGTCCGTCTACGTAATAAATTGTAGTTAATAATTTGTATCTAAGGGCCTGAGAATAGCCGAGAGTGTAGCGGCGCTGTTGTTTACATGGCGTTATTATGGTTCCTCTATTACAAGTCCCCAGTTCTCGGGTTCTAGCCCGAGAGCTGGTAAAAGTGTCAATTGGATTTTCAATTTAATATTAAAAAAAAAAAATAATGAATTGAAAATATGAATTGGTGCTAGGCCCAAATAACCTTAGCTTTTGGTGGTCTTTAAAACACAATTAAATTAATTTGTATCTAAGATTAATAAAATAAAACTAGCTATAATGAATAAATTGATAAAGTTATTTATTTTCCAAATTATATAAAAAGAACCTATATAAAACCAAAACTATTACAACCTGATTAGATTTGCAAAAACATTTTTTGTTTAATACAAAAACTAGGGGCATCCAATGGGAATTTAGCAGTGTGATTTTACCCACACACAAAGCCTCTTTTTTATTTTCGAACGTTCTTTAAGTTCTTTTACTTAAATATGTTGAACAATTATTAATGTAGATAGAAGATGACAGTTCGAGTTAAGAAGAGTTGGCTATATTATGTTGTTGGGGGAATCCCGTCGTTGTGACCGGAGTGCCAGTCTAAATTGGGCTTAAGTTTAGTCTGCGAGTTGGAAATAGACACGGATGGGAGGAATACAATACACTGCGACGAGACGATGTGACAAGTACGTGACTGAAATCACAAACTGCAATGCCGACATACAAAAAAAAAAAAAACACTAATGTAGTCTTACAAAAACATTTGTGTCAGCCGAACTACACGACATAAACACACACACACCCTATGTTGACTGACTGAACACGAATAACGAATTGAAGGGATGTGAATCGATGAAATGACTCCGAAAAAATCTCGAAATATAAGACATACCTATTATTGTAAGGGCAGCGCGAAACAATATTCAAATACTTTTTTATTTATTTATTGTAGATTATAGACGCGTCGAAAACTTACGTCATTATTGTCTTAAATACATTAAATAACAAGCCGTGAGGTGGGTCGTTTATTAGAACTAAAGTGCGACCCTTGAGGTCCACACGACGAACTTCCCAGTTTGATAAATATTTAATAATAATAATTAAATTAGATATTACACAGAAAAGTAATCATTTTAATCATTAAAACATAATTATTATTTATTTTTAACAATAATTAAAAAAGAAAAAAACCTCGGGTCGCAGTGCCAAAACCCTGCCGACAATATAGTGTATTTGCTAATACAGGCCCCCTGTGGCTTTATTATGTGAACTTAAGTTCGTTTTTGGACAAAATGAAAAATTAACCCCTTAATACATCCCTTAAAATAATATTTTTTTTCCTAATTTCAATATTATTATCAATGCAACCCCTGTACCAAATTAAATACACCCGTCAGCAAATAAATCACTATCCGTAAACTAGTGTTTTCATAAAATTTGTAAGTCCGGTCCTGTCGTGCCGATTTTGTTAAAATTTTAGCAACACATTTTAATCTCTACTAAAGGGTTAAATTCCAATTTTGAAACAATTCTGAGATTTTTTTCGGTATTTTTGGGCCCAAAAACTTTTTTCAACCCCTAAAAACTACCCTTAAAATGGTCCGATTGGGCCCATTTTAAATAGGTTCCGTGCGGTGATGGATTCCAACGTGTCTACCAAATTTCGTTCAAATCAATTAAGTCTTTCGAGAGTTATGCCGCGAACATATATATATATATATAAATAAATAAATAAATATATATATATACATATATATATATATATAAACATTTCTAAAAATGGTGCCAAAGTGTTCAGGAGTCTATGAAACGTCGAGAAATTTTGGTCCGACCCCTAGGTCCCGCCATCCGACCGACGCCAATAGTGTATGTGCCATATGGCAAATACACTAAAAACGGCTGAATCGATTTTTATAAAATGTATGTCGGATCAAAATGACGTTAACACGCCTCGATTGATACCTTTACGAAGTCGATATAATTTTTTATACGCGAGATATTGTGTAAAATCTACTTTTTTGGAGTCTATTTGGTTAAGAAAAAAGAACGGCTGAACCGATTTTGAAAAAATTACTTTCAGATAATATTTACGTTAATACGCGTCGATTGGCACTCTAACGTAGTCGATATCATTTTTCATTCTCGAGATTTCGTCTTTGAAAGAAATGGACACATACGTACGTACGTACATACGTACACACACACACATACACACACAGACATCTTTCTAAAAATAGGGTAAAAATAGTGTAGTGGCCTTGAAACATAAAAATTTGTTATACATTTTGATTTCGATTTTCGAACCCATTACAATAACTTCCAATGGGAAGTTAACAATTCTCTTAAAACTAAATGACAACAGAAAACATCCATGAGCGGAGGTGGGATTCTAACCCACGATAGTGTGATCCAAAGACCGCTACGCTAACCGTTACATCACACTGTCCTCAATATTTAAATACAAGAAATTTGGATTTGGTGGTGAATGCACAAAAATCTCAAACAAATAATATGTGAAATTAAAATCCTCGAGCAGAATTGCCGAGGTCGTGGGGATGCTGTTATTTCCATGGCTTGTCTATTACAGTCTCCCAGCTCTCAAGTTATAGTGTCAATTGGATTTTCAACTTATTAATAAAAATAATAAACTGAAAATATGAACTGTTACTCAGATTACCCTGGCCATTGGCGATCTAACAAAAGTCAAAGAAACAAAATACTTAAAATTGAAAAAAAGAAAAGTAAAATCAAATTGTTATATTATATTTATTTTTTTATGAAAAAGGATATCTATCCTACGAAAACAGAAGCGCAACTTTAAAATATGAAGGTTGTTAGCACCCAGTGTAAAAAATAAATAAATTCGAAGAAATGTGCATATTATATCTATACCCCCTATAAAATTGCTGCTGTTCGTAAAATGACCGATTTCAGGCCTATGACGATCCGGGCAGTAAAGTAATTTTACCGTCTGCTTATAATAACGGGATAATTTTATTTATTTATTGTAAATTATAGACGCGCCGACAACTTAGATCATTAGCGTCTTAATTAGGTATAATACAGTGTTTATCAAGGGCGGAATGCGATTGTGACACGTGTGACTATTACTCTCGCTGCGTTGATATAATAAATGTCACAGTCGTCAAAATCTTCTTCGTTACGCCCACGATACACAATTTACTATTTCAAACCAACACGTTGGTTGTTTTTTATTTCAATATCTTCACAGTCCCTGTTCATAGCTCCAAGGATAAGACATACAATCACGTCGCAATGATGTTGTGCCGGCTGTGTATTGCTTTTGACATGTGTGAGGGTTGTTTACACGACTGTGCGTGTATTCTGCGTGCAGCCATCTTTACTTGATCGCTAGAAAACCAACCGTGGGAATAATAGTGGATCGGAATTTGACAGTCGACCAAACTTTAAAATGAAACTTCAAAATATAATAACTTTGTAATGAATCGGGAACTTCTCAGTCACTTAAGTGTATTTAATTTAATTAAATAAAAATAATGCAGAATCCACACAAGTTTAGCCTGATGATGACACAGAAGTATCGAAACGTGTAGCTATTCATTACTTATATTAGAATACTTATACATTTATCTTGTGTGGATTCTGCATTATTTTTATTTGATTGGATAATAACTTTAGTTTAATTTCATGACATTTTCCTAGTTACTTTATTCTAAACATTAGGGATATATATTAAAGGAAATAACGGCTATATCTTGATATAATAAAGTGTGGATAACGTGGATAACGTTATCCAGACTTTATTAGGGATATACCATTTTTATATATTTTTACTTCCCACCTCTACTATGGTAGGGAAATAATGGATTTAGTCCGAAAAAAATATTTCGAGATTTTAACAGATCTTCACGTTTTGAGACCCTAGCAATCGTTTAAGATCATTTTCTGACTGATGTCTGTATGTGTGTGTGTGTATGTGGTCAATTTTTCGCCTTCGATATCGTAAAAACGGAACAACATACGGCCATGTCGATTGTTCTATTGTGTTTATCAGCCTTTAACTTAGATTTGATTAGATTTTGAGTCAAATCGGTGCAGTGGATCCTGAGATATTTAAAAAAACGTTCTCAATGTCACGTATTAACATAGGTAAAAAAAATATAAACGAATTCTAGATGTTATAATATGAAAAAAATGTAAATATGTTTTTTCTCTAAAATGTACAGTTTTCGAGAAAAAAATATTTTACTAAAAAAAATAAAAATTGTACGTAAATCAAGGTAACCATTATTTTTGCTATATTAAGCTAGCCATCAGTAGATCACTAAACAAAAAAGAGGGCCATGTTTTCAAAGAATAAAAAAAGAGTGTTTATTTTTTGCAAATATTTACTAGGTGGGAAGTATAGAACTGGTCATCAGTCGAATTTTTTCATGTTGGAAGTAGGCAGAACATTTTAGAAATACAGCGAAATTAATATAAAACCTTCTACACGTATTTCATTGCAGGTATAAAAAGCTTGACGAGACTACACAATTACTCGAGTTGTAGAGTAGAAAAATAGTGACACAGGCAATCGTCGACTGCAGAGGAGGTTAGTTTCAAATAACAATGACAGTAACATCTGTTATCAAAAAATAACAGTTTTCCCAACACTAGAATTGAGTACTAATGTTGACAAATGAAATCACAACAACAGATAATTTCTGAATATTGTAAGATGAATACTGCAAGATGAGCAAGCATTATACTGTTTATGTAAAATTAATAGAATCAAAATATAGAAATATAATCTTATTTGCCAAGCAGTCGGAGAGCAAGGACAAACACCCCTTTTAATAAACAGTAGTAAATTTAACAATATTAATCCAAACACTCTATATTCATGGGCATTAAATTATGATTTCCCCTATTGTTTACGCTACTCGGGCAAACCAAGTTAATTCACAGTTTCATTTATTTGGTCGATGTGCTCATGAGACTGCAACGTTGCCAAATCTTTAAACTCAAGGCACCTAGTCTTCATACAAAATCAGCTAGCGACGGTCCTAGACTATTTTCAGGGTAGTGCGAGAATCTCGTTTGGCCAGGGGCGGATCTACATAGGGGCTAATAGGGCTTAAGCCCTGGGCTTCCAAGTGTCAAGGGCCCACAAGTGTCAAGGGCCCACAAATGTCAAGGCCCCACAAGTGTCAAGAGCCCACAAATGTCAAGGGCCCACAAACATTGAATAATCATCATACATTTTTAATACTTTTTCATTAACAATGAGCAATTATCGTGTAGTAAAAAATGGGACCCCACTGGACTTAAATAAGCCCTAGGCCCCGAAAAACCTAGATCCGCCCCTGCGTTTGGCGGTTTTATTCGACAAAAAAAATTAAAAATGTACTGGAAATATAAGAGAAGCTACTGCCGCACTATTCAAATCTGAAAAGTAACGATAATAGTTGGATAGCGAGTCGATTTTTTTGCCACTGGATTTTGGCGTCCTTCGTGATCCGGCGCTTGGAGCGGTCGCTCTGCTCGCTCGACCCTTGGGCCGTCACAGAAATCAGCTAGAATGTGTCGAGCGTATGTAATATAGGTACAATCTATTCTAATCGGCCAGAATGGGCAACTTCAAAGAGGAGAGACGGCATCACATTATCGTAATGAAAATTACTCGTAAAAAGGTGAAGTTGAGGGTTTATTTAGATTAAATTGTATCGATTTTAGATTATTAATCAGACTAAAAACGCTGATGACACATTTTTTGTCGACGCTCGTATACAGGATGTGTCTAAAATGCTTGGCCAAATTTCACGAACGTGATGTATGGAACAAAACTGAGAAAAAAGTTCCTATAGACATGTGTCCAGAAATGCTTATACTTAAAAAGTTACACGCGAATTTCAAAATTGATGCAAGCGAATAATAAGGTTGTTGCACATTTAATGAATTTATGCTGTTTTAATAAAAATATATTATTGATTTATCGCAATTTTGAAAATCGTGAATAACTTTTTAAATAAAAATTTCTAGACACATGTCTATAGAAAATTTTTTCACAGTTTTGTTCCATACATCACGTTCGTTAAGTTTGGCCAAGCATTTTAGAAACACCCTGTATAGTATAAATGTATTTGGGATGTTCAACAGCGTTGTCTCTTTTTATGGCAAATAAAAATAAATTATCAATCAAAACTGGCCAAGTGGAAGTAAAACTCACGTCCTGAGGGTTCCGTGCCGATATGACAATTAAAAAAATTCGACTGATGACCAGTCCTATACTTCCCACCTAGTAAATATTTTCAAAAAATAAACACTCTTTTTTTTATTCTTTGAAAAAAGCATGACCCTCTTTTTTGTTTGGTGATCTACTGATGGCTAGTAATATAGCAAAAATCATGGTTACCTTGATTTACGTACAATTTTCTTTTTTTAGTAAAATATTTTTTTTCTCGAAAACTATACATTTTAGAGAAAAAAATATTTACATTTTTTTCATATTATAACATCTAGAATTCATTAATTTATATTTTTTTTACCTATGTTAATACGTGACATTGAGAACGTTTTTTTTAATATCTCAGGATCCGCTGAACCGATTTGACTCAAAATCTAACCAGATCAAAGTTAAAGGCTGATAAACACAACAGAACAATCGGCATGGCCGTATGTTGTTCCGTTTTTACGATATCGAAGGCGAGAGAGAGAGAGAGAGAAGTTAAGAGTTAGAAGTTTGATTTTTTTACATGACTAAAATGTCGTAGAACCGCTTAACAGTGATTCTAGTTCTTCACAATTGCTTACAAGACAACTTTTAAATTGTTAGAAATCGACCAAGTTGGCAACATTGCATGAAAGATGACATCAGCGTCTCTAGTGTGTGTATACAGAATTACTCACTGTACATCCAAACTACACTCCGACAGAACTATGTCGTATAAACTACGAAAACAGATGTTCAATTTAACTTATTTACTGGAAAACGGAAGGGAACGATTGTGTAAACCCCCTGGTCTATCCTTCGCAGGACGGACTTTTGAAATGTCCATGACATTACTATAACCTTCCGTGTATGTTTACTGTTTAAAATATTGTTTGGTCTTCTTCTTCAATTTGTTAGGTTTCTTTTTTATTTTTAAAACAATTTACACTCGTTTTATTTAAAGTTTTGTTCAGTGATAACGGAAATTATGAAAAATTCAAAAGAACATTTTTATATTGAAAAGTAGGTACATTATTTAGTGTGATTAAATAATAAAAAATGGAAATATATTATAGACTGGTACATAATTGTATGAAAACAAAAAAAATGTAATTCATTTTCGAAAATATGTGTATTTCTTTCAATTTATTTGAAAAAGAAACAAAAACGGGAGGAATATACAAAGCTCTGTGTCGATTTATTTTCTGTAAATTAATTTTGCAAATGAATCAAAATCAAATTGTTTCCGGCAGGAAATGTGATATAATTGAAAATCTTTACACAGATATTTTTTGATACGATTTTACAGTACATAACGTAAAATTAGTTCTGTCTAAATTTATTTATTTAGATTTAAAAGTATATAAGTTCAACATTTTTTATTCCCGTTCTTCCACCATAAATACCCGGTACTCCCACTTTTTAAATCGGCTTTCGCATCGATTTTTATTTTATTTATTGTAGATTATAGACGCGTCGACATCTCAGGTCATTAGCGTCTTTTAATTACATCAATTAATAAATTGCAAATTGACATTCATATAAAAATAAAATATTTCAAACATTCTAATTCGCACGGTAACTCGCAATTCTTGCTGTTATTTTTTGTAACACATATTTGAATTGTACAATATTTCGTGTCTCTAGTCGGCTGCTTAAAATAATATATATTGCATGCTACAATGATACAATATTTTATGTGATACGACAGTATAGGTAGGCGTGCGTAAAATATAGACTGTGACGTCAGCGTACAATAATGCATATTTTATACCATACGAGAAATATAGGAATATAATTGCTATGGTAACGAAGTAAAAAAATATTGGATCCAGGCCAATACTTTTTTAGCTGTCAGTAAGATATAGGTGTTCAAAATTATATCAATAAAGCTCTTAAGTTGAAAATGTTGTTCATTTCAAATATGTGTTACAAAAAATAGTGTGTACAACTCATAAAATTAAGTATTGACGGTTAGCACTCTGGTCTGCGGCTTGCGTGCCAACTTCACCGCTCGCGTCTTTTTATTGTACTAGTTGTATAAACTACTATTTTTTAATACCTACTTGTCAAATTTGCATAAAAAACCTTAAAATATGAAGATTTTTATGCATTCTAAGGATTTTTATGAGCTGGCAGGCATCAGAACAAATCAACATAAAGAGAAACCATTGCTAGAGAGAGATGACGACGTTGTGGGCACACCATGAAATATTTTCACCGTGTGGAAATACCTTATTCTGGGCTAACAACAATGTAAAATACGTTGGCAGAACTGTACTCGATTTGTTCTATGAATAAGTTTGAGGGGCAGTGGGGGAAGTGTTTTAGTCAGACTGCGTGCAACCCCAGAGGATTAGCTACATTGTTACAATAAGCGTAAAACGACTGTGTAGGAAATTAACCCCTATGTGGTTGACTACAGTTGTTCTCTCTGACCAATGGGTTTCAACAATTGCTCTACATTACTGGCTGCCATCAGAATGTGTACATATTAAATTGGTTTGGACTTGTACCGTCAAAGTCAGTGATTACCAACCTTTTCTACTCGCGACTCGTTTTTTTTCACAAATAAGCCTCCCAACCCAAATTTTTTGGTGACCCAACTTATCTCAGTTAACGGAGGAATTTCTGAAATTAGCTATAAAAATGAATTTACTGTTAGAAACACCTGCTTGAAATTTACACAATTTATGGTAAATAATTGTATCATTTTGGAAAAAAATTTGTCTGGCTGACAATTTTTGCCAATTAACATCTGACGAACTTTTGTTATATAGGTAAATGTTTTTTTTTTCATGAAAGTACACTTGATAACACCTCCTTGGTTTTTGTTTTAAAATAAAGTTTGAGATCTACCCTATTTACTAAAACTTGTCTGACTGGAAATTTTTGTTAATTACCTTGTCAGACTTAATTTTGAAAGCGCAGTCACCATGCATGAGTTTTTCATCATAAAAAACATTTTTTCGATAAAAAACCTATTTTAATATACAGGGTGAGTTCGACCACCCGTATCAGTCGGTTTTTTCGAAAACGGTTAGTCGTAGAGAGTTGTGTCAAAAATTTGTATTATAAAAGCCCTAATAAAGAATCGAGTGGTAATAATTTTTTTCCCGGGAAGGTCGGCTTCCCTATTAGTTTGCTCCAAAATGTCTAGAACTCCGGAATTATAAATGTAACGATAGGTCGAAAGTAGTATTGTTGAAAAGATCTTTAAAAAATAAGCAAGTTTTGTAGGAACATTTTTTTTATTACTGCCACCCCTGTAAATTTCTGTAAGTATAAATATAAATTATTATATGTTCAAAACTTCGGAATTTTAGAAAGCACGATAGGTTGAAAGTGGTGCTGTTGAAAAGCTCTTTAAAAAATAGGCAAGTTTTGTAGGAAAAATTATTTAATTACTGCCACCCCTGTTAAGTAACAATCGTTTGAAATTATTAAATCAAAATTTCATAATAACGATCGAAGTCGGCATTAAAAATCTAGCAACCTTAGACATTGTCACAAGTGTTCAAACTGTCTTCCATTTACTCTTTAATACATACTACTGAGCTCTTCTGGTTATACTGTGAGTGTACTTCTTCAGTGTTTAATGATCGATAGATAGGTAACTAGATTTTAAATGCGGACTTTTAAAAAGTTCGTTATTATGACATTTTAAATTAGTAATTTCAAACAAATATTACTTAACAGGGGTGGCAGTAATAAAAAAAAAATCCGTACAAAACTTGCTGATTTTTTAAAGGTCTTTTCAACAATATCACTTTCGACCTATCGTTACATTTATAATTCCGGAGTTCTGGACATTCTGGAGCAAACTCATATGGAAGCCGACCTTCCCGGAAAAAAAAATTATCACCATTCGATTCTTTATTAGGGCTTTTATAATACAAATTTTTGACACAACTCTCTACGACTAACCGTTTTCGAAAAAAACGACTGATACGGGTGGTCGAACTCACCCTGTATAAAAGGATCTTAGACTTTAATTTAGAATTAGAAAAAAAAACATTTTTTTAGTTAGTAACCATCGTACCACATTTTTAGTTAAAAAACGTGGTCGCGGTGGTTTAAAAATTAAATCTTGTCATAGTAATAAAGATTTTTTATATATAAAAAAGATTTCAAACTTCATTAAAAAAATAAGATGGTGTTTTGACGCAGCCGCCATATTATTAATAAAATTACTCACAGTTGGATTCGCATGAATGTATCAATTTTTAATTTCTTTGAGTATTTTTTTCAATACCACATCCTTTAAAAATAATTTGTTCTAAATAACAACTTTTTATTGAAAAATCATATCCCTTAGTCTGTTGAGTAATGTCCGTTCTTTGCTTCCTTTCTATATTTGCATTATCATAATTGAACCAAAGCAATTCTTTTTTTAGTAACTGTTCGTTTGGTAACGTTCTTTAAAACCCTATTCTTTAATTTAAGAACAAAGTTTTTTAAGACTTATTACATATCATTGAACAGCATAATTCTGAGAACTGTTATTTTTTAATCGATTCTTTTCCAGTAACAGTTTTAAAACTGTTATTTCGTTCTGTCACAATCGTATAATCGAATCAATATGTTAACATTCGTACACATTAAATTACACGCATTATATAGCCTTTGATCTGTACAATGACGTAGTGATGAGAGTGCAAGGGTGTATTTGTCAATCTATATTTTAATGATGAAACATTTAAACAGGATAACCTACTTTTTTTAATGTATCTAACTGCATATTAAATTAGTATGTATCGCGGGTACAGACAGATGACGTGATTACCGTCAAACACAAATAATTGTATACATCAACTTTTATCTTATCTTATAAAATCAATTGTTCGTAAAATATAATAAATAAAATAATATTGTAATTTTATTTTTTTATTATATTTAATTGTTATCCAATACCTATATAATATTTTCATTATAAAAAAATTTTAAAAGCTTTCGGGATTCGAACCTGGGTTTGGCGGTTGTACCTGTCGGTAGACTTTTACTTTACCACACATCCACAGCTGGCTTATCTCAACATACACGTTGTGTTTTGTTTCACATGACAACTACTTCTTTCTATTTCCGTAACATCTAATATTTCTCAAATGTCACCCCAGTATGAGATATTAGACGTGTTTCACGTCAAATGCGCATCTTATTTTCTGGATACGTCACTCGTATCTGTGCGTGAAGGAAAACGTTTTATTGAGTGTTTTTCAGACAATTTCAAAATAAGTATATTTTCATTACAAATCGCAAATAATTTTTTTTATATAGCCGTTACCCCTACATACAACAAAATTTTAGCTCTTTGTAATATCCCCCCTCACGAGAAACTCACAAATTCACAACATTTTCCTCTTTATAATATAGCTATTAGTATAATAGATTATAATATTATAATGCTTTTATTAACATACATTCTGTCAAAAAGACAATCATTTCATATTTTAAATTTTTTTCTTAGCTATTAAATTTGCGAAAAAATCCATCTAAAACCACAATTTCATAACGCTTTTGTTGAGAAATATTTATAAACGAGGTTGGTAGCAGTGTCTTACATTCTAATTTCCGTTAGTTAATAATGAAACGGTCCTCCGGCTTTTACATCAAAAAACTAAATTAACTATTTTGTTGTTCATCAAACAGGACGTTGTAGTTTAAAACTTTTCGTTTCGCCTTTAATATACCACTCTTCACGTAGCGTTTGTATTTTTTTATGTAAAACAAGGATTTCACGAACTGACGTATTCATAATTCATGATGATGCTGGAAGCTTCAGACACTCAGACAGTATTATGTATTTATATATTACAATGAACTGTAATAACCTTTCTGTAAGCTGCTTAGAGCTATGGTATATGTTTGTTTGCGTAGACTCAACAATTAGGATGTTTCCTTTTCTTATTTTTCTAGTCTAAATCGTAGTTCTAAAAATTTCAAAATTAATGGCAAAAGAATTTTTGAAATATCTTTAAAAATAACACAGTTATGCTAAATCAAAGTTTGAATTTGACAATTTTCCGATCAATGCCGTTCTCAGCGTACGACTTTTTGTTGCATATTATAACGTACCGTTATACAGGGTGTTAATTAAGTATGTGCACAAACTTTAAGGAATTAATCTATGATTGATTTTAAGACAAAACCTTCATATAAGTATGGGTCCTCAACGACTCTGTTTTCCAGATACAGGATGTTAAAAATTGAAAAATATTTAAGATTTTTTTATTTATTTTTTGCCATACACTAATAGATAGTTAGAGAGTACATTTTGCAAGTATTAAATTATTTTTAATTCAACCATGGACGTAGATGAGGGAATTTTTTAACACACTCTGTATCTGGAAAACAGAGGCGTTGCGGACCCATATACTCATATGAAGGTTTTGTCTTAAAATCAATCATAGATTAATTCCTTAAAGTTTGTGCACGTACCTAATTAACAACTTGTATATAATGTTGAGGTATCTATTTTACTCGAAAATAGCCATTAATGAGCTTTTCGTGACTCACAATAATTGAAAAAGAATCCTTTTTGATAATAGATTACGTGCTTTTATTAATGTCTTTGTTAAAATATGAATTTCATTCAATAAAATTACTAACAATTTTTATCTGCTATCATTGTCTATTAAATTTCATTATAACAGTGTAATGTTTTTCCGCATTGTTAGGTTATAGGTATACTGAATAAATCATCACGCCGCACTAAAAATTAATTATTTTTTCCATTATTCGAGGAAATTTAATTTAAATATAGAATGTGACATATTATTTATATAATACATACATCAACGATAAAATGTTTACACAACATAGCTGCAGACTCAAGGAAAACTAGCTTATGTCAAATTTCTGGTGAAATAAAATTTGTGTCGAAACACCACGAACGCTTGTTATTAATTATTTGTCAAATTATTGGTTACAAAAACATTTAAATATAAAAGTCCTCACGCATTCTAGAGATTTTTATAAGTTGGCACACCTGAGTATTATTTTACAGACATGTGCAAGAGAGAAATGATTTTTAGAGAGAGAAATCTGCCGGATAAGCACACCATGTAATATTTTCTACATGGGCGTTGTCTCGTTTCGTTGCCAAGCAAAATGGAGGACTAAATCATAATATGAAGTTAAGAATACAATCATTAATAAATTTTTTTTTTATTAATAAAATAACAATGTGTGCATCGACCTTCATGAGGTCATTAGCACTGGTACAACATTATTAAATTATTTTATTACAAATTCGCATTAAGTTTTTATTTTATTTATTGTAAATTATAGACGCGTCGACAACTTAGGTCATTAGCGTCTTGATTACATTAAATAACAACACACTTAAAACTAAATGACATCACAAAATATCCATGAGCGGAGGCGGGATTCTAACCCACGACAGTCTGATCCAGAGGCCGCAACGCTAACCACTGGACCACACTTTCCTCTCGCAATAAGTGATTTTGTCTTGTAGCCATGGGTGTATTGTTACATAAAGCCGGTTTTGTATTTTGTAAAACAGTTATGTAACGCTAATACAATAACGTAACATTGCGTGCAGGTGATATTGTATACAATCATCCGGAATTCTTTCCCGTTTTGTGTTACATCATAATGGGGACATTACAGCATATATACACTGAGTATCAAAAATAACTCCAGGTCTGAGATTAGTCGAGCTTTCTTAAATGTAAATAATGTATAGTTCAAAAACGATTATATTATTTCCTAATAAAAATCATATCTATTCGATCGATTGAAATAAGCATAAATGAAATTGAAATTTTATTTTTCCACTTATTCATTGGGCGAAAAACACATTCTTCATTTCAAATGATATATTATAAATATAATCATTAAGAATAGTAGCTTTTAACCGCGACTTCGCTAGGTTTTGACTGAAACTACTCAAAAACAATTCGACCAGATAGTCAGTCATTCGCTCGTAAATGTAAATTTCCCAAAGCAGACAGTGTGGCCCAGTGGTTAGCGTCGTGGCCTCTCGATCAGATTGTCGTGGGTTCGAATCCCGCCTCCGCTCATGGATGTTTTGTGATGTCATTTAGTTTTAAGTGTGTTGTTATTTAATGTAATCAAAACGCTAATGACTTAAGTTGTCGACGCGTCTATAATTTACAATAAGTAAATAAAAATAAAATTTTCCCAACAAAACAGTACATCTTTTTATATTGTTATCTAATATAGGTAGGTAATAAAATAAAAGTAAAGAAAAACTTAAACCCGACCACGTAAAAGAAGTAGACAAGCTTCCAATATGAAAGTTAGTTAGGTACTGTACATTATAGACGTTCGATAACTACTAGGCAATGCAATCTCGAGCCGAGATTGGCAATTCGAGATCTCGCGGATTGTCTGATGAGATCTCGATAAATCTCGACAATATCGAGATTTCGCCTACTTTTAAAAAGAACGTATTATTTTGTATCTAAAATACTTAATACTTAATGAAAACTACTTGCTTGGGACAGTGTAACTGTGTCACTGTGTACGTGTGTGACTCATTCGCGTAGTGCGACTGCGCAGATGATTATTATTCATTCACTTTCCTTAAATCAACGTTGATTTTTCGTGTCCCAAGATTCAATTAGAGTTTTGTTTCATTCTCAAAAGTATCACGGCAGTGCGCCAACTCACACAGCACACTATGTGTCAATTAATTCGTTTAGAAATAGCTTCTTAGGAGTTATGAAGCATAGGGTAAGTTACTATTACTAACATTCGGTTGGAATTAGTTCTTAGACATATTCAGTATTCCCTTAACTTTGCACTTTGTTAGCCATCTAATGCTTGTTATAAGTTAAATAACTGTTCATTTTCCTCAAGAAAACAATAATTAAAAGAATAAGTATATGCAGAGAAACAATCTGAACCGATTGGCGCGACTGTCAAACACTATTACGTATCTATTTTTTTCAAGCGCATTCGTTCTTGCAATCTCGTTCGACATCTCGACCATATCGGGTCGAGATCTCGAATGCGACTATCAGAAACGACATTGCTTGCCCACGTAGCGTAAATCTCGAATAATGGCTCGAGATCTCGCGAGATCGAGATTGCGTTCCCGAATAACTACCGAGTACTCCGAGTACTTGTGACGAGTAGTAACAAACGAGTATTGTGCCTAAAAGTACCGAGAAGTAACGAAAACTTGCATCTCTACACTCGTTTTCTAAGCGACGTTTTGCTTACTGGACTCTCGATTAATGATTGTGACGACGAATTCTGTAACTCGTATTAATTACGGTCCAGGTGTGAACGCGAATAATGCAGCATGCAAGTGTAGGTTGGTGGTAAAGTAGGAGTCGACATATTATATAGGAGTGTGGGACCTAACATACGTAGGTACGTTCGTTTGCCTATATTATCTAGTATACTATATACACAGACCGACAGACAGACGGCTCCGTGCTCTCGTGGGGGCTGCTGTAAATGATTTATGTTCGTGTATTTATTAAAACGTAAACGCCGACGTCAACCTCACATAGGATAGGCAGTGATATCGTCTCCGCTATGCCATATCCGCCGCGTCACCCGTCCGTCCTGCTCCGCGTGCCTAGCTCCGCTGCGGTAACGTTCACTTCTATATATTATATACCCTACATTAAATGCTTCACAAACTTTTTTGACCCAGTGACTTTACCAAACTTCAAACATAAAGTAGTGTTGGATATTTTTGAGTCAACTCTATATTGTCGATAACAGCATTAATTATAGTCCGGGAGGCAGCGTAGAAAATGAAAATGTCATAGTAAGCCGGCTGATTTTGATATCGATAGTTGCTCAAGTAGCGGTGGGTCTGGGTGTAGGAGGCTTCGAAAGTGGTAAAAAAACTTTTTTTTAAGTAGCAGTACGCCGGTTGAAACTTTTTTTATAAATAGTTGACATCATAGTGAGTTGAAAAAAAATTGTCAGCTGCATCGTGGAGGGGGGATTGTGCGTCAGCTGCTCGCATGAACTTGTAAAAAAACACGTAAAATATTGCGCATTTCACATTTTTTGCACTGACAGCAGCTGAGACAGTTACGGTACCCATAGGATTATGATAGCGATATCGCTATCATAATCCTATATAGGTAACGTAATTGTCTCAGCTGCTGTCAGTGCAAAAAATTGAAATGCGCAATATTTTACGTGTTTTTTTACAAGTTCATGCGAGCAGCTGACGCACAATCCCCCCTCCACGATGCAGCTGACAATTTTTTTTCAACTCACTATGATATGTCAACTATTTATAAAACAAGTTTCAGCCGGCGTACTATTACTTAAAAAAAGTTTTTTTTACCACTTTCGAAGCCTCCTACACTCAGATCCACAGCGGGTGCGTCAGCTGACGCTTGGTTTACTTATTAGTCATACCAGATTTATCGAAAAAGATAACAATCGATCGGCGTAAAAACACTACCTAAAATGCAACGCAAACTTTCGGGCTAAATGTTTTGTTTTGGGTTTCTACAAGCTACGCTTAAGAAACAAATTTTAAATCGCGTTGTGATAACACATATTTAGACATGTCTTGATTTAATCAAGACATGAATTTTTATTTGTAACATTTTTCATATTAGTAATTTGTTGGGAAAGCTGGACAATTATTCGTATGTAAAACTTTTTTATTTATCGCCAACGTTTCGTCAACATTGCTAACTTCCTCAGGGCTCTACAGTGAGAAACAAATTAACAAATTTGTTAATTTGTTTCTCACTGTAGAGCCCTGAGGAAGTCAGCAATGTTGACGAAACGTTGGCGATAAATAAAAAAGTTTTACATACGAATAATTGTCCATCTTTCCCATCAAGTTACTAATATTAAATTACAATGGACTCAAACATTAATATTTTTCATATTTTCAATTCATTATTTTTAATAACAAATAACCATGCATAACATCTGCACATAAGTATCCAAAGCCTGCTTACAATATTACACTATTTTAAAACGTCCATAAAATTGATTTTTAAAACTATGCAATCTATAAGAAACGGATTTTTCCTGGGATGAAACCTAGCTAGATCATTTTTTGCCCCTAAAACTCCTTTTCAGTAAATTTCATCTAAATCGCTAGAGCCGTTTTTATATTTTGTTTTTCCAATTCACTACAATCGTTAAAGACGTATAACTTCAAAATGCTCTGAAAATTCCATGCAACTACTCTATTCTCCCATATACAGGGTGTCCCATTTTTTAATAAGTTTTGTCACAAGTAAGCTTTGGCAAATAAGAATATCATGGCTTTTTCTGTTCCATTAATTTTGTCCCAATGCTAAATTCCCTATGTATACATCAATCTGGGACACGGTGTATATCGTTATCCTATAGACACACCATATAGATGTTTCGCGGTCTCTTAATAAAGCTTACTGGATGACCGCGGCCCACCGTTTGAGAAACGTTAGCCTACGTACACGATACCTTCACGCACCGTGCGGTGTGTATACATGTTCGATGTGTAGCCGCAAATCACTCACTAATATCTAACTGCCATTTATCATACAGAGAATGAACCAAAAATCATTGTACCTATTGTGCACTGCTCGTCTAAAATGCTCCTCTCTGTTGAACGGCTTGAATTAAAGAGTCCGGACAAAAACGAAGTAAAACCTTATCACATAAACGTTTTTTGAAGTTAAATTGGTTTCCGGAAATTCACAGATGGCTCCAGAGGCACTATCACCTCAAAAATTTTAAATTACAAAGGAGGTCATTTTGCACCTCATTTGAAATAGATATTTTTATTCTCTACACTCTACAGCAGTGGTTTCCAAAGTTGACTGAACCGCGACCCACCTAACAATAACTTCCAAATTCGGGACTCACCTCTTGGCTGTCATGAAGAAAAAAGGGGCATAACTATATGAATGAAGGACTGTTCAAATAAGAAAAAAAAACATTCAGTTACAATCGAAAATTTTAATACTTAATTAAATGCAAGGAGTGCTATTTCAATGAGAAGGATGTATTTGTTTCCTATTTTTCAGGGTCCATCCAATATATTCACTCGCGACCCACCAGTGGGTCGCGACCCATAGTTTGGGAAATGCTGCTCTACAGTCTACACACTCGTTTTATAAAATCGAAAATCCGTCCTTCAGTTATAAGCGTTTTTATGGATAGATTAAAAAAAGAATAAAATGAAATAAAAAAATGTATGTTAAATACCCGACTACGGCTAACAAGAATAAAACACAACTGCACAAGCTTCTAATATGAAAAGTAGTTAGCAGTCAGCATGATGTATTTTTCGTAAAACACGATAAATTTAATATACAGAGTTTTTAATATTGAGAAACTTTAAAAACCCTTAAGCTTTTAGAATCAGTATTGTTTCCACAAGCGTGTTTAATTGTTAAAAATATCAGAGAGAATAACATTTTTGTCAGCAATAGCATTTTTTCAAATGGGATATTGTACTTTTAAAAACGCCAAACTTGAAATTTTTTATCCTTTTTGTTTCTTTTCAATGTGATTTTGTAGTTCCTAAATGTTTTTTAAGACCTAGTCTCCCATAATTTTAATACAACAAACTGATCATTGGTATCCATATATCATTCATTGTGGGACATACTGTATGTAGTTTTAAAACGTTTAAAATGATTAGCGTTCACAGATTTTGATAGCCTTATATAATACTGGCGGCCCGGTCCGGATTCGCCCGGGTGCTATATGAATTTATGATTTACAGCGGTTCCGTCCGGTTTCAATAATAAAGATTAAACACCCGTCCCTCCGCCATATATACACGTACTCCCACCATGTACGGTAATCTAGCAGTGCCGCCCGGCTTTGCCCGAGTGCTAAGAATTTATGAACCTATAGAAACCTTCCCGGTAGTAAGCACAACTCACCAAAGTATAAAATAAAAAAAATCATATAAAGAACTGCTTTCGCCGAGATTCGAACGTGGTACCTTCCGAATGTCAGACAAGTAATCTATATTAGATTTATTATAGACTCAGATCAGTGTGCTATCACAAATTTAATCGCTCTACGCGAAATATAAGACTTTAAAGGGTTCAGATCACTTGACCTCTATAAATAAAAGGCACAAGAATTGATAGTGTGACTTACTACACTATCACTTCTTGCGCTGCAATCTTAATTGGCACCCCGTCAAAAAACATAAGCCTTTAATCCAATGGGATCATTTCAGTGACCGCCCACACTCATCCAAAGTTACGTTAGGGCAGCGGCGTCATGCGATTGTTTTGCGACGTGACGGGAAATTCTAGAAACACGTTTTTTTCTCTAAACATGTAATACCTAAAAACGTACAAGAAAGCTAAATTACAGAGAATTGTTCAGTTACAATTTTACTACCTCAGTTGTCGAGCGTTTAATCTACCTACAATTTTACTGAAATATTAAAATGCGATGTTTTATTTAACGTCAAACCTTAAGGGCCCCGTCTTGCCCCGCCTTCCCTATGGTACTGGCTATATTCAAATGAAATTAAGAGAGAAAGTGAATAAACAAGTTTGATATCTCGCGAGCGACTAATGTAAAACTAAAGAAAGAGAAGACGAGGAGGTGGCGCGCTGGAGTTTTGAACACAATGAGGAGAGTAGCAGCAGTGAGAGAGGTACAGGGCGCCATCTATCAGTGTCAGGCATGCAACCAGTACTGCTTCCGAAACCCATTACGATTAATGGAAGTCGGTCTCGCTGCATGAATACCAACGGCTCAGATATACGTATGTCTGTATGTTGGTACCTATGTGTGTATGTTTTAAGTTATGCTAGGGATTGGGGAAAACCCGAACCATTGCCGTCCAATTTTTGAAGTGAAAACTTCCTTAGGCGCGTTAGGCATTTTTTTCCTGGGTAGTTAAAAAAGGGAACCGTTCGCAAAAATGTTACGCGGCTGACACAGCTATATCATAAAAACGGTTCACAGTACACTTGGCATTCATAGCGCAATTGGTGACGTGTTTGCGTTCTATGCAAGGAACCTGGATTCGAGACCTGATGGCAGCGTAGAATTTTTGGCGTTTTTTTTTTAATTCTACATGATATTTATTTATATATTTTTTAATTTTTGTTATATCTATTCTTTCTTTGACAATAATTATAATTTTTTGAAACCAAGGTGGAATTAATTAAAAAAACTCGGGTCGCAGTGCCAAAACCCTGCCGACAATATAGTGTATTTGCTAATACAGGCATTGTGGCTTTATTATGTGAACTTAAGTTTGTTTTTGGACAAAATAAGAAATTTAACCCCTTAATACATCCCTTAAAATAATATTTTTTTCTTAATTTCAATATTTTTATCAATGCAACCTCTGTACCACATTAAATACACCCTTCCAGTAAGTAAATCCGTATCAACAAACTAGTGTTTTCATAAAATTTGAAAGTCCGGTCCTGTCAGGCCGATTTTATTAAAATTTTAGCAGCCCATTTTAATCGTTACTAAAGGGTTAAATTTCAATTTTGAAACGATTCTGACAATTTTGTCGGTATTTTTGGGCCCAAAAACTTTTTGGAACCCTTAAATACAACCCTGAAAATGGTCCGATCAGGCCCATTTTAAATAGGCTTCGTGCGGTGATGGGTTCCAATGTGTGTACCAAATTTCGTTTAAATCGATTAAGTCTGTCGAGAGTTATCGTGTACAAACATATATTCTATGGCAAATACACTAATAAATACAATTTTAGTATTTTAGTAATAAATTATTTTTAGTTCATAAATGCGCTATAATAGATGACACCAAAAATTGAAAAATCTTAAATTTTCAGTTCTGTCGTGTGGTCATAAGCACACACCCATTTTGTTTTTTCACTACAGGACAGGGCCGGCATCGGTCTAGTCTTCGGTATGTTGTACTAGACACTCGAAAAATGTGCGTGTGTCGAATTATCCACCAAAAATTGGAAAAGCATTTGTATAACTGCATTCATTGATAATTTTTAATGTATTTAAAACATACAATTATAATTATAAACTCCAGTTATAATTTTGGATTTTCAATTTCCTATTAAAAAAATATTTGCATGGAGAATCATACACGACCTCTAAAACGTGCACGTAACATATTTTATAAATTGATGACCTTAGAAAGTGTTTATTTAAATAATAGATACATTTTTCAGAATTATTGTCAGGATTTCTTGTAAAATAATTTTTTAACCTAAAATTTACCTATTAAAAATATTACCATAATCTATGAAGAGTGATGGAATCTTTGGTGTGAAGATACAAAATATTAAAAATAACCACAAAACACCAAAAACCAAAACGTGGTTGGCGAAACGTACGTCGATTATTGTTACACGTTTTGGTGTTTTGTATGGTTATTTTTAATATTTTGAAATACTATAATAAGTACTACAGCTAATAAACAAAATTAATGTATTATTATAAGGTACAATAGGTTGCAATCGAATCTTCTTTACGAACAACATTTTTTCTCACCCCTATAATATCAAGGTTAAACGACATTTCCTTCAGAAGATCCTTCAAACATTTCATACAAAGTATAAAGCAACAGAATTTCGTATTCAGTTTCAATTATCGAAAGATTGATAGCTGCATTAGTCGAATAAGTTAATTCAGAAAAGAATGTTTTTTAATAAAAACAAGAAAAACGATATATTACCCCCAATTCTGGAAAGTTATATATAGGCAAAGTATCAAAAATTTCACGATCTAATTTTCGCAAGGTAAAATATTTAATTAAAAAATATTTTGCTACCGGTTTCAAGAGGTTGGCCGACCGCCTAAAGCGCCAGACCCGCAGGGCGGCGAAAGACTAGATTTTCTGTTTTTACGCGATAAAAATCGTTGGCAATGTCAAAAGTGTACAACCCGCGAGTTGTTTTACCATATCAACAGCTATAGTCAAATTATGATATACTCAATTTTTGCAAAAAGCTATCCTAAAGAAATTTTGGCAGCTAACTCTATAAAGGGCTCTCAGGGACTAGTCAAACTACTAAAACAAATAGGAAAATCTCTCATCGAAAAAAAAATTTTAAAAAGTCGTGAGGTGTCTTGGGACACTCGACAGAAGCTATGCTTCGACGCATTGTATTTAAAATCGAATTTATTTACATATAAAAGCTATAGAAACTATAGCAACAATACGCGCTGCCTAGCCAATGAGGTGTGTTACATCACCGCGTCCGTGACGTTTCACTTTTTGTGATTTAGGTCCCCATATTCCAAACGTGCGTTAAGAAGCATAGCTTCAAAAATCGTTGGAGGGCGGGAGCTAAAAAAATCTCGCCTGGGGCGTCAGATTCGTTAAGGTCGGCCCTGCATATAATATGTAATTCATTCAGTCAAATAAATTTATGAGTAGTCTATAGGTGAGTGGTCGAAAAACGGCGCCATTATCCTATAAATATAGTGGACATATGCGTTGCGAATTTGATAATATTAATATTAAATCTGCAGTAAACTATATAAAGTTAACTTTGTATCAAGGCAAATGATTTCATAAATTGTGAAGAAGTAGTTAATTAGTAGGTATTTATTTATTTGTATTATGTCCATTGAAATCAATGTTATTTCATCTCGTCGGAAAATTATTCTTGGTTTATATTATGAAAAGTGTATTTCTTAATTTGCAAAAAGACGCGCCACTTTATTCGGAGAAGATGTTATATTTTGTACATTTTTAATTTAAACTTTTTCAAGTTTTACTTTAATTAAGTTATTGCTCATTAGTTGCAAATAGCAGTTATACCGGTGTGCTAATTTCATAACTTCAAGGCATCGTGCTTTTCAAAGAATATAACTTAAAGGTGGAGTTATAGTCAAATATTGTTGTCTTATTTTTTAACAAAACCTTATTTTTGAAAACTAAATAATTAGTGGTATCTAGCAGACGACCTTTAAGTAGTTTATCAATAACTAAGCTTTAATTTATCTCTAACGTTTGGTAGCCACTAACTGAAGCACTATAGATCTTTTAAACGATCCGGTAAGGTATTCTATGGTTTTAGAGCAGAATGTTTTTTTAAACAATAAGTCATATTTAGGTAACAATATTTGGGGATAGCAACTTTTATCTCACCTTTATTTAATTTTTTTCGCATCATTAAAAAAACAGCTGTATAACTGAAGTATTTTTTACATTCCCAAAAGTATGCATAAAAAACTTTTAATAAATTGTCCTGAACTTTGTTGTCAATAAAAAGAATATTGAAGATTTTAGATTATATAGTTTATTCTCGTTTTAGTACAGGTAGCATAGGGACGTATTTTATTATACTTTTCCTAACAAACTCAAATAATTTATGTTGCGTAATAAAAATGAAATCCCGTCTTATTTATTTCGCAGTCACGGAATGCAACGATTGCATTTCAGTTTGGAGATGGGATGACGGATCGTCACAAATCACCTGTGAAATGGATGGTTGACTTAATAGGACGTCACTTGTAGCTTTAGGGGAAGAAAAAAACGAACGAGGTGTTATTTGTACATGGCAAAAGTGAAAGATGTCAATCTAATCTCACCAAACCCGCGCCCAATCCCTAAATCTTTTCCAAGTTCTTAAAATGTCGAAGACCTTTGGCCAGAGACACATATTAAATTCCTTGCGCCCACGTAATACAACCCATTACCGATGATCTTTAAAATTGTGAAAAAAACCTCCTTCAAAAAAGCCACCAAAAAGAGGAAAATAATAAAATTTTTAAAGCGGCGCCAATTTAATAAAATATGTAGTCGGATAAAAAGTAGATATTAAATAAATTGGCGCCGGCTTCAAAATTTTATTATTTTCATTTTTTGGTGGCTCAAAATTCTGTAGACAGACATTTTTATTGTGGACCATTGTTAGAAGCCATGTAATGGGACCATATTGTTGTGTTAATACCCATTCGCTTATTGCGAATGACATATAGGACACAATAAGCCGTTGTGTTGTGTACCGTGTGTCTGGGGTCAGTCCCAGTTGTTGGCGGAACACCGCGGAAGGTGGGACCGCGGTCAGTTACAGACCGCAATTGCGGCTAATATCTCTTTCTATCTTCACACTTCGTCTCTCTTGTACTACTACATCACTTCTCTAGCCTAGACAATCTCATTTATGACCGGTCGTACATAAAAGACTTGCAGCACCAAGGTCGATTAACATGTTAACTAGAAATTAAAGCTGCAGTTTCACGTACAAGCACACCGTTGTAGCAGCAATTTGGATGAAACATATCTCTGATATATAATAGTCTACTTTTATAGACTCTGAGGACGTCAGCTGTTGAGCGTCTATAATCTAAGATCTATTTAGTAGTCCACTTTTATGTAGATAATTAATCGCTGTTATCATTCTACTTTTGGTTTCAATAGAATTATCGCTAGGCAGTTGGTAAAACATGATTGAATAAAATAAATATATACACACGCTTGAAAAATTCTACACATTTATTAATCTTAACGATAGTTTCGGGTTTCTAGCCCATCATCGGAAGAGATTTGGTTTGAACTCTCCTGATGATGGGCTAGAAACCCGAAACGATCGTTGAGATTAATAAATGTGTAGAATTTTTCAAGTGTTTGTATATTTATGTCATTCTATTTTTGGTCTTAGTTATTGACAACAGTGAACGCCTGTCTAAAAGTGGTAAAGATAATGTTTTATATAAAAGTAAAGCCAAATAGCCGTCGAAATTTGACGTTTAATTAGAGAATCCATATTTAAAGTAAGTAATCGTTTCATATAAACCAAACTATTAAAATAACAGAGGACGAGAAGTGGATGTATATTGGATTTGAAATGAAGATGGAACTTAGAGAAGGGATAATCGATGTCAACATTTACTTCTGCAGCGGCTCTTAACTTTTGGGGTGTGAAAGAAAGGTACAATAAGTATACCATCATTTCTTCTAATTAAAAATTAAAAAATAAAAAAACAACGAATATTTTGTTATTAATAACAAGTAAAAACAACGAATGTTTGTATGTTTCATTCCTTAAATTTTATAAGTAAAATGGAACGTAATATGTTCAAATACTATTTTTTCTTAAAATTAAATGAGCTTTCATCTGCTAAAGTTTGTCGGGGAGCTAATAAATCACCCTATATAAGAATTTTAACTCACTCTGTATAAAGGTTAGCTAAGAGATATATTGAGATAGAATACAAACTTAAAACAAGACTAGTTCTTCAATTTGTAACTTTTATTTTAAAATATAGCTGTTATATAGATAATATCAAACTGAACAAACTTAAGAGAACTTCCTACACTAAGTTATCCAATAAACGTGTCTTATTACACCATAGGTTTGCCTTTGAAAGGAACATTAATATATCAACTGTTATTGTCTCCAATAAATTCTCAAAGGGCATTGTCGTACTGAACTCGAGAAGTAATTTAAAAACTAACTATTAACTTTCTACACGTTAGATAGGGATTAATTAGTTTTGAAATTTTGAAAAATTGTTTTATAAAGCAGGCTAGATTAGGCAAATTTTGTTTTTAACCGACTTCAAAAAATTCGAAAAAATTTAGACAAGTCGTAATAGATAGGGGAGATCTCAAACTTTATTTTTAAGAAAAACCAAAGAGATGTTAAAAAAAAACTCGGGTCGCAGTGCCAAAACCCTGCCGACAATATAGTGTATTTGCTAATACTGGCATTGTGGCTTTATTACGTGAACTTAGGTTTGTTTTTGGACAAAATAAAAAATTTAACCCCTTAATACATCCCTTAAAATAATTAATTTTTTCTAAATTTCAATATTAGTATCAATGGATTCTATCAGTACACCCAATTAAATACACCCTTCCAGTAAGTAAATCACGTATCAGCAAACTAGTGTTTTCATAAAATTTGAAAGTCCGGTCCTGTCGGGCCGATTTTATTAAAATTTTAGCAGCACATTTTAATCTTTACTAAAGAGTTAAATTTCAATTTTGAAACGATTCTGACCAATTTTTCGGTATTTTTGGGCCCAAAAACTTTTTGGAACCCCTAAATACTACCCTGAAAATGGTCCGATCGGGCCCATTTTAAATAGGCTTCTTGCGGTGATGGGTTCCAATGTGTGTACCAAATTTCGTTTCAATCGGTTAAGTCTGTCGAGAGTTATCGTGTACACACATATATATATATAAATATATATATATATATATATAAATATATATATATATATATATATATATATATATACATATATACATACATATATACATAAAAATTTTCAAAAATGGTGCCAAAGTGTTCAGGAGGCTATGAAACGTCGAGAAATTTTGGTCCGACCCCTAGGTCCCGCCATCCGACCGACGCCAATAGTGTATGTGCCATATTCTATGGCAAATACACTAATAATAGCACATTGTGTTGCAATGGTAGAAAATTGGCGATTGCGGACGACGGTGGCGTTTGCCTGCCAGAGCGCAGCGAGGACATCAATGCCCTCGCTGCGCTCTTTTGATCAAACGCCACCCTCGTTCGCAATCACCAATTTTCTGCCCTTAAAACACAATGTACTATTATAAGCAGCCTATATAAGAAAAATTTTAAATGCCAGTACTGGGACTCGAACCCGAAGCTTCCAGATTATAAACGTTTATTATTATAATAATAATAATAATAATAGAATTTTATTTGCAGCGACCAACCGGTATACAAAACGTCAAAATACAGAATTCTTTACAATAGATCGTTGAAATGATATGGAACTTTAGAAATTAAGTATATTTTTAATTCATTTTTGAATTTTTTTGTGTTCTTTATCTTTTTCAAATTTTCATGTAACTTTAGGTACATTTTATGACCAGTGTACACAGAACTTTTTTCAAAAAATGTTGTTTTGTGTTTAATTGAAAATTCATTTTTTCTGGTGTGATAATGTTAACTAACATTTTGATCAAAATGTTAACAATAATTATTATAAGTTACTCTAATTTCTTATTTGACTTATTTTTACCCGACTACGCGACAGCAAAGGCAGGGTTTTGTTTTTCGCGGTACCTATGTATGTAAGTACATTATAAGTATGTATTAGTTTAGTCAATATAGCGAAAAAATCATGAAAAATTCTAAACCACCATAACAGCTCTGATTTTGATGTATTTTTTTTAAATGTTTGTTACATGAGATTATTTTAAATCTGAAACATTCCAGCCCGCGGACTTAAAATTTTCATTTTACAATTACAAATTTTCCTCCGAATTTTCTTATAGAGAGAAAAATCCGAGAGAAAAACTACCCTAGAAATGAAAATAGTAATCTTAAGGACCTAAAACTTTCAGAATCATTAGGTCAAGATTGAATAATTATTTGTAAAATGGCAAATATTATGCGACGCAAGCGTATAAGAAAATTTGAAGGAAAATTTGTTGTAAAATGAAAATTTTGAGTCCGCGGATTGGAATGTTTCTGATTTCAAATAATGTCATGTAACAAACATTTTAAAAAATATTTCATCAAAATCGGAGCTGTTATGGTGGGTTTAGAAGTAAAATGCAAATTTGACTCCTTTGCATCCAAACGTCTGGATGGATTTTAATAAATGATGTGTCTTTAGATTCGTTTTAATCCCGAGAGTGACATAGGGTACATGAAAATTCAATATGGCGGGCGATAGATGCTATTTTGTCAGAATGTAATTTATGTGCTGTTTTTAAAATTGTGGCCTGATAATGAAATAAACTTCATTTCTGTCAAGAATAACACACATTTTAATGACTAGCAGATGAAACCAAAACTATTTTCACTAATTTAAGCTAAGTTTATGTTGTGGTTTATACTGACAGAGATTAAATTAAAGTTGAGGTTTATGACGGAAATGCAAGTTTATGTGGTGGAAGTAGAGGTTTACGTGGCGGAGGTGACAAATTTTCCAATGAAATTTTCAGGTGAAACAGAATTTGCTCAAAGTTATCAATACATTAAAATCTACATTTTATTACAAAGGTATAGCAAATAGTTCAAAGAAATAATTGCTTGTAATCTTTTTTGTCAAGGATGATTATTAATAACATCATATCTCAAGTAATTTATCAGTGAAACACAGTTTGTATATGTTACAGACCTTATATTCAATCTGGCCGCAATATATTTATTTCTTGTAGATTATAGACGCTCAACAACTTAGGTCATTAATTACATCAAATAACGTCATCAAATAAAACTAAACGACATCACAAAACATCCATGAGCGAGGCGGGATTCGAACTCACGACAGCTTGACCCAAAGAGCAGCACGTCAAATAACGTCATCAATTAAAACTAAACGACATCACAAAACATCCATGAGCGAGGCGGGATTAGAACCCACGATAGCTTAACTTAAAGGGCAGCACGCTGATCATTACACTACTTCTGGCATCAGTATATCAAAGACCAGTATAATTAATAAACAAGTATATCGATAATGCAAAGAAGAAATTAGATACACCGGAAAATAAAAAGTTGCTGAGGAAAACCTAAGACGTTACTTAATTTAGATTTGTGTCCATCTTTTGCTGCTATTGGCAGATTTATGATGTCATCCATTATAAATCATTTTAATTTTTTTAATGGAACCTAAAATATGTTTTTGGATTCTGACCGGCATTTTAATTATACATGTAAAATATCCCTATTTGATTAACATTGGATTCGCACTAGACTCGCATTGGGAAGGTACTGAGTTCGAATCCCGACGAGGGCAGATGTGGCAAGGACTTTTTCCTACTGCCTCACGTCGAGAAACGGTAATTCCTGTACCGGCCATCTTGTTTGAGGTTTTCCATGGTTTCTCTCAATTATTCCAGATGAATATCGAGACGGTTCCTTATTCAAGGCCATGACCGGATTACCTGTCAAACTCCTATAATGTTCCCAAAATTGCCTACCTTATCCTAATTTCTTATAATTCCTTCATTCGCACATTGCTATTAATAAAGTTGAAGTATAAAAAATGTATAAAACGGGAAGTGGTAAAATGGGAAATAGTAATGGTGCGAATAGCGTCTGTTATGACATAATGTCGAGAAACGAACGTTAAACGCATTATTATTATTATTATTATATTAACATTGGATTCAAGTTGTTTATTTAGTTCCGAAAAGTATCATTAAATAGTGAACTGGTAATCTGATTCGTAGAAAGAATTTAACATGTCGTACTACCAATAACGTTACTGAGGTTTTTGAAACTTGTCACTTATGTAGAAGTAGAAACATGACACCAAACAAATTTTTACTTCCCACCTCTACTATGGTAGGGAAGTAATGGATTCAGTCCGAAAACAATATTTCGAGATTTTAACAGATTTTCACGTTTTGAGACCCTAGCAATCGTTTAAGATCATTTTCTGACTGATGTCTGTATGTGTGTGTGTGTGTATGTGTGTATGGTGTGTGTGTGTATGTGGTCAATTTTTCGCCTTCGATATCTTAAGAACGGAACAACATACGGGCATGCCGATTGTTCTATTGTGTTTATCAGCCTTTAACTTAGATCTGATTAGATTTTGAGTCAAATCGGTTCAGTGGATCCTGAGATATTCAAAAAAACGTCCTCAATGTCACGTATTAACATAGGTAAAAAAAAATATAAATGAATTCTAGATGTTATAATATGAAAAAAATGTAAATATTTTTTTTCTCTAAAATGTATAGTTTTCGAGAAAAAAAATATTTTACTAAAAAAAATAAAAATTGTACGTAAATCAAGGTAACCATGATTTTTGCTATATTAAGCTAGCCATCAATAGATCACCAAACAAAAAAGAGGGCCATGCTTTTTTCAAAGAATAAAAATTAAATTGTGTTTTAAAGACCACCAACAGCTAAGGTTATTTGGGCCTAGTCAAAGAATAAAAAAAAAGAGTGTTTATTTTTTGCAAATATTTACTAGGTGGGAAGTATAGGACTGGTCATCAGTCGAATTTTTTCTTAGTAGCTACGAGGTCGGAACTCAAAAAATATTTCTAAAAGAATTTCGGTTACAAGTAAGTATTGGAGACCTAAAAAATCGGGCAAATTCCCTATTTCGACGTTTTTCGGACTGCAACATATATTTTGTAAAATGTAATGTATAAGGTATAGTTATAATTAGTTAGCAGTCAGGAAAGTCGGCGCAGCGGTGGGAGAAGGAAGAAGCAAGTAGGTAAGCCTTGACCCCCTGATGACGTATATACCGTGAACTGATTACGTATAGCAATTTAACCCGCGGCGAGTCTTGAAATGACAGTTTATCATCAAAATTAACGCGAGGCGTCACTACTCTACATACAGCGTAGAAATATTACACCGCTGCTGATATACACGGTGTCAGTAAAAATAGGAACGCCTGAAGATTTATTTAATATATGAATTAGACCAACACAAAGGTGACTATTTTTCTGTGTTAAAAATGGAAATATGCTTTAAAAACACAATATAGATTTAAGTAACAAGATAACATTTTGATTAACTGACAAAATATAAAATTCTATTTTTAGCGATTTTTAAAGTATGAGTTTCCTCCTCTTTGAACAAAAATACAATTTTTAAGAAAATTAAATTTGTCTCAAATATATTATTCAAATTAATTATGTCTATAGAAAAAGATATTATAGTGATTAATAGGGCATATAGGCATATGCCCACTTATTGATTTCGTTTTAGTTTAGAGGCTAGAGCCCTAGAGGTAAATAAAGAAGTTTTCTTATGCTTATTAAAAGTTACCTTAAATTTGAGGAATATAACCCTCTGAAAAAAAGCAAATTTTGATAAAAAGAAATTGCATCTTCTACTACTCGCTTTCTCATAAAGTACTTTAATCATAACTAGCAGACCCGGCCCGGCTTCGCCCGGATGCTAAGAATTTATATATTAATAGCCGGGCTGATTTTATTAATACACTGCCTTCGCTCGTTCGCTTGAATATTATTAACACATTACTCACTCGCTTCGCTCGTTCGCTCGAATATAATTAATAGATTTCTCATTCGCTACACTCGTTCGCTCGAATTTTATTAATACACTACCCACTCGCTTTGTTCGAATACATTATTCACTTGAAAAAAGTTATGAGTTATGGTCTTGAGTTCATACAAAAATCCCATAGAAAAATGCACTTTCAGTTTTTCCCGAATTCTCCAATTTTCCGGGCAACTTTTCCAATTTTTCATTCCCTAAAAACCTTTTTCGGAGTATTACGAACATTTAAAAAAAATAACCAAATCGGTCCAGCCGTTCTCAAGTGATGCGCTTTGCGCTTACCAACGAACAGCATTTAATTTTTATTTATATTGATAACCATAGGTCAGATAATTTTAAGCAAAATAATTTTTCGTCTTTAATGACAGTCGCATTTTTTAACGGCAGTTGATATATGCAGTTTAGATCGGTTGTCGTCGTTAGTTACTTGTTGGTAAAACGGAGCTGAAGGCACCTCCGGCGGAGGGGGCAGCGACCGACAAGCCGTCGTTCACAGCGGCGTTTCTCTCAGGCCACTCCGCCACTCTCCAACCACCAACCGACTGTATATAAATACAAACGCGGGAGATTTTATTATTCTTTGTCACAAGTTCTTCAGCTGAAAAAATCTACTCACTTTCAATTATTCAAACTTTAAAATATCTGACCGAGCGATTGAGGTTTCGTTTTAACTTGACTGTTTTGATTTTTTGTATTTATTTGTCCGTAACGTCTATAAATGGTTTTACGATCAAAATACCTGGCTTGAGTTGGTGGTGGCAGCCCCGGATCTTCAATTTTCTTAGGCGGGACAAAAACTGAAAAATGCCGCCCCCGCCCCATTATATTTATTTTTACCTTTATCATCTTTATAATTTCAGCTATCAGATGTCCACTAATTGATTGACATTTGGACATAGGCCTTCCGGAAATAATGCATTCTGGGTATCGGTCGAGTTGATATGGCCACAGTAAAACAAGAGTGAAATTTTTGTACTTATACTATTATTTATTCTGTGGTCAAAGTTAAGTAAATGATGAGTTGTCCATTCGTCTGTAAAGTGTGAATTTGAATTTGGCCGCCTTCTGAATTTGCCGCCCGGGGCATAGGTCCCGGCTTGCCCCCCCCCTATATCCGGGGCTGGGTGGTGGTTAAAAAAATCATGAATGTAAAAAACAGTAAAAAAAGTACCTAATTAATTTTTAGTATGTTGTTAATTGAAATAATAAGTTAAAAGCCGGACTCACCACACTTAATTCAATTCCAAAATTTTAAATTTAACACCGAACTAAATAAACATGTATATAAGTAAATATAAACTTGAATCAGTTTCGGATTATGTAGGATCATAAATAAAATGCTAATTAGAAGTTTTAGATTGCAACGTTTCGTTTCTCAGGCTCTGAGAGCCTGAGAAAGTTATAAATTACGACGAAACGTTGCAATCAAAAATTGCTATTTATCATTTTATTTATGATCGTACAACCTCCGAAACTGATCCAAGTTTGAATATATACAGGATTTTAATCATAGATATATAAATATATATTTCATTTTCAGGATTCTTAATGAATACAACCAGATAGTGGCACATTTTTGAATAAGAAAATCATTTTTAAAATAACTCTAAGATCTGTGGCATTTTAAAAGTGTTAATGTTAAGTTAATTTATAAAATTTGTAATTCTAATAAAATAAATAAATTTATCCATAACTCTGATAATAGGACATAAATTTATTAGTGTATTTGCCATATGGCACATACACTATTGGCGTCGGTCGGATCTAGGGGTCGGACCAAAATTTCTCGACGTTTCATAGCCTCCTGAACAATTTGGCACCATTTTTGGAAATGTATATATACCGTGCGAGTTTTTTCAAAACGTACATAGGCTGTTTCCCAATTTGAAATCGTGGTATAGATATTGTTAGAAACTAAGGAAACGAATGTTTTTATTTACAATTTATTATTATTGAGATGTGATAATAAATTTTATAAGTTCAGAGATTTATTTAATATTTTTTCTATAAAAAATGTACACTGTGGAAGAAAAGGTTCTTATGTGCAATAATTTGTATTCTGGGGGAAATAGTTGTCGGCAAGTCTCTGCGTTATTTAGTGTGCTGTTTCCAGGCAGACCAGATAAATACCAACAATGTCTATACCACGATTTTAAATTGTGAAACAGTCTATGTATGCTTTGAAAAAACTCGCACGGTATATATATGTATATGTGTATATATATGTGTGTGTGTTCGCGGCATAACTCTCGAAAGACTTAATTGATTTGAACGAAATTTGGTAGACACGTTGGAATCCATCACCGCACGGAACCTATTTAAAATGGGCCTAATCGGACCATTTTAAGGGTAGTTTTTAAGGGTTGAAAAAAGTGTTTGGGCCCAAAAATACCGAAAAAAATCTCAGAATTGTTTCAAAATTGAAATTTAACCCTTTAGTAGAGATTAAAATGTGTTGCTAAAATTTTAACAAAATCGGCACGACAGGACCGGACTTACAAATTTTATGAAAACACTAGTTTACGGATAGTGATTTATTTGTTGACGGGTGTATTTAATTTGGTACAGAGGTTGCATTGATAATAATATTGAATTTAGGAAAAAAAATATTATTTTAAGGAATGTATTAAGGGGTTAAATTTTTCATTTTGTCTAAAAACAAACTTAAGTTCACATAATAAAGCCACAAGGCCTGTAATAGCAAATACACTATATTGTCGGTGGGGTTTTGGCACTGCGACCCGAGTTTTTTTAAGATTTTAGAATCAAAAAACCATAATAAATAAGCCCAAACATTTATGGCTATACTTTTTGGTACATCCTGTATACAAACGGAAAAATAATGCAAATTATCTATATTCTGTAAATAAAAACATATTCGTCATTTGCAGGTACACGACTAAAGTGAGTGTGTGTTATCATGGTCCATCTCTCTTTTTGATCATCTATCTATCTCAAGTTATTATAACGATAAATGCGTCAGTTCCGGTCGACGCTCACCTGTCGGTGGGCCGGGCAACTAGTTGGTTCGTTGTAAATCGACGCGCGATGTTTTGCCACGCTTGTCCTCCCACAGGCAGAGTCAGCAGTGAGTCACTGGAACACAGGAGCTTCATCGATCGTACCAACCGCGCTCTGTATTTAAACAGACGCTATCACAGAGATTGTAGGCGCTTTTCTAGTGCTATAACGGGATACAGGCAGCTGCTCAGATCAAAGCAAGACCTTCTACTCATATGTTTTTTTAAAAATAATCTAAAATTAAACGATCGCAACAGTTCTCTAATCCTTCCTGCGAGTTTAACACTCAATCGATTTTAACTATTCTAGATATTGATCGAAAGCTCTTGAACTAAGTATGGAAAATTAGGAATAAACATTTAGAAAAAATTCGACTGATGACCAGTCCTATACTTCCCACCTAGTAAATATTTGCAAAAAATAAACACTCTTTTTTTATTCTTTAAAAAAAATCATGGCCCTCTTTTTTGTTTGGTGATCTACTGATGGCTAGTAATATAGCAAAAATCATGGTTACCTTGATTTACGTACAATTTTCTTTTTTCAGTAAAATATTTTTTTTCTCGAAAACTATACATTTTAAAGAAAAAAAATATTTACATTTTTTTCATATTATAAAATGTTAATACGTGACATTGAGAACGTTTTTTTTTTAATATCTCAGGATCCACTGAACCGATTTGACTCAAAATCTAATCAGATCTAAGTTAAAGACTGATAAACACAATAGAACAATCGGCATGGCCGTACGTTGTTCCGTTTTTACGATATCGAAGGCGAAAAATTGACCACACACACACACATAGAGACATCAGTCAGAAAATGATCTTAAACGATTGCTAGGGTCTCAAAACGTGAAGACCTGTTAAAATCTCGAAATATTTTTTTCGGACTAAATCCATTACTTCCCTATCATAGTAGAGGTGGGAAGTAAAAATGGACATAAAAAGTAATCTCAAAAAACCGTGCGCGCTCAATAATGACAAATAAATGGGTTAGTTGGTTAATTTGTGAAAGCAAATCTGTAGATTTAATAAAATACAAGAGTCAATGGATCAAACCATGAACAGCCCGAAGATGCACGATTGCTCGCACGATGGTGTCTTGGAATAATTCCTTAGATCTTCACCCCGCGTACGTTTTTTAGGTTATTCCCCCCTGCACCTACCCCCCTTTTTCACTCCGCAAAAACGTCACATCGCACAAAAACCCCCGCGTACGTTTTTTGGTGAATTACCTCTTATATCCCCCTTATGATAAAAAAAGAAATAGAGGCAATAATATGAAAAAAGAATAGAAAAAAATATATAAATAAATCTGAAGTGGAATATGGAATACCTGGTTGTAAAAATAAGAACATTAATAGCTCCGATCTGATTTCGAACCAACGATCTTTTGGTTACGAAGCAGACGCGCTATCACTTTTGCCATTGAAGCTGTTTGTTATAGAGCTGTTTTTATGGTATAATAAGTAATATATTAACCTGTAAATTGTACCTACTATTTACTATTATGACTTGATGCTTGTTCGGGTCTACTCATGGTTTAATACATAGACATTTCTTATAAAATTGACAATAAGGAACATTAGCGCCGCGCGCGGCTTAAATTGCAAAAAAAGTTTTGACATATTGTCAAATACTATAGAAACAATATGATGTATTCAGCAGATTGATTTTTTCAATTTTTCCGCGCAATAATGTAGCCGCAATTGTTGCTACATTGTTGATATAGATGGCAGTGTTTTTCTGACTGCCACAGAGTTTTTCTAGTAAGAGTTAGGACCTATGGTTAGGACATAGACGTCATATTTAGCCAAAACAATGGAAGGAGGAGTAGTGAAAATACGTGCGTATCTATACTTTTAAAAACTTTGGAAACGTAAAAAAAAAATATTTCGCGTTTCACATTTTTGCATTGACAGCAGCTGACATAATTACGTTACCTAGGAAACAAATCATGTAAATGACATAAATTTAAATTTTTGCTGAAAAACATGTCGGATCGAACGAACCAATCAGAAATCGACACCCCTTTTACTAGAGAAAATAGACTGCCAGGAATTCTTATATTGTTTGAATAATTAAAAAAAATATATTAATTAATATGAGATGGAAATTTTATAGTCAATTGAAAATCTATTATCTGTTAAAACTCATAAGTCATAACAACTGTTATGTATGCATAACAGTTTTATGTAACAGTTGAAGTTTTTCTCGCTTAAACTCCAATCGTGCGAGCCGATTGCCAACTTCAGGTAAGGACTTGAGTCAACAAAGAATGTTTTAAACAAAAGTTGTGGAAAACGATGATTTCTCCAACTTTTATTTGAAACTATTTCCATCTCATTTATAGTCGAGGGCTGTGTGTACGCCTCATAGAATAATAAAATTTATCTTTTTTAACAGACTTAAAAAAGGAGGTTATCAATTCGAAGCGTAAATTTAATTTTGTTTGTTTGTTCAGTCATAAATGTCTAACCGATTTGGATGATTTGTGTTCAGGAAGATGCCGAAATAATTTCTTATCTGTCTAATCAAGATGACTATGATTTCAGTTGACCTTTAGTAGATCAACAACCAAATGAGATGGACATGCTTATTACTTTATTAATAATATGAAATGAAGATTGTTTTGTTGGGAATATTTTCAGTAACTATTAAATCACTATTCGTGTCCATATTTTCAAATACTTATATGAAAACTTTGTCTTAGGGAGAAAGACTCAATAAAAACTTCTAGAATTTTTAATTAGTTTGTGTTGAACGTTTCGTCTGCAATTGAGATTTCTTCAGCAACTTAAACTTAGATATTCTATTGTCCATTTGGTTTAACAACTATAAACATTCTTTTTAATTTTGGTTCAATAATAACTGGTGTTTTTATTATTGTAATTAGGTTTTCTATTCTTTTTGTAATTTAAAACAATTTATTATAAAATCAGTTTTCACAGCAACCATTTTAATGAATTAAAATGGTTGCTGTAAAAACTGATTTTATAATAAATTGAGTGACTCATGCATTTATAGAGGCATAGTTTGTATGCATGGGACGAACATACGGGGTCTGCTTTACAGTTTACATGCATACCTTAAATTTTGGTATAACATTATAGGTGGTAATTAAGTATAGGTAAGTAAGTATAGAACTGACAATTAAATCCAGTCGAATTTTTTATTAAAAAGTTTTATTTATAGTTACACACCGAATAGTGGTGTATCTAATCCCTTATTTGCAGAAAACGGCACATGAAAAACAGTGCTACTATCGTATTTCTGTCTGCTGCACACTTGAAGGGGTTGGGTAATATTTTTGTGGATTCGTGCATAAAAAGGTTAAATGATGCCGATATCAAAATGTTGTCATACTTACAGAATGTTTGGACTTTCTGCTTTCTAACTGCAAAAAGAAAAATAGGTAAATATTAAAGTAATTAAAAAAACTCGGGTCGCAGTGCAAACCTTGCCGACATTATAGTATATTTGCTTTATTATGTGAACTTAGTTTTGTTAAATTGTTTTTGGACAAAATAAAAAATTTAACCCCTTAATACATCCAGTCATCCGACCAACGCCAATAGTGTATGTGCCATATATGGCAAATGTACACTAAAAAGGGATTGGAAAAAATGTTCCCTGATCCGGCTTAGAGATGACTACATATATTTAGAAAACAAGATTATTTTTCACTGTATTTTATAAAATAATTCACTTTTTCTCGTGCATATTTTATTACGGATTATGTTTTCAGTCCTGTAGCGAAAGAAAATTTTAGAAAATGTATTTCGTTTTTCTGCAATGCTACAAAAAAAGCATTTAACTTACGCAGCAAAAGTTTAAAAGCAAGAAAAAAAATCAACTATAAATAAAATACAGTTTCTACAATTTTCCATCAAAACTTCTCTTAGTAATTAAACTTTCAACGAAAGATATAAAAACTTGACTATTTTCTTATCCAGTTTTCGTGAATTTCATTTTTTACTGGTATTTATGGAAAATATTAATGCAATACAGAAAATCGTTTTATTTAAAATGCAACATCCACTGAACAAAAACATGTAACATTATATTGTTTTACTAGAAACCAAATCTATTTGATTTCACCAGATCTCGTTACTTTGGTTACTGTTTTGTTGTAATTGTTACTAGTGATGTGCCGGATCGTTAAAAATGTATATCCGCGGATACGGATCTGAATACGGATATTTGGTCTCAAGATCCGCGAATACGGATACGGATCTTAACTTTCTTAGAGTACGCTGCGGTAAATACTAAATATTGCACATCGACCTTTGGAAAGAGACTATCTGTTATGGGAAAAAGTTATTGACCACGATATTAAAAAATAAAAAATAATCTGAATGGAATTTAACTGTTTTTCATTATTACCTAATCACCTATATATATAAAATTTTATCTATGAATTGAAAATTGATAAGGTAAAAGATCCGCCAAAAAACTAACCGATACGGATACGGATCTTTCTTTTCCCTCGGATATCCGCGGATACGGATACGGATATCCGGCACATCATTAATTGTTACAACAAAACAGTTAACAAAGTAACCATGATCAGGTGATTTCAAATAAGTAGATTTGGTTTTTAGTATAACAATATAATGTTACATGTTTTTGTTCAGTGGATGTCGCCTTTTAAATGAAACGATTTTCTCTATTGCAATAATGTTTTCAATAACTGCCCAAGTAAACTCGCCTATGTTGCGTCTTGATTAAAATTCACTGTAAGTATATTTAGTGTTGATTAAGCAAATATTTATTTGTAACGTTTTTTCACCATATTCAAACATTTACATTCTTTCTTTTTTCGTGTGATGTCAAGAATTTTTTTTCTTGGAATAAAGTATACCTAGCGGCGTAGTGTGTAACTTGAGATGCCAAACGACACGTAACGACGCCCTGCCAACACCTGTTTGTTCCGACGTCATAAATCCATCACTGACAGAATTATGTTAATTTATTTATAAACTTAATTATATCATTTACATCCAGCGCTGGTTGTGTGCTTTCTATTTAATAATGTATTATAATTGTAACGCTGCTTGCGGCTTCTCTCGCTGCGTTCAAAATTAATTAATCAATTTTTAAACTGGTATTTATCGACATGAATATTTATAAAGAATCAGTTTGTTTGGAAGCATCGACATCTCGAGTTTTAACAGTGTTTAAACATGATATATACAAATAAATAAAATCTTAACTTTGCTTGTAGCTGTAAATTGTTAACGAAATTTCGACTAAGCCTGGCGCATACAATTAATTTTTAATCGCTCAACTGTTTTAGTTAATGTTAGTTTAACATTCAGGAAACATTTTTATAAAAACTGGTCAAATTATAGGCGAACGTTGTATAATAATAATTATATCCGCAGCTGTTCTTTTCAGCAAGTTACCGGTGCGGTATACCGGTATGGTCGTTTGGTTATTTCAATATTTATTATATTATTATTCATAAAGAAAGTGGCACAAGAATATTATATTCTATACAGGTATAAAAAAAACACCATCGGGAAATTGCCTGCGTTTTTCTTATTAATAAATATGCTTTATGTTTTTTATTCTTTCTTTGCATCATTTTCTTATAATATAAAATTACCGGTTTCTTTAAAAAAATTTACTAAATGGATTTTTCTTGTCTTTTTTACACAGTTTAATATTTTCCTGTTATATTTTCGTGTTACTTATCAAAAGAATATTGTTAGGTATTATAACAAAAATTGTAATTATTTAATTTATCAGTTATTTCAATTATATTGTTAATTTCTTTTGTTAACTTGTTTTTGATTTTTGAAGCTATGCTTCTATAGGTGCGTTAGACGATTTCTGGGAGGGGAAAAACTTATGGGTTCGCGCACGTCACCGACATGCTCATTGCAGCTCATGTTAAAAGTATATCTATAGCTACACTCATAGCTATAGATATACGCACGCGCAGTGGCCTATGTACACGTGTATGCACCAACACAAATATAACGTGTTGTACAACATTGGTACTGTGGGTACAAGTAAAGTTGAATTGATTACGTGAAAATCTCAATGTGTGCATTGTTTAAATTGTGTTTTTAAATAATATAAGTACCTATGTTAATTCTTATTTCAATTAAATTGTATTTATATTTTGTACTAGACTTGCGTAGCCCATCTCATGTGTTGACGTAAAAAACATAGCTTCTGTCGGGTATCCCATGACACCTCTTGACATTTTTTTTGATCTTCGGGGCGTACATTTATTCCTTTATTATTTTAAACGCCACAATCAGAACGACGAGGAGAATATTTTGTAAAATTTTTCAATGTTAAAACTGAATCACCCTGTATAAGCATAAAAGTGATCATGTAATAATAATTGTGCTGCGTTCAGTATGTTTTGAAATTACACGTTAGGTATTTGCAACATGTAACCTGATAGCTTCGACGGTAGAACGCTTGAATTTAACTTATATACCACTAATATATGATTATAAATAGATATTGCAAAAATTATAGACGCTCTACAACAGAGGTTATAAGCTTCTAACACTAATAAGTTAAATACATTTCAAAAAATTATTTACTGTTTGAAGCTATGTTCTTTTTCTACCCATTCGCTTTTATTTTCTTTTAAAAATATTTCAAGTTTTTACGACATGGCGGAAAAATCACGCTTTTTATTTATAAAATTTAACAGCTGTGAATACGATCCGGTATATCCGACGCCGTTCTTGGCATCCCGACGCGCGACGGGTTGCATTTATACACCTACCGCGTCCGTATCACGTGATAATGCTTAAAGCTTTAAAACTTGTGACCCTCTGCCCATAGCTCGCGTGATTTACACAGTTTATAGGTAATATATCGAAATACGTGAATGCCATATCAGAATGATCCACTCTCCTCTTTATATGACCCTTATGTACCTATGCTTTGAACAACACTTGCCACGCCGTAAAATAGAGCGTTAAATTATCTGGTTGAAGAATTAACATTCGAAAGGGATTTCAGGTTTAAATTTCTGTTAAAAAACTCTATGATATTGGGATCCGTCAGATAGGTGGAGCTTAAAAAACATTGTGCAGAGGGGGGGAACTTTCATATACGGGGTATCCTTTTGCGTGTAATTTTATGATTTTCAAAGTGATAAGAAATGATAAATATAAGTGCAATTTGTGATTGGGCCGGTACAAATCCTAAACAAAGGAATTTCGTTGAAGGAGAACGGATTCTCAAAGCCGGGCATATTATCAAATGTTGGAAATATAACGAGAAAAATGCATGCAAAATGAACTGTCAAAAGTAGTAATCTTTACGACATATTGCTTAAAAATATCAAAATTAAAAGAAAATCTCTACGAAATTAATCATCCGCGTTCAATGCGCCTTTAAGGCTGGGTTAGGTGAATAATGTAAACACATAACTGCAACATAATAAGTTATTATAGTAAAGTATTGGGTAATAAGGACCAGTTAAATGTATAAATTATTTATTCTTTGCCAACATTTCGTTGGCAAAGAATAAATAATTTATACATTTAACTGGTCCTTATTACCCAATACTTTACTATATTAACATATGTGATGGACGTAAAAAACAGAGATAATAAGTTATATTGTAATAAGTAGGTAAGTTACTAACCTCAAAATATTTGTATACAAAGTTAATCCTATAAATTTGTCAATCAGAGTAGTGCAGGATGATAATAAGTACATCTTATTATTAATATAAAATATTTTTTTAATTCATAAATACAGTTTTTCCACATCTCATTAGAAAATAATTCTCTGTAAAGTAAGTTTTACAAGGCAATAACTGACAGTGTTTATTGTCATGATATTAGAAAACGTCGCGAATACCATTTTCGATAAACTTTTTGTTTATTTTACTTGTTTTATTTTTGTAATAAACAATTTCATGATTAATTTGCACTATTAGCATGTAAAATTTTCCCTCGTTTTGAGTACAACTTTCTGCCACTAGATGTCATATGCTCATTTGACGGATCCCAATAGAGATATTATGTTGATCCGTAGATAATGATTGAAATTAGGAGAGGAAGTCTCTGTGGCAAAGGATCAAATAAATTGCAATACTGCGATGATTAAAATTCCATTACTTTGCTAACGTTTCGGTGTTCTTTACACTATCTTCAGAACATCAATGCTGTCAAAATTTCTATAAAATAGCTACTTTGCATGCGAGTATGTATGCATAGAATGGGTCAGCTAACAGGCAGATGTGTTGAAAGTGTTTTCAAAACACACTAGTGTGGTAAGTATAAACAGTTCCCATAGTGATTTATATGTTTATTAGTGAATTTGCCATATGGCACATACACTATTGGCGTCGGTCGGATGGCGGGACCTAGGGGTCGGACCAAAATTTCTCGACGTTTCATAGCCTCCTGAACATTTTGGCACCATTTTTGGAAATGTCTATTTATATATGTATATATATATATATACATATATATATATATATTATTATATGTATATAACTTTCGAAAGAGTTAATTGATTTTGACGAAATTGGGTAGGCACGTTGCAATCCATAACCGCACGAAGCCTATTTAAAATGGGCCTAATCGGATCATTTTAAGGGGTTGAAAAATGTTTTTGGGCTCAAAAATACCGAAAAAATTCTCAGAATTGTTTCAAAATTGAAATTTAACCCTTTAGTGAAGATTAAAATGTGCTGCTAAAATTTTAATAAAATCGCCCCGACAGGTCCGGACTTACAAATTTTATGAAAACACTAGTTTGCGGATAGTGATTTACTTACTGAAGGATGTATTTAATTTGGTACAGAGGTTGCATTGATAATAATATTGAAATTAAGAAAAAAAAATATTATTTTAAGGGATGTATTAAGGGGTTAAATTTTTTATTTTGTCCAAAAACCAACTTATGTTCACATAATAAGAGCACAAAGCCTGTATTAGCAAATACACTATATTGTCGGCAGGGTTTTGGCACTGCGACCCGAGTTTTTTTTTACTGTGCGTCGCACTGCGACCGCCACGGCCTACTTTAAAAGTAAAGTTGGCGACGCAAATGAACTGTCAAAGTTTTTTGAAAATACTGAAAATGATATGAAAAGTAGCTATTTTGTAGTGTATATGGCAGAAAATACCATATGTATTTCGTGCGTAATGATATTATGACTCATATGTGACTGTCAAAACTCGCTAGCGCTCGTTTTAATATACTATCACTACACGTACGTACGTACGTTCGTGAACTTTTTTTCGTCTCGCATATCTCGAGAACAAAGAATTATATCGACTCCAGACCAATTTCATTCGACGTATAATTACATAATGAAACGTGTTAAGGTTTGCAAAAAAATTGAATTCGTGTTTTTTTATAACAAAAAAAAAAACTACTGTAAAATGTTTATTGCAAATAGTTTCTCTACGGTAAACTGGTCTCTAACCTGTAAGGGCACCCAATGGGAAGTTAGTAGTGTAGTTTTACCCACACCCAAGCTTAAATATTAAAATCCAAGACAATGAAATATTAATTGTAAACGATGATCAATGGTTCAAGCGTAGGACACCAAAAATATAAAAGTTTCAGAGGTGAGGGGGATCTCAAAATAATGGGACTGGACACTTCGAAGTGATAAATTCGCCACAGCTTGTCAATTCCGTTCATGTCAGAGTCAGATAATTGAGACTTTACTGTATACATGGTATGTTTGTTTCTAACACATTATAAAAATTAATATCCCGTAGCTGGATAGGGTTGTTACGCTCATTACACAGTGCGTCAGTAACACAACAAACAGTGGTTAAATTTGTGACTATCAACTGACAGAATGAAACTGTCACTAACAGTGAAAAGTTTAGTTTTTCGACCGTGAAAATAACCCATTATCATAATATAAACTAGGGATGTTACGGAGCATCGAGTCCGAATCCGAAATGTCGAAACCTCACTTCTAATTAAAATTTTTCGTTGGAAAGTAGCCAATTATATAATTGATTCGAAACATATAGGAAAAAATCATTTTACTAACCATAGTCACTGTTTTTAGTGAATTTCTCGGTTCCGTTCCATTTTTTGTAAAAAATAGTTATTATCAATCTTGTAGAGGACGAAATTATCTACAACTTTTGTATAAATATTTTTTGTCTACAATTTATAGTTTTTCTTATTAAAGTACCCGCGGCTTCCTCCCCCTCGATTTTACATAACGTGATTATGCTGCTTCCCGAGGGCCTAACATAATGATTTGTACCATTATTTTAAGTTGAACTTAAAGCTAACTATTAATTATAATTTTATCGAAATTAATACAGTAGTTCTCTACTTATGAGCAACCAAACATACAAATCGACAGCGCTCAAACAGACAGACAGACAAACAATTTTTTTTCGAAAATGCGATATTTATACTTGACATCAATTATAAAGACCATTGGTAAAGTAATTTTGTAAAAAAAATTTACAAGGGTTGAGAGAGTGCGGATTAAGTACGAGTATGCATTTGCATACCGTATAACGCACTCTAGTAATAGTAGCCACATTTTTAATTTTTTTTACTAAATTTCTTTACGAATAGTCTTTATAACAATTATAATGAGTATTCGTAAAGGAATTTTGAAAAAAAATTAAAAGTATGGCTACTCTGAGCTATTCTTAGTAGAGTGCGTTATACGGTATGCAAATGCATACTCGTACTTAATCCGCACTCTCTCAACCCTTGTAATTTTTTTTTACAAAATTACTTTACGAATGGTCTTTATAATTGATGTCAAGTATAAATATCGTATTTTCGAAAAAAAATTGTTTGTCTGTCTGTCTGTTTGAGCGCTGTCGATTTGTATGTTTGGTTGCTCATAAGTAGAGAACTACTGTATTAATTTCGATAAAATTATAATTAATCGTTAGCTTTGAGTTCAACTTAAAATAATGGTACAAATCATTATGTTAGGCCCTCGGGAAGCAGCATAATCCCGTTATGTAAAATCGAGGGGGAGGAAGCCGCGGGTACTTTAATAAGAAAAACTATAAATCGTACACAAAAAATGTTTATACAATAGTTGTAGATGATTTTGTCCTCTACAAGATTGATAATAACTATTTTTTACAAAAAATGGAACGGAACCGAGAAATTCACTAAAAACCGTCTATCGTGAACTTGAACCTCGAATATCTGGCAACGCCGGCACGATATCGATGGGGACTTTTTACACGTTTTTTAAAACACCATAACGAAGGTAAATAAAAAAAAATCAGCTAACTGGGAATTTTTCTGCAGGTGGGTCATTTCAATATCTAAAATTACTGGAGTATTAAGTTTATTTAAGTTTATAAAAGGCACTGTTTAGCAAAGAATTACAGAGCTTTTAAACCTAGCAAAAAAGCTGCATTTAGGTTGTTGCCTAGGGGTGGAAAATTTCTACATCCGCCCCTGGGAATTCGATATAATTGGTATTGTCTTTCGGCTACAGGGTAAACTACATAGATTGGCATTTTAATTTTGACACATTTAAAACAAAGCAAAGGAAATATTCAACGTGAAAATGTTAACAGCAATCATTTTGCCAAATTGTTTTATCACGTTTTAGGCAAACGATAGAAGTAATTGGTTTCTGTAAGCATAAAAGCAATTTTCATTTGACTTTTCAGTACTTAATCGGATTGGATCTCAAATCAAGCACGGCGGCTTGGCCGACGTGGCGAGACTAAAGGGAAGCCTCTATTGTCGAAATGTTAGACTCGCTTCCAAACACTTGTTTGTAGGTACTGCACATATTTTGTGTGAAATTATTTCACTGCATCACCATTAGGATTTCGGAAAAAGTTACGAAAATCCATATAATAGTACAGTGTTTTTCCACTTGTGGGTCGCGACCCCCAGGGGATCGTAAAGTCTTGCTCGGGGCATCGAGGTCGCAAGCCAGGTAAAAGTAAAAAGCAAAAGTTGTAGGCCCTACACTATAATAACAATACAACAATACAGGGAGAAGGCTGTTTGTTTATTTTTTAATAATTTGTCGAAACGTGGTTCTATTTTTGACGCAAATAACCAAATCATTTTCTAATTGGAGCCTTTTTTAACCGACTTCAAAAAAAGGAGGTGGTTCTCAATTCGGTTGTATTTTTTTTTTTATGTTTGTTACCTCATAACTCAGTCATTTATAAACCGATTTTGAAAGGATATACTTTCTGATTGGTCCCATAGAAATTTCATCAAAATTGGTTTAGTAGTTCGGCTGATTTTAATAAAAGCGAGTAACGGCGTGTGATTCTTTAAGGTAAATGTCACTTTTTGACATATCAGACAGCGTAAGAAAGTCGGTTTAATAAAAGTGAGTAACGGCGTGTGATTCTTTTAAGGTAAATGTCACTTTTTGACACTAAAAAGTAAAAAATAAAAAACTTTTTAACAAAAAAAAACCTCCTTCAAAAAACCACTAAAAAGAGGGAAATAATGAAATTTTGAGGTCTGTGCCAATTTAATAAAATATGAAGTTGGTTAAAAAGAAGATATTAATCACTATACTATACTTTTTAACCGACTTCATATTTTATTAAATTGGCACAGACCTCAAAATTTCATTATTTTCCTCTTTTTAGTGGTTTTTTGAAGGAGGTTTTTTTTTTGTTAAAAAGTTTTTTATCTTTTCTCAGTTTTTATGTTCATCATTGAAATAAATTGTGTTTTTAAAGACCACCAACAGCTAAGGTTATTTGGGTCTAGCACGAATTCATATTTTCAATTCATTATTATTTTTTTTTAATAATAAATCGAAAATCCAATTGACACTTTTACCAGCTCTCGGGCTAGAACGTTCACCATTGAAGAGAACGTTAGTTCACATAGGTAGGAAGTGGTGAATGGCACTAATAATTTCAAAGCTTCCCTCTCTGGATTTTCTTCTTTTCTCTTCATCTAAAAGACGTCAATCTTTGAAATCACAGACAGTTTTATTACGAATTTTCTTACTTGTAAAGGGGTAGAGTATTCAAGAAGGTTGAAATATTAGTACTTATGAATAATAGTAGTGTCGTAATGAGGTATATTACGTACAAGTGATAAATCATTACGCACGAGATAGGTAGGTATATTATACCTATATAATATGGTACTTATTTATTGTCATAAGGACCCCCTATAAAATAGCTGCTTTTTACTTCATCTTCAATTTTCAAAATTTTTACCCAATGGGCTTGTTCCTAGTCAGTAAAAGTTTGAAAAGGTTGAACCGGGAAAAATTGTTTTAAGTATGTTCGGAAAAACTGAAAATATTTCTAAGTTCAATACTTTATTAGTGTTGTCGAGATCCCAATGGTAATAAAGTAAATTTTCTTCATTTCGTATAAGATTGTTACACTTCTATGTCTGTACAACTTTTTTGAAGGCCTTTATTAGATACGTTTCAGGGTCCTTACAGCTTACTTTGAACTTCAATAAATGAGTTATTTCGTAATTCGATGTTTTATAATTTTTCATAAATTCATTCGCATATTATTAAATTATTGATTAAGGAAACTCAGTGAAAATTGTAATATTTTTTGATCTAGTAAGTTTTAACAGAAAATCACTGGGTGACTATAATATTCGCATTGTGGTTGTACAGTTAGAAAATCTGATTTGACAATAATTTTAGATTGTGAACAAATATATTTTATAGTTTTTGTGAACTAAGAACAGTTTGAGTTTGTTGCTAAACTTTTTAATTTTTAATACTCAGGGAAATAAATTATAAGTATATTTGTACAAAAAGAATATTTTTTATGCTAAATTTTGACAAGCAGAAAATGCAGTAAAAATTAAGTACAATGTACAATTTAGAAAAATAACGTTTCGATCGATTAGTCATTTTTTGAACAGGATCGATTTCAAATTCTATTGGGGTCCGTCAAATGAGCATCTGACATCTGGTGGCAGAAAATTGTACTCAAACGAGGGAAAATTTTACATGCTAACAGTGCAAATTAATCATGAAATTGTTTATTACAAAAATAAAACAAGTAAAATAAACAAAAAGTCTATCGAAAATGGAATTCGCGACGTTTTCTAATGTCATGGCAATAAACACTGTCAGTTATTGCCTTGTAAAACTTACTTTACAGAGAATTATTTTCTAATGAAATGTGGAAAAACTGTATTTATGAATTAAAAAAATATTTTATAGTAATAATAAGATGTACTTGTTATCATACTGCTCTAAAATAGTTGAATCCCTGATGATTAACAAATTTATAGGATTAATTTCGTATACAAATATTTTGAGGTTAGTAACTTACCTACTTATTACAATATAACTTATTATGTTGCAGTTATGTGTTTACATTATTCACCTAACCCAGCCTTAAAAGCGCATTGAACGCGGATGATTAATTTCGTGGAGATTTTCTTTTAATTTTGATGTTTTTAAGCAATATGTCGTAAAAATTACTACTTTTGACAATTCATTTTACATGCATTTTTCTCGTTATATTTCCGACATTTGATAATATGCCCGGCTTTGAGAATCCGTTCACCTTCAACGAAATTCCTTTGTTTAGGATTAGTACCGGCCCAATCACAAATTGCACTTATATTTATCATTTCTTATCACTTTGAAAATCATAAAATTACACGCAAAAGTATACCCCGTATATGAAATTTCCCCCCGTCTGCGCCATGTTTTTGAAGCTCCACGTATCTGACGGATCCCAAAAATGCTTTTCTTATGAACAAATGTGTATGGCAAGAGGTTGTCCGTCGACACCGCATGGATCTCTTCTCTTTCGTTTTTTAAAAGAACTATTTTGCTTTCTTGTGATCGTTTTTTTTTATTACTTTTCATAAAGATATTTTCTTTATGCTTTGTATTTGATGTTACCCAGGTATATTATTGTAAAGCATATTTTGTCAAGGCAGTTTTGTGCTTTGAAGTTACTTCAGCATTCAGCATTTAGATAATACGTTTGCGTTTGATAATAGTAATCTTTAAAAAGCTTATCAAACGACTGAGTTTTCCGTTAAAATAAAATTAAAAATACTTAGTTCATAAAGAAGGCGCATCGAAAATGTCAGAAACATGTAGCCAATTTTATTTTCAAATAAAAATATTATATTCCTACTAAGAGTAAGTTCAGTTTTGCGCTCAGATCGACCCGAGTGCTTTAACGATCGCTGTGTGTGTCATTGCTCTAAAACAAATGAAAACTTAACAAGTCGATTATGCAGGAAATAATTATATATTTTGTATGGTGTGTCTTGGGGCTTGAGAATAGCCGAGCGTGTTGCAATGCTGTTGTTTACATGGCGTTGCTATGGTTCCTCTATTACAAGTCCCCAGTTCCCGGGTTTTAGCCCGAGAGCTGGTAAAAGTGTCAATTGGATTTTCAATTTATTATTAAATAATAATGAATTGAAAATATGAATTGGTGCTAGGCCCAAATAACCTTAGCTGTTAGTGGTCTTTAAAACACAATTTTTTGATGTTTTGAAACACCCCTCTCCCCTTTCTCGAGTGAAACTATCCTGTATGGCCTCCGTTAGTTTATGGCTTCTGTAGAAAAAAAAATACATAAAGTATAAAAATTAAATTTGTTGTAAGTAAACAAGGAAGAATTAAAACTAATATAATATACATATAATATTTATATTATATATTCTTTTTTTATTTTGGTAGTTTGCCCCATCCACCTTTAACGAGCTACAGATTACAAAAAAGGTTTTTAGTGACGAGTAGGTAGCTACTTTTATTTTTTAATTAATAAACATTTTCCATGGTAGAAAGTGGATTAAATGAATACGCAAATGAAAAAAATAACCCTGTACATACGGATTGTTTTAAATCCTTTATCTATGCCACATATTCAGATGTAGAGCATTTGCTATTCGAAAAAGGCAGTATACATAGGTATAATTAAATAAAATAAAACACATTTTCCTGGAAAGGGATTTAAAATTTTTACATTTTAACATACCTAGTAGTGTTATTTTTTCGCTTTTATTTTCTATTTTACGCATCAACGGAGTTTACAATTTAAGATAAACACTATTAACTATTTAGATCGATTTACTATAAATATTTATTGGTATTCTAAAATGTTAAACAGAGTTATTCAGATGCTGTATCTAATTGGAAGGAAACCAAATAAACGCGTGTTTCATGTTATTTTTTAAGTTTATTGTACAATTTACAATGACATGTTATATTGTATTATGAGGACGTTTTTGAAGTGAAAACTTTCTTAGGCGCGTTAGGCACTCTTTGCCTGGGTACTGAAAAAGTGTGAAGCGTTCGCAACTACTCCCGTAAGAATTCGCAACATACTTATATCATAAAAATGGCCGTCTACACACTTCCACCCATAGCGCAGTTGGTTACGTTTTTGCGTTCTATGCATAGAAACCTGGGTTCGAGACCTGATGGGAGCGTAGAATTTTTGGCGTTTTTTTTCTAAATTCTACATGATATTTATTTATTTTTGTTATATTCATTCTTTGACAATAATTATAATTTTTTTAAAACCAAGGTGGAATTAATTAAAAATACAATTTTAGTATTTTTGTAATAAATTATTTTTAGTTTATAAATGCGTTATAATAGATGACACCAAAAATTAGAAAATCTGAAGTTTTCACTTCTGTCGTGTGGGTTTATTTCGTTCGGTTACGCATATCGAGGTCACGTCACGTGACCACATCCAATAGAAGCGATCGACCAGACCAGTACTTATCAATAATCAGCGACGATTATGTTCATATATTATACATATTGTACGCAACTGCCTACAAGTATGATAGTAGTCGAACAGACCAATACACATCGAAAAGCAGCGACGTTTATGTTCGTAACTATATTGTACGTCTTCATAACTAATATCGAGATGTTTCCTTATTCAAGGCCATGGCCGATTACCTGTCAAACTCCTATGCTCCCAAAGTTGCCTACCTTATCCTAATTTCCTATAATTCCTCCATTCGCACATTGCTAATAAAAAAAAAAGTTGAAGTTCAAAATATGTAGAAAACAACGGGAAGTGGTAAAATGAAAAATAGTAATGGTGCGAATGGCGTCTGTTATGACATAATGTCGAGAAACGGACGTTAAACGCATTATTATTATTATTATTATCATAACTAATATCGTACGAATATTCAGTCGAGCAGTACATTAAATACCCATTGACCATCAATGATGGAATCTGGATTCTCACGTTCGTCTCCGTACTCATCAGGGTTCAAATTACATTACCAAAACCACGTAAACAAAATTATACACTTTCGGCGATTTTTATTACTCATTATATTAATTAAAGTTTCACGTGCAACGTGGTTTCATAAAACCGCAACTAGTTTTTAAGTATCTCTTAATTGGTTTATAAATGTGCTTATAAAGAAACGACCTAAAGGTACTACTAAATTAATAGTTTTTTATTCCTAAATATTTTTGTTACATTTTAGTACATTAAGTAATAGGTAAGGTATTTAAAAAAAACATATTTTCTTCTAATTTTTTGTGTTTCTTATAACTTGGGTTACACATTGTATTCCTAAATGTTTGTCGTTGAATTATCGCGGTAATCGATTCAGTTTTGTATTTTATTTTTTATTTATTGTAAATTATTGACGCGTCGACAACTTAGGTCATTATAGCGTCTTGATTACATTAAATAACAACTCACTTAAAACTAAATTAAATCACAAAACATCCATGAGCGAAGGCCGGATTCGAACCAACGACAGTCTGATCCAGAGGCCGCGACGCTAACTGCCGAACCACACTGTCCTCATTTTCAGTTTTGTATGTTGTACAGTGCTACAATAAGTAGATAATATCTATCTGGGTAAGTTGTACGATCCAACAACGTGGAAAATGCATAAAGCGGAACAATTTCTGAAAATACTAGTGGGGGAATTATACTCGAGGGTGCTGTTGTTCAGAGTACCACATAATTCCGACAGGGGTCAGAGGTTTGTATGTATCGAAGGAGGCTGTGACTACCTCGCAGCCACCTATGTATCAGAACGTGGGTGTTACAATGCATGCATCTTATATACTAGATATATTTATTTGTAAGACGGACTCTGCGGAGAGCAGCGGTCTCCAATTGGCGTCCTCTGAATGGATAAAAACAATCTGCTGCAAAAGAATATCAATCATTGTATAATTTATTCTTGCAACACAAAATACATTAGTTCATTCACATTCATAGAAAGCGATTAATACAGCATTCTGGTAAGATCTGTTTTCTGCGGATTTTTTTTGTAGTTTGTATGATACGTAGACGGAAAACACATCTTTCCAGAATTTTTATATGTTTGTAGCAGCACAATTCGAGTTCGCATGGATAGATTTTGATGAAAATTAGTACACTACTAATCGGTATCCTAAATTAAATTGTAGGGTACATTTTCTCTGACTACAATAATATTGAATAAAAATGAGGTTCCAGTGAAAATCAAAATTAACGGAAAAGAAGCCGTAGATAAAAACTAACACTCTAAAAATGTATCATGAAAACCATTTATTTTAACCAACTTCAAAAAAGGAGGAGGCTCTATATTCGGCGCGTATGTTTTTTTTTTATGTATGTTCACCGATTTCTCCTGCATTTGTGAACCGATTTTGATGATTATTACTTTATTTAATAGGTCATACCTTCGGGGTGGTCCCATATAAATGTTATTTAAATCGGTTCTGTTTTTATTTTTTACTTTTTAGTGGCTTTACAATAAAAAGTAAAAAATAAAAAACTTTTTAACAAAAAAAAGCATCCTTCGAAAAATCCACTAAAAAGAGGAAAATAATAAAATTTTGAGGTCGACGCCAATTAGTAGATATTAATTAAATTGAAGGTTTATTTTTGTTAAAAAGTTTTATATTTTTTACTTTTTATTATATTATGATGTGCAATGAGAAAAATGTTTGTGTAGTACTGAGTTAGGTGATACTCGTTCCACTAAAACTTCTTATCGAATTGGCTGCCGCGACTTTTGAATTCCCTTGTTTTGTTACTACACTTACGTGTGCGCTCACATTGGAAATTTATCACAAAGGAAACTGGATAAAAATTCTCTTAAATTTACCAAAAAAATCCGGAATTATTTTGATATTTGAATAGATTGTAGTAAATCATTTTAACCAGATTTTTTTTATTCTCCCGAAAAATTTCAAATTTTATCAACAGGGTTGTGCAACTAGGTCATGGTCTAAAGGCAGAAATGCACAAGCTTTTTAAGAAAATTATTCTATATTGTCGCTGGGAGTAAGTTCAGGGATTTCGAAAATGTCTTATTTATTATGATTGATAGGTACTAGAATTTCATTTTTTATAAAAATTATTTAAATGTTTTTGTGGGCGAAGCAATTGGTCTAAAGTTGATGAGGACACCTACTAAGTACATTACACATGATGCATCACAGAATTGAGAACATAGAAAATTAATTAGTAATCCTTTAACCTAGTGATAGTAGTTACTATAAAATAGTGACGGCACATTCACAAACATATAGTCTCGACAGTGGTCATTTGATTTTTTCTTAGATATAGCTTACAAATCAGCCTTGTTGCCTGAGATATTTAGTATTTTCACCTTTAAATTATTGTTATGTGAATAATATTGTGTGGATATAAGGGGGTTTTAAAAATCGATTGATTTTATCATATACCAATAGTTCTATAAGTCAACCTTTTTTTAAAGTTGAATAAGAACTTTATAAAGCACAGGTACATCCTTTTTAATACAAAACAAAAAAACTGATAAAATTAATAAAAGAGGACAGTGTGGTCCTGCAGTGGTTAGCGTTGCGGCCTCTGGATCATACTGTCGTGGGTTCGAATCCCGCTTCCGCTCATGGATGTTTTGTGATGTAATTTAGTTTTAAGTGAGTTGTTATTTAATGTAATCAAGACGCTAATGACCTAAGTTGTCGACGCGTCTATAACTTACAATAAATAAAAAATAAAGAAATTAATAAAATTATTAAATATGCATATACATAATATAATACAATTTTACATATCTATTTTTATCTCTTTAAATTTTTTTAATTAATGCAGAAATTAGTTTGAAAGCTATAAATATAATTCGTATGCGTCACGTTAAAATTTATTTAATATAATTATGCAATTAGCGAATACAAAATAAACTTTTTTTGCAATTTAATTGACAATATTTGGTTGTATTAAAATAAATTAACGTCCATTTAAATGAATGGAATGTAAAATTTATTAATGTAATTATCTTGGGGTCTGGTATTTTAATATAAATGCAGGCATAATCAGTTTTAATTATTTTAATTTGTAAATGAATCATTTCACACAGACGTAAAAAATGTTGTCAGCAATGACAAACCAATTATTTGAAATTGCCTGCAGTTATACACGCATACATAATATACTTACATATGCACATCACATATAGGTGATGTATAGAGTGTGTCCGATTTACGTGTATCCATGGGATTTTACTACGAACCTTGTAATAAGAGTTTAGATACGACCAAAATCAGACTGCCAGTAGAAAGACGCATATTTTTAACCGACTTCAAAAAAAGGAGGTTTCTCAATTCGACCGTATATATTTTTTTTGTTTTATGTGTGTTCGCGAATAACTTCGTCGTTTATGAACCGATTTTGAAAAATTTTATTTGAAAGGATATACTTTCAGATTGGTCCCATAGAAATTTCATAAAAATCGGTTCAGTAGTTCGGCTGTTTTTAATAAAAAAGTAAGTAACGGCGTGTGATTCTTTAAGGTAAATGTTACTTTTTGACACTAAAAAGTAAAAAACTTTTTAACAAAAAAAAACCTCCTTCAAAAGGGCACTAAAAAGAGGAAAATAATGAAATTTTGAGGTCTGTGCCAATTATAATATGAAGTCGGTTAAAAAGTATAGTATAGTGATCAATATCTTCTTTTTAACCAATTTCATATTTTAATTGGCACAGACCTCAAAATTTCATAATTTTCCTTTTTTTAGTGCCTTTTTAAAGGAGATTTTTTTTTGTTAAAAAGTTCTTTTGATCTCACTCTTTGATGGATAGTGGACGCGCCAATTATTATCACGCAGTCCAGAATAACGTGACCTAGACATGCGAAACCGAACGGAAAAACTTGAAGCTAAAAATTTCACTAAAAAATTATTATTATGAATTTGTTATAAATACGATTACCAAAAACGATTTATAGGACTTTATAGAACACTTTGTACAAAGAATTGGTTTATATAATCAAACAATCATAATTTTGGATTGAAAAATAATCTGTCACTATGGAGTGTTTTATTGTTATTAGTTACGTCTTGTTTATAAAGAAAAACAAATAAAAAATTAATAAGACAATTTTTTCAAAGTTGGGATAAAATGAAAGCATTAACGTTAGTTTTATTAATATTTATTGCTGTAACAGCCGTGTTCTCAGATTCTGATGAACCATTATGCGTGTGCATTAAAATTCTTAATCCTCATTGTGGATCGGATGGGAAAACGTATGGAAATCTTTGTGAATTCAACTGCTATAAAAAAATAAACCCATCTCTGAAGATAGTCAAATGTGGGCCGTGCGATAATTTTGGATAACAATATTTTATATACACGTAATTTATAATTGAAATATTTATTAATTTTAATGACAAAAATAATATAACAAATACATGTATTCTTATTATATTCAGATTCAATTGTCAAAAATTAACAAATAAATTATTTTTCGCTGGCAATGTTGATCTTTGAATAATAGAAATTCAAGGCCTTATTTTTGTGAAGATGTTGAGGGAGGAATATTAAAGTGTCCTGAGTAAAGGATTTTGCTAGATAGCGGTATGAGAGGGATTCAAACCGCCCCCAACATCTAACAAAAAAATTATTATTACTTCAAACTTGAAATTGTTTGTATAGCTTGTCGGTGACCCAATAATGCCATTATAATATTTGCAGATCGATTGGTCAGTATTAAAGGGGTGGCAGATCACCCTAAACGTGTCATGTAACCGACAAAATTTATATTATTAGTTCAAGGTTCAAATTTTAATATGTTGTTACGGCGGCTGTTTTAAGCATACATTTAAATTTGCAGAACAAAATGTCGGTATTAACCCCCTTGCAGAACGATATAAACACCTAGACGAGCAAGTTTCCCTCTAAGAGAGGGAGTTAATACCGACATTTTGTTCTACAAATTGAAATGTATGCTTAAAACAGTCGCCGTAATAACATATTAAAGTTTGAACCTTGAACTAACAATATAAATTTCGTCGGGTACATGACATTTTACGGTAATCTGCCACCCCTTTAATACTGACCAATTGATCTGCAAATATTATAATGGCATTTTTGGGTCACCGACAAGCTATACAAACAATTTCAGCCTTGAAGCAATAATAATTGTGACCATTTTTTTTTTGTTAAATATTGGGGGCGGTCTGCATCCCTCCCATACCGCTACCTAGCAAAATCCCTTACTCAGGGCATTGTAATATATGCGTCTTTCAACATCTTTACAAAAATAAGGCCTTCAATAAATAACACCAAAAAATTGTCACTAGCTCTTGGTCTATAACACCTTGTATACATTAAACCAAAACACAAACGGAACTTTTCATTGCGTATGTATTTTAAATGATCAAAAAGGCAAAACCGTTTATTTTTCGTATTTTTTTCAATATTTTCATTTTATTCTTTATTTTTATTGTAAAATTAACGTTTTATTTTAATATAAATTTAAATTGCATATTAAAATTGTTTATTAACCTACAATGAGTATGACGTGATTTAACACTTTCTAGTAGTCCAACAACTCGTGGTCAAAAATTGCAAGATTTTTGTACAGGCTAATATTTTGAGATAGATATATACTCGTAGATCAGCGTCTAGACTTTAGACGCTAATGATCTCAGTTGTCGAGCGTCTTTAATCCAAAATCTATCTTTCTCAAATTACAGAAATTCTAGTAAAAAAGTAGATAGGTACTTGCCAAAATGCAAACGTGGCTTGGCTACAAAAATAAATTGCATAATATTATATGAAACTAATAATTATTATACTGTAGCTAGAAAAAAGTGGGTGCGCGCACTAATGTACGCGCGTTAGAAGTTATACTGATTTGGCGTGATTATTTATTTATTTATTGTAGATTATAGACGCGTCGACATCTAAGGTCATTAGCGTCTTTCAACTACACTAAATAACAATTAACTTAAAACTAAATAACATCACAAAACATCCATGAGCGCAGGTGGGAATCGAACCCACGGCAGTCCAGTCTAGAGGTTGCGGCGCCAAGCATGCTAACCACTAGGCTATACTGCCCTCTTTGGCGTGATTAAATAATATATTGCATTACAAGGGACGAAACATAGCGTTTGCAACTAGTGTGAAGTTTGCTGCTCATTGTTTCATTCACAGATCAATAATCATTATGCAAAAAAATGAGAAATTCCTGTATGGCTATGTATATAGTGTAATGTGCTTACTTTAACATAATTTATTTAAAAAAATCGTCAAAAATAATATGTTGCGTTATTGCTAGCTTTAGGAGCTAAACCCCCATTTTTGTAAACATTCTTAGTTCCGTATGACGCGGTTAAACAGTACAAGATATTTTAGAGAAACTTAAACACTAAGTTATACTCTACAAACTCGAAAAGTAAAATCCACTACTCGCCCATCCTTAGTAGATACCTAACTTTGAGATGAAATAGTTTATTAGTAATAAACTATTTCATCTCAATAATAAATTATTACATCGATACTGACAAAATGAAGAGACATTCACGATGAGTTTTTAATTTTCTTAGTGCCTATCTTCGGTATATTACGTATTTTTAGACAGGAAATTAATTCATGTACAGTTAAGTACCTAAGGTATTATGAAACTTGTCAGTTTTTTGCATGAGTAAAGATGGTGTCCCGAGGGAAACGCTTTATTGCTTTTTAATAACTAGGGCAAGACAGGGCATGGCAAAGCAGTAAGATGACGAACAGTGATCAATCTGCACGTTTCCGGTTCCGGAAGCACATTGTTAGCCACGGCACAGAGCACAGGCATCAGAGAACTGTGGATTGTCCCTCGGGATTGTTGAGATTGGTCGCCCGACAGGACGGACCCGACAATTCTATAAGTGTGCCAAGCTCATTCATTCTTTTATCACGAGACAATGAGCTAGCGGCTATGTCTATATTGTGCTCTTTCTATAACTCTTTCTCTTTCTATTTATACAATATCTTAGGGCACAGGGCAGAACCGCCCAAGCAGAATTTTTAGTGATTTTATATCTCACTAGCGGGTTTGCTCGCATTTAAGACTTTGAGAGAAACCAAGCGCTTCCGAATAAAGACTGACGATTTTCAAAGAAGTAAGTACATCAAATATGTCTTAGCTGTTGTTGCCATCTGGCAGTGAAATAAAGAACTTGACAATCACAATCACACTTCTATATCATTTATAACCCTTCGCTCGTGTTAATGTAGGTTAATAGACAGAAACTTTACCTTAATCCGATAGTAGCCTGATAAAAAATAATGTATACTGTAAGTTTTGGTAGATAGTTCACCAAATTTCATTACAATCGGTCCAGCCGCTCTCGAGTGATGCTGGTACAAACAAACAGGCAGAAGTCCCGATACAATTTTATACATTAGTATTAGATCGACAGTACTACTCTTTTTTATTGAAGCAAAAAACTAGATGTCTAAATTTTAAGCGATTAATGTTATTTTTACTAAAAATCTACATAATCAGTTTTGCCACATGACCATAGATAGCATCTACCTCTACGGATGTCAGTACACACTTAGGAGGTATATTGTTCATGTATGTATACAGGCTGTTGTAATTAAATCGGCATACATTAACAACTGAGTTGAAACACAAGTAAAAAAATTCGACTGATGACCAGTCCTATACTTCCCACCTAGTAAATATTTGCAAAAAATAAACAGTCTTTTTTTTTTTATTCTTTGACTAGGCTCAAATAACCTTAGCTGTTGGTGGTCTTTAAAACACAATTTAATTTTTATTCTTTTTTGTTTGGTGATCTACTGATGGCTAGCTTAATATATCAAAAATCATGGTTACCTTGATTTACGTACAATTTTTATTTTTTTTAGTAAAATATTTTTTTTCTCGAAAACTATACATTGCTAGCTTAATATATCAAAAATCATGGTTACCTTGATTTACGTACAATTTTTATTTTTTTTAGTAAAATATTTTTTTTCTCGAAAACTATACATTTTAGAGAAAAAAAATATTTACATTTTTTTCATATTATAACATCTAGAATTCATTTATATTTTTTTTTACCTATGTTAATACGTGACATTGAGGACGTTTTTTTGAATATCTCAGGATCCACTGAACCGATTTGACTCAAAATATAATCAGATCTAAGTTAAAGGCTGATAAACACAATAGAACAATCGGCATGCCCGTATGTTGTTCCGTTCTTAAGATATCGAAGGCGAAAAATTGACCACATACACACACACATACACACACACATACACACACACACACATACACACACACACACACACACACTACAGACATCAGTCAGAAAATGATCTTAAACGATTGCTAGGGTCTCAAAACGTGAAGATTTGTTAAAATCTCGAAATATTTTTTTCGGACTAAATCCATTACTTCCCTACCATAGTAGAGGTGGGAAGTAAAAATCTTTATAGCTGCAGTTCAATACAGAATGTTGAAAATGTTTTCGCAAAACTAAAATCACACTAAACGAAAAAAACTCTCAAAACACCTCGAGGTAAAACGTTCAACTGTTTTTGATATAACCAAAACTCCCTAAACAGTGTTATAGGTAGGACGCGCACTGAATTTTCAACTACTTGAAACTCTTTAAAATTGTTTTGTCACAAACCTTCATTGTATTTCTTACTAGCCTTTACCTGCGGCTTTGCTTGCGTTAATGTCGGTTTTGACAGGAATCTTATCTTAACCCGAGTATATGACCTGATAAAAAATGCCCTACACATTAAGTTTAAGAATCAATCGATAGTGTACGCTTACTACTAATTTTCATCAAAATCACCAAAATACTAAAAAATCGCAAAAGAGAAGCTGTAGCGTCCTTATAAGGTGGCAATAGTTTTAAGGAACAATAAAGTAGAATATGTACAGAAAAAGACGGGGAGTTAATTGAATAATTTGATGTTGACCATATTTGAATAAAAACTTTTTTTTATTTGAGGAACACCTGCACTAATATTGGTAGTTTTAATTACATAATTTTTTGTTTCAAGCCAAGTAAAAATATTTATTTCTTTGAAATTTTTTCGTAAAATTAAAAATATTTTTTTCCCTTTTGTAAACTCAATCCGGGGACATTATATTATGTTTGACTTCTTGTTTAATCTAGTGACCTAGTCAATTTAATTTTCTAACATCCTGTATCAGTACATAACCCCTCTATAGTGGTGATATGCCTGCGATTGCTGGGGTATAGATGGAAGAGGATGTGGTAACCGACGAATTATTTACCAGGGTTGACGATCGATCATCGAATCTTCAATACTCATCTACTCAAACCCTTTTATGAAACACACTGATCTAACTATCAATACTAAATTTTTTCCTACTGTTTAATACTTTTAAGTTTTTTTATTTCTTGAAAATTTATAATGAAATTTGGAAACAAATAGTGCCTGAAAAGCGTATACCTACAGAAGTTTTGCCGAAAATATTAATAATATTTTATGAGAAGATTCGAAGAGTTCTTTATTGTTTTTATGTTCGATTAGGACGACTATCAAATTATTATTTCAATTTAAACATTAAATTCCGATTGCTGTAGCTACGCCCGACGGCAGTGTAAATGAGGACAAAACCAACGTTTTTTTAATGATAATTACTCAGGCAAACGTATAAACAGAAAGATAGACACACAGTTAGTCAGTCGGACAGATAGATAGACAACAATTCTGGAAACGTTGTCACGTATAATATAAAATACGAAAAATAAAACGAATCAATTGTGCTTTTACAGTTTTATATATTAGTATTGATTATATCTTCTTCGTGTAAATCCGATTTCTATGGTCTGGAAGAAAATGGTGGTAGCCCTATTGTAGATGAACGCTCGATTACTTGCGAATGAAATGAAACTGATAAGGTTTGCGGCGATTGCTCTTTACTTAATTGAGAACGAACAGCGGTGGTTTGGTAACAAACACTTTTATGCGCATTTTGTATCGGAAATTCTCGAAAACCTTTTAACATTTAATGTTCTTGTGCTTCTTATGTCTGTTAAATTTTTTTTGTCTATTCTTTTAAATATAAATTTCCTTTTAGTGATAGTTGCTTTCTTGTGACTTTAGTAGGTACTTGCTTCATGATAACGACTTTTAAATTTTATCTTTGAAATAAAAAACGACATTTTATGCAGGACCGGATTTAGGCTCAGGCCCGCAAAGTCCGGGCCTAGGGCGGCAAATTTTTGGGCCGGCTTCAACAGAGGAAATAAATAAACAAGCCGTGAGGTGGGTCGTTTATTAGGACTAAAGTGCGACCCTTGAGGTCCACACGACGAACTTCCCAGTTTGATAAATATTTAATAATAATAATTAAATTAGATATTACACAGAAAAGTAATCATTTTAATCATTAAAACATCAATAATTAAAAAAAAAAAAAAAACGGCTGAACCGATTTTTTTAAAATTTATGTCGGATCAAAATGACGTTAACACGCCTCGATTGACACTCTTACGAAGTCGATATAATTTTTTATTCGCGAGATATTGTGTAAAATCTACTTTTTTGGAGGTTATTTGGTTAAGAAAAAAGAACGGCTGAACTGATTTTGAAAAAATTTCTTTCAGATCATATTTACGTTAATACGCGTCGATTGGCACCATAACGTAGTCCATATCATTTTTCATTCTCGAGATTTCGTCTTAGAAAGAAATGGACACATACATACGTACGTACATACGTACGTACGTACGTACGTACGTACACACACACACACAGACATCTTTCTAAAAGTGGTGTAAAAATAGTGTAGTGACCTTGAAACATAAAATTTTTTTTTCCTTTTTGATTTCGATTTTCGGACCCATTACAATAACTTCCAGTGGGAAGTTAATAATCTTTTTAATAATTGAAAAAAATTAACCTCTTACGTTCAGGCTGAAAATTTGAGCGAACCAGGGAATTTTTGAGTTTTGACTTACAAATTTTTCTTTTTGTATTTAGTCGTGTACTGTTTACATATAGGTACATATTATGTCAGAAATCAGCATGCAACTTATTATTTTAGTTCTTTTACTTTTCATCATTTGTGGTTATGAATAGTATATTAGGCCTGTATTCACCAAACACTGTTAAAGATAGAAGTTACTAATCTTAAAATAAATTTATTCCTTGGAATAAAATTAACGTTCAATTCACTAAGCAATTCACTCGATAGGTACAAATTTACTTTATACCCGTACACCTTGGATATTTTGTCAAATATTTTGATTCTAAATCACGCTAACCAAAGATCCGACCAATGTAAATGTAAATTTATTTTATTTTACTACAAAAGCCTTTACCTGAAAGATATGGAATTAATATTTACCAGAAAAGGTCGCCAGGTCTATAAAGTAATTTGTGCATTTCGTGCCCATCCTATTTTACTAGGCGAATAAATATTTATACCCTTGAAATTGGATAGAATAGTTATTCTTACGATTTATACCTGTAGTATACTTAACTACGTTTGGTGAATTGAATTATCGCTATTTATTCCGAGTAATAGTTACCAGGGGAATAAATCAATGGAATAAATAACTAACTAGGCTCGGTGAATACGGGCCTAAGAGGGACGCGATAATCTCCGGACCTAAGAAATAATTTGAGTTAATTACGCTCCTGATTTTATGAAAAATAGGCTGCACACACTTCTGTTATCTCTATGCATTTCGTTTCATCGCCTCGCGAACTTACCATCACTATATAGAATGTTCACTTGAGGTGCTTGCGAGGTGTCGAAAAGACAGCACCATTTTTTTTACCACGTAAACTTAAAAAACTAAGCGAGCTTTCCTACTAGTAGTTAACGCAACCTCAGATAATTGTCTAAAAAAGTCCTCCAACGTATATTTGTCTCACTCATAATCACATAAATAGTTTATTTTCACATAATTACCGTGAAGAGTGGTGGAACATTTAGTCTGAAGACACTTAATATTAAAAAAAAACTCGGGTCGCAGTGCCAAACCCTGCCGACAATTAGTGTATTTGCTAATACAGGCACTGTGGCATTATTATGTGAACTTAAGTTTGTTTTTTGACAAAATAAAAAAATTTAACCCCTTAATACATCCCTTAAAATAATTAAATTCTTCTAAATTTCAATATTAGACATGGATTGTATCAGTACACCCAATTAAATACACCCTTCCATAAGTAAATCCGTATCAACTAACTAGTGTTTTCATAAAATTTGAAAGTCCGGTCCTGTCGGGCCGATTTTATTAAAATTTTAGCACCACATTTTAATCTTTACTAAAGAATTAAATTTCAATTTTGAAACGATTCTGATAAATTTTTCGGTATTTTTGGGTCCAAAAACTTTTTGGAACCCCTAAATACAACCCTGAAAATAGTCCGATCGGGCCCATTTTAAATAGGCTTCTTGCGGTGATGGGTTCCAATGTGTGTACCAAATTTCGTTTCAATCGATTAAGTCTGTCGAGAGTTATCGTGTACACACACACACACACACACATATATATATATATAAATATATATATAAATGTATATATACATACATATATATATAAACATTTTAAAAAATGGTGCCAAAGTGTTCAGGAGGCTATGAAACGTCGAGAAATTTTGGTCCGACCCCTAGGTCCCGCCATCCGACCGACGCCAATAGTGTATGTGCCATATTATGGCAAATACACTAATAACTATGGTTTGGTGTTCTGTGGTTATTTATTCAATCACACAATTATAGTAGATATTATTTAAAAAGTCCTGAAGGGCAATAAAGCGTGTAACAAAGAAAGCTACAGCTTTTAATCATTTTTCTTCGTTCTAAACAAATCATAGGCAAGAAATCCGAAAGTACCCACCTTCTTTTAGTCAAAAGAAAGTGTCTTGCTTAAGATAAAAGCTGTAGCTTTCTTTGTTGCACGTTTTATTGCCCTTCAGGACTTTTCAAATAATCTCTACTGTAGTTTATTGTCTTCCGTCTCAAACAACACTTCGAAACGACGTGAATGTTATGACGGGGACGAAAATGCGTTGGACACATTAAATAAGTTTATAACTATTAAAATTAATGTTTCTGTTGATTTTTATAATGATTATTTATATTAAAGAAATTTTAAAGATTTAAATATATACTAAACAAGCCGTGAGGCGGGTCTTTATTTGGACTAAAGTTACTTTTAATTGTGACTCACAAGTGCGACCCTTGAGATCCACACGACGAACTTCCCAGTTTGATGAATATTAATTGAATGTTAATAATTAAATTAGAAATTACACAGAAAAGTAATCATTTTAATCATTAAAACATAATTATTATTTATTTTTAACAATAAATAAAAAAAAAACGGCTGGAGCGATTTTTATAAAATTTATGTCGGATCATTGTGACGTACGTACACACACGCACATCTTTTCAAGAATAGTGTAAAAATATAATGTAAAAATAGAGTAGTGACCTTGAAACATAAAAATTTGTTATACATTTTGATTTCGATTTTCGGAACCATTACAATAACTTCCCAATGTAATGGGAAGTTAATAAAAAAATAATATAATAATTTGGTTTTTCTTTATTAACATATTGATTTCAATTTTAATACGTCGAAAAGACAGCACGCAACTACGTTTGTTACAAAAGGATACGTGACTACTCCATCGTTGTAAATACATTGGTACATCTCTTAATGACTTTCAGCTTTAAGCGACAAATTGACTCTTACACAATTCTAAATAACCCTTAACATTTCTTAGCCAGTTTTATACTCACTGTGCAAACAACCGCTCGCAAAAAATATTTACATGATTTCGCACTGTAAAAAAGCTGGAAAAATCGCGTTTAAAAACTGTGTTAGCAGATATACATGTACATAACATATTATACAGGATGTTTTACTATAATAGGGACTAACGATTTTAAGTATAGTCAGTTTGTCCTAAGATTAAGTTCACTATCAACTACGCTTCTATGAATTATTTCTCTAAGGACTACTAGTAGAGAAAATATTGTAAACACTACTATACACTGCATTCATCAGTTCGTTCTCTGATTGCCGGTAGGCAACTGAGGTATTAACGTGCCATATCCGTTCCTTGTATTATATTATTATGTGAAATACACCATAGGTTCCTAGATTGAGTTTACAAAAGAGAAAAAAATATTTTAAATTTTACGAAAAAATGTGTAATAATAGTAGATTGTATATCTAGATGTGTAATGGGCTATATTACGACGAGTGATGACAGTAACACGAGTCATAATACCATTACGCACGAGATATAATTTTTTGCCACACTCACTACAAAATACCTACTTTTCACTTCATTAAAAAAAAAATTTTATAGTTCATTTGCGTCCCAATCCTTACTTTTACAGTATGACGTGAAGGTCGTGAGTAAGTAAAGGCTGTAGGCGCACGCAGGCGTATAGAGCGAATAAATAGAAGTTGCTATTGCAACCGTTTACATACCGCACTAGTGCGGTAAGTAGAATAGAATAGAATAGAAATTTATTAATCCATAATACAATTACATGAGGATTCGTCAAAACACCTAATACAAATCGGTCCACTATAAAATACATATTAAATATAGAAATCATCAATGTTATAAAGACATTGACTGACTAAAGCTGCCTTTATTACTTTTTTAAACTTATTAAAATTCAAAATTTTAATATCATGCGGCAACATATTAAACATTTTTAAGGCATGATATTCGGCGCTATTATTAAATAATGTCATTGAAGACTTCGGTAAAATTACATTAGAATTATTTCTAGTGTCATGTCCATGGACAGCCTGAAATGTATCGTAATTTTGAATGCGTTGCTTGACAAAGCACAAGGCAAAATAGACATATATAGACGGCACAGTTAAAATACATTTATCATAAAAGTTTGTTTACAACTTGCACGAAAATCAAGATTAAAAATTACACGAATTGCCTTTTTTTGAAGTACAAATATTTTTTTAATGTCAGAACAATAACCCCAACTAACAATACCGTATTTCACAAGCTGATAAAAATAGGCATAATAGACAGACAAACAAACTTTAGAATCAGTACAGCTATTTTTAATGACACGAAGAGCAAAAACACTTTTGGATAATTTAGCAGATAGATTATCAACATGGGCGTTCCAAGACAGAGTTTCAGTTATCATTACACCTAAAAAGTTAACTTCTGATTTTTTATTTAAACATTTATTATTTAAAACAAGATTGAGATCTAAATTACTCCTATTTCACTTTTCGCACGCCTGCCATTTAAATGACCCATTACATGCATCAAAAGTAGCTATTTTGTAGTGGATATGGCAAAAAGATTTTTGCTTCACTTGAAATAAACAATTATAATTAAATCGAAAGTTTTTGCTTATGATGGGATTTATTTTTTTTATTGTAAATTATAGACGCGTCGACAACTTAGGTCATTAGCGTCTTGACTGATGATGAGAGCATTTTGTAGTGGATATGGCAAAAAGATTTTTGCTTCACTTGAAATAAACAATTATAATTAAATCGAAAGTTTTTGCTTATGATGGGATTTATTTTTTTTATTGTAAATTATAGACGCGTCGACAACTTAGGACATTAGCGTCTTGACTGATGATGAGAGCATTCTGCTTGAAAAGTACCTACATAATACTAATCTATACCTACTTATTAATATTATAAACGAAGAACGTTGATTGTATGTATGTTTGTAGGGGCTAATCTCAGAAACTACTGAACGGATTTTGATGAAACCGCCACCAATGTGTTCTTTAGACTCTCTGTTAACATTTAAGCTATATTTTATCTCAATAACTGTTCGACCCGGCTTCGCCTGGGTGAGAATCGAATTGAATCCGCAACACTAAACAGATATTTTGAATACGGTTCTTACCATTAGATAGTTTATTTCTTGAGCAAGGTTTAGGTCTATACTAGCTACCCCGCCCGACTTCGTCCAGGTGTAAATCGGATAGATTCCAAGTTGGATTAAAAACAAATTTACGTCAATAGTGGTGTTAAATATAATATTTCCAACACTATGACAACGCTATATGCAGACGATGTAAGTCAAGTTTGTTGTGCTACAAGTAATAATATCCATTCAGCTGTCAGTAACTGTATCCGCGAAATGAATCTGTGGTCTGAGCAAAATGGTTTGGCTTTAAATGTTAACAAATCTTCTGTTATAAATTTTCATACAGCACACAGTAAACCTAATCTTTCTCTTTATGTTTCCTTAAATGGCAAATCAGTACAATCTGTAACTACTGCTAAGTTTTTGGGTCTTCACATAACTGATGATTTGTCTTGGTATGAACATGCAAATGCCATAAGCTCAAAATTAAATAAAGTATGCTATTTGCTCTATAGAATGAGACAAATAGTCGGTAGGGACAGGTTGTTGAAAATATATTACGGATACTTTTTTTCTGTATGCAATTACGGTATTATATTTTGGGGTAAGTCACCAGCTATTGACAGACTATTTATCATTCAAAAAAGAGCTGTTCGTACTATTACGTCCACAAGTAAAAGAACATCGTGTCGTCCTATCTTTACAAAATTAAATTTGTTGACGCTACCGTGCTTATACATTCTCGAATGTATCAAATTCGTGAGAAATAATGAAAATGCATTTATTAAAAATAGCACGGTACAGAACACTACTATGGCAACAAGAGGCACGAATAACTTATATATACCTTCTCATAAATTATCTATGTATGAAAAAAGTGCATACTATATGTGTATTAAAATATTTAATAAACTACCTCCACATATTAGAGCTATAAAAAATTATAACAATTTCTGCCGAACGGTAAAAAGAATACTTTCTAATAATGCATTCTATTCGGTTGAAGAGTTTTTAAATTTCTCAGCTACATTTTAGTACCAAATTTTATATTGTTAATGTCATATTTTAATACTATATTTTATATTGTTAATCACCTATTTTATTTTATTTTTTTAAATTCAATTTTAAATGTACTGTTTTTATTGTTGATTAATGTATTTATGACAAACCCTCCTGCCTCTGGCATGACACTACAAGGGCAAATAAAATTTATTTATTTATTTATTTATTTATATTATACCGAATAATAATAATAAGTCGCGGGCATTTAAATACGAATTCGACCGAACGAGTGAATCGAGTGCACCCGTCCGCTAGTTCAATAATGAAATATTTTTCTAATATTTATACTGTGAACGAAAAAATATTATGTAAATAGTAAGTAGTAAAATCCCAGATTTGTTTATATAGTAAATCATCCTGTATAATATATAAATACACAGTCCGTGTAAAGTGTGTTTGTAACGCTATTGTTGACAGTAGCTTTTTATATGTAAAATATACATGCGGGTATATTTTTTCCCTCGTCGTAATGGAATTTTCATTTCTTTATTTTTTACTATCTAAATTTTAAAAAAGCGGCATTTTATTTATTCATATTATCATTTTCAACGCTGATTTGTCTTTAAAAAATAAACTGGTAGGTGTACCTGTTGTTCCCCAACAATTTTTTTTTCCAGCTGACAAACATCTGTCAGATGAAGTGTTAGATTAATAATATATTTCTGAATGTTTACTTTTTATTTACGGAAGCAGTTAAATGGAATGCGAAATTTTAATTGAAAAATTAAATATTTAATTGAAATAGAGAAATGTAGGTCAAATTGTAATTAAATTTACCGCGGTTCAACACAAGCGTTTCATTTTATATTAATTATTAATGTTAAATAAATAGACGAGATTTTTAAGAAAAATTATTGGAAATTCTGTTAAAGGAATTTAACGTTGGAAATTGAGAAATTCGCAATTTATTTACACAGAAATATAGTGTGTAAACGGTAAACCTGAACAAAGGGCAAATAACGTTGAGAACATTTACAATTTTGTACTAGGCTATGAGCCATAAGATCTAACGTAAATTTGTAGTGGATTATACATATAGTCCAGTCACGAGAGATTAAAACGGGGGGTCCACCTTGCGTTTTGTGCAGCAAACGATTTTATTTTTTTGTGTCCTCAAGCATATTTAGGAGATGTCAAATCCAAGTTTGCGACCTCTAAAACAGAGCGGGGGAGTTTTGGTAGGCTAAAAACCACGATTTTTTTGCACTTTTTTTGGTTTTTTGCTTATAACATAAAAACAGCTAGTCCTATCGAAAAAATGATCCTATTCAAAATAAAAGGGCATAAAATTTGCTTCAAAACGCACTAGTCAAATATGTTTTTATTCCGATTTCTACCGACTCTACAGAACTTAGAAAAACAAAAAAAAAATAAACTCTTTTTTTGTTGAAGGCGCTAATCTCAGAAACTACCAGTCTGTAAAAGAAGCAAAGTAGTAATCATTGAGACCCTATACGAGATTTTTAAAAATTCAATCCCAATGGGTGAAAACGGGAGTGTAGGATTTATTGTAATAACAAGAAATCCTACACCCACGTTTTACCCCCTTTGGGATTGAAAAAAAAAAATCGAATAGCCTATAACCTTCCTTAATAAACGGGCAAACTAACAAAAAAAATGTTTTCAAATCGCACTGGTAGTTCCGCGTTCAAACAAAAAAAATAAACTCTTTTTTTTGTTTGAACGCGCTAATCTCTGGAACTACAAGTCTGATTAAAAAAAAATTTTTTTTTGTTAGATAGTCCGTTTATTAAGGAAAGTTATAGGATATACGAGTTTTTTTTTCAAATTTAAATTTAAATTTAACAGACACTCAAAATTTAAGTAGTCAGTACAATTATGTTATGAAATTATACTAACATTTGTATTATTATTATTATTGATTGTTAAAATTTATAGTCAACATAATTTGTTATCATGTTACCATGTTTTTGTCTTATGTATCCTATCTTATGTGAATTGCTATGGTTAGTAATTAATATTAATTTTCATAAATATTGTTATTTTTATGTACTTGAAAAAGTCTAAATATATAGACGAAACGTCGTACATTCAATTAAATAAACCAAATATTTTGTCCACTATCCTGCGATTTTTCTTAATTTTATTAGTAATGTGAATTTTTTAAAGAATTTTCCATAGCAACGGTTGACTATAAAGAGTAACTCGTAACCTGCTAAATAAAAAAACAAAGCATCTACTTCATATTTACATTAGATATTATAACCCATAGCCTACTACAAAATTGTAAATGTTTGAATATTATTTTCCCTATGCTCGGGTTAGATAATGAAACTAGGGCAGAAAGTTGCCGTTTGCGATTAGTTGTGGAGTTTGCCACCGAGCAAAGAAAAGGTCACTGTGTCAATCACAGGAGTTGCAAACGCCAACTTTCTGCCCGAGTAATAGGTGCAATGATAGAACAACATTAAATACTTTCAAAAATCTTTAAATAGATATTGTAGGTTAATAGGCGAACTGTCAGTATAGTTTAGCCATCGCGTAGGATGGCGCCACTCGCTTATTTTCGACTACGCCGCTGATGACTTAGTATTGGGCGAACAGCTTGGAATTATCAACAATATTATGTGAGTATATTTACTTTAGAAAATTGATGAAGCATTTCGCAGACATTTTATATTTTAAATTTTCAACATTTTATTCATATTTCTTTGTATTTGTTTTTCTATAATACCAAAGTTTTCCAAAACAATTAATCTGAATCATAAAACTAACACTCAACTGATTGATTATTCTTCACAATTAGAAAACGAATGGATACCTTCTTTTAAAAGTGCAGTGCTGCTAAAAATGTACGTTTTATATTTTTATTTTAGTGAACTGGAAAAGAAATGTTTTAAATCGAAAACTAACTAAGAATGTATCCAAGTGTGCGAGATTTCACGGCCGGCATTTTTCCAAGTCTTCATGGTTTCCGGGCTTGTAGGCCGTGGTCCGGTGGTATTTCTACCTGACGTTTCGTCTACAACTGCGGTAGACATTCTCAAAGACGATGATTCTCTTCGAAGAAACCCAAGCCATAGACAGAACGTTGAGCTATTACCCAAGAATGTACAGAGAGGCCATAGAAATACATAAACACACACAGAATTTCAACCGAAAAGATGATGGCCTCAATCTCAGTAAAACCTGGACACCAGCACTCCGACATACAAAACCAATGACCAATCGTACAAGGACGGGATACGACCGAGTAGAGAACTCACCCCCACCACTACACACTGCGCATTTGACCAATTACAGAGATATGGACTACGACCGAACAAAGAACACCAGTCACTGACACACTGACCTGTGAGCCGCCAAGGAGGACACTTCGACCGCTGCCACATCGCCTTTGAGAATGTCTACCGCAGTTGTAGACGAAACGTCAGGTAGAAATACCAACGGACCACGGCCTACAAGCCCGGAAACCATGAAGACTTGTAACTAAAAATTTGTTTTCCTTACAAGGTTGAAAAAAATGGACACTTAGCAGTCTAATAAATAACGTTTGGAAATTGAGAAATTCGTAATTTATTTACACAGAAATATACAGTGTATAAACGGTAAACCCGAACATTATTAGACCAAATAACATTGAGAACATTTACAATTTAGTAGTAGGCCTTATACAGGGTGTATCACAGAAAACCGAACATAGGGAAAAGTACACAGTACAAATTAGTTAAGATCAGAGATTGCTTTGCCCTCTATTCAGAGGTCGTTACCATGGTTACCATGGTGTACGTATACAGTAACAAATGCATATTGCTGTTCATTTGACAAAATCTGGATGAACTTAAAGACAAAATCGTCGAAGTATGTTTCAATATGACTCCTGTAATGTTAGATAAAGTGAGACAAAGTTTTTGTAACCGATTAAGCCACTGCTTAATTCAAAATGGAGGTTTATTTGAACATTTGCTTTAATTTTTTATTTTAACTGTTTGTTTTGTTTAATTATTAGTTAAAAAAATATTTTCTTAATAAAAAATTGTTTCATTAATAAAAATAAATTCATTTAATATTGAAGAATTTATTTTAACTGATTTTTCTAATTATTCATTATTAGCTATTATTGTTATTAAATAATGGTTAGTCAGCGTTACCATGGTACCCATTCTCATATGTGGCCAAAGTAATCGTTGATCCTAACTAATTTGCACAATGGAGTTTTCCCTATGTTCGGTTTTCTGTGATACACCCTGTATAAATTTGTAGTAGATTATATTATAGAAAAAATAGTAGGTACAGTGAATTTTTTAAACAATTTTCCATAGCAACGGTTGACTATTAAGAGTAACTCGGAACCACCTCGGAACCTGCTAAATAAAAAAAAAAATCATCTGCATATTTACATTAGATTATTAGGACTAAAGTGCGACCATTGAGGTCCACACGACGAACTTCCCAGTTTGATAAATATTTAATAATAATAATTAAATTAGATATTACACAGAAAAGTAATCATTTTAATCATTAAAACATAATTATTATTTATTTTTAACAATAATTAAAAAAAAAAAAAAACGGCTGAACCGATTTTTATAAAATTTATGTCGGATCAAAATGACGTTAACACGCCTCGATTGACACCCTTACGAAGTCGATATAATTTTTTATTCGCGAGATATTGTGTAAAATCTACTTTTTTGGAGGTTATTTGGTTAAGAAAAAAGAACGGCTGAACCGATTTTGAAAAAATTTCTTTCAGATCATAATATTTACGTTAATACGCGTCGATTGGCACCCTAACGTAGTCGATATCATTTTTCATTCTCGTGATTTCGTCTTAGAAAGAAATGGACACATACATACGTACGTACGTACGTACGTCACACACACACACACATACACACACACAGACATCTTTCTAAAAGTAGTGTAAAAATAGTGTAGTGACCTTGAAACATAAAAATTTTTTTTCCTTTTTGATTTCGATTTTCGGACCCATTACAATAACTTCCAATGGGAAGTTAAAAAAGTGTACCGGAATCGTGTCTACACGATTTTTGTCTGTCTACCTGTGCGAACATCATTCGAGAATGGGTGAACCGATTTCGATTAAACTTGCTATAGGTACTCTCTACTCGTATCTCCGGAAAATTGCCGATTAAGATAAATTATAAACAATATATACTTCAGTCGGTGGCTACAGGTCGTCTGCTAGATGTCATCGATACAATTAGGTATGGTGTTGATTATTTTTAAAATATTTTGATTGAAATATTTATTACACGTAAAGTAATTAATTTTGTATTTAACCGAACTCAAGCAAGGTTAAAAAACAAACTGTTCAAATAAAAACAGTTTTTTTGGTAACGCTGCTAACAACAAACAATTTTGAACGACGTGTGGAAAATTAATTTTCTGTGTTTATGTACGTAATTAAAATTGTGAAGTTTAAAAATTAATTTAATATTATTAAACGGATATGCCACGAGCAGCGTATTATTTTTAAATAAAATAGGCATTTTATCAGTCATAAATTTTGCTTATATAATATTTTCTTCTTATAGCCCTTTCACAATGTACGTAAGTAGTACATACGGTATGGTAATTTATTCGAACGGTGTTTTAACCGAATTGGATTATCGGCAGTTTTTTCACTTATACTTCCTTTTGCGGTAATTTGACGTTCTATAAACCAATCAATTCGTTTGAAAAGATCAATTAAAAATCATATAATAGTGCCGTTTTATGACTCGGGAACCCTGGGACAGACTTTTTTCGGAGGCCCCTGATTTTCTCCACAATATTATCTTATTGGAAAATTCTAGAGAGACACCCGAAACTACAAGACATTTTCAGAAAAATACATCAGGACATTCAAACATTTTATAGAAACTATTAAATAAATGTGAAGAATTCTGTCAATGATTGTTAAATCCTTGTTTTTTCTTTTCTCTCTTTTGCCAATTCGGTTTTTAAATGAATTTTTTTTTACTTAAATGGAAGGACCACATGCAAGTTTTATAGCAAAACTGTTTTTATTTAATTTTTTTGCTTACTAATTAAAAAGTTATATTTAAATAAAAATTAATTTTTAAACTCAGTTCCGATAACGCGCCGAAAGAATCCGAACGCGTGTGACGTCATTATGTTATCTATGGTCTTTGTATCCATGGTTACCAAGTTAAAAATTTATTATTTTTGATAGTATGTGTAATACATATACACAAATACCAGGGCTTGAGAATAGCCGACAGTGTAGCGGCGCTGTTGTTTACATGGCGTTGCTATGGTTCCTCTATTACAAGTCCCCAGTTCCCGGGTTCTAGCCCGAGAGCTGGTAAAAGTGTCAATTGGATTTTCAATTTATAAAAAAAAAAAAAATAATGAATTGAAAATATGAATTGGTGCTTGGCCCAAATAACCTTAGCTGTTGGTGGTCTTTAAAACACAATTCACAATTCACACAAATACCAACAAATGCAGACACATTTTAACATAACGACGTCACAAACATTCCTGGCGCGTTTTGAAGTCACGTGATATTTTTTAAATTTTTATACATTTTAATTAATTTTTAGTAATTTATCTATAGCTTTAAAAAAAATTTTCTTTTCGATTTTCAATATTATTTATGTTAAATTATTAGAAAAAATTAAAAAATTATTAATTTTTTTTAAACTTAAATACCTAATTTATAGCTGTTTCAAACATAACAAACAAAATAAAATTATAAACGAAGGTAGGTATCGTTTATTTTTATTTTAATTTCAAATTTTAACTAGTCCGGTTAAACACTCCTAGTACTATAGGATTGCCTAAAAACACTCCACTCAAAGCCCGAACCACAAGAACTGTTTTCGGATTTCAGTAAAACGGGTGGTTGTTCCGCATAATGACAAAATCGATCCTAGAAGCAGCCATATAAATTGGAAATAGGTAATTTTAATCATTATCTAATCTTTATACTCGCTGCCATACAACAAGATATCTATTCCTACAATTTTATAGATAGATAGATAGATTGCGAAAGCGGTTCCGGTGTGAGATAGCGAAGAGGGGGGTGAGGTTTTAGTCAGTAGGAGTCTAACACTACCCGTTGGAGGACCAACGGGTGTCCATGATGGATTTCCTCACCCGCGCAAAAAAAAAGATAGATAGATAGATAATATGGTCATAAGCGTCTCTTATATAATTTCATATTTGTAAACAGCGGCCTTGGGATGTTGTGCAGCAAGAAAAAGATGGAAGTTAAATAAATTTCGATTTATTTTTAAAGAAAAAGTAGCTAATAATGCCGATTTCACTCCATATCAAATTATTTACGGCTATGATTTTGTTTGTATTCAGATATAACTTCAAACGTATATAGAATTTCGTATAATAAAATTCAATCAAGCAAATTTTACAAAACATTTCTTATATTTATCTTTGTGACGTAACAGACGATTTGTCTTTTGAACCATTTTTTGATCGCATTTTAAGCTCAATGTTTCTTCATATTTTTGTTGCCATGTAGAGTACGCTGTATATATTTTTATAGGATATAAACACAACCAAAGTTTTCGACTGCTTTGAAAAATATTTTTTGTCATTTCCACTATAAAATAGCTACTTTACATGCATGTATATCGGCCTGTAATGGGTCACTTAACAGGCCGGTTTGCGGGAACGTACTTTTCCCACATCAGTGTGGCAAAGTAAAATTCAATAGTAATTTAATTGGATAAAGTAACAACATGATACAAGGCTTATAATTTAAAAACAGTTATTCACTTATCATTTTTAATGGCCAACGTTTCGGCAAACATTTTTTGCCTTCCTCAGGGCCTATAACCAAAAATAGTACAATAAATTACTCTAAACCATACCTAAATCTTAAATGTAGAAAAAAAATTTTTTTTAAAAATTTTTTTTTTTGGATATCAAATAAATAATTTTTAATTACCTTAAATATTTTAGTGAAACGTCACAAATTTAAAAATTTTAAAAAAATGCATTAATTTTGTCCAAATAAAACTTTTTTAAAAGTATACCTCATTAATTAAAAATTGTAATTTAAAAAATTTTTAAAAATTTAAAATATAAAACTATGCTTTCGCTAATTTAAAAAACTATGAATTAAAATGCTAGTTATTTGATACACAAAATTGATGTCTTAACCCCAATAACCTCTATTATATTGTTACTTTATCCAATCATTATAACCAAGGTGATCTTATTATTTTATTATAGTAATTTAATGTTTTTCAATTTATTATTTTTAATAATAAATAAAGAAAAACTCAAATATTGCCATATTATTCTCGAAGCTACAAAGGCTCGAACCTCGAATCTTGTGGTTCATAGCGTATCGCCTTACTTGACCACTCGGCCGCTGAAAGAGTCGAAAGACAGAACTTAGGAGATCTATACTGTACTGACTACGCGAACAACTATCTATTACATAATATACGTGCCTATAACAAGTGGTCTATACAATATGTGTGATGTGAACTGTCAAAAAGTTTGAAATTACTGAAAATGAAGTGAAAAGCAGCTATTTTACAGAGGGTATATGACAAAAAATACCATATATATTTCGCGCGTAATGATTTTATCACTCGTGTGACTCGTTTTAACATAGTGTCACTTCTCGTGCGTAAAATTACATTAATTATTACATTAATTAAATTACAAAACTAGATATACAATCTACTGTAGTAACAAAACAAAATCGCTTATGTCGAATTGTTATTAATTTTTTAACCATATTTTCTAAATTTAATTTTTGCCTTTCAAAAGTGTTTATTTATATGTGTCCTTCTCACAGTAAGTACTTTGGCTACAGATGAAATTTACAGGTTGGTGAAACCATAATCCTATCACCAATTATTATAATAACAACAGATAAAAGTTGCGACAGTCCTGCAGTAGCAATTTCTCTTTTGCCAGAAGTTTCTTGCGCCGCAAATTTATGAATTATTCATATTTCATACGCAAAGCCATTTTACTGCGATACGTAATCCAGTAGATTTAAAATTCTATCAGACTATGTTGAGCCAACTCGCAAGGGGTAAATAATAGATTACGGTGACAAATAATGACTTAGAGAGAAGTCGCAGCTCCACTGCTTAGTACTACGTCACTAGGCAGCATCACTATCGTTTATTGTAGATTATAGACGCGTCGACATCTCAGGTCATTAGCGTCTTTCAACTTCACTAAATAACAATTTTCTTAAAACTAAACGACATCACAAAACATCCATAAGCGCAAGTGGGATCGAATCCATGACTGTCTGATCTAGAGGCCGACGCGCTAATCACTAGACCAAACTATCGTCCAATGTGTATCATATTATGAAGATGAACACAGGTTTTTATAAATTACTAGATTTCTGTCTCGCCTTCGACCCGCTAGATTTCAGTTTGGCAGAGTATTATCAAAAAAATTCTGAAGTTACAAATGAGTTAATAATGATATTTAGCTAAGATATCGCGTTGGAGATTCTCGACTTGCTTTTCATTTTCGCTCACCGATCATCCCTCTTTTATCGTAGCTAATAGTATAAAACCTATGCAGACTTTCAAACAGTGAAAAAAATTTCAAATCTGTTTAGTTGTTTATGAGATTTGCGTGGTCTGCAAACAAACTTTACCTCTTTCAAATCTTAATGGTTCCCGGGGTTGTAGGCCGTGGTCCGATGGTATGATGTGGCAGCAGTCGAAATGTTCTTGGCACTTCGCCCGCTGCCACATCATCTTTGAAAACTCTACCGCAGTTGTAAACGAAACGTCAGGTAGAAATACCATCAGACCACGGCCCAGTCCGGAAACCATCAAGATTTGGAATAACGCCGGCCGTGAAAGCTTACACACTTGAATAAAACTTAACTCTATAATATATTAGAGTGTAGATCAGGTCATTTATGCGTGGATGAACAAAAATTGATACACCTGCTGATGAGATTTCCTTTCGTCAAAATACTACACTGTCGTCATAACACTTAATTTGTGTTTTCAGAGCTGAAGATAAAAAAAAAATCAATTTTAAAATTAGTTGTGAATTGTGATTAAATGTTATTTTATCTTAGCCTAATTGCAAAATAACAAAATGAACCGAATTAAAAAATTTGAAAAATTCTTCCACTGTGTATAAAAGCCAACTTCTTCCTTAGTGACATAGTAGTATTATATGAAAATAATATTTTTTTTCCTTCTAAATCATACAAATTTCAAGTACGTTCTTTATTATTTGGTTATTGTAAGGCAAACTTTTGTTGACCTTTATTCAGTAGTAATTAAAATATGTTCCGGCGCATTGAGTAATTTCCACACACCATATATCAAGGTGTTCCACCTTGAAGGGACGTTGTCAGGTTGTTTTAAATATTACCTTGCCCTTTCCCTTGAACCAATCGGGAGCGTTGTTTCTTCCCGTTCGTGACAATCGTAGTATAGAATAGGGATGATAAACTGCACCCTGGCGTGTGCCTCGCGCACATATATCAACCCTGTATGAGTTGAGGGTGCAGCGGCACCCTAACTTATGGCATTTGTCTTTGAGCACTATACTCTATCCCGTGAACCGATATATTAATGAAACTGCGTGATCAGCATCTGATTGGTCGCTTGAAACATCAACACAGCAGATTATGGTTATACTTTTTTACCATCAATACCTACTACTACAAATATTCAGTGAGTTATAAATCTCTTTTTGAAAAAAAAAAAATGTATAACGAATTGATCTTCAATTCATAAATTAAATTTATCAAGGGTAATTTGGATAAAAACTCAGCAATCAATACATTAATGAATAAACGGCGTTTCGTCACTTTTCTGAGTTTTATTACCCGACTGGCTCAGAAGGAGGGTAATGTTTTTCGAGTGTACTTATATGTATCTATAATGTAGGTACTTATGTCTATTTCTTTGGAAGGCTCTGTAGTCTAAACGGTTTGACGAATTTGAAAATGATGTGTCTATAGATTCGTCATAATCTCACGAGTGCTACTGGGTAGTGGTATATGATGTCATGGAAAATTCAATATGGCGGACTCTAGACGCCATTTTGTCAGAATGCAAAAGTAATTTTCCTTCTGAATACATCGATATGGGTATCAAAAGAAAGGTTTTGTTGAGAAGATTTCAAATAGGGTATATGTCGTCACGGAAAATCCAATATGGCGGACACTAGACGCCATATTATCATTTGTCAGAATGCAAAAGTAATTTTCCTTCTAAATACAAATTGATATGGGTACTCTACTAATTATTGATATATACCTACTTAACTTTTAATTGGTTAACGCAGTTTCTTGAATCTGATATGAATTAATTGGTCTTCCACAGAGTTTGCACCGGGAAAAATGCGAACTTTTAATTGGTATTTTTCATTGCTTCAGGCTAAATGAACACTTGAATGCTCTAAGACCATTATTTTTTTATAATAATTTGTTACTGGGAAATAAGTTTTCTTCTTGAAATAAAATGTCAAACATAGTAATAAAAATATGATTACCTAGATACACAAAAATCTAAAGTTACAAAGTACCTAACTTCACGAAAATTATTTATTTTATATTTATTTAAAATATGTCTTGAGGAATAAAATAGTATAATATATAATATATCTATACCTGAATAAAATATTTGTTTTTGTATTTTACCATTCCAACTCCACAAGTGGGAAGTGGTACTAATTTGGGTCGAAATTCACTTTTCGCAATTTTATTTTTCATTATGATTACTTTCGCGGCCCCCTGGATTAAAAGTTTGACAAATAAATTTTTAGATACTATTTAAAACGTATTTTTTGAACCATAATTTATGTCACAAGAAAAACTACGTAATTTACTAATTGACACGAAAAGATAAAAAACGGTCAAGCATCAACGTACTTCATGCATTGAGGGTTCCGTACACCATTCGTATAGGTGCAGTTTCCCTGTAATCTTTACTACCCTGTTTATATGTCTGATATTTTAAAAATTTTAGACGTATTATTTTTTAAGACTTTTTTGGTATAGATGTCTATAAAATTAATAACCTACAAACACACACAAATATATTTTTAGTATCTCAAAAGTGTCCAACGATATCATGCTACATGCTAAATAAAAATTATTATTTTTTTAATATTTATTAGCCGCAGAGGAAGTAATATTTTTTTGTAAAACATCATTCTATCTAAAAGATTTTTTCGTTGGAGAGCAGCCAATTATATAATTGTTTCGAAACATATAGGAAAAAATCATTTTACCAACCAGTGGTCACAATCAGGATTCTAACCTGAACTTTTCCACTTTCGCGGCGGAATGAGTTAGACTCTCGCTGGTTCGAGGATTCACTTCATATTATATAGCTACTGAATTAGCAGATATGAATTGACGCTCGCATGTAGTGAAAATCTATTGATTCTGAAGCATATATGGAGAATATTAGTTTAGCAATCTTGTCACGATTGAGTATTGTAAGCTCATTCCGCCGCGAAAGTGGAAAGGTTCAAGTTAGAATCCTGATTGTGACCACTGGTTGGTAAAATGATTTTTTCCTATATGTTTCGAAACAATTATATAATTGGCTGCTCTCCAACGAAAAAAATCTTTCAATTGCATTTCAGCCGTATAAAAAAACAAACTATTATTATCATTCTATCTGCATGCCGAATTATAACTTCCTAACCGTTTAGACGTTATAGGCGCCTGTGACAGACTATACAGACGTACGGACAACGAATTCTCGACATATTACTCAGAAGTGAAAGTAATGGGTTTGTGATGAAGTTTTTGAATGTAGTCCAAAGTCAAATACCAAAACCAAATCGCTATGTTGCAGCCCGCGCATATACCGAATCATCTATCATATTGACTCGATGTGGTGAGAGAAAGAGAGCGAGAAGATTTCTGAACAGAAATAGGCAATTCAGAGGTTTGTTGCAGTTTTATTGGGTACCTTTTTTTTAAAGTAACATCTAAAAAATATTCCAGTTATAAAACTAAAACCAAAAAGCACTGAAAAATTAAACAGAAATCATCCCGTTGTTCCGTTATCACAGCTATTATATTAAGACATTTTTTATGGTTATAAAAATAATATTCTTACCGAAATTGTTCTTCAAAAGGAACATTCTTAGATACGAATCTATCGAAATTTCTTCTTCCGGCAACGTCATATTTCTATACTTAATTTGATATCAGTTTTTACTAATTATACAACACTATTAACACACCAAGAAACAAAGTCCACTTGAAGTACGAAAATTAAATTAAATAAACCGTTTTTACACTACAAGTTTTCAAGTCTATCACACACCCCCAGTTCTTAGATTATTCTCAAAAACTGGAAAAATTTAAATTAGATTTTCAATTCATAATTTGAAATTATAATAAATATACTTATTAAAAATAATAAAAATTAAATACTATATCAATTGACACTAGGCTCAGATAAACTCAGAAGTTAGTGGCCTCTAAAAAATTTATTATATTATATTTTAGTGAAAAAACTAAATAAATGTATTTCGAACAAACAATAAAATAATATGTACTACATCTTAATCGAAACACTACAAAAACATGATTAAAACTGTTTGAAATTTATTCAAGCTCAAATATAAGACAAAGACAAGTTATGTAATTACCTACTTATTAGGTATTGACATTGTATAGAAAGGTCTCAAACTGTTTTTTTGTGTGCGATTTATTTCGTAGAAATGTTCTCACTTTGTTTTTTGTTTTTGTTAAACCAGTGGCCTACAAACGGAGGGTCCAGGAATCTCGATTAAGTAGAATCTGTTATATTTGCCGCAGCTAGACAATTTAAAACAATATTATTTGCAACAATAATATTTTATTCCGATAATTTATGTTGCTGTATTTCACAAAATCATTTAAATGTTCTAGAAGCAAACATTCAATTTTTAAACATTTACAATTACATAATTATATCTACTTGAATTATGAAACGACAGTAATTGTGTTTCTTACGACTATATTCAACAGAATAGACTCAATATTAAAATAATATTGATAATACCTATTTTTTGTGGTTTTACAAATTGTGAAAACTGCAATGCGATTTTATTTGCAATTAATCGCGTAAATGTATAAAATGAAACTGGCATACACTAAAAAAATGATGCAACAATTAATTATCTGAGTTGCATATTTAACTGAGGAAAATCGTCCAGTTTATATCGCCTCCTGAAACTAGTCGATGACGTTTTTTAACTAAAAAAAATATATATAATACAGTCAAACCTGGTTAAGCGAGAGTTCAAGGGAGCACAATCTCATTCTCGCTTATAGAGGTTTCTCACTAACCCGAGTTTCTCGCTAATGTAGGTACATGGGTAGCGTTTCTCTCTTATAGAGGTACGCACTGGATTCCCAGTTTTGTAGCATTATTTAGGTACAATATTGACGAGAAAACAATACAAAAACAATGGTAGGAAGTTCCACGATGTTAAATTTGTAATTTGTTTTGTCATTTGTTACTGTATGTGTGTATCTTTTATGTATGTATGTATTTTTATTGTAGCTATATTGTCGCTTATAGAGGTATAGATAAGTAGCAGTCTCTTTTACGGAGGTCCATGAGGGGAAAACGACTCTCTCTTACAGAGGTTTCTGTTTGTCGCTAATAGAGGTTTTGGTAGCTTAAAATGACGGGCCCTGCCTATTACTCTCACTTATAGAGTTTTCTCACTTATCCAGTTCTCACTTACCCAGGTTTGACTGTACATAGAAAATGCTAGGTACCTACTTTTTTTTGTTAATTTTACAGGCAATCGGGCACTATGTGCTGGCATGTCTTAAACTGTACACATTCTTAAATGTACACAGGCAACCAACTAAATAAACAAACAAAGTTTCTAATTTTCCAAGTTTGCTACTGAAATGGAGAGAGCACTGCACGCAATGAAGTGGAAAATGCCAAGAAAATAGCTCGTACTATGATATTAGTCCCCGTGCACATTCTAGCGAAAACTCTAAATTGGTTCACACTCAACAAATGAAAATTCACTAAAAATTACGCTAAAATAGATCTTTCAATGTAATTTTAAAAACACGAAAATTACAGATTGGTTTCTTAAAAAAACTTTAAAGTAAAAAAGAAAAATATTAAAAGTCATCAAAATACATAATGATAATGCCCTAATTTTATACCACAATACGAATTCAATTAGTGATGAGCAAAATTGTTCTTGGTTTTGCAGTCTTGGTCTTGGTCTTACGAAAAAGCAAGACCAAGACCAAGACTATCATTAGACTAGCAAGACCAAGGCCAAGACCTCTTGCAGTCTTGGTCTTGGTTTTGAGAAAAAGCAAGACCAAGACCAAAACCAAGACCAAGACTATCATTAGACTAGCAAGACCAAGAGCAAGACCGAATGAACAAGCGTGTTAAAAATGATGTAATTTTGATATTTTTTAACATTTTAATAAAATAAAGTATTTTGTTAGTTATTGCTCACATACGTTATATAAGGAACTCTTGCGCAAAATTTCATGCTTCTAACTTCAAAAATGACGAACTTCCATATAAACTTTCATCCCCTATTTAACCCCCTTAGGGATTGAATTTCAAAAAGTCCTTTCCTAGTGGGTGCTTACGTAACAAAAGAAAACTACTGTCTAAATTTCAAGTTTATATCTTCAGCGGTTTGACCTGAGCGTTGTCAGTCAGTGAGTAGCGGAACTGTTTTATATAATATATAGATTAAATAACAATTAACTTAAAACTATATGACATCACAAAACATCCATGAGCGGTGGCGGGATTCGAACCCACGATCCAGAGGCCGCGACGCTAACCACTGGACCAAACTGTTCTCAAAAATGCATTGTAATGTTTATATTATGATAGTATAATATATAGAGTCGTTTAAATAAAGATCTTTATATAACACATGCACGCTTTTAGTGTTTTTTCGTATCAGTTTTGCGGACTTTAAATGGCCGTTTATTGACAAGTGACGTCATGATCCATTATGAAACGCTTTTCGATGAATAATGGAAAAACATTTGAAAAACCCGTTATCTAATGAACATTTTGTACCTCTTTTCGGTGTTATAAATGAAATATGGTTACTATGGTAACGAAGTGATTAAATATTGTATCGAGCCCAATGTTTTTATTATGAGATGTACTTCTGTCAGTGATATAAAATTATTCAATTAAAGTCTAAAACCATGCATGTGTTATATAAAGTATAGTGTGCAACACGTATGCTAAATATTTATGCGTCAGGCGCGATGTTTTCAGCACTCGTATTCGGTTCGCGATGCTCACTCGCCAAGGCTCGTGAGCGCTCTCCTACTACTCGTGCTGAAAACATCGCGCCTGACGCATAAAGATGTATTTAGCATACTAGTCACACAATATACTATTATTATTGTCAACATTTATTTACTTGTCGCCACACTGACTATTTTATTTCCCCATCTTCCACGTACAGCTACTTGGACAGCCCAGAAACTTGCACAGTGCAAACTTGCCTTAAGACTCAATTAAAAAAAAATACATAATATTATAGTTTATAGAAAATTGAATGTAAAGATTTTATGAAATAAAAGAAATCGACAACAGTCGCGTTAAATAAATAAGTAAAACGAGTTTGCTGAGAGGTATCTAGTTTGGTGTTGAACAAATAGAACATAAAATATAGGTAGAAAAGAGTGTCAGTACGCGATTTGGAGTAGATATAAAGGCAGAAGGTGAAAGGAACAGCCTATTGAAAGTGAAGGCACGTGATGTCAGAGCTTTACACTACTGTATTTGTGTGAGAAAAACAGTCGTACTTGTGTAACTGTGTCTGTTTGAACAATATACGGGCTACTTTTATAAGATTTCAGGATAGGGTAAATTAGTTTTAAAGAGGCGTCGTTTCAAGCAGTTTCTTTGTTATTTAACAAAACAGTTTTCATGACCTTGAAACGTTCAGTCCCTTTACGCGCGAATTTTAATTGTTGTACTATAAAACCGGTTCCAGACATGACCAACGTATGTCAAAGTTCGCGAATGTATTGGCGACCAATGTTGGGCATGTGTGATCATTTATTTATTGTAGATTATATAGACGCGTCGACATCTCAGGTCATTAGCGTCTTTCAACTACACTAAATAACAACTACCTTAAAACTAAATAGCATCACAAAACATCCATGAACGCAGGTGGGATTCGAACCCACGGCAGTCCAGTCCAGAGGTTGCGGCACTAAGCACGCTAACCACTAGGCTATACTGCCCTCGATGTGTGATCATTTGAACATATCCAGTATCCATACGACAGGATTCTGTTTGGCCAGCGTTTTCGAGAAAAGGATATATGTAAGTATACTGTAGAGTGTAGAGTTTTCAATGCAACTTTAGAACTATGCTAGCAAAATAAAACAATAGTTTAGACACTTCTAACCACAATAATTTTATTCATGAATGTACATTTCCAGAGCTAAGCTCTCATCCTCAGCACATACTAAACTGTTTAGTTTAGTATGTGCTGAAGATGAGAGCTTAGCTCTTGAAATGTACATTCATGAATAAAATTATTGTGGTTAGAAGTGTCTAAAGTATTGTTTTATTTTGTTTAAAACCACAGTGCTCTTAATATTCCTATATGCTAGCAAATGTAATAAAAAATCCAGAATTATTAGTAATAAAAGGCCTTAGTTTGTTAAAAAGGTAGAAGACAGCATAAATATAATTCGGCACAATTACAAACAAGGGGCCATTCAACTATTACGTAAGCACTACAGGGGGGCGGGGGGTCTTTGCTTTGCTTATTTTTGATGACATGGGGGATGGGGGGTCTGGATGGTGCTTACGTCAGCAGTATTTATTTTTTTACTTTTTCGAATTTTCTACAAAATTTAGTCGATTTTGGTTTGAACACATATGGCAACCCTACTTGTCTATGCTTAAAAACGTAACGCATTTTCAGGGATTCCCGAAAATAATGGATACGTTTACTCGCTTAGAACCGAGTAGGGAAATTACCGCGCGCTATTCATTGAGCAGCAAACATCCAATGTCATCGAAGACTTAGAGTCATGGATTCGTGTGTCATGGACTGAGGACTGTTAATTTGAATTAATATACCAACATTTTAAAAGAAGTTTGTTTTATTCGTTAATATATTAAGGTTATAATGACTGAATACCATGTCAATAAAATTTGCTTAAATAAATATTATGTGCATTAAAGTCCTCTATTCCAAGCCAATTCCTTATTTCTAGACTTATAACTGCTACTCATGAATCAATAAAGAAACCAGAATACATTGAAAATTGCATGTACCAATGTTTACGTAAGCATGGGAGGGGGGGGGGTAAAAGCTTTGCTTACTTTTGTTGACGAGAGGGAGGGGGGGTTAATCATTGCAAAAAATCTGCTTACGTAATACTTGAACGGCCCCCAAGACCAGGCTTAATTGCTGATACAAACAATTTTAGTTTTTCATAAATAGACGACAACAAAATCGTCTCACTTGTAACCAGTCAACTTCTGCTTCATCGACGTTGTCAGTCTATAATGTACTTAGTATATGGTTGAACCCAACCCCGAAATATCGCAGTTCGATTTCTTAACTCGTCTTTTTATAAGACGTGACTAGTGTATGAATATCATAGACAGAACAGTTGATTCATTGGAAAAGTTGTTCTACGGGAAAATATCCCTCGCTTGTTCAAAGCCTTGAGTGTACGCACGTCTATGCGCTGAACTAGGAAAAATATGGAAGGAATTTCAATTAAATAACATATTATATCCGCATTGTCAATCCTAATAAAATTATGTTTTAACTCGTTTAAAAAGGAATTTTGTACAGACAATCTCCGTATATAACACGAGATTTCTACAACAAGATTCGTTCTAACACGGTTAGAGGATTACGACAATTATCGTATATAACACGATACTTTATGACGTTTCCGTTCTTTCGCGGTTAGAGTATTGCGGAAAACCTCGCCATGATATTTTTTAGCTTATGTATTAAGAAAAACTTTATATTGGATATAATGTTGCAACAATTCCATTTGTCAACCCCCACTTTGATTCATCCGTCTTGCAAAAAAATACGGGGAAATTCTATGTAATGTAACGTGTTGCGTCATGAGGTATTTTAGGACATCAAAGGGTGCCGAAACGTAAGTAAATAAAATGCAATTATCCTAAACATCAGTATTGCAATCATTTGATCCTGAGCCACAGAATAATTGTCTTTCTTTCAATCTTCATACTGTACTATTAAAAAAATGAAAAGTAAGTACCCTACATTTAAAGTTTGGGTAAATTAATATTCTTTTAAAAACTGATATTTTCTCTTTATTAATAAATTGCAAAGCATATATTGATTTTATCGGAAAATTGAAGAGGGGAAATTTTTTAGAGTAACTAATTAGGAATAAAACAAAAAAAAGTCGTCTGATTTCAGACATTGGTTAAGGAGATATTAGCGTTTTCCGTAAGGCTTGCAAAATTATATTCAAAAGGGGGTGGCGGGGGAAGCACAAGGGGGATAACCGGGGACTTTTGTAAAAATACATGTCTAAAGGTGTTCTACCATCTGTGAAAAATCCAGCTCCTTTGGAATTATTTGCAACATCGGGTGTTTTTTTCCTTTCATTTCCTGGGCTAATAATCTCTAAAGGATTATTAACTCATAAACACATTATACTATTACACTCGTTAGAATTCTAATAACAATGTAATTACAAATATATCACAACGTCTACAAATTTAATTCAAACAAATTGAGGAATAATCGATTAAATTATTTCATTAAATTAATAAAATTTAATAACTTTATTACTTATCAGGCTCTGTTAGTTTATAGACAATTTTTTGGGATCAATTGTCGTTGGGATCAGTTGTCGTGGGATCAAATGTCGTGGTATCAAATTGCTGGGATCAACTAACGGCACACCCTACATTCGCTTTTAATTGCGAATAGTAACTACAGACGTTCTTTGAACGCTATCAGTTACTGCGCATACACGACTCACCCGCATATCTGTTATAACCAAGCTTTTTAAAGCTCCTTCTCGCTGTTTTTGACTCAATGAAGTGCGGTGAGTTGAGGTACATTCTTCGTGTGAGCTTATGTTCCAATCTACGTAGAGAAGTCGTAAGGTTTACCTACCCATTTACCTGCTGACACACAAACAGTTTCTTGATGGATTTATTTGTTGATAGATTGGAACTTCATTACTTCGATTGCTTTGAACTACACAACCTCAGACAAAAAATTCGACTGATGACCAGTCCTATACTTCCCACCTAGTAAATATTTGCAAAAAATAAACACTCTTTTTTTTTATTCTTTGACTAGGCCCAAATAACCTTAGCTGTTGGTGGTCTTTAAAACACAATTTAATTTTTATTCTTTGAAAAAAGCATGGCCCTCTTTTTTGTTTGGTGATCTACTGATGGCTAACTTAATATAGCAAAAATCATGGTTACCTTGATTTACGTACAATTTTTATTTTTTTTAGTAAAATATTTTTTTTCTCGAAAACTATACATTTTAGAGAAAAAAAATATTTACATTTTTTTCATATTATAACATCTATAATTCATTTATATTTTTTTTTACCTATGTTAATACGTGACATTGAGGTCGTTTTTTTGAATATATCAGGATCCACTGAACCGATTTGACTCAAAATCTAATCAGATCTAAGTTAAAGGCTGATAAACACAATAGAACAATCGGCATGCCCGTATGTTGTTCCGTTCTTAAGATATCGAAGGCGAAAAATTGACCACATACACACACACATACACACACACACACACACACACACATACAGACATCAGTCGGAAAATGATTTTAAACGATTGCTAGGGTCTCAAAACGTGAAAATCTGTTAAAATCTCGAAATATTGTTTTCGGACTGAATCCATTACTTCCCTACCATAGTAGAGGTGGGAAGTAAAAAGTTACCTCTAACATTAGCCAACTCATTTATTTGGATAAAATATACCTATACAGGAACCATTTTGTTTCTCTCTACTTTTTCATTAAAGGGGTTTTCCGGAACTATTTCCATTCGCTAAAATTAGGTACTATAAAGAAACCTAAGCCGTAATTAATATACAGGGTGAATCAATATTCACTCCCCAGCGCTCTGCAGATATGTATTCTAAAATTAAAAATAAGAAAAAAATGACGAAAATCAAAACCTCGAAAGCGAATCCGTTTTTGGGGAAATTTGGATATATACGCGATATTAGACGTACTGGAAATTTTGAATCGCAATTTTTCTAATAAATAGATTGGACAGGGCGAACCAATACCGTGGCCACCCCGGTCTCCTGATTTAACACCACTAGATTTTTGGATGTGGAGATACATAAATATCTACGGTATTGGTCCGCCCCGTCCAATCCATTTATTAGGAAAAATTCTCCGGACGTAATGTCGCGTATATCTAAATTTCCCCGAAAACGACCCGCTTTCAAGATTTTGGTTTTCTTCATTTTTGTCTTATTTCTATAATTGTAGAATACATGTCAGAGCGCTGGGGTGTGAACAGTGTCGGATTTTGGCCAAGGCCTACCAAGCCCGGGCTTGAGGCGACAAGTTTTTAGAACGTTGAAAGAAAATACTTAACATCAAACTTGTGTCAAATTTTTAATAGAAGGAGAACTGAAGCGGTAAAATGTTTGAGCTTGGAGCGGTGCCAACGTTAAATCCGGCCGTGGGTGTGAATATTGTTTCACCCTGTATACTGCAGGGTCAGGCAAATGTCTGCATCAAGTCGAATATCTTTGATACGCGGTTTTTCGAAATTTAGTAGATTTTTCCATATTTAAATGAGCATATTTACATTACAAATTGAACTGCCGTTTCATCTGGAAATGAGGTTAACTTTTTTATTTTAAATATAACTCCCTGTCGGTATCTTTTTAAGGATTTCAATCAAGATATTCTTTCGGTGTGAGGACAGTGTGGTCGCGGCTTCTGGATCAGACTGTCGTGGATTCGGATCCCGCCTCAGCTCATGGATGTTTTGTGATGTCAGTTAGTTTTAAGAATAATTAAGAGCACTGTGGTTTAATTTAATAATAAAGAGTTTAGTCACGTCTAACCACAATAATTTTATTAATGAATGTACATTTCAAGAGCTATTCTCCCATCTTCAGTTAGTTTTAAGTGTGTTGTTATTTAATGTAATCAACGCTTCTATAACGCATGTCAACGCGTCTATAATTTACAATAAATAAAATATAATAAATTCTTTTGGTGTCCAGTGATATAAAGTTTAATCCATTTATGCTCAATTTTGGACAATATTTTGATGTATAGATTGCTGATTAGGCAGCCTAATTTAATTAATGATACTTTGTTTAATTCAAGTAATGACACTTTCTTTCATCGCTTACTACTTAGTAAATAATAGTTGAAAGTAAATGTGAATAATTAGTATTCTACATTAGCAATAATTTTTTTGATGATATCAATTTCGCTCCCTTGGATTTCCCGACCGGCGCACATGCCATCTAGTGTTTCTTATACGATTTCATGTGAGACTACATTTAGATAAAAGTGGAATTATATCAGTACGTGAAACATATAACACTGAAATGTACTAGAATACATAACTTCAATTTTAACTACGTACGCTAAAAGTAGGTGTAAGCGTGTAAATGTTCTGGTGTAATTTTATTACAAAATGGGTGTAAATGAAGTAAGTTTATTTGTCAGCCTTAAAACAAAACAGCCAGTCGAGCATGACAAGCGTAGAGCTACATGAAGGTGAATAAACCTAACCAACGACACATACATGAAGCTGTTCTGTTTTGCAGGAGAGGTGATACATAACTAATGAAGTAGGAATCGCAGTCTACTGCGGAGAGACTAAGGGTTCACAAAATGTATTTTAAAACAATTGACCCGACTTTAAAACAGAGTCAAAATGCATCTGTAAAAATTCGACTGATGACCAGTCCTATACTTCCCACCTAGTAAATATTTGCAAAAAATAAACACTCTTTTTTTATTCTTTGAAAAAAAGCATGGCCCTCTTTTTTGTTTAGTGATCTACTGATGGCTAGCTTAATATAGCAAAAATCATGGTTACCTTGATTTACGTAAAATTTTTATTTTTTTTAGTAAAATATTTTTTTCTCGAAAACTGTACATTTTAGAGAAAAAAAATATTTACGTTTTTTTCATATTATAACATCTAGAATTCATTTATATTTTTTTTTACCTATGTTAATACGTGACATTGAGAACATTTTTTTGAATATCTCAGGATCCACTGAACCGATTTGACTCAAAATCTAATCAGATCTAAGTTAAAGGATGATAAACACAATAGAACAATCGGCATGGCCGTATGTTGTTCCGTTTTTACGATATCGAAGGCGAAAAATTGACCACATACACACACACATACACCCACCACATATACCAAACATCAGTCAGAAAATGATCTTAAACGATTGCTAGGGTCTCAAAACGTGAAGATCTGTTAAAATCTCGAAATATTTTTTTCGGACTAAATCCATTACTTCCCTACCATAGTAGAGGTGGGAAGTAAAAAGGATACAATAATTAATATCTTTTTTAAAGAAGTTGTCATTTTGTTTGGAATTATGTCACCTTTCAGATTGATAATAAACTTGTTTATCTCAAAACTGATTCTTTTTGATCATTATTTCCAAATAACCGTTTTCAGACGCTTTGCAACCTTCTAGACCTTCCTTTAAAGAGAGTTAATTAAGCCACAATTTTAGAAAAAAATGCCTAAAGTTTATTTATAGCCTAAATTTATTTCTAATCAGAATCCCAGAATTATCGTTGGGCTACAACTTATAAGTTATATCCTTTTGAAATTGGCGCGTTAACATGGTGGGTCGTAGTACGTCATAGCATGTTGAACAGTTTACAGTCGAGATAATGAATTATAAACGTCTAAACACGTGCGCTGTTTCAGTTATACGTGACTTTATTTTATTCACGTATTGTTTAACGATTCGTCTTCCCTGCTAAAACCTAAAAGCAAGATTTGAATTGAGAAAAATATTCACGCATTCTGTTAAAATCAATATTAGCTAATAATTAATTGAAGTTTCGTTATCAATTTTCGTTCGATTTATTCAACAGTTTATTTAAGAAGGTTTCAAGATAGTACTTAGTTAATTAAAAATGTATTATTGTTCTTAACTTAATGTTAAATTGTTTGTAGGGGTGTACAGTTGTGGATTTTTAACTTCCCATTGGAAGTTATTGTAATGGGTCCGAAAATCGAAATCAAAAAGGAAAAAAAATTTTTATGTTTCAAGGTCACTACACTATTTTTACACTGCTTTTAGAAAGATGTCTCTGTGTGTGTATGTGTGTGTGTGTGTGTGTGTGTACGTATGTACGTATGTACGTACGTACGTACGTATGTATGTGTCCATTTCTTTCTAAGACGAAATCTCGAGAATGAAAAATGATATCGACTACGTTAGGGTGCCAATCGACGCGTATTAACGTAGATATGATCTGAAAGAAATTTTTTCAAAATCGGTTCAGCCGTTCTTTTTTCTTAACCAAATAACCTCCAAAAAAGTAGATTTTACACAATATCTCGCGAATAAAAAATTATATCGACTTCGTAAGGGTGTCAATCGAGGCGTGTTAACGTCATTTTGATCCGACATAAATTTTATAAAAATCGGTTCAGCCGTTTTTTTTTTCTTTTTTTAATTATTGTTAAAAATAAATAATAATTATGTTTTAATGATTAAAATGATTACTTTTCTGTGTAATATCTATTTTAATTATTATTATTAAATATTTATCAAACATGGGAAGTTCGTCGTGTGGACCTCAAGGGTCGCACTTTAGTCCTAATAAACGACCCACCTCACGGCTTGTTTAATAAATGATCGATTTTCGAGACAAGAATCGAATATTATGGGTATAAAACTTTACATAGGTACTGAAAACTTTTGTTTTCTATACTACTCGACTCGACTCGAACAATCGAGCATTTATCAAGAACTACGAAACCTACGAAAAAGAAAATCTATCATAGAAGGTTTTCAAAATGTAATTTTCATTTCACTACATATATAACATTTCTCTATCTTCACTACGTACTCGACTTGAATCGAGTTCGAGTTCCGATCATTTTAGGTCATCTACCGGCAGGTCGAACAGCTAACGAAAAAATCGAAAACTTTTTAACAAAAAGAAACCTCCTTCAAAAAAGCCACTAAAAAGAGAAAAATAATAAAATTTTGAGGGCGGCGCCAATTTAATAAAATATAAAGTCGGTTAAAAAATAGAAATTGACACTTTTTAATAACCGACTTAATATTTTATTAAATTGGCGCCGACCTCAAAATTTTATTATTTTTCTCTTTTTAGTGGCTTTTTTGAAGGAGTTTTTTTTGTTAAATTTTTTTTTATACAGCGTGTCTACGAAAGTTCTTTACAAATAGAATTTTTTTTTATTAATTATTGAAGCAAAAATTTTTTTCTGTGGAAAAGTTCTGCTTCGTCCAAAACCTCTAAAACACCAAAGAAAATTTTTTTCGGCTTAAAGTTATACGAGGGAAATCAAAAAGTTTTATTTTACTAAAAATAAAAATTATCTGTGATATTCAAGATTTTCGCAAAATTAGTTACATAACCAAATTTAATTCAAAATTATAACATAACTAGCTTCTAAGTAATTATTTATTCAGAATTATAATTCAGATTTCAACATGTCCTCCATCTCTCTCCATACAAAGAAGTTCTCCTTCCAAAAAATTTTCTTTGGTGTTTTAGAGGTTTTGGACGAAGCAGAACTTTTCCACAGAAAAAAATTTTTGCTCCAATAATTAATAAAAAAAAATTCCGTTTGTAAAGAACTTTCGTGGACACGCTGTATATCAACTATAGTTTTTTCCCGTAATGAATAAAAAGTAGTAAGTTTGTTTATTAATGGCTGGTTTATCGTACATTTTAATCACGATGTTTTTTTAATCACACTGTTAAATTTTGACAGCTACATGTTCATTGGTTGCTGCGTTTCGTTACCATAGCAACCCGTCATTTAACATTGTTATTAAAAACACATCGTGATTAAAATTTACGATAAACCAGCCATAGACACCAACAAATTATCCAAAAATCCGCAAGAACACGAAATTAGAGACAGATTCTGTTATACTGTTTAATATTATGTTATTAGTTCCTACATTGATACAATATATTATATAACCTACCTAAATAAAATTTTAATTAACATCCGATTATTCGTTCGGGCATCACACAAACACAACTGCGTAAAAAAATCCTTTGTCATATCTGCCTTGATTCCAATCTAGTGCTTTTTGAAAGATGTTTAAATTTGAATATACGTGTTGGTATGTGGGACATTGTTTTTTAAATTTGTTTATAAAGCTAAAGTATATACGGGACATATTTCCGTACTTCGTAATTACATTATTTCCAACAAAAAGCAATTAATTAAGCTTTTTATTATTTACTCATTTTGTGTTTTCGGATCACGTTTCAGTAATTACTTAATATAGTAAAGTAGAATCGAGCAATAACGAGCGTCAAAGAGATAGTGTTAACCATTCTGTTATATCAAAATTTACTGTAACTGAAAAAATAAGATTTTTTTGCCAATTTCATAAATGTCGATTAGCAAACTAACGAGAATTTACCTAATCGTAAATATCTATAACTAAATTTTTGCGCTTTCAAAAATAGAAGAATTACTACGAATGACTTTTTTTGTCTAATTAAATTTATTTATTTATTGTAAATTATAGACGCGTCGACATTAGCGTCTTGATTACATTAAATAACAATTCACTTAAAACTAAATTACATCACAAAGCATCCATGAGCGGAGGCGCGGAATTCGAATTCACGACACTCTGATCCAGAGGCCGCGACGCTAACCACTGGACCACACTGTCCTCTGTCTAATTAGAGGTTTAAGCAGCGATCAAAATAAGATTTTCGTGAAAATAAAAAGGCTTAGGTAATCTAATTGTGATATCGCGGTTTAAACTTCGAAAAAGGCAGTTCGTAGAGGAAGCAGTCTTTAAAACGGTTGATACTACATAATATGAAGAGCAGGACTGCAGGAGATAAAACATCAGGATATTACTTTGTTATTTTATTCTTTCTAATTTTCATGTATAATATAATGACTTAAGTTTGTGTGTATGTGCACGGTAATCTCTAAATCTAGTGGACCGATTTTGATGAATTTTTCTACGAATGTCTTCAAAAATATTTTCAAACGACATAGGCTTAGTTTTATTGCTCTATTGCAACGGGAACGTTATTTATAGAAAAAATGTCACTTATACAGTCACGACTCACGTTTTTATAATTATGAACATAAATTTAATATTTTTTTTTCCGTTTTAGTATATTTATGCAGGACTTCAATGAAAATAAAAGCGTTTTACTTAAAAACATTTTTTTATTTATTTTGTGTTTCTATATAAGGGAAGGTCAATTCTTTGTCGAAGTTATCCATTTTTTTGAAAACACACTGTTCGTGTCCCAGATTTATAATATATACATAGGGAAAATAACATTGAGAACATTTACAATTTTGCCATAAGATCTAATATGTTAATATGTAGTAGATGCTTTGATTTTTTTTATAAAGGAGGTTCCGAGTTACTCTTAATAGTCAACCGTTGCTATGGAAAATTGTTTAAAAAATTCATTGTACTTACTATTTTTACTTCCCACCCCTACTATGGTAGGGAAGTAATGGATTTAGTCCGAAAAAAATATTTCGAGATTTTAACAGATCTTCACGTTTTGAGACCCTAGCAATCGTTTAAGATCATTTTCTGACTGATGTCTGTAGTGTGTGTGTGTGTGTATGTGGTCAATTTTTCGCCTTCGATATCTTAAAAATGGAACAACATACGGCCATGCCGATTATTCTATTGTGTTTATCAGCCTTTAACTTAGATCTGATTAGATTTTGAGTCAAATCGGTTCAGTGGATCCTGAGATATTAAAAAAAACGCTCTCAATGTCACGTATTAACATAGGTAAAAAAAAATATAAATGAATTCTAGATGTTATAATATGAAAAAAATGTAAATATTTTTTTTCTCTAAAATGTATAGTTTTCGAGAAAAAAAATATTTTACTAAAAAAATAAAAATTGTACGTAAATCAAGGTAACCATGAATTTTGCTATATTAAGCTAGCCATCAGTAGATCACCAAACAAAAAAGAGGGCCATGCTTTTTTCAAAGAATAAAAATTAAATTGTGTTTTAAAGACCACCAACAGCTAAGGTTATTTGGGCCTAGTCTAAGAATAAAAAAAAAGAGTGTTTATTTTTTGCAAATATTTACCAGGTGGGAAGTATAGGACTGGTCATCAGTCGAATTTTTTAAAAAAAATTTTTTACTAAAAAAAATAAAAATTGTACGTAAATCAAGGTAACCATGATTTTTGCTATATTAAGCTAGCCATCAGTAGGTCACCAAACAAAAAAGAGGGCCATGCTTTTTTCAAAGAACAAAAATTAAATTGTGTTTTAAAGACCACCAACAGCTAAGGTTATTTGGGCCTACTCAAAGAATAAAAAAAAGAGTGTTATTTTTTGCAAATATTTACTAGGTGGGAAGTATAGGACTGGCCATCAGTCGAATTTTTTTTATGTACATTGGGTCTTATAGCCCATAGCTTACTACACAATTGTAATTGTTCTCAACGTTATATTTCCTATGTATACCTACATGAATCTGGGACACGGTGTATAAGTTGAACCGCCGCGTAACATGATAATATATAAAAAGATCAAGTTGTATATGGCAAAGTGAAAATTTTGTATTATGTTAGGTGGGAAAAAGTTCCAGACAATTTTTGGAGAAACATACATATCTCATGCGAATGGCCAAAAAGTCTCTCCATAAAAGAAACTTTTTTTGTAACTGGGAAGTCGGAAACGATAAATTAGCAGATATATGAAAGTTTGTCTCTACGATGCGCACGTAGTTTGCGTCTCCTTACATAATTCTCTTAGAGTTACATACCGCCATATTGTGTTTCTACTACACTGTGAGTAAAAAAGCGCAATTGAAAAATAATTGTTACTATGTACCTATTATTATACTATTTAGTACAAGATGCCTCGTCCGGCTTTGCCTGGATGCACTCACTTCGCTCGTTTGCCCAAATTTATATTTAACTAGCGGTTACCCATGGCTTCCACTCACGTATATTTATAGATTTTTTATGTCTTCCCATATAAGTTGCACCCCTTCTAAGGGGTTGTCTTAAAAAATTCTAAAATACGTGTTTTATTATTTGTTTTGAACAGTATTTATACCAAGTTTCAAGTTGATACACGCAGGGCATACGATTAATATTTTCACCCCATTTTATCCCCTCAGGGGTTGATTTCCAAAAATTTTTTTTTAGTGCACCTCTACACCCTATAAGGAACATAACTTCCAAATTTCATGTTTCTATCTTCAGTGGTTTAGGCTGTGCAATACACCCCCTTTTGACCCCGTTATAGGGGGTGAATTTCGAAAAGTCCCTTCTTAGTGAGTACTTACGTCACAAAAGGTACCTATTGGTCAAATTTCAAGTTTATAGCTTCAGCGGTTTGATCTGGGAGTTAGTCAAAAAACCCTTCATTCCCGTTTTACCCCATTAGGGGTTGAATTAAAAAAAATCTTGAATATGCGTTTGCTTATTTTTAAAGAAAAGTTAGTATGTTGAATTCAATACCTCTCACCTTAACGATTTGTGAGATATGAACATTTTGTCAAAAAACTTCACACACGCTTTTGATCCCCTTATCAGATGCTGATCACCCAATTTTATAATTTTATTGCTATATCGATTCATGAGATAGACTATAGTATTCATTCCGAGTTTTTCTGAAACACAGTGTACTTACTTTTATACCTATATGTGTGTTGTTACAGAATTATAAAATTATATAATGCACGTTACAAAAGCTGTATGAGCTAGTTTCACAGGCGTACCCACAGGGGACTCTCGTGAGAACTAAGCCCCCAAGAGATTTAATACACAAAAAGATAAGTAGATATACTTGAAGATTAAATGCTGCACTCACTGCAGTAGGAACTTTAGTAGCGAAACAATGATGGAGTTTTTATTATTACCTGCTTTTAGAATAAACAACGAATCATCCAAACAACACAAAGTTTTAAAAATTCAAAACCAAAAATGTGTTCAACAAAACGTAATCATAGATTTTCTATATTTACGGCCATTTTTTGGTAGCATAAGCGACTGTGCGTTAGGTATGGCGGTATTTAATATTGATATACGATATAAACTAAAGTGACCAGATCCTGTATATCAAAAAGCGGGACAAGATTTCTAAAAACCCGCTGCAGGAAACCGCCAGGCTGCACGCCCAAAAAACCTTTTTGGTTTTGGATTTGGGCTATCAAAACCTAGAAATTCTACGTTTTGATAACCCAAAAAACATAGTGCGCGTGATTTAATGAAAGCGGGACAAAAGCGGGACGCTTGTTGAATCGGGACTCGTGGCTTAAAATCGGGACTGTCCCGCCTAAATCGGGACGGATGGTCACTTTAATATAAACATATCGTGAAACTAGACGAATTTTCAATTACGTATCTTCCGTTCGTCTAGTTGCACTCGTTTGTAGGCACGGTTTTGATTTGAACGTACAGTCCGCCGCGTTAAAAACGCCGCGAAAAATCCGTCCATGCGGTTTGGCTCGAGGGCATCGCTAAGGGTGAGCAGAGGAGGGCAGCTGCCTCCCCTAGAGGGTAAAACTTTAAACATTTTGATCGCAACCTAGAAAATTTTAATAATAAAATATAGTCTAAAAATTCACAAGAAATCCCAAGAAGACTATGTTTTAATTAAGACTCTTGTAGGTAAGCGATTGAAACTTTATAGAAAATGTATTTATTTTATCTACAATTTATATCCTCTATCTATCATTTTCCTCCTCCCTGGCCCATTGACTGGCGACGTTTCTAATATCATGAAATGCTTAAAATCAAACTGTGATCTGAGTGGCTAATTTAAAAAATAGTGACGCAAATTAATCAGGTGGCAACTAGTGCAAAAACAGTGCCAGCAACAATAGCCGTTGGCAAAGTGTGAATGAATGATTTGAAGAGATTAAAGACATTAATTGTTAAATTAGTTGATTACAACAATATACATCATGATTAGTGTTACCGGCCCTAAAACTACGTTATAAGGCCATTTGTTGGCCGTGGCAGAACAACTCTCGTAAGCTCTAATTACTGTGTGCAGTGCGTGTCAACATAACCCCACATTCTATACCAACTATCTACATATACGTACAATAATATAGATATCTACAGTGACAATGCAAAGTGGCTTATAATAGAATAGAATGATCATTTATTGTTGAGCCCAATACGTCACAAAAAAAGAAACACTTAATACAAAGTTTATGTAAGGAATAAGGTTCCTTATTTATTATCTAATCTAATCTAATGTAACTAATATTATAAATGTGAAAGTTTGGATGGATGGATGGATGGATGTATGGATGTTTGTTACTCAATCACGCGAGAACGGCTACTTTTTATCCCGGAAAAATGTACGGTTCCTGTGGGATAGATTTGTTTTTGTTTTATCTCTGGAACTACTAAACCGATTCTAAAAATTCTTTCACAAAAAGAAAGCTACGCAGGGGGGGGAATTCTCGCGGAGGATAACAAATTAGGGGGGAAGTTTCTCGCGGGGGGATAAAAAATTAGGGGGGAAGATTCTCGCGGTAGGATAACAAATTAGGGGGATGATTCTCGCGGGGGGGAAAAAATTAGGTGGGGAGATTCTCGCGGGGGGATAACAAATTTGTGGGGGAGATTCTCGCGGGGGATAACAAATGTAATGTATTATTAATATTCGAGCAATCAGCCAAGGAGCGAAGCGAGTGAGTAATGTAGGTATTAATAAAATTTTAAAAAACAGTTTTTTGACGTTATAAAACAGTGTCGTATGGTGTGTAGGCTTTGGAAAAAACAAACTACTTTGTGATTGTTATATTTTTTAAATGTGTACCTACTTAGTTAGTTTTTGAACACCCAGAATATATCTCATGTGCTGGTGGAGAATTTCTCGCGGGGGGGATAATGAATTATAAATCGTAAAATACGTGGGCGAAGCCACGGGTAACGGCTAGTATAATAATATATTATATAATATTATGCTGACTGTTCGATATCTTCCCTACAAATAATAAAACGGTGATTTTACATTTATCAATACGAGCGAAGAACTTGTGTAACATATTAATTAATATAAATTCGAGCGAATTAATGAATCGAGTACACCTGGGTGAAGCCGGATTGGGCATCTAGAATATGATAATCTTGTGGACACATTTCGTATCCTTTGTTTGCAGATCTGTTATTACATTTTCAGAGAATTTTTTTAAAGTTTGTAATTGCTTGATATTGTCAATAAAAAAAACTGATTAATTAAAAGAAAAACGACATTAACGCGAGCAAAGTCGCGGGTAAAGGCTAGTTGAAACAAGCCGTGAGGTGGGTCGTTTGTTAGGACTAAAGTGCGACCCTTGAGGTCCACACGACGAACTTCCCAGTTTGATAAATATTTAATAATAATGATTAAATTAGATATTGCACAGAAAAGTAATCATTTTAATCATTAAAACATAATTATTATTTATTTTTACCAAAATTAAAAAAAAAAAAAAAAAAAAACGGCTGAACCAATTTTTATAAAATTTATTTCGGATCAAAACGACGTTAACACGCCTCGATTGACACTCTTACGAAGTCAATATAATTTTTTATTCGCGAGATATTGTGTAAAATCTACTTTTTTGGAGGTTATTTGGTTAAGAAAAAAGAACGGCTGCACCGATTTTGAAAAAATTTCTTTCAGATCATATTTACGTTAATACGCGTCGATTGGCACCCTAACGTAGTCGATATCATTTTTCATTCTCGAGATTTCGTCTTAGAAAGAAATGGACACATACATACGTACGTACGTACACACACACACACATACACACACACAGACATCTTTCTAAAAGTAGTGTAAAAATAGTGTAGTGACCTTGAAACATAAAATTTTTTTTTCCTTTTTGATTTCGATTTTCGGACCCACTACAATAACTTCCAATGGGAAGTTAACAAATGTATTTCTAATCGTACTATCTGCACTAAAAAATCAATACTTCAATATAAAACAGTAAAAGGATCTCTGTCTGTACCTATTTTATTTCACTAAGTGTTTTCAGGGATTTCGTATGATAACTAAACGGTAGAATACATTTCCAGAATTTGTCTATTTATATCGGCATGACTTAAGAACGGCTAGATTGATTGAAACATAAACCAAACATCTTACCTAAGTCATTTTGCCTTGTAGCCACAGATCTAATATAAAACTCGCTGTTGTTGGTCTTGCAATATGCAAACGACAGTAATTTAGTATTCCTTATATGAAAAGAATTTGACAAGCTACGATCTAATAGCGTTATCTGTCGACATGACTTTTTATAATTGGTTTGTAATCGTAGTAAAACTGCGATATTTTAAATTATACAGCTCAAATAGGTTTGATTTGGACTAAAAAAAAAATACAAAGAAAGGGTTCCCGTTAAGTCAACATTTTCTTCCCCAATAGTCCCGTAGGCCGTAGGAGCTGAATTAATGATAGTCTGGTATTGTTTCGCGGGAAAGATATTCCATTATCTTTCCACGATATTAGCCCCGGCTTTATAAGCAATTTCAAGAGAAACCTAAAAAAATACACGTGGTTTATTGTTTTTTTTCGGCACAAATATTCCTTAGTACTATTATTAGGAGCTACTTCTCAGAAGTTCTTGCCATTGGAGTGCCGGCGTCATCCCTTTTTTTTGGGAAAAATCGCCCTCAACAGTTTTTTGTGAAAAACTAGCAGTCCGCTAGGGGTGGTATTTCGTGAAAAAGGCGATGCCACCTGTATTTTAAAGACGGGGACTTTTGAGGTGTAATTCAAGAAACACCTGTACTGAAAATATAAATATATAATACAGAGACATAATACTATAAGAATGACACCGTGACGTAATCATTCGACAACGGCTATTATTCCGGTCTCCGCCTACTTGAACTCATACACGTCGTCTATGGTAAAAACCATTAGAGAGAAGCAGAGAGGGTAACGGTTGTCAAACAGACAGTCCGTTGTTAGAGCTGTTGCTAGTTAGGGCGGCGCTTTGTCGCCTATAGGCTGATGACTAGGGATCTAGGGATCGATTATTTAATAATCGATTTTTCTCTTTTCAATATAAATCGATTTGTAAAAAATCGATTTTTGAAGAAATAATCGTTTTTTGTGAAAAATCGATTTTTTCTATTATTCGAAAAATTGCATACTTTTATAATGAATGAAAACATTGGAAGGGTATCGATATGAAACTATTTTACATAATACATACAGATGGCGCCATTTTCCGACTGATTAGTTTACGTTTAGTGAACTTATTTTACGTTTTTTCATCCGTCGCACAGATGGCGTTGTTTACAAAAATCGATTAAAACGTGTAATTTGTAAATGTTGGCTGCATTGGGTTTCCCAAAGCCTATATTCTTTCTTAATATTAATATTAATAAAAAAAAATAAACATAAATAAAAAAAAGTGTAATTTATCTAAGCGATTTAAAAGTGTAGTTTATATAATCGATTTATAAAAAATCGATTATTATTATTAAAAAATTAATCGATTTATAAAAAATCGATTATTATTATTAAAAAATTAATCGATTTATAAAAAATCGATTATTATTATTAAAAAAATCGATTGTTAAAAATCGATTATAAGAAAAAAATAATCGATAAATATAAAAATCGATTATTTTTTCACATCCCTACTGATGACGTTACTGTATCATTCTAAAAGTAATCGGACCACAATGTACATCTTTTGAGGTGGGGAGATATTTTGATTGGGCTTTAGGGTAATATAGTACTACATTTACGGCCGTATTCATAGTTAACCCTTAAGTAGTAAGGGACACTTACCTCCAGAGAGAACGTATGTTCTCTCTGCTTAACTCTACCTTCAAATCGAATAGAATAGAATAGAATAAATTTATTGTACTTAAAAACATAGTTGTATGTACATAGTCAGAATGGTTTGGTACTAACGGTTAAAAAATTCATTAAGTTGTACAATGGTTTATCGCACAAATATTCTTTTAATTTTTTTTTAAATTTATTAAAGGGTTCAATAAGTTTTATGGACTCAGGGAGTGCATTATACAAATGAGAAGATGTATAGTGCGGACATTTTTCGTACCTCACGTGATTGTGACGAGTCAAATAAATATTGTCTCTGTTGCGTGTGTTTCGGCAGTGTATATTATGCGTAAATTCATATTTATTCAGATTTTGCTTAAGAAAAATAATGTTACTGTAAATGAAAATTGCATGGACAGTAAGAATTTTGTATTTAAGAAAGTACGGCCTGACTGATATGCGTTTCATAGTCAAAATTGACGTCTGTAAGGGCCCTTACATCACCCTCACCTTAAGGGTGCATAGTATGTCCCTTAAGTGTCGAAAAAGTATTTGCGTCTTTATTTAGACAAAGACGCAAATAGATGCAGGTAATAATATCATTATTATTCTGCTAACCTAATCTGCATTCTTGTGTAAACAGCGTAATATTACGTAAAATAAAGATTATAAAAATGGACGATTTTGACGAATTGTACGATAGTAGTGATGAAAGTAGAACGTTTAAAAAAGAGATATATATGCGATCTTGAAAATCCTTTTGAATTTTACGAAGGAAATGAATTTTCGAAAAGATATCGATTCAGCAAAGGAGTTGTAATAGATGTATTGTTAACCGTTGGTATTCCATCGTTTGACGATAATTAATAATCGTGGTTAATCGTGACTAAAAATACAAATTTATATCAAAAATGACAACTAAACACAATCGGTCTGCAGTATGACCAACTGTTCTAAAGGAAAAAATCATGGAGGTTTACTATAATTCTTCCCACACTCAAGGAAATGACTATGAAATGCTCCTTTGAATAAGGTACCCTCAGCACTCAGGCGACCCTCAGCGAAGGGACCCTTATCACTTACCTTAAGGGTTAACTATGAATATGGGCATTAGTACCCAAAACAGTAGTACATTGCTAGACCTCGCGCGGCGAAAGATGAAGCCACCGCGTCATAGTAACGTGAATGCATTGCGCCCGCCTTCTAGCATGCTATTGGCTGTTTATTGTCATGAATAGCAGTTTGCCAAAATTGAACCTAACGTCATAAAACCCAATGTGCAGTTTTGTGTACACGGCAATGTCTGCGGGCAAGCAGGCGTTCACTAGCATATTATTGATGACGTGCCTGGCTTCATCTCTCACCGCGGGCACTCTAACACTGATTTTAGTACAAAACATTTTAAGAACAGCGCTCTAAATATGATTGACTATCACACACAATCCAATTATAAGACGGTTCCTCAGCACAGGTTTTCCTTGGAAGGAACCTATATACTTTCATTTCTGTATAATATTTTTGTTATATATCAATGTATTTTTTTATGGAAGTAATAAAATTATTATTATTATTATATTATTATTATTATATTATTATCGAGCGAATGAATGAGAGTGAGTCTACTTTCGTCATTTTATTATAGTATAATGTATATATCGATATATAAACGGTAAAGTGTTAGACTTTAGGTGTGTAGTTTTAGTTTAGTTTAGTTCCAACTATACAAATTACATACTATAAAATACTGAATGGTCTGTACGGCACAGCTCAACTATTGTATTTGTGGAGTACAGGCTGAATGAAACTGGTTCAGGCTGACGACTGGACAGTTAATGCGAATTGCTTTGTTCGAATTTAATTGTTTTGTAACTTGTTGTTTAACTAACATTCAAAAATAACTACCTACACAATTAATGCAAAACTACAAGTTGTGAGTTTAGTTTCCAGTAATATTGACAGGAATAAGATTCAAGCTGCAGAAAATGGTAACTGTGAATACATAATACACTTTCATGTCACAAAAGACATCGAGCTTGTCAAATTGCCTGCAGAAAAACGTCAATAATTTAAAAAAAAATAATAAAAAACAGAAAGGATTCAAAATACCTTTAAAAATGTTAAAATTAATTGTTCCTTAGAAATGCTAACACCTACCCTACCTACATTTAAATCGAAATCGACGCAAATAAAAAGTATTAATTTAATTGACTGTATAACGGAATGTGTTTGCAAAAAGAGAAACATTATTTTATGCTGTTTAGAGACTTTCTTATTCGTCTCTATTTTTTTCCCTTTCTTTTTCATTTTTTTTTTAAATTAACGTTTCTTCTACAGCGATGTGATAATCTCAATGTTTTTGTGACATTTTTTGGTCATGTGATATCTTTTTATATATTTATTTATATTAAAATTTCAATATACATACCTACATATTATATAATATTTGTTTATTTATTGATTCAATTTCTCGCCATCGAACAGTATTTTCTGTCAACATTTATTGATGTTTTAAGTTTCCAATAACGTACACACCCTCTTAATTGTGTATCAATCAAAAGTAAGTGACCTGGATAAAATGTGATGGATATGAAAAATGAAAGTTCTTTTTTACGTTATATTATATTATCGCGGAAGAATATTGGCCTGTTGATTGATAGAACATTCTAATAAATAAAACAAAGTATAGTCTAATTTATATACAATAACTAGTAATTTATCAGTTATTAGGACATGAAATGCGCAAAATTCAGACGTACTTAAAGCTAGCATGGCCAAAACGCCGTATGACGAAATTGATGGTATGAGCATTAAGGGCTATTAAAGGCTAATTTAATGCCCCTATTTTAAATTCATGGCTCTTACCCTTTTAGGCAAAATTAGTGGTGCTGCTAGCTTTAGTAAAAGTCAGCATCGCCAAATTACCGGATAACGAAATTGATGGTATGAGAATTAAGGGCTATTTAAGGGCTCTTTTAATGCCCTTAATAGAAATTTAGGGCTCTTACCTCTTTCGTAAAAATTTATGTTTCTCTTTCATACGGTGGAAGTACGGGTTACGTATGGTTGGAGGCACGGGACATCTATATAACATGATAAATAATGGTATTAAATTTAGGCGCTCGTCAAGGCCTAATTTAATGCCCTTAATAGAAAATTATGGCTTTTGCCTTTTTCGTCAAAATCTTTGAATATCTTTCATACGGTGGAATTACGTTACGTATGGTGAGAGGTACGGCTCACAATAGGGGCATTTCCTAAAACAACTGACAAACCGATTTGCTACCGTGTCCCTAAATTTGAAAAACTCAATTAAAATATGTGAGACCAGTGACACGAGTGGCACACGTCTCAGAACAGGGCTGTTTCTCAAAAACAGTCGACCTACAGTGGGCAATTCTGTGTATCAGGGTATCAGCACCGCGGAGAAAGTAGAGAATTCAGTAAAACAGTCAGCGTTATATTATGTGTATAACCAAAGAAATATTATCCATTCTGTGATAATGTGTGATAGTTTGTAAGATAAATGACTGCGTGCGAAACGCTGTACTGTGTCAATCGCATTAGCATATTACTCCTTTGCTTTCCTGAAACAGTAAACGTAATAAATAGTTGACATCGATGCTGTCTCGCATAAGACGTGTGTACACTGTCACTAAACGTATAGGTGTTTTGTAAGAAAGAATGAGATGAGTCGCTAAGAGAGAATATATTGTGTTAAACACAACATTCGTCACATTCATCACGCCTCTTGCCGAGCTGAAGCTCTGTGCATGGCCTTGTGTCAAGGTGGTGGAGTGTGCTTGTTGTCAACCAATTGTCACGTGATGCGAGACAAGTATGATTTATGGTACCATTTAACTCTAAGCGTACTTCTCTTATACATATGCACGTATGGATCTACTTGATACAGTGGATCGTCAGTAGAACCGCGCTGTTAATGTAACGAAGTGCGCTTGTGTGATGCTATATGATTTATGGAGGCGTTTGGTATGGTACTACTATTTAACTCGAAGCGTATTATAAAGATAGAATTGTCCGATAGAAAAAGATAGAATGAATGTGTGGCCAATCTCTATCTCTCCCAATCGCTTGTACAAAAAAGGATAGAGATATGCCACAACCATACTCTATCCTCCTCACTCATGCGAATCCGAAAAATAACTACAACGATATACCGCTAGGACTAGTATACAGGGTGTTAATTAAGTATGTGCACACCCACGTATCTGTGGATATATTTGGTACAGTGCAAGCAATCATAATAAAGGTGGGAAATTTCTCTCGATTTGAAATCCAATTGCGTAAGATTTCACGACCGGCGTTGTTTCAAATCTTCATGGTTTCCGGGCTGGTGTCCAGGTTTTACTGAATTTCAGTAAAATCTGGACACCAGCACGTCGACATACAAAACCAATGATCAATCGCACAAGAACGAAATACGACCGAGCAGAGAACTCACACACATACACTACTACACACAACACAGTTGACCAATCACAGGGGGACGGACAACGACCGAACAGAGAGCACAATGGCACTTAGCATAAAATAAGGGAGGACACCAGTCGTTACATGTGAGTCACCTAGTAGGACACTTCGACCGCTGCCACATCATCTTAAGAAATGTCTACTGCAGCTGTAGACGAAACGACAGGTAAAAATACCATCGGACCACGGCCTACAAACCCGGAAACTATGAGATTTGGAGTTTTTAATAGTATATTGTGTAACTAGTGTGCTAAATACATCTTTATACGTCAGGCGCGATATTTTCAGCACTCGTATTCGGCTCGCGATGCTCACTCGCCAAGGCTCGTGAGCGCTCTCCTATTACTCGTGCTGAAAATATCGCGCCTGACGCATAAAGATTTAGCACACGCGTTGCACACTATACTTTATATAACACATGCATGGTTTTAGAATTTAATTGAATTAAAAAAAAAAAAAAAACAGTTACATAATGGTTCATTATGTAACTAGTTGCATAATGGTTCATTATGTAACTAGTTACATAATGGTTCATTATGCAACTGTTTTTTCATTATAGCACTGAAAAGCGTTGCATAATGGATCATTATGTAACTAGTTACATAATGAACCATTATAGCACTGAAAAGCGTTACATAATGGTCACTAGTCAATAAACGGCTATTTAAGGTTCGCAAATCAGATACGAAAAAACACTAAAAGCGTGCATGTGTTATATAAAATTGTTTATGTACCTATTTATTTATTCCATTAATTGAACCTCACAGGTTAAGAACCGCTGTTCTAGACTCCTGTCTAGACTCCAGTTGTAAATTCAACATCTCATTTGAATATGAATATTAAATTAAATTATGGTTTCACTGTACCTATAATATTATGTATAAACAGCGACTATAAGGCATAAACATTGCTATGTTGTTACAGTTAAATGTGATTGTAGTTTTGCCAGAAAAAAATATCAGGCGCTGTGAGTGATGGCTCGACGACTGATGCGAACACGGAAACTGTTAAGAGGCATTTGTAGTACGCATACGAAACATTAACTCTTTATCGGTACAATTTCTCTTGTCGAAACGAGCAAATCTATTTTCTTTTTGCGGATTCGCGCCAAACAAATATTTATTTTAAGGTGGAACCGTACTCAAAGTTGCCAAGAACATCCTCTCGTATTTTCATATTACTTGAAAATGTAATCTATATACTAACATTATAAAGAGGAAAGATTTGTATTTTTGTGTGTGTGTATGTTTGTAATGAATAAACTCAAAAACGACTGTGCCGATTTCAAAAATTCTTTCACCTATAGAAAGCTACATTATCAGCGAGTAACATGGGCTGTATTTTATTTTCAAAAAAATTAGAGGGGGTGGGGGTAATAAATCATAAATTCTATCTCTGCAACTACTAAACCGATTCTAAAAATTCTTTCACTAATAGAAAGCTACGCAGGGGGAGGGATTCTCGCAGGGGGGGGTAATAAATCATAAATTCTTATCTCTGGAACTACTAAACAGATTCTAAACATTCTTTCACTAATAGAAAGTTACGCAGGGGGAGAGATTCTCGCGAGGGGGTACTCGCAGGTGGGGGAACGTAATAAATCATAAATTCTTATCTCTGGAACTACTACTTAAGCCGATTCTAAAAATCCTTTCACTAATAGAAAGCTACGCAGGGGGGGGGGAGATTCTCGCGGGGGGATAACAAATTAACAATATACTAAATATACGTGAGCGGAGCAATGGGTGACCGCTATTAAATCATAATTACATACCACCCGGGCGAAGCCGGGATGGGCCTCTAGTTAATTATAAATTAGTTTCATTTTTTACAGTTAAACTTTGTTAGCCTCGTTTTTTCGGTCAATTACGTTTGTAGAGCGTCATGTTACGTCCCATCGAAGCGATCGATCGGACCAGTACTCATTGAAAAGCAGCGACGGTTATGTTCATAACTATATTGCAAGTCTACATAACTAATATATCGTACGAATTAGTCGAGCACATTCATTGACCACCAACGATAGAATCTGGATTCTTATACGTTCGACTCCATACTGATCAGGGTTCAAATTACATTACCAAAAGCACGTAAACAAAATTATATACTTTCGGGGCGATTTCGGGTTATGACAATAAAGTTTCACTTGCACCGTGATTTCATAAAACGTACCTACCCTTATGTCTGGTTTATCGTACATTTTAATCACGCTGTTATGTTAATTCGCTGTTAATTCTATGGGTATTTCGTATGTTTTATGTGTAAAAATTTAACAGCGATTGACAAAACAGCGTGTGAAATGTACGATAAACTTGACATTATAGTTTTTTATTAACTGTAATGTTAATTATATAGGGTTTGTTCGTAAACTAAGACTTATGGCCGGTTTATCATACATTTTAATCACGATGTTTTTTTAATCACACTGTTAAATTTTGATTGCTACGTGTTCATTGGTTGCTGCGTTTCGTTACCATAGAAATCCGTCATTTAACAGTGTGATTAAAAAAACATCGTGAATAAAATCTACGATAAACCGGTCAGTAAACTTGTATATTTGTTTATTTCAAGCTTTACAAATAACCTCCCGGGGTTTCTTTATCTACTTTTGAATCACTCTGTATGTAATTTGTGACAGAATGAAAATGTGTATTAATTATTATGCGAAAACAAATGTTTGTTGACATAAAATTCCGTATTCTAATTTGAAATTGTCAAATTGAAAGCGCGTATAATGCAAACGTATTATACGCTGCAGACACAGAAGCGAAATACGTTGATGGCTCTTAAATGGTGCTACTCGCATACAGTGATGCCATATATTAAGGATTATTTCCCTAGTTATTTTATTTAGTTTCATTATAGGATAACCACAAAAGAACAGTCATACCTACTGTGATAATCAATTGTAACCAAGCAAACACTAAACATAAAGGGGCGTGTCGATCGAGTTTTTCCCTCAACGCATTAGCCTACCAGCCTGCCAATCGGTTTCGGTGCCCCGCTAACACTTCATTTCCCCCACTCCTGACAGTGCCGTTTTTTTTGGTTACAACTTTTAATCGCATAACTGTTTAGTTGTTTGTCAAAAGGCAGATGGGACTGCGCATACTATCAACATGATAGTTGTTCGACTAAAAAAATCATAAAACGATATCGATTGCCTTTTGACTAAATTATCGAACAACTATCGTCGGCAGCTTATGTCTACAGCAATGTATTGACGCCCTCATACATTCAACTGAATAGTTGTTCGACGACCCATTAATTTAATATTGAAATTGTGGCGCAACTGATTGATTGTATGCGCACCTCTAACAAGTAAACAGTTCAATCGAAATTAAATCGTGACACGTACACAATTCTACTAAACTGTTTAGTCGCGAAACAATTGTGTGTATGCTTCACTGAAAAAAAAATAAACAAAGGAGGAGACTGAGATAATGCCATGATAACAGTTACGAATCGTTATACCAATTCGCGCCAGAGAAGAAGCTCCCCTTCATTTCTTTCTTTTTTTTTGAAGTGTAGCGTAGTGAAAAAAACCACACCGTCGGGAGTGGGGGATAGTGATGAGCAAAGCAAGACCAAGACCAAGACAGTCCAAGTCTTGGTTTTGCTCAAATATGTCTGGTCTTGGTCTTGCTTATTAGTGTATTTGCCATATGGCACATACACTATTGGCGTCGGTCGGATGGTGGGACCTAGGGGTCGGACCAAAATTTCTCGACGTTTCATAGCCTCCTGAACACTTTGGCACCATTTTTAAAAATGTTTATATATATATGTATATATATATATTTATATATATATATATTTATATATATATATATTTATATATATATATATGTGTGTACACGATAACTCTCGACAGACTTAATCGATTGAAACGAAATTTGGTACACACATTGGAACCCATCACCGCAAGAAGCCTATTTAAAATGGACCCGATCGGACCATTTTCAGGGTTGTATTTAGGGGTTCCAAAAAGTTTTTGGGCCCAAAAATATCGAAAAATTTGTCAGAATCGTTTCAAAATTGAAATTTAACTCTTTAGTAAAGATTAAAATGTGCTGCTAAAATTTTAATAAAATCGGCCCGACAGGACCGGACTTTCAAATTTTATGAAAACACTAGTTTGTTGATACGGATTTACTTATGAAAGGGTGTATTTAATTGGGTGTACTGATAAAATCCATGTCTAATATTGAAATTTAGAAAAATTTAATTATTTTAAGGGATGTATTAAGGGGTTAAATTTTTTATTTTGTCAAAAAACAAACTTAAGTTCACATAATAATGCCACAATGCCTGTATTAGCAAATACACTATATTGTCGGCAGGGTTTGGCACTGCGACCCGAGTTTTTTAGTCTTGGTCTTGGTCTTGCTTATTTAGTCTTGGTCTTGCGTATCAAGTCTTGGTCTTGCTCATTTTATCTGTCTTTTTTTAGTTTTTACTTCTGAAGATCATCATAGTTATAAATTAAAAATAATTCACAATCTATTATTAACTAACAAAATACTTTATTTTATTAAAATGTTAAGAATATCAAAATTACATCATTTTTAACACGCTTGTTCATTCGGTCTTGCGAAAAAGCAAGACCAAGACCAAGACCAATTTTGCTCATCACTAGTGGGGGAAATGAGCTGCTAACGAGGAATCGGAACCATGAATATTTAAAAGTTTCAATCTAGGGATTTTGTCGCCAGACATTTACTACAACCTATATTTGACAACACTGCAGTTAAATGGTGTGACTCGTATAACGATTATATGAGCTTTCGCGTTTAAAATGGTATGATTAATTAATGATTTCTTGGTGGCTAATTGCGCTATTGTTGTGAATTATTGCATCTGCGGATATAATTGTTCGTCGGCGACGAAATAAATGTTTCACATTTGAATAAATTTAAATAATTACACGAGCGATCAGTATTGTTTTGTCGCACGGATTCCTCCTAACAACAGCCAACCAATCGCACCTACACTAACCAAAACCTATATTTCATGGACAACACGAGTTTTAAATCTTAAATTTCTGCATACTTCGCTTTGAGAATAGGCGAGCTCATGGGGATGACATAAAAGGAACTGAAAAGTTCGGTAACGGCTCGATAATTCTGTTAGTATTAGTTTTAGAGAACTTTCAGATAAAAAAAACCCTGTCGAATTCCATATCAATATGGTACGCAGTCTTTTTTAGTCACATCGTATACCCCCTAAAGTTAGGTCAAAATCCCCCTTCATGTAGTTTTAAAATTTTGGTTCTTCCGAAAACATGTATCAATAAGGAAAACATTTCAACGTTTGCAAGAAAAAAAAACTCGGGTCGCAGTGCCAAAACCCTGCCGACAATATAGTGTATTTGCTAATACTGGCATTGTGGCATTATTATGTAAACTTAAGTTTGTTTTTTGACAAAATAAAAAATTTAACCCCTTAATACATCCCTTAAAATAATTAAATTTTTCTAAATTTCAATACTAGACATGGATTTTATCAGTACACCCAATTAAATACACCCTTCCATAAGTAAATCCGTATCAACAAACTAGTGTTTTCATAAAATTTGAAAGTCCGGTCCTGTCGGGCCGATTTTATTAAAATTTTGGCGGCACATTTTAATCTTTACTAAAGAGTTAAATTTCAATTTTGAAACGATTCTGACAAATTTTTCGGTATTTTTGGGCCCAAAAACTTTTTGGAACCCCTAAATACAACCCTGAAAATGGTCCGATCGAGCCCATTTTAAATAGGCTTCTTGCGGTGATGGGTTCCAATGTGTGTACCAAATTTCGTTTCAATCGATTAAGTCTGTCGAGAGTTATCGTGTACACACATATATATATATAAATATATATATAAATAAATAAATAATATAATATATATATATATATATATATATATATATATATAAATATATACATACATATATATATAAACATTTTCAAAAATGGTGCCAAATTGTTCAGGAGGCTATGAAATGTCGAGAAATTTTGGTCCGACCCCTAGGTCCCGCCATCCGACCGACGCCAATAGTGTATGTGCCATATTATGGCAAATACACTAATAAAATATTAAAATGATGAAAATTTACGCAAATTCAAAATACTACCTATTATAAAAATATAAATTAGCAATGCATAAAGTAATTTCAAAACAAAGAAAGTACTGAACAGTGAAACGTGAACAATTGAAAATAATAAGTCAGGATTATTCTTTACCCCTCTGAGAATTTAGTACCCTTCTTTCGGGTCGCATATTTAGAGTTTTCAAATTAAAGTATATTTTCGTTTTGTGTATACAAACGGGATTAAGAGTTCCATGCACTTACTCCAATTTCAGAAGATTTGCAAGATGTAGCTTGACATAAATTCAAATATTCCAAACGAAAAATGGTATCGCTGCTAGTGCCTCATAAAACAAAAAGTATTCTATCGTCAAAACAAGGAACAGGTGAAGTATGTATAAAATATTAGTGCTTTTTTTCTATAGCACTTTTAGTTTACGATATATATAATATTACCCTGTGTATAAGAGATATTGCTTTCACTTATTTATTCACTAATAACTTTTTCCGATTGTCACATTAATGTCAAGTTCCCGAGTTCTAGCCCGAGAGCTGGTAAAAGTGTCAATTGGATTTTCAATTTATTATTAAAAAAAATAAATACTGAATTGAAAACATGAATTGGTGCTAGGCCCAAATAACCTCTGCTGTTGGTGGTCTTTAAAACACAATTTAATACATTAATGTCAGTTTTGATGGGTACCTTATCGTATCGTAACTGGGTAAAAAATTCCCTAGACTAAAATAATATCAGTATTATTTGTTCATATTAATAGACTAACGTTTGTGTACAAATTAGAATTCAATAAATTCACGACCAGTGAGCCATTTTCCTGAGAGTAGATGTTTCAATTATCCACGAGAGGCAGCATTTGTGGTAGGTACAAACATTATTTATTCCTCATTAGTGCCGTGTCATTTTGTAGATGGTATAACTTAATTATTTAATTAATTTAATAATTAAGTTATACCACTAAAATGACACGACACTAATGGGGACTAAAAAATGTTTGTCCCTACCACAAGTGCTGCCTCTCGTGGATAATTGAAAGGATTACTCAAAAAATTCGATCAAGTTGGGAGCGACAAAAAAATTGAATGAATTAATTTTTTCATTCAGTCTTCTTGTCAATTCCTTTTTTGAATTTTTTGATAAAATTAAAATTAATAAAAAAACTTATATTATTACATTTTTCATTCAGTCTTCCTGTCAATTTAAATTTTTGAATTTTTAAAAAATTGACACTCAGATCTTGCAAATCTTTACATTTACAGCAGGCCGTGAATATGTAATATCAGGCGGATAGAGCGAATAAACATAAGTTACTATGGCAACCGTTTACTTATAGCACTAGTTATGTTATGAAAACACTTTCGGCACGCCTGCCTGTTAAATGACCCAATACAGGCCGGTATACATGCATGGAAAGTAGCTAGATTTTGTAGTGGGTATAGGAAAAAATATATTATAATTTAGTCTGAATTGTTCGTGACTTAAAACTATTTCACGGAGGACACAGTTGATTATCTTGAGTTAGCCATTACAACAATTTTCAATTTTATTATTTTGTTTGCAACTTCATTATGAAATTCACGAAAGGTTTGTTGTCTTTGTTTTCTTAGATAAAATAAATTTTACAATTCTCTGTAAGCGAGCCGGTAGTTGAGAACGCTGTTTCACAAAGAACGCTGTGTTTTGTATAAGAAACCTGCAACTGTACTATCAAAGAAATATATCGTACCAAAGCTTTTCTCATGTTTAGTGCACTTTCTTGTATAGATATGTACAACCGCAAGACAAAATCGCTTAAGTGGATTTTTTTGATAATTTTTGGGGTTCTGTACCTTATACGGAAAACCGAACCATTATAAGATTATTCTTGCGTCTGTCACAGACGTTTTTCTCGAAACTGGAATTTGAAATTTGGCATGATGCTAGATCTTTGTAACACTCACATCATTCGATAAAATCAAAGGTTATGAAATATTTTTGTAAATATTTTTATTAGGGGTAAATTTGGCCTCCTAAAAAACGTTGAATTTATTGTATCGTGTGGGGTATTGTTGAAAAGAGCTACTTTTGTGGAGTCCAAAAATGTTTTATTCAAATTTTTTGGTGAATTGATTATAAAGATATATATTTTAAAATGTGCGAAGAAACACTATTCCCCCGGATCATCTAGGTTTCTAAAAATCCTAATTTAGTCTGCAATTTTAAAACTGCTTATTAGCTGTCCAGTTGTTGTGCGGCTCACCTAGTGCAATGAATGAATACTTTCTTCCACACGAACGTATGTCGGATTTACTTAATTTTTTATTTCAAGAGTAAATTCGGTTTTGCAATCAGATCGATCCGAGCGCAGGATAGAGAAAGATAGATAGCACACAAAATGACGTTAAACTAATGTAAATTTGGACGCATTAGAGCGCTCGGATCGATTTAAGCGTAGAACCGAATTTACCCTAAGTATGGTCGACAAATGACAGATAATTTAGTCAATTTTTGATTATTTTAATTAAAATATCACCAAACTAACACGGTAGAATACTTTTTTTATAATTTTTACATAATCTACGAGAATTGGTTAATATAAACTTCAGTTTTCTAGATTTTAATCTTTAACAGTTGTGATTGAATTATATGAAAAATGTGCGTTTTAAACGAGATTGCCCATTGTCTACAAGTTCAAAATTCAGTTTTAAAAATTAATTACCTACGCAAAAACTACACGTCAGATCATACTCAAAAAATTAAATTATATATTGTATTTAATATCGATTAATTACATTAAAAATTCAGCTCGTTATCTTTACTTTGCTTTGTACGTATAATTTTAACAAGTTGTTTTTTTAATCAAGCTGTTAATTTTTGATTGCTATGTGTTCATTGGTTGCTGCGTTTTCATTTTAGCAAAATGTTGATAGCTACCATAGCAACCGTCATTTAACAGCGTGATTAAAAAATAAAATTGTACAATAAACCCAGCATAAGTCTTATCAAAATTCTAACATAAGCTATCTTGTCTTTTGACAACGGATATATAGTTTCCTTTGTAGACTAAGAAAACTAGATTTCTACTATGATAAATGCAAATTAAGTTCCTTTTTAGACGCGACTAAGTATTAAATTTTGGTAGTATTCAACTGCCGGTATCCACAGACTATTCGAACGTTTCTGTGATTTTGTAATCGTTATCCGTATCCGATACGAAATCGATATAGTGAATCCGTGTTCGAATACCATTCACCTGTATTCGGATACCGAAAGCATCCGAGTAAAGTCTCCGAATACATGTGCTACATTCAAATACAATTTAACAGACCTTCAATACAAATTTGTCTTAATTTTGTTTTACGAATTTGTCCATACTCGCGCGTACATGTGCGACGGAGATGTGTTAAGAGATGGACGAGCGTTTTGTTTAATGTCAAAATTAAAATCACTTGAACTGATTCTTCGCTAGACATTTGGTAGAAATACGATTAATAAAATAGAAAAACACACAGTTGAAAAATTCTACAAATTTTGTCTATTTAAACACTCGAGTGTGTGTTTTTCTATTTTGTCAAAATTAAATTTCCAAAAGATTTACTTCATTTTTTGAGCATTATGATTGTTTTGAAATTTTAATGTATGTGCTACAATTAAAAAATTGGTATCCTCTATGAAATTTTGTAAGTCGACGCCCATGCATATAAGTTACCGTTTATCATTTAGTTCTACGTCAAATGTTAAACAAGACTAGAATCTCTAAACGCGAAACTGTTTAATCTTAATTGGCTTAATTGGTTTGCGGCAAACGTACACGAATATATATTATTAAGTTCGTTTATATGAACAAGAAAGTTCCGCATTACTCTACAGGTGTTAATCCTAAACGTACACAGTATTATGTGGAATAAAAATCACTAAACGCGGTACGCTTTCACCAAGCTTTTTATATTAAAGGTTTCATTGTTTTTTTTGGGGGGGGAAATGTTGAATGTATACTGTATGCGTTAAAATATTACAGAAATTTTAATTGAAAAATTTCAAACAAAATCGGATATCGAGTGATGTCAACTTTTTGTTGCAACGTTATTTGATTAATTTAATTAATTTCATAAAAAAAATTAAATACTCTGTGAAAGCACGGAAATAATTAAATTTGTCACAATGAAAATTCGAAACGGTTTTATATACAGGATAGTGTTTTTTTCGATGCTAACCATTGGTACTATTTTGGGAATGGTTAAAGATACAAGGTCAGTTAAATTAGGGAAAAGTTGCGTTTTTTCACGAAAATTAAGAATCTGAGAAAAATCTAGAATATTTTAATTGATTCCTGATTTATCACGAAAAAACCAAAAATTGAGGTTTCAGAAAATATATTATCTTTCCTACCATTGACGAAGTCAAAAGTCATTTTACATGCGTACATACGTGCATGTAAAGCAGCTATTTTATAGTGGGTATGGCAAAAACGGCATTTATGACATTGCAACGAGTTCAGTAGATAATGTTTTCAAGCCCAATAAATTTTGATACAGCCCGTATATTGTCTCGAATAAGGAACAAGTATATCCAGTCAGAGATAATATAAGCATGTAACTTATTTTTACAACGCGTTTCCCCGCAAACATATTTTTTATTATGGAGAGGAAAAATCGATGTTTTTATGCACTACAGCTACGATTTATGTCCTTCTCTTTAGTTAGAACGGCCAGCCTTCAGCTGTCACGAGTTTCTTGTTATGTTGGCACTGAAACAGACGAGATGCGCATACAGGTGAGCCAATTTAAATTTATCGCCACTTAAATCTGAGAAGTATCACAGTTTTATGTCTGGGATTGTACTTTCTGCTTTTTGCAATTTTTTTTTCACATGAATTTGAAAACTTTTCATAGAAGCTTTATTCGATATTTCTGGCTCAGTGGATTTTCCACATGCATTATCAAATCTTTAAATAACAAAATATTGCATGTGCTATACATGCTTTTAAGAAAAATGTGAAACGGTTTGAAAATAAACTTCTGAATCTCGAATTCTGCTTTTTTTATATATTTAATATATCTTTTTTAACTGCACAATTTTTTATTTCATTCAATTAAAAAATGGTGAAATAAAGAATAAAAAATTATGTAATCCTTACGTTGGAAAAATATCTAGCCGGTGAACGTTCAATGAAAATTCATTATTTATGAAATTTTTCTTTGAAAACTCAATTTTAATAAAAAATAATTTCATTTATATTGCCGGTAATTTTTGTAATATTACGTAATTTTACCGCATAGGTAGTGGGTAATATTTGTAACAATAAATTTCATCATGAAGTTCTGTTCTCCGGTACGTCAATTTTCAAATAAAATTAAAAATATTTTTTCTTGGAATTTTAGTTAGGTAACGTTTTTAAAAAATGAAGCAGTTTAACTAATTTCGAGAAATAAGCTTACGGCGATTTGAAACTTTTACAAGTTTTTGTAGTGCATTTATTTTTAAACAATAATCATTAGTTTAAACTAAATCTTCAAAATTCCCACATTTATAAAGTAAAGATTGCCCATCCTGTATACATTTGCTTGTTTAGTGTCTGAACACAAGAACTCGGTTTTGGGATCACAAAAAAAAACTCTAACAAATTCATCTGTTTAGTTCGCAAAAAAATGTATACTTTTTCGATACATTTGTTACGAACAAAATGCGTATAGTTTCGTGAATCCGAAAATGAAAGTTTGTTGCGAAACTGTTATCGGCTATGAATGCACACCTATCAGAAAGCTGTTAAAATAAAAGCTTTGTTGTTCATAAAAACAAATATAGAGTCATCTTTCGCTTTTGGCTGTCAATAATATATTGTATATATATATCAGAAACAGTAAACATTTGTATTTAAAATCATCGTTAAATATCTTAAAGCGCTCTGTCTTCGTTCTTATTCTAAATCTAATGAATTACCGAGAGAGTAGTATAGTCCTGAGAGCACTGGAAGGTTCTGAGCTCGAATCCCGGAGGGGACTGAAGTGGCTAGAACTTTTTTCTTTTTTTTCTGTCGCCGGGAAATGGTAATTCCCGAACCGGCCATCTTGTTAAGGCTTTCTCTTAATAATTCCAAATAAACATCAAGATGATTCCTTTTTCCAAATTCATGTTGCTACAAATCTGCTTATCTTATGCTAATTTCCTATAATTTCTACAGTCGTACATTATTATTATTAACTAAGTTGAATTTTAAAAATACAAAAATAAGCAGGAGTGGTAAATGGACGATAGTGATGATGAGAGTGGCGTGATATAATGTCGAGAAACGGGTACTAAATTCATTTTTATTTAATGAATTTGAGCTTTGTTTGACATAGAAAACCAGCTTTAGAATCAACATATCAATGTATTTTTAAGTAAAAAAGTGGCGAGATGTCGCTGATCAGCGTACCGTTAATGACAAATACAGAACTGGACTAATATCAAGATAAAAACATTGATTCAGGATAGCAATACAAATGAATCAAAATAATTATTATAATGCATACTTCTTGCATAGTGATCCGTTTCTTACACCTAAATACCCGTTCTTTCACCATTTTATTCCACTGATTTGATTTTCGTTTTGCTATATTTTACGATTCGTTTGTATTGATAATTTAATAAATCCTTTGAATATTTGTTGAATTACCAGTAGAACAATAAGATAGTTTATCTTCAGTCTACCTAGTACAATATGGAATCTCAATATGCCTACAAACTTAATATTATATTTGATAATACGTACGATATATATACACACACACACACACACGATTTTGGACCTATTCTGCTAATATTTGCTAAGATAAATGCCAGTAATATCCTGCCTATAAAGTTGACAGAAATACCACATTGTGCTAAACAATAAAAAAATCTTGCTTTTCACTGTTAATAATCTTGCCGAATGTTATCTTCCTTCATCATGTCCCTTCTTTATTAGGTACTTAAAGCGCTCAGAAAGTACTTAAAACGAGAAAAGGTATTGGTTCCTTTAATCATTGTTTGTTTAATCCTCATTCTTTTGTGTCTGGCACATGGGATTAAAACCTTGAAGCCAAGGGGGGGGGGGGGTTTGAAAAAAAGTACTTAAAATGGACGCAATCGGGCAATTTTAAAGGATGTATATAAGGGTTGACAAATATGTTTGCGCTCGAAAACGTCGAAAGAATTAATTTCAAAATCAAAATTTTGATTTTTAATACAGATTAATTTTTTTTAACAAAGTAGACTTAAATGATAATTTATGTTAGCCTAAGATTTCTGAGTGATTTACTTTGTATATAGATGCATAAAATTTTTTTTAAAAAATCGAGTAAAATAAAAGAACAATAGGTACCTAATACAAAAAGAAAATTTATATTTTGGAAAAAAGTTAAAAAAAACTAACTTTATCAATTATTATTGTATTGAAGAATGGGAAAAAAAAGAAATTTTAAAACTGTTATATTTTGTTTCTCTGTGAAGCAATTTAAGTTCATATATAATAAATACCATAGGTACTGCTAAGTATTAGTAAGATAATAATATGATAATATATGTACATTTGTTTAAAATTTGGACATGTTATGTTAACCTAAACTACATTGATTTAAATACATTATAGTATCGAGAAAATTTGGCACTATGACTATTGAGTAACCATGTTTTTTTATAACTTTTTTAATTTTGTGCTATATTGTCAATTTCAAGTTTCAACATCATTGCTGTTAGTAGAATAGATGCCAATATCTTCTTAGTTAACTACATAGTTATTGTTAGGTAGATATTAGAAGGTGGAGACGCTAACAAAGTCAGTGTTTATTGTGCTGTGCAGTATCTAATTTCCTTGAGAGTTCCGTTCCATGACCGGTTTAATTTCAGCGTAGTTTCACTTGTATCATAAACTTAATATTTGGAGTCCATCCAAATACACAGAATTTGACAATGCAGGATTCAACGATCTTGCGACATGGTCGGTGCTATTATTATTACGTAAAAGTTTACAATCGATGTAAAGAATGGAAAAGTATGACTCCATTCTTTAAAAAAAAAAGATAATCAAACTTAGTGCACTTAAGAGATAAAAGTAGCTACATATTTTGTAAAAGGACTGATAAAAAGTTATGTTAAGTTTTTTATCCGTTTTATTTTAAAGATGAAAACTTGAAAGGGATGTTATTTGAAAACAAGGCCAAGTAAATTTTATATTAAGACTGCAGCATGGATAACAATAAATGAAAATATCCCACATCCTTCCCTGCTTTATAATTTCTAAATTATTTAGTGATTAATTTAAAATATTGAAACTGGGAATATTGCTCTCTTTCCCCTCAAACGAGCGTGTCTGTACAAGTGTTAAATATAGTGCAAACTCTACAACTCGAATCTCGTTAAGTCAAAATCCTCTCTAAGTCGAAGAAGTGAGTCATTTTTTTCCGCTGAGACCCAAAAAACTCTATAACTCGAATTATTTAAACTCTATATCTCGAACGAATTATGATTTCTCTACAAGGTACTGTGAATACATATTATATTCTGTAACTCGAACTTTCAGTCTCACGAACTCTATATTTCGAAGTAAGTGACGTGTATACTTTACATCCTTTGTAAGTTAAAGTTTATTGTCTGTTAGACTCCTTAACTCGAAGTAATAAACTCCTTGATAATTCGAAAACTCCATAACTATTTTTTTTAGCATTTTCCTTGAAGTTCAAGTTATAGAGTAGCTAATTTACTATTGAAAATTTTTCGTTGGAAATCAGCCAATTATATAATTGATTCGAAACATATAGGAAAAAATCATTTTGCCAACCATAGCCACAGTCAGGTAGTAGGTGTGAATGGTTCATTCACACCTACTACCTAGCTATAATAAATTAACTCTCGCATGTAGTGAAAATCAATTGATTCCGAAGCATATAAGGGGAATGTTATAGATTAGTAACCTTGTCACGGTTGAGTAAATGTAAGCTCATTCCGCCGCGAAAGTGGAAAAGTTCAGGTTAGAGTCCTGACTCTGTGACTATGATTGGTAAAATATGTTTCGAATCAATTATATAATTGGCTGCTTTCCAACGAAAAATTTTCAATTGCAATTCAGCCGTATAAATCTATTAATTTATCTAATTTACTATATTTTGTTTAATGGTTGTTGACATGATTGTGGCCACCACGCGCCTTGATTAATTGAACTTTTCCAGTTGACTGTTAATTTTTGAGTGACGCGTAACGTCCAACCGAAGCGATCGACCAGACCAGTACTTATCGAAAAGCAGCGACATTTATGTTCACAGCTATATTATACTTCTACACAACTAATATCATACGAATATTCGAGCAGCACATCAAAGACCCATTGACTACCAACGAAAGACTCGGAACTCTTACATTCGTCTCCATACTGATCAGGATTCAGATTACATTACCTAAACTACGCAGACAAAATTTTATACATTCGGCAATTTTGTTACTCATTTATTTGAATAAAGTTTCACTTGCACCGTGGTGAATTTAATTTGTAGTACAATAAGCACATTTCGAGTTCAGGTTGAGAGAGATAGGCGTTAAGCGGAAGAAACGTAAATAAATAACGTATTTTTGATAACACCAATACGGCCTCGAGCTACACTGTGGCTTAGCTACGGTACGGCAAACATGTGTTTATATTGTGATGTATTTCTGCCTATTTAGTTTCATATGGTTTACTGACAACAAGTAAATCATCGCCGTTGAAAGTGATTGTTGACGAGTTTCCTGAGGAAAATACATGGCTTGCATAACTTACTAGAGGCACATAATAGTATACTAGCCTTTACCCGAGGCTTCATTAATGCCGGTTTTTGGCTACTGATTAGCCCCTTTGCCCTTTAATAAACGTGCATTTATCATACTCGTCGTGATATAACAAAGATTTTTAATCGTTTTTTAATTAACATGGAACATACTGAAAATGGCTATTTCGGTCAAGATATTCTATAGACTGTACATCAAAGTCGTAAAAATTGGCGGTTAGGTACATGTTATAAAGTTGAGGTTTTCGGGCTCGAAAGGAATAAAACGGAATTCTTATGGGATCACTCATTTGTCTGTCAATCGAATTTCTCTGGAGTAAATAATAATATCAAGCTTAAATTTGGTATAGTTACAAAGCTTACTACCTCGTATATATTTCAATAGTAAGAACCTAAAAAATATTTTCCCGTAAATTGGGCGGGGATTGAAGTTTGACGCATAAAAATATCTTAGTAATCAATCGTGTGGGGTATCATTTGATAGGGCTTTTCTTAAAGATCTCAAAACAATTTTTGTCAGAAATTTACGCATTTTTTCTGACAACATATCATAGAAACTGATTTCCCTTCTATACTTAAAACTAGTTAGTAGGTACAGCTAAAATTTCGAAAAAACCTGGGGGTGTTTATGATGTTTCCGAAATTCAAAAGCAAATAACATGGTTAATGGTACGGAACCCTCGGCACGCGAGTCTAATTCGCAGTTGTACGATTTTATTTATTTGCGTTGATTTCAAATATCCATTTTAAAAATAAATTAAAACGACACAGGTAATGAATAAATCAAACGTTATTCCTCCTAATATCCACAACGCATTCACGTCATAACAAATAATTAGTGAATAATGTATCAGACAAACAGGCTGTCATAATTGGTAGGCCGATATTCAAGAAAAAATCAAGTCCCGACAGTGGCATTTGATTTTTTCTACCTGTCTGTCTGATACATTATTCACTAATTAATTGTTATTGCGTTGTGGTTGTTAGGAGGATTATCGTTTCAACACTAAGTCAACGCAAACAAATATAGTCACAGCAGGTAAAAAACATGACCAATCCAACAAAGCGTCAGAACACAACACACTATTCGAGGTACCTGTATTTTAATCTAGCCTAAATAAACATGAATGAAGACCCTGTCCTACATTAACAGTCAGTGCATTGGTATACACTTTTGCTTTCACGAGGAAATTAGCGATCAAAACGAGTTTTTATGTGTTGATGCAAACTCATAAATCGGACGGCTGATATGATATAGGATTGCCAACCGCCCAACCGGTAACCAGTTCCAGTAAGTGTCAACCAGATAAAACGGTTTTGTTTTTGCGCTGATGTTTCAGTTTCAATTTTCATCATTCATATATAACAAAATTGGATAAAGCTTTTGTTTTCATAATCAGTGACGTTCTTTTTAAATATGAAACGGGGCAAAATTTTCAAGCTTTTATCTCAAAGCGTCTAGGACAGCGATGGCGAATCTTTTCACATCTATACGTGTCAATTTTTTTTTCGAAAATTGTTTTATGTGGCCATGACGTGCCAAACAACAAGCAACCAAAGAAATTTAGTGGACAAAAAAAATGAATCAAAATTACTGTAAAATTGAGCGCTAACTTATTTTTAATTATTTCGATTTTGTACCTCAATCAATGCCGTGCCGACAATATTCTGTCGCGTGCAGTGGGTTCGCCATTAAACCCGAGAAAACGCTGGTTGGATGACGTAGAGGAAGACCTCAAAAGTTAATATCAGAGACTGGAGACGATGAGCCCTAGACCGTACCGAGTGGAGAAAAGTGGTAGAATAGGTCAAGGATCTTCATGGGCTTAAGCGTCACGAAGTAGTAGTAGTAGTAGTAGGTCCTATGTGGGATTTACTCGGATCGATTTCCGCCGCACGACTAGGCTGCACAGCGAAAATCGACCGTGTAAAGAGCAAATCGACTAGGAAGCAGGTGACTAAAATCACAAACGCCAAAGTAAAGTATCATCACTCTTGGCCATACAGGTTCCAGAAAATGAAAACCTACAGGCTACTTCTCGTGCATTCATAAACTTAAAATTTGGCATTAGGTAGGGTTTTGAGTACAAAAAAAAAGGAAAAAATCAATACACCTCTACTTTACCACAATAAACCCTTAAACTAGGAAATTGTGCATTTGTATGGGGAACATTAGCTAACTTTGAAACACTTATTTACTTTAATTGTGTCACCAGCTATTATATTATACGTCACTATAGCTCACTTCTACAAACTTTTTACGCTGTGTCAAAATTGACATCTACCATAACGGTATTGCAAGTCCGTTACTCACTTTTTATTAAAATCAGTCGAACTACTGAACCGATTTAAGTAAAATTTATGTGGAACCACCCCGAAGATATGCCCTATTAAATAAAACATTAGGTTCACAAATACAGAAGAAATCGGTGACCGCATACAAAAAAAACATAGGTGCCGAATATAGATCCTCCTCTTTTTTTGAAGTCGGTTAAAAAGATGAAATATTGGTGCATCCTATGTTAGAAAGACTAATTGGTTGCTTTTTTTCAACTGCTAGTGGGTTATACACAATTTTTGATGTGAAACATCTTATGTCGGGCTGTGAACAGTCGCGTGAGGAGAAATATGCAACGAAATGTTTGGTCTGCTCCTTCGCTGCTGTTCTCCCCACCACTGGCACTGGCTCAGGCATGCATTGTAGCACACTCGGTGTTACAGTGCAGTATAGCACACGCGGTGTTACAGTGCAGTATATAGGATTACGTCAGCATAACAATTAGTTGCTGCTTTTGAGAGTGCGTATAAATATGACACGAGGCGAGGCTCTGTCTTAATCTTACAGTGGGTGCCTATATAATTGTTACTATGCTAGAAAATGAAACAAAATTCTACAGTTTCAAGTGTTGCATGCGACGATAATGAATAAATTAAAATTTTATGGTAAAAAAAAATTTATGGTAAAAAAAATATATACTACTACATAGAGAATACCACCGAGTTCAATAACGTTTTCTTTGATGTTTCACATCTGTCGGGGGTCCCGAGACCCACACCCTTTTTTTCTGTGTAAATATCTGGTCGCCGTGACAGCTTGACCGCATGTGCATCGTGGTTGCTTAGTGCGTTGTTTGCTATTTATTACAATGAGACTTGATGGTCACGCGACCAGTGGTCGCAAGTTTGGCTGCGATTTTGGTCGCTAGTGGGCTGCCGCTCTAGTTTATCAACTTTATAGTCGTGTGACGACACTGTACAGTGGATACACAGTACACGCTGTTATTGTTGATGGATGTTGATATAAACGTAACATAACAATGGCAACCAGCCTCCATAATACATATACTATATGACACGCGCGTTACGCATCTACGCAATGCTATTACACAAAAATGAAATGTAATAAAGCAACATTACGTTATTAAATAATTGCGATGTGTTGGTGGCTACTCCGCGTTTTGCGTAATAACAGTACCGCACTGTACCTGCCCTACCACATAGCTTAAACATGTACTAATGATTTCTTTTATCTTTGTTTTTCAACTGTTTAAAAAATGACCCAATTTAAACAGAATTACGACTGCGCAACAACATTTTTAAAGGGAGTCTAATTTTTTTGTAACCTTACAGTGGTTTCCATATTTTTTATTTTTTTAATAACTAGACTTGCTGCAAATTTTTATAGTTCGATATAAAAATTTAATAATTTATTCTTCGCTGTGCTCGCCCAGAGACGCGACATCCAGAACATCCGAAGCGTCGCGACGGAAACCACAGTTCTCTATATATATTTTTTTTAAATTTAAGGCCACTAACTGCCAGTGTAATACAAGTTCAGTACCAATTCATACCTATATTTAATTTTATTATTTTTAATTATAAGGTATAAACCAATTTTAATACATTCAGAAATTCTCGTATTAGAACCTGAGAGGTTTTTAATGAATGAGTCATTGAAACATCAGCATCCCTATACAAGCTCAGCTATTTTCATGTCTTGATATAATTTTTCAATAGTTGAAAATCACAGCATGTACCTATATTTCGAGTTATTATAAAAGGTTCTTCCTAAATTTTTAATAAACAACATGAGATGAAGCTTTTTGATTTTTGACTTTTGATTTTTTTATGTTATTCTATTATCACTGTATTATGCAGGTTGAAAAATTGACGTTATTACTTCCCACCTCTACTATGGTAGGGAAGTAATGGATTTAGTTCGAAAAAAATATTTCGAGATTTCACGTTTTGAGACCCTAGCAATCGTTTAAGATCATTTTCTGACTGATGCCTGTATGTGTGTGTGTGTATGTGGTCAATTTTTCGCCTTCGATATCGTTAAAACGGAACAACATATGGCCATGCCGATTGTTCTATTGTGTTTATCAGCCTTTAACTTAGATCTGATTAGATTTTGAGTCAAATCGGTTCAGTGGATCCTGAGATATTAAAGAAAACGTTCTCAATGTCACGTATTAACATAGGTAAAAAAAATATAAATGAATTCTAGGTGTTATAATATGAAAAAAATGTAAATATTTTTTTCTCTAAAATGTACAGTTTTCGAGAAAAAAAATATTTTACTAAAAAAAATAAAAATTATACGTAAATCAAGGTAACCATGATTTTTGCTATAATTATTACTAGCCATCAGTAGATCACCAAACAAAAAAGAGGGCCATGCTTTTTTTCAAAGAATAAAAAAGAGTGTTTATTTTTTGCAAATATTTACTAGATGGGAAGTATAGGACTGGTCATCAGTCGAATTTTTTTTTTAGTGGCACGTAACGGGTTTTTGTAAATAAAAAATAACAAAATGATCATATTTTTGAAATGAAAATGTTTTTGATTTAAATTTTTTTTCCAGATATTATAGTTAGAAGGTTTTATGTCATATTTCCTTGAATATTTATTATACGGGCAATCTGGATATCTTTCCCTTTAAAAGCTTTGAGTAATTTTTTGTTTATTATAAATATATCTCATTCAGAAGTAAACTTTTATTCATCGTTTTATTTATTATGTTCATTTAAATATCACTATTTGATTTATGAGACTTTTTTTGGGAACATCGAATAAAGCTTCGAATCTTTTTGTTCAAATGTAATGATGTCAATATATGACTGTCAATGAATGTAATTTTCAGCAATATCCATTGATGAAAAAGTGAAAAGCTTCATTCATAACTATTCATCAAATCTTTGCCAACCGAGGACTAATGAGATTACATAAATATTACCTAGATATCACTTTTTCATTAAGGTAAAGTTGTCAACTATGTCAAAGAACCGTGTTTATTAAAAATGTATTTTTTGATATACCCACTATAAAATAGCTACTTTACATACGTGTAATGGGTCAATTAACAGGAAGGTGTGTTTTCAGTGTTTTCAAAACACACTAGTGTGGAAAATAAAATTATTCCCATAGTGATTTATGTTTATTTCTACTGTGCGATTTTGCGATTAAGTCGCGTAGAGATCGTCAGATGTAGCTCTCAATAGCGTAATTGGTCGCACAGCCTTCGTTGAAGTATACAATTGATGTATCACGCTAAGTAATCGTCAAATCGCGATGCAGTGTCCTAAATCGCGCGTTTTCGATAAAAAAAAGTAGCACGTATATGCGTTGGCTCTAAACTTGAAAATAAGGCACGCTATTTTGACATTTTTAATTTGGTTATGGTCCCACCTTAAAACTATAGGATGACATGTACAAAGAATTTTACAAAATGAAATTATTCTCACATAACTAAAAAAAAGTAAAGATTGATTCACATATACATTATAGTTATTTAGTGACTGTCACTGGGAAATGATCAGTCCGAAAAAAACTTATAATGTAAAAAAAATAACATCCTAACAGCATGCAAATATCAATAATATCAATAACAATTATTGAGATTCAACTTACCGAACAAACTCTCCCAGATACTTCAAGATGAAGAGGATTATAGACTGTAGCCATGACGATAATCAAATTTTTCGAAATCTCAGACCTGAAAAATAAAATATAAATTATAATTGCATAATATATCATTAGCACATAATTTGTTACTGTATTTGTTACTTCTTTTGTAATCACTGACTTTTAATAAAAAAACAGGATATAAAAAATCTATTAACAATTACTAATACTTACTTCATAACACCTATTATCTATTACTAAATAACCGGTTACACACCGCCGTTTAAAAAATGCTAATCTGAAATTTTTAAATAAATTTTAAATACTTTATACATCAAGAACTTTATAATGCCTTTGAATGTTTTAACTCCAAACAAGTGTTGTAATTACTGCGCAATAAATATCTATCTATCTATTTAAGATCTGTTACTAAATAACCGATTATTTAACATCTGTTATCAAATATAACCGGTTATGTAAGATCTGCTATTGACTAGTATTAAATAACCGCTTGTTAAATAGTAATGTACAGTAACAATTTTAACATGATATTTTCATTGGTATATGATAAAATCAATCGATTTAAAACCCCTTATATCCACACCATATTATTCACATAACAATTAGAGGTGAAAATAATAAATATCTCAGACAGCTAGGCTGCCATGATTTTTGAGCTATATCTAAGAAAAAATCAAATGACCACTGTCAGGACTTGAACGAAACCCCCAGTTTCCGGATAGGTGAGTTACCGATTTCTCCACAGTGCCCGAGAGTGGAAACCGATCTCTTCTTATATATAGCAATTTCACTTTGAAAACACACTACATGCGACAGTCGACTATTTAAATAAACTGCAAAGCATAGTATAGCTATTAAACAGTCGAATCATTATACATGCGAGAGTTAACATTTTATAAGTTTTATCAACTTAATAAACTGATATTTTCAAATAATAACAGCTGTTATTAAAAAACTAACATCGGTATTCCACCTGAAAGGTGGATACTGATAGAAATATAGGTGCCATTATACGTATAGAAACACAAAAACATGTGTCAGTCATAATAATAAACAAGTAATAATAATCAAACACGTGTCGTTTTGTGTTGACGAAACTGTTTATTCGGGAGCGCAACATAAACGCCTGGGCCATAATTAGCAGACGGCGCATTAATAAACACAATAGGTGTGTATGCCATCCATTAACAGACAATCATCCCTATGCTCAGTCGACTAACGGAATTTTTTAACATAATTTTAAATTATAAACGATTAATCTGTCAAAATAGTCGAAAGTTAAAGTTATTTGTGCACAGTGCTGATTCATATTTTCAATTTATAAAAAGAAAATATCTGAATTCTACTCAATAATATATAAAAATTATATATTTGTCATTTTCTGAAAATTTCATTTATAACAAAGATATTTATTAAAATCGGGCAATTTTCAATTTTCGGCTATCGCTTCAAAATGGAACATACCGCCAAAATTATGTTTAGGATAATGAATTTGTCTCTAAACAGCTGGTTTCTGTACCCAAAGGGTAAATCCTTAATGTTCTCACTCTCACAGCCTTTTGACTCCTAAAGCGATACAATAATCAAATTAATTAATTAATAATTTTATGTAAGTTGATGCCTCAAATCTAGACAAATGTTAATTTTTTTTGAACTTACATTTAGGGAGCTTTCTTATACATCGAAATGAGGGTAAAAAACAAATAAAAAACTTTTTAACAAAAAAAAAACCTCCTTCAAAAAACCACTTAAAAAGAGGAAAATAATGAAATTTTGAGGTCTGTGCCAATTTAATAAAATATAAAGTCGGTTAAAAAGTATAGTATAGTAATTAATATCTTCTTTTTAACCAACTTCACATTTTAATAAGTTGGCACAGACCTCAAAATTTCATTATTTTCCTCTTTTTAGTGGTTTTTTGAAGGAGGTTTTTTTTTTTTTGTTAAAAAGTTTTTTATTTTTTACTTTTTAGTGTCAAAAAGTGACATTTACCTTAAAATAATCACACGCCGTTATTCACTTTTATTAAACCGACTTTCTTATGCTGTCTGATATGTCAAAAAGTGACATTTACCTTAAAGAATCACACGCCGTTACTCACTTTTATTAAAATCAGCCGAACTACTAAACCGATTTTGATGACATTTCTATGGGACCAATCTGAAAGTATATCCTTTCAAATAAAAAAAAAATTCAAAATCGGTTTATAAATGACTGAGTTACGAGGTAACAAACATAAAAAAAAAATACAACCGAATTGAGAACCACCTCCTTTTTTTGAAGTCGGTTAAAAATATTTAAAGATGTAATTGTTTCTATAAATAGATCTGATTCAGAAGAGTAAAAAATTTTTTCTTTTTTAAATTCGAAATGACCAAGTTTGTCCCCCGATCGGATTTGAAAACTATTCGACCTGGAAACATGAAATTTCGTAGATACGTAGTCTTCACAATTACAACGAACAAGTTAATCGATTTTTGTATCTACAATGAATGAGCATACAACCGATTGTATTTATGTTTGTTTACTTCTAGTACCTACTTGTACTGTTGAATATTGATACGACATTTGCTTTGATTATTCAAATGTTATCATTCAACTATGAATGTTTAATGCAGAAATAAATTGTTCACTTATGGATAAACTTCGGAAAGCTTACCGCTTACACAAGTTAGAAACAATACCAAATTCACGAAGGGTTGTACAATTACTATTCAAACTATCTTCATTAGAATTAATAGTTTAGATATATTAGAATGTTAGGTTTGAAATAGTTTTAGAAAAAAGTCAACGTATCCCAATTATCCTATTTCTGATTGCGTAGATAGATAGATCAATTTATTTGCATGGTAAAAATTTGGATACAAAAAGTCAAGAAATACAATATAAAAAATTTGACTGATGACCAGTCCTATACTTCCCACCTAGTAAATATTTGCAAGAAATAAACACTCTTTTTTTATTCTTTGAAAAAAAGTATGGCCCTCTTTTTTGTTTGGTGATCTAGTGATGGTTAGCTTAATATAGCAAAAATCATGGTTACCTTGATTTACGTATAATTTTTATTTTTTTTAGTAAAATATTTTTTTTCTCGAAAACTATACATTTTAGAGAAAAAAAATATTTACATTTTTTTCATATTATAATATCTAGAATTCATTTATATTTTTTTTACCTATGTTAATACGTGACATTGAGCACGGTTTTTTTAATATCTCAGGATCCACTGAACCGATTTGACTCAAAATCTAATCAGATCTAAGTTAAAGGCTGATAAACACAATAGAATAATCGGCATGGCCGTATGTTGTTCCGTTTTTACGATATCGAAGGCGAAAAATTGACCACATACACACACATACACACACACACACACACACACACACATATACACACACACATACACACACACATACAGACATCAGTCAGAAAATGATTTTAAGCGATTGCTAAAGTTTCAAAACGTGAAGATCTGTTAAATTCTCGAAATATTTTTTTCGGACTAAATCCATTACTTCCCTACCATAGAGGTGGGAAGTAAAAAGTATTTATACCTAATACAAATTAGAAATCACAATTTAAAAGTTCATTTGCACTATAAAAACAATGTTTAATTAAGAGCGTTTTGACTAGTTTTTTAAATTTTTTTAAGGGTTGCACTTTTATAAAATCCGGTAATTTATTGTAATATTTCATAGATAAATAATTGAAGCTTTTTTGACTAGTAGTGTATTTGTGCAATGGTACCTTATTGTCCAATGTTGTTTGGTGAATTTATTGGAAATAAATAAATAATAATATTTCTTTTTAACTATAGTTTTGACGTGACAAACGTCTAATGTCTCATACTGACGTGGCTTTTTAGAAATACCAAATGAAACGGAAACATCATGTGTAACTATGTTAAGACATAGTAAGCCAGGTGGCCGAGCGGAAAAATACGAGTCTATACCGACTTGTTCAAACGCCAAACCCAGATTCGCATCCCGAAGGCATTTAATATTTTATTTACTTTTTTAATAATGAAAGTAAGGTATTGGATAGCAATTTAAAATATAAAAAAATTACAAATATTTTATTTATTATATTTTACGAACATTTGATTTTATAAGATAAAATAATAAAAGTGTATTTATTTCTTTTCATGACAATGAATAAAATTATTTGTGTTTAACGATATTCACATCATCTGTCTGTACCCGCGATATAGACATATAAATAGGTACCTATTTTTATTGAAAATTTTTCTGTTTCATCAATTAATTTATCTAGCAAAACAAGTCGTGAGGTGGGTCGTTTATTAAGACTAAAGTGCGACCCTTGAGGTCCACACGACGAACTTCACAGTTTGATAAATATTTAATAATAATTATGGATTCAGTCCGAAAACAATATTTCGAGATTTTAACAGATTTTCACGTTTTGAGACCCTAGCAATCGTTTAAGATCATTTTCTGACTGATGTCTGTATGTGTGTGTGTATGTGTGTATGTGTGTATGTGTGTGTGTGTGTATGTGGTCAATTTTTCGCCTTCGATATCTTAAGAACGGAACAACATACGGGCATGCCGATTGTTCTATTGTGTTTATCAGCCTTTAACTTAGATCTGATTAGATTTTGAGTCAAATCGGTTCAGTGGATCCTGAGATATTCAAAAAAACGTCCTCAATGTCACGTATTAACATAGGTAAAAAAAAATATAAATGAATTCTAGATGTTATAATATGAAAAAAATGTAAATATTTTTTTTCTCTAAAATGTATAGTTTTCGAGAAAAAAAATATTTTACTAAAAAAAATAAAAATTGTACGTAAATCAAGGTAACCATGATTTTTGCTATATTAAGCTAGCCATCAATAGATCACCAAACAAAAAAGAGGGCCATGCTTTTTTCAAAGAATAAAAATTAAATTGTGTTTTAAAGACCACCAACAGCTAAGGTTATTTGGGCCTAGTCAAAGAATAAAAAAAAGAGTGTTTATTTTTTGCAAATATTTACTAGGTGGGAAGTATAGGACTGGTCATCAGTCGAATTTTTTTATTCTTTGACTAGGCCCAAATAACCTTAGCTGTTGGTGGTCTTTAAAACACAATTTAATTTTTATTCTTTGAAAAAAGCATGGCCCTCTTTTTTGTTTGGTGATCTATTGATGGCTAGCTTAATATAGCAAAAATCATGGTTACCTTGATTTACGTACAATTTTTATTTTTTTTAGTAAAATATTTTTTTTCTCGAAAACTATACATTTTAGAGAAAAAAAATATTTACATTTTTTTCATATTATAACATCTAGAATTCATTTATATTTTTTTTTACCTATGTTAATACGTGACATTGAGGACGTTTTTTTGAATATCTCAGGATCCACTGAACCGATTTTGAAAAAATTTCTTTCAGATCATATTTACGTTAATACGCGTCGATTGGCACCCTAACGTATAAGTCGATATCATTTTTCATTCTCGAGATTTCGTCTCAGAAAAAAATGGACGCATACGTACGTACATACGTCCACACACACAGACATCTTTCTAAAAATAGTGTAAAAATAGAGTAGTGACCTTGAAACATAAAAATTTGTTATACATTTTGATTTCGATTTTCGGACCCATTAAAATAACTTCCAATGGGAAGTTAAAAATAACACTTACTGCAGTATAGTGTATACTGCAGTATAGTGTACAGAATAGAAAATGAAAATAAAAATATGTAATACTGTACCGTGTGCAGACCCTATTAATAGCATACCTAGATAGCTAATGTAGGTACCAATATTCAGCGTGATCTGCGCGAAACTCGAAGATTCAAATTCGAATCCTGTGAAAAAACCCTCATAAAATAAATGTTTTTACAAATAATTGGTCATTATTCAAAAAAATAAACGGCTCTTATACAAGTTTCAGTTGAATGTTATGTAGACGCAAATTTTCACCCTTGGTCCCAAATATACTATATACAGTGTTGTAGTAGGTAATGTACATGTTAGACTGCAAGCTCGGAGATGCAAATCGGGATTGAATGTCCCGGATCACGCCGTGACATGACTGAAGTGCTAAGCTTGTTCGTGAAGGGACTGCAAATTTGCAACTGGGAACGAATGGCATTATTCGTGAAATATTTGTTAGTTTTCTTTTCATTTTCACAAATCTTGTCTACAACATTTTATATTCTAAATTTTATATTATCTTAACATAACCGCAGGGTATGTTTGTGTCTACTTTAGGAAAATGATACAAAATTATTACTCTTGAAAGATTTTGTTCTTTTTTTCGTTTTTACAAATACGAGGGCGGTCTGAAAAGTTTCCGACCTTAATGTGAAGATGGTAGCACTTGTCAATAAAAACAAAGGAATGTGGTTTCGCATCTTTTGACAGGTACTCACTAAAATTTCAGCCATTTTTGACGCGCATTTATTGTTTGACAATCGTTTAAGTAAGTCGATGTGAGTGTTTTCGTGAAAATGGAAAAAATCGAGTCATAAAATATTTGTTTTTGAAAGGCAATACGCCTACGCAAATCAAAGATGAGTTAAACGCTGTGTACGGGGCCTCTGCACCATCATTTACCACCGTGAAATTTTGGGCAGCTGAATTTAAACGTGGCCGTACCAGCTTGTGAAACGATGAACTTTCAGGACGTCCAAAAACTGCAACCACTGACGATAACATCGCTAAAGTTCACCAAATGGTGCTAATCGACCGTAGAATATAAGTGAGAGAGATAGCAGAGACTATGAATATGTCCAAAGAACGTGTTTGTCACATATTCAATGAAGATTTAGGCATGAGAAAGCTGTCCGCGCGTTGGGTGCCGCGTTTGCTCACGTTAGACCAAAAACGTGTTCGAATGAACATTTCCAACGCTCTGTTGGCAAAATTCAGGCGCAATAAATCAGAGTTTTGGCGCCGATTAATTACTGTAGATAAAAATAAATTTGAAGAAAAAATGTATTGTGTTGTCTTCGTTAGGTCGGAATCTTTTCAGACCACCCTCGTATTGTACACACCATTTGTTATAATAATAACAAATAATAATAGATTTATTTCTCCTATATTTCTTCTTATATTGTCAAATAATTATTATTCTTTATAAAAAATTGGAAATCTAACTGATGCTTTCCCTAGTTCTTAAATTACAACATATAATCTGAAAGAGTATTAATTTAAGTGTTATTTTTATATTATTCTAGAATTCGAACCCGGATCTCACAGTGAACACTCGTTTTGGAACACACGGTACCTATATTATTAGTGTATTTGCCATATGGCACATACACTATTGGCGTCGGTCGGATGGCGGGACCTAGGGGTCGGACCAAAATTTCTCGACGTTTCATAGCCTCCTAAACAGTTTGGCACCATTTTTAAAAATGTATATATATATATATTTATATATATATAAATGCGGGCAATAACTTTCGAAAGAGTTAATTGATTTTAGCGAAATTTGGTAGGCACGTTGGAATCCATCACCGCACGAAGCCTATTTAAAATGGGCTCGATCGGACCATTTTAAGGGTTGTATTTAGGGGTTCCCAAAAAGTTTTTGGGCCCAAAAATACCGAAAAAATTGTCAGAATTGTTTCAAAATTGAAATTTAACCCTTTAGTAGAGATTAAAATATGCTGCTAAAATTTTAATAAAATCGGCCCGACAGGACCGGACTTTCAAATTTTATGAAAACACTAGTTTATTGATACGGATTTACTTATGGAAGGGTGTATTTAATTTGGTGCAGATGTTGGACTGATAAAATCCATGTCTAATATTGAAATTTAGAAAAAATTAATTATTTTAAGGGATGTATTAAGGGGTTAAATTTTTTATTTTGTCAATAAACAAACTTATGTTCACATAATAATGCCACAATGCCTGTATTAGCAAATACACTATATTGTCGGCAGGGTTTGGCACTGCGACCCGAGTTTTTATTCTATTAAAGAATAATTATCACTTGTGTTTTTCCTTGAGTATCCTAGTCAGATAAATTTCTTGCTAAATATATTTTCATATTCCTGTAGAAAACTATATTCTATATTTGTTTTTGCCATATCCACTATAAAATAGCTACTTTACATGGGTGGTATATATGGATGGAATGGGTCTGTTAACAGGCAGGTGTGTTGAAAGCATTTTCAAAACACACTAGTGTGGTAGGTAAGCCATTTCCATAGTGATTGATGTTTATTGCACAGCGACAGCTCATTTTTGAGACAAAAGTGTTTTCATAAAGAATGAATTTTTTTCGTAAAACGCATAATAAAAAAGTTTTTCTTATTGGCAACCCGATCCGGGGGCACACCGTATATCTCGTGCGTAATGATACAAGTATTATGACTCGTGTGACTGTTAAAACTCGCTATCGTTCGTTTTTACTTACTATCACTACTCGTCAGTAATATACCTCATTACGCTACTAGATATACCAGGCGCGGATCCAGCCATCAAAAAAGGTTGTGGTCACGGTTTTCCGAAAATCGGCCAAGTGCGAGTCGGACTACTGACTCGCTCACGATCTATACATTGCATTCCTACAAAGGAGAGGTTAATGTATGACGCCCCGACCAAGACGTTGTACAGTGTATAGGTTCACGCGGGCAAAGCCGCGGGGCAAACACTAGTAAATTAATAAACCTGTAAAATGTTAGTCTGTTTGCTCACGAAAATTACAAAAGTAAATGTGTGTTTGTTTGCACATCACAATATCACATCTAAACTACTGAACCGATTTGATAAAACTTTTACAGCTTGAAAGCATATCAGATTTTAGATTTGATTAAAAATATACATTTTACACTGAATTTTATTTAGCCGCTTACTTAAATAACAAATTCAAGCTTACGTTTCTTTTTTTAATTTTATTAAGGCATCAGCCTATCGATCTCAATTAGGCTTGTGGGCATGCCCACCATGCCCACAACGGTGGATCCGCGCTTGAGATATACAATTTACTATTTTATTAGAATAAAAAGATATGATTAATGCGAATGTTCAGATTTCTATTTTCAATATAATCAATTGTATTTTAAAAGTAGGTATATTTTTTGTCTGATGCACCTGAAATAAATAAATGGTTGAATGCAGATACAACGAATGTACGTGAATTATATGAAAAATGTATGTACTCAGTAAATAGAGCGTTAAATTTGTAATAATAAAACAGATGCATCCGTGTAGTTGAAAATAAAATAAACGGACTAAAGGGTCGATTTCCCCCCCTTTTTCATACATTTCCCAGTAGGTAGTTGATATATTTTATTTCGAATCATATTGATATTGCATAATTGATTATACGGTTTAATTACGTGGCTGTAAACTGTTGTAAATTAGATGCTTTTTTAATGCACTGTTTGTTCTAGTTATTCGTGTTCATTTTGATTTTCACTTTACAAATTGGATTTATCAAACCATAATCAAAAAATGGTGCCCGCTTTATCAACTGATTTTCCGTCAATAGCTCAGAGGGGAAAGTACAGAACTCGACACTGACGGTGAAATTGTCAGAAAATATCCATTTGACAATTCTCTTAGATTTTAATTATACAGTGTGTTCACACGAAAACCTTCCCACGCATTTCATTGTTTTAAAATTGGAAAAATTGGTCACGATGGTTACCAAGTGCTTATCAAGATAAGCACTGTGGCTAATCACTTGTGTTCGTTTCTTATTCTGCTAAGAAAAGTGACTACCACAATAGCATGTTAAACATTAGTGATTATAACAAACAATATGTTTATAGATTTTGTAATCACTATGGTTGTAGACCCGAGAGCTAGTGACATTTTTTTGGTGTTATTTATTCAAGGCCTTATTTTTGTGAAGATGTTGAGGGAGGCATATTAAAGTTCCCTGTGTAAGGGATTTTGCTAGACAACGGTATGGGAGGGATGCAGACCGCCCCCAACATGTAACAGAAAAAATGGTCACAATTATTATTGCTTCAAGGCTGAAATTGTTTGTATAGCTTGTCGGTGACCCAATAATGCCATTATAATATTTGCAGATTGATTGGTCAGTATTAAAGGGGTGGCAGATCACCCTAAACGTGTTATGTACCCGACGAAATTTATATTATTAGTTCAAGGTTCAAATTTTAATATGTTGTTACGGCGACTGTTTTAAGCATATATTTCAATTTGCAGACGAAAATGTCGGTATTAACCCCCTCTCTTAGAGGGAAACTTGCTCAAATAGGTGTTTATATCGTTCTGCAAGGGGGTTAATACCGACATTTTCGTCTGCAAATTGAAATATATGCTTAAAACAGTCGCCGTAACAACATATTAAAATTTGAACCTTGAACTAATAATATAAATTTCGTCGGGTACATGACAGGTTTAGGGTGATCTGCCACTCCTTTAATACTGACCAATCGATCTGCAAATATTATAATGACATTATTGGGTCACCGACAAGCTATACAAACAATTTCAGCCTTGAAGCAATAATAATTGTGACCATTTTTTTTGTTACATGTTGGGGGCGGTCTGCATCCCTTCTATACCGCTGTCTAGCAAAATCCCTTACACAGGGCACTTTAATATGCCTCCCTCAACGTCTTCACAAAAATAAGGCCTTGAATAAATAACACCAAAAAAATGTCACTAGCTCTCGGTCTATTTTGTAAGAACAATGATTAGAACATAAATAGTAGAATAGGGCTAAATATTATTGATAATATAAATAACGTGTATAAACCATGTTCAATTAACAATAATGTTTGTATTTATTTGTATTTATTGTCACAATGTGTATTAATTAATAGTTTATAGTGAATGTAATTAACGTAAAGTAATTGTACTAAATAATGCGTGTGTATGTGTGTATGTTTGTGCAGTGCACTCGTATGAAGTGTTTACTTAGTTGAAACTTTCCCGTATAAATTGTAACTTAATTCATATTCTATAACACGTATTATCGTGTGCAGAAACAAACGCCAACTATTCTACTTGCATTCACAGTTGTTGTAGGGAAAATTGCTCCGTTCTGTTTACTTCCAGTACGAAGATTCCGTTAGGAGAATATATTGGAATCAAGTGCCTGTACTCAATAGGGTATTTTTACATATTACATATGCGTTTTTCCGCGAGCGTTCTCGCGAGACGAACGAGTGCGAATGTGTATAGCGCTCGCATTGACTCGCCTCGTGATGACGCTCGCGAATGGTGCTCGCCTCGAGAGCGGTATTTTGTGCACGAGTCAAAGGCGCGAGACGAAACACGAGCGTGCTGTTCAATTAATTCAAATATCGATATGTTTTTCTTGAAGTACCTATCATTTTAGAACTGAAAAAATGTGTAATGAAATAAATGTATTAGAAAAATTCTAATAAGCATGAAGTTAGTGGAATGTAAACCATGGGTTCTAGAGCTACATGACATAGAACACGCACTTCGCAGTATACCAGAAAAAATGTTGCTCAAGAAAAGGAAATATTAGGCAGTGGTGGCTGTCATCTTCATGTACTTTTCTAATCAGAGTCTAGTCTGTAATTTTGCTCTAAATGATATAAACTTACATAGGTCTCTATAACTTCGAATTTTTAGAATAATGTAAAAACGTAATTCTGTAAGTATTACCTTCTGCAATTCAATTTATTTACAAGGGTTGAAAGATATAGTGAAGCGTTTTACAATTGATGCCTTACTAATATGATACCACGTACTCCCTCAGCTGGGAAACATTGGAATGTAATTTGCATTCCAATGTTTTGTGGGAATTAGCGCTGCCAGGAACCAATCGGTTTTTATATGCCAGCTGGCGAATTCTAATACACAAATGCGGATTATTTGTTGTGTTGAAGACGCTAATGACCTGAGTTGTTGACGCGTCTATAATCTACAATAAATAAATGAAAGCTACTACGTCCAGATAGAGTAAAATTTGGCATTTATTTCACATCAGTATCTGGTGTGGACAATGTAAGTCACATGTATTGAAGTGAAGATGTCAGCATAACGTACCTGAATCATGTTTTCAGAATGAAGGGTGTAAAGTGTGCTTTTACGGGCTTCGAGAAGAAACAGCTGCAGATAAAATGTAATTATTTTATCATTGAGTTAAGAGTAGTAAAATGTTCTTCTAGTAGGTGGCATATACATAGATATAGTTAGAAGACGAGGCTTGTATAATACATGTATGCAGTGGTAGTACCTCTACACATAGTTTAATTTAATAAATTTATGATATCATTTCGTGTCCGGGAGATTAAACTGCTATTTTACGGCTCATGCTTCACTCTCTTAGTCGTTCCGGACAATTCCCTCTTCTTAAAATGAGCAAGTGACTCGACCATCCGAGATGCAAATTAGCTGCGGCCCGTTAAATTCCACTCACTGAACCTTCCGCCGTTACACACATATATATACCTAGATGTGTATAATATTTCTATGTATACTTACTGCTTATGAACTATACTCCATTCCAATAACTTTTTACCTACTGGAATCCGTTATTTTTTCCTGGACTTGAACGGACAGACCAATCGCCGTTGTTGCGTCGGGAAAATTAACTATCGTCGAAACATAAATTCGTATAGCAGCCATTCATTTAGTGTCGCCACTGTGTGTGTCCATTAACTTGTTTTAATTACTGGGAGGTGTCACAAGGTGGTAACATTAATGCAAAAGAATGGTTCATATGAAACGGCCGATTAAAATGTAACAAAATCGGCACAATAGGGCGATCATATACAATTTATGAACACGCATTTTCGCGGATTATGAATTTCTTACTTTGTGTGTATATAATTTGGTAGAGATCTCGATAAAATGATTGACAATTAGGTATTTAAGTTTAAAAAAAATTATTAATTTTTTAATTTTTTCTAATAATTTAACATAAATAATATTGAAAATCGAAAAGAAAAATTTTTTTAAAGCTATAGATAAATTACTAAAAATTAATTAAAATGTATAAAAATTTAAAAAATATCACGTGACTCCAAAACGCGCCAGGAATGTTTGTGACGTCGTTATGTTAAAATGTGTCTGCATTTGTTGGTATTTGTGTATATGTATTACACATACTATCAAAAATAATAAATTTTTAACTTGGTAACCATGGATACAAAGACCATAGATAACATAATGACGTCACACGCGTTCGGATTCTTTCGGCGCGTTATCGGAACTGAGTTTAAAAATTAATTTTTATTTAAATATAACTTTTTAATTAGTAAGCAAGAAAATTAAATAAAAACAGTTTTGCTATAAAACTTGTATGTGGTCCTTCCATTTAAGTAAAAAAAAAATTCACTTAAAAACCCAATTATTGGAAGGGGAAAATTAAAAAAGGGACTTATTAGGGAAATAAAAAATGTTTTTTTTTCTAAAGTTCACAATGATATATATTTGTGTAGGTACTAGTATACTTTTATTTTTAGTTTTTTTTTTAATTTGGCACGCTTATAAAAAATTCTATAAATTCGATAAGCGCATGCGCTTTCAGTATCCTTACGAGTTTATAAGCAGTAGGCCTTATCTGTCACTAAATAAAATAATAATTTAACAATGAAATGAATGTACTTATATCATTATTAGGAAGTTTGTGACTACTTCTTGAATGGAATGGACTATACTAATGTATGTATGCATAGCGCCTTGGCAGCCACGTAAGCCTGTTAGCCACTCTTTGCTTCCGTCGTCCTATCTATATAGTTTGCGTCTGAGTACACCTTGTTATTATTTGCTATACCAAATAAAATGCTGCAGTTTTAAAATTAACGAGGGCTTCATCCAAATTTCATATGGTTCTAACCTTACTGATTTCACTGAACACAAACGCATTAATTGTGTATTTCTTTTGCTCTAGAATTCATAAACTGTGAAGTTTTCTCAAAAATTAAAAAAAATCTTTGAAAATCCATAGCTTCTAAAGTAAAAGAGATAAAAAAGTTTATTTTTGCGTATTCGAACCATGTGCCTTGTACTATAAATTTGAAGTAGTTGGGAGATAGTTTCCAACAGTTCATGTGAAATACAAACAGTTGTGAAACGACCCCAAACTAAAAAAATTGGCATTAATAACATATTAACTGGTTCGCTAAATAAATCAAAACTGTAATTATTAAAAATAGCTACCTATATGAAATCAAATATCCTCAGATTGATCATTTTATTGTAAAGTTTGCTTTTGGGATTTACTGATTCCATAAAGGTTTGTTTACTTTTTTATCTGAAACACAAAAACTAACAAATTAACAATTTTAATGTCTTTATTGATTAACCAAACAAACCAAAATAAAAAACATTTTGAAGGTGTCATTAAATCTATCGGGAATTGTTTATAAAGTTGAGTACAAAAATTCGAGTCAAGGAAAACAAAAGAAGGTTTTTGTTGACCGCTCGATCTACAAGAGTAACTACACCGAAAACAAAAAAAAATATTATCTTGTTTTATTCTTTAGGTAGTCGGGTTTTAGATTTTTTAACTTTTATTTTATTTTAGACTTTTTTAGTTTTCTTATATAACCTATTATTTTATTATAAATTATAAAAAATATTCTGTATTCGTCGCAAAATTTTCTTTCATTTGATACTCTACGACTCGATCAAAAACTTTTTAAGACAAAGATTTTTCCACCCCATGGCCGCCATTTGAAATATAAAAATATGTTACAGCCTAAAACACTCGTGTGATTAAAACAAAACGAACGACACCTCGATCATGAAAATCGGCCCAGCCGCTCAGTAGACTTGGCCCTTCAATTGTGAATTATAGACGCTCGACAACAAGGGTCATTAGCGTTGGCCCTTCAAGACAACAAACTAACATACATACATGCATGCACTGTTAAAATCATAATCCTCCGTTTTTTAGTAGTCGGGTAATAAAAGAACAATAGTTAATATACGGCGATATGTCTGACCAAATTTTAAAGTTACAGCTAATATGAACTAAGTTCACATACCGCGTTATGATTATACTATAAAATGTTTTGATATTCTTCTCAGGTATTTGTTATTCAATAAAATTACTTTTTTCCCATCTGTTTACAATTTTTCATTTTCAAAATACTACCACTGAGAATAACAAAACTTTTGTTTTCTTCGATATTGATATAAAAAAGATATATGTAATGGTTTTCATCATATTGAACACACGTTCAAAGTTATATACGAGAATACGAGGCAAAATCACTTATGGCAATTTTTAAAACATTTTTATATATCCTAAGGGTACAGGCATGCCGAAGATACCTCGATGAGCGTGGTGGAGTTCGAGGTCGCTGTCGATGTTTACATCGATGAAAGGGCGAACAAACCCGAGAGACTTCATATCAGGGTTTCTTAAAGGAAGCACGTTTTTTGTTAAAATTTTCGAAACTGTAGAATAGTGGATTTATTACATTATAATCTCGATTATAAGTTTATAAAAATATAGTAAGAGAGGCTAAAAAGCCGTGAAATAAGTCAACACAAAATAATTAACTAACGTACAAATAAAATTACAACTCATCCATAGATAAGATATTGCATAAGGCCAACCAATGGCAGTCACTTTAAATCCCTAGGTATATCTTTTTTATAAAGTGGGATATAAGCATATAATATACAGGCTGTTATTTAAGTACATGGCCAAACTTCAAGGAGTGATTCTTTGAGTGATTCTAAGACGAAAAGTTTGTATAAACATAGGTCTCTTGTTTCCGGCGTTACCCCTGTGCACGCCACTGGAAAAATATTCATTTGTATTACATTAAAAACTGTCACCAAGTTTCAACGTCATAATAGTTTGCGTCTTCTTGTTATTTAGGATTTTTTTTTAATATGTATTTTTTAAGAAATGTTTGACACCCTGTCTCTTGAAAGCGAAGCATTACCGGACCTATGTTTAATGTTTATATAAACTTTTCGTCTGAGAATCCATCACCGAACGGAACCTATTTAAAATGGGCCCAATCGGACCATTTTAATGGTGGGATTTAGGGGTTGAAAAATGTTTTTGGGCCCAAAAATACCGAAAAAATTCTTAGAATTGTTTCAAAATTGAAAATTAACCTTTTAGTAAAGTTAAAAATGTGCTGCTAAAATTTTAATTAAATCGGCCTGACAGGACCGGACTTCCAAATTTTATGAAAACATTAGTTTGACGATAGTGCTTTACTTACTGAATGATGTATTTAATTTGGTATAGAGGTTGCATTGATAATAATATTGAAATTAAGAAAAAAAGTATTATTTTAAGGGATGTATTAAGGGGTTAAATTTTTTATTTTGTCCAAAAACAAACTTAAATTCACATTATAACGCTACAATGCCTGTATTAGCAAATACACTATATTGCCGACAGGGTTTTTGCACTGCGACCCGAGTTTTTTTATAAAGTGGGATAAAAGCATATAATATACAGGCTGTTATTTAAGTACATGGCCAAACTTCAAGGAGTGATTCTTTGAGTGATTCTAAGACGAAAAGTTTGTATAAACATAGGTCTCTTGTTTCCGGCGTTACCCCTGTGCACGCCACTGGAAAAATATTCATTTGTATTACATTAAAAACTGTCACCAAGTTTCAACGTCATAATAGTTTGCGTCTTCTTGTTATTTAGGATTTTTTTTTAATATGTATTTTTTAAGAAATGTTTGACACCCTGTCTCTTGAAAGCGAAGCATTACCGGACCTATGTTTAATGTTTATATAAACTTTTCGTCTGAGAATCACTCATGCCCATATTCATAGTTAACCCTTAAGGTAAGTAATAAGGGTTCCTTCGCTGAGGGTCGCTTGAGTGCTGAGGGAACTTTATTCAAAGGAGCATTTCATCATCATTTCCTTGAGTGAGGGAAGAATTATAGTAAACCTCCATGTTTTTTTCCTTTAGAACATTTGGTCATACTGCAGACCGATTATGTTTAGTTATCATTTTTGATATAAATGCGTGTTTTAGCCACGATTAACCACGGTTAGCCACTATTAACCACGTTTATTAATTTTTGTCAAACGATGGAATACCAACGGTTAACAAATACGTCTATTACAACTCCTTTGCTGAATCGATGTCTTTTCGAAAATTCATTTTCTTCGTAAAATTCAAAAGGATTTTCAAGATCGCGTATATATCTCTTTTTTAAACGTTCTACTTTCATCACTACTATATCGTACAGTTCGTCAAAATCCATTTTCATAATCTTTATTTTACGTAATATTACGCTGTTTACACAGAGAATGCAGGTTACGTTAGCAGAATAATAATAATTATTACCTACGTATATTTGCTTCTTTGTCTAAATAAAGACGCACATATACTTTTTCGACACTTAAGGGACATACTACCCACCCTTAAGGCGAGGGTGATGTAAGGGCCCTTACAGACGTCAATTTTGACTATGAAACGCATACTCGATTTGAGGGTAGAGTTAAGTGTCCTTTACTACTTAAGGGTTAACTATGAATACGGCCTTCAAAGAATCACCACTTGAAGTTTGGCCACGTACGTCTTAATAACACATTTTTAGACTAGGAGAACCTACCAATAACGTTTGATCGATTAAAACTGAATCATTCTGTATGTACCTGTACGGAAGCACGTGTCCTCGTTGTGGTAAATGTTAGTTGCGATTGAGACGTGGTAAATAAATGCAAACAAAATATAAACTGTTTTATAAATTGGTATATGATAAAATCAATCGATTTAAAACCCCTTATATCCACACCATATTATTCACATAACAATTAGAGGTGAAAATAATAAATATCTCAGACAGCTAGGCTGTTTTATGCTTCAATTTCTGAAGTTGTGAAAAATCGTTTACTCTATACAAAGATATAATGGAATTATGGAATAAACAAACAGATAGATGAGACCGGTGTGAAAAGCATTAACTGTTTTTAATCGTATACAAATAAAACTACGCAAACAGTGTTTTGTTCGACTAGTCGAGTCACGGGAAAGCTTTGGGTAGGTGTAGATTGCAGACTATAGATTATAATACAGATTTAAACTTGGCCAAGTTTCAGACTACTCGTACCGTACAGTGGCTGGAGATTAAATTGTCGTCGCGATTATTTTAAGCCGATTAAAAGATTGTGATTAGTTTCACACTAAACACAAATTGAGTACACCTATCATTGTTTATTATAATCCTACTAATACAGATAACTAATTGTGATCTGGATTGTCGGGTGTCCGGTTTTCACCCGAACAATCCAGTTTTCCAATGTCTTCAAGTTATATTATAAACTAGCCGTTACCCGTGACCTCGCCCACGTATATTTCGAATTATGATTTATTATCCCCCCGCGAGAAATTCTCCTCCTGCGAAGCGAAGCCGGACTGGTGGTGTTTATTCGCTCGAATTTTATTGATACATTACTCACTCGCTTGGCTCGTTCGCTTGAATATTATTTGATTTGTTTATTCGCTCGAATTTTATTAATACATTACTCACTCGCTGCGCTCGTTCGCTCGAATATTATTAATACTTTACTCATTCGCTTCGCTCGTTCGCCCGAATATTATTAATACAATACTCACTCGCTTCGTTCGTTTACTCGAATTTTATAAATACAATTACTCATTCGCTTCGCTCGTTCGCTCAAATATTAATAATACATTACTCACTCGTCTCGCTCGTTCGCTCAAATATTAATAATACATTACTCACTCGCTTCGCTCGTTCACTTGAATATTATTACTTTATATAAGGAGCTCCTGTGCAAAATTTCATGCTTCTAACTTCAAAAATGAACGAACTTCCATACAAACTTTCACCCCCTATTTAACCCTCTCAGGGGTTGAATTTCGAAAAATCCTTTCTTAGTGGGTGCTTACGTCACAAAAAGAACCTACTGTTCAAATTGCATGTTTATATCTTCAGCAGTTTGACCTGGGCGTTGTCTGTCAGTCAGTCAGTCATTCAGTGAATGAATGAGTAACGGAACTGTTTTATATATATAGATAAATGAATCATGTGTGAAAACTTCGCACCCACTTAGATCTCAATTCTTTTTTTGGCGAAGCTGTTCTTTGTACTTGGCTCCTTTTTTACATTTATATTTTTAGTGGGATAAAATTAGACGTAGAATATTTTAGCCAAAAAACTTTAAAACCATTCGAGACGAGCTTAGATCCAAACTTATTTTATTTGAATAATTTTACGATTGTAAGTAAAGTACAAACAGTACCCACGTGCGGTAGGTACATTATATTGTGTATATTTTACAATCAGTGGTATTAGTAAAATAAAATACTTTCACATCTAATGATTTTTAACGTTTTTAGACTAACGTGTTCGATGTCTATATTCTATAAATCTTAATATATAAAAATCCCGTGTCACAATGTTCGTTCACGCTAATCTCCGAAACCACTCATCCGATTTTAATTTTGTAAATGTGTATTGTTTGCTCCAACTTGAGACATAGGACAATTTTTATCCCGATCGCGGGGGGGGGGGGTAATAAATCATAAATTATGATCTCTGGAACTATTAAACCGATTCTAAAAATTCTTTCACTAATCACTAATAGAAAGCTACGCAGGGGGAGAGATTCTCGCAAAGGGGTAGAGGGAGAAATTCTTGCGGAGGGGCTAATACATCATAAATTCTTATCTCTGGAACTACTAAACCGATTCTAAAAATTCTTTCACTAATAGAAAGTAACGCAGGGGGGTAACAAATCAACAATAGGTACACTAAATATACATGAGCGGAGCTATGGGTGACCGCTATTAAATCATAATTTCATACCACCCGGGTGAAGCCGGGCTGGGTCCGCTAGTATTATTATATAATGCAGTATTCGAAGAAAAATTATACCCACGTGAAATATATGTATAATATTATAGGTTCATCCTCTGTTTTCGTGATTTGTCAATGTGGAAATTTACTTTTTATTTCCAAACATTTCATGAATTGACGAATGACAATACGCGACCCATTCTTTGGCGAAGTTGAAAATGTATTACCTACGTATAAATGGATAGTTTTCCTTACACAAAGTTAACTTATGCGTCTCTCTGTTGAAATGTAACATTTACGAAGCAGTGAATTTATACAATATTTTAAACAAACAAAGGATTTAAGTTTATTTCATTTCTACATGAAAAGACCCGATTCTTATTATTTAAATTCTGTACGACATATATAGGTAGATAATATTATATTTATGTATATAAGTATGCATCTCTATTGTTATTATAGTTTACAGAATGATGTAGTTAATATTAGAGAAATGCAGTGCTTCTGTAAGCAAATTTATATTCAACTTTCCTCATAACTGAACATACATATTGCACATTAGGAATAATATCAGTTACAGCGAGAAACTGAGATGCAGTGTTGCTAAAATATTAAAAATAAAATCTCTATACAAAAAGTTTTGTGTTCAGTTGTGGATTGTCTCAGAAATGTGCGCTTAAATGATGAGACTTCACTATCGGAGGGGCCTCAAAAATCAGAATAATATGTGCTAAGATAAATCACCATCCTTACTTCCTTACTAATTATATTATAAATGTGAAAGTAACTCTGTCTGTCTGTCTGTGTGTCTGTTACCTTTTCACGCCTAAACCGCTGAACAGATTTCGATAAAATTTGGTAAGGAGATAGATTACATCCTGAGGAAGGACATAGGCTACTTTTTGTCTCGAAAAAAAACCGCCTTCGCCCGAGTGAAAAAAAAGGTCTCAGTGAACCGATTTCCAAATTTTTTTTCACTGGCCGATAGGTGATTCTTTGCCTTAAGACATTGGCTATAATAATAATTGATCGGTCCGGCTTCGCCCGAGTGAAAAAAGTAATCTCAGAAACTACTGAACCGATTCTAAAAATTCTTTCACTAATAGAAAGCTACAGTATCCCTGAGTGATATGCGCAATATGTTATTTTGATTCTCGCGGAGGGGGGGTAATAAATCATAAATTCTTATCTCTGGAACTACTAAACCGATTCTAAAAATTCTTTCATTAATAGAAAGCTACGCAGGAGGGAGATTCTCGCGAGGGAGTACTCGCGGGGGGGGGGGTAATAAATCAAAAATTCTTATCTCTGGAACTACTAAACCGATTCTAAAAATTCTTTCACTAATAGAAAGCTACGCAGGGGGGGAGATTCTCGCGGGGGATAAAAATTAACAATATACTAAATATACATGAGCGGAGCAATGGGTGACCGCTATTAAATCATAATTTCATACCACCCGCGGTCCGCTATAAATCATAAATTCATAGCACCCGGGCGAAGCCGGACCGGGCCGCTAGTATTCTATATTTCCTAAATACTAACCATTAGCCCGCCGATTCCCCCTCATGTTTACTCTGGAGAGCATTTGGACCAATCAGACAATGTTCTTTGAATGTGAAGAACACAATCGCCATGTACCTTATTGTCAATTATTCTAAAAATTTACAAACATTAGTGATAGAATTTTTTGAAGACTTTGTTTGTATCAGACAACCAATACTAACAAAAAGCATGATATTTTGAATGTAAAAAATAGCGGTTAGATTCTTTTGAACGCACTTTGTATAAGACAGAAGCTTTGCTAACGCCAAACGTGTTCAAATAAAATGCGAAATGAAAGTTTTTGAACTCATGATAACAAAGTGTTACGACAAAGAATATCATTCGTGAAGCGCGTAATTAACACAATAAATATCTTGATACTCATTAATGACTCTATAGGGGATGACTGCGGGGAAGAAAGATGGGATAAGCTTGTGGCAATGCTACATAAGGTGAGCCATTAAGAGCTATGTGAACTCCCTCATAAAACGTAAAAATGTTAACTGTTGCATTATTCCTTTGTAACAAACCACCACTGAAATGTGAATCAGCAGATTAAATACAATGGAAGCGTTGATCCTATGTAGAAATTCCATAAGTGTTTCATTTTTACCAATTTTGGTACGGAACACTATAAAATTTATATATTATAACAAAGACTGAACGTAAAATGAGGAGCTCTCAAAGTTTGTAGTTCAGTCAAGCGAAATCATAAAAAACTCGTATCGCAGTGCAGAAACCCTGCCGACAAACCAGAGTATTACATGCATTGTTGCATTAATAGTATATTGCGCGACTATTGGGAGAAAGAGAAGATTCCTCGGGCGTGGAGTTTGCCGCACGAGAGTAGCAGTGGAATCTTCTCTTTTATAATAATATTTTGTTCAACTACCGCAAAACAGTGTAAAACAGTGATTTTTGGGTCGTAATATCACCAACACTTGCGTAAGTTTATCCTGAAAGGAGCGGGGACGAAATGGCAATTCGCCCACTAGTAGGCGAAATGGCAATTCGCCTACTCTATAAGTCAACAGTCAAGGAATTCATTATTACGCCCACCCTCAGTAGGGCCACGAAATTACATATTTTTTGCGGGTGTTGAACAAAATGTATTGTTATGTGAACTTATATTTACGTTAAAATTCCTTTACATTAAAACATAGAAGCTTCGATGTCCACTATTCATTGAACTCCTAGTTATATCTAAATTAGAAAAATACCGGTCTTAAGTTTGAAAAGAGTTCACAGATTTCGCAATCCTTGCAACCATCGAGGACATTGGAAATGATAACAGCATATATGAAACATAATTAACTGTTTATTATACACACAATATTTATCAATGCACTGTTTAGTTTTGTCAGGAATAACCCTATTATTCTTCTGTTATATACGCGTTCACTTTTGCTTGATTACTTAACTTTTAAATGGATTTTTCTACAGTATTTATTAACATTTGCTCAAAAATAACACCGCAGATCGTCGCAAATACCTGTCAATTAACTAGACATGATATAAAACACATTTCGAAAAAATTGCACTTGTTCAATTTTGCATGATTGCTCCTCACTTGATCGCGACACCGTTGTCTTTTGGCCTTGAACGAAAACTCGTAACTCTGCCCCCATATACGAACATAAACATTTCCAATGTTAAAAATAAAATCAAAAACAACTAATAAAACGAATTGTGATGAAAAACTAACATAAACTTCGTGCAACTTCCACTCAGTAAGTTTACAAAAATCGCTGAAGTGGAAGTCTAATAACAAATAACCTCGAGTGCAATTTGTAACAAAAAGTATCACGTGACATAAAATGATAATATAATGCGAGCCAGGCATTGTTTGTCAAATGTTGCATCAACTGTATAAATAGAAAATAAGTTGTTTAGCATATTATACAGAGATAGAACTCCATAGATAGAATTGTATAACTTGTATAATAATATATAAACCATATTATGTAGATGTTTTGATGAACTGGCTACGTGGCGGTGATGTTTATTCAAACAAACTCAACCACATCAAAACTCTTGCAGAAATGTTTTGAAATCTGGCTTTTCATGCATTATTTCAAAAGATAAACAACGCATGGATGTGTTAAAAGAAGCCGTTTTGAATTAGCTATTGAGTATTCAAGATTCGCACTGCTTCGACTCGGTTTTGTCCGGAACAACAAGGAATAATAAACACGTTTAGAATAAACAAATGCTCCATTTACACCAGCCCTAATTTTACATTATTATCCCATTATCGAATTTATTTTTCTCCTTACAACAACCATTTATATTAATCCTGATGTTTATTTAGTTTTTCCCACAGGATAAAAATCCCTTCGATTAAAAATTAATCATTTGCACCAACCTTTATATTCCCGATAATCGTACCAATTACTTTCCTTCTAAAAATATCCATTTGGCAATAACGATCTACCGATCTAGTTCTTCCCACATAATTAACGATAAGCGATTATCGATTATAAAATGTCCGTTTTTACCAGCTTTTTTTAATTTTCGTGGTCCGTGTTGCCGTGTAAATAAATCCTTTGATAATTATACAACCAACAGTATATTGACTGACATCTTTCGATCGAAATACAAATAAATTCATTTCTACCAGCCCTACTGTTTTGCTCTTCTTCTGTAATCCGTATCAATTATTCAAGTTTCCGAAAATACACTATAAATGCCTGTCCGTTTATTTAGATATATATTAGATAATTAGCCAATCAGCAGTTCTACATATTTACTGACATCTTTCGATAGAAATACAAATAAATTCATTTCTACCAGCCCTACTGTTTTGCTCTTCTTCTATAATCCGTATCAATTATTCAAGTTTCCGAAAATACACGATAAATGCCTGTCCGTTTATTTAGATATATATTAGATAATTAGCCAATCAGCAGTTCTACATATTTACTGACATCTTTCGATAGAAATACAAATAAATTCATTTCTACCAGCCCTACTGTTTTGCTCTTCTTCTATAATCCGTATCAATTATTCAAGTTTCCGAAAATACACGATAAATGCCTGTCCGTTTATTTAGATATATATTAGATAATTAGCCAATCAGCAGCTCTACATATTTACTGACATCTTTCGATAGAAATATGAACTATACTCCTTTCCACCAGCCCTGCTTTGTCTATGATCCGCATCATCTACTCAAGTTTCCGGAGATACATGTTTATATGCATGTGTATTTATTTATATGTGTTAGATATAAATTGTAACTGCAGAAAACTTTTCGTGTTATTTTAGTGATGGAGTGAGCTATTTAGGTCAGGGCAGACCGAGCTTTCTATAATGCCCTATAAACCATTCTAGTTTTATTTGAATCGTAAATCCTATGCAGAGTTGTAACTGGTAACGTATTATTTAGTCAATTATATAATTGTTTCGAAACATATAGGAAAAAATAATTTTACCAACCAGTGGTCACAGTCAGGATTCTAACCTGAACCTTTCCAATTTCGCGTTGGAATGAGCTTACAATACTCATCTGTGACATGATTGCTAAATTAATAATCTCCTTATATGCTTCAGAATCAATAGATTTTCACTACATGCGAGTGTCAATTCATATCCTATATGTTTCGAAACAATTATATAATTGGCTGCTCTCCAACAAAAAAATCTTTCAATTGCATACAGCCGTATAAAAAACTATTATTATTATATATTTTATGTTTGTATCAATATTTAATTCATAATTTATTATTAAAGAAGGCCTTAAAAATTATTTAATAGGTGCCTCTTTATAGTCTGGATTCAATTGTGAATTATAGACGCTCGACAACAGAGGTCATTAGCGTGTCTGGATTCACTCTTAGTCATAACTTATATGGTGATATTTGTGTGTTTTCTTATAAGTTATATTTTATTTATATCCAAATTTTTGATTTTTAAAATTAATTTATCTAATTATCAATCTAATAATGTTGAGTTCATCTGATTATCGCGTTTTAATTAATAGATAAATATTTTAGATTATAGACGCTCAACAACAATCGCCTTTTAAAAAGTAACAAATGCAGTCCACATGTTCCGCTTTTTCTAGAGCGTTACTAAACCTACATCCGGCTCTGGTGAGAGTCGAATTCAATCTATTTCTACCCAAGATTCTATAGTATCCAGTTTGGTCAGTTAATTTTTTGTAATAAATTTATACAATTAAAGAATAAGAAATATTTAATCAAAAGCAATAATACAATGTTAAATGCAAATAATTCATTAAACATATCAGTAGAGAAATTATTATGTAACTTCGATGTATAATGTATAATCCTGACATTCACTAAGTTAAAGCTTATTCTGTGTCTATTTCAAAGCTGACGATAATTTAGTATTTTACCAGCTGTACACATTGGACTCGATGTATTTTAAAGGCAGGTGCACAACGAACGTAATCCGTAATGGTACGTTCCCCTCGATAGTCACAATTTTTATAAATTTGTTTATTTTATTATTTAAAACGAGCTTTTTACCGCGACGTCACTGATCGTTAATGTCAGTTTAACAGGAAGATTATAGACGCTAATCACCTCAGATGTTGAGCATCTGTAATTACTATGTTTCCCTCTCTAACAGAAAACTTATCTTGACCTGAGCGCAGCCGGGTAAAAAAGTTGCTCTATTTTAAGTTTGGCTACCAATAAGTGTGATGTTGGTACAGACAAAAAAAGAGTTTTTCCGTCAAAAAACACCCAAGAAAACTAAATTACCGACATAATATGTCACATTGCGATTTTATAGATTAGTATTGACTAGCATCAATATCACATTATTTAACACATAAAATATATTGATTACAATAAAACCAAGATGAAAACTATATGTCTTGTCAAAACGGAATTTAAAATATTTGTAGAGGACAGTTTGATCCAGTACGTTGGATCAAACTGTCGTGGGTTCGAAACTAACATTCGCTTATGAATATTTTGTGATGTAATTTAATTGAATGTTATGTAATTAGACGCTAATGACCTTAGTTACCCAGAACTAAGCTCTGGATACTGTTAAAACAAATATTGAATCGGATACTCGACTAATAATGAACACAAAAGAAATCACACAATCTGAAGGCACAGATTAACTTTCCTCGTTGTGTACAAAGCTTCAGACAGTTAGGTATATACATAAAACTCGAGTGTCGGTAAGACAGTAGACTTCCATACCTGCTGCTGCATTCAGAGCACATTGCGCGAACGTGCGTTGTTATAATAGACATATAATGTAGGCTTGCATAATACATAAGTTAACAATCTAGTTATATATCTATCGAAAAGTTTCTAAGTAATGTTTGCACTATTCACAAGTTGTTCTTACATCTATTTACCCACACACTAAGGTAGCGCATTATACTTAAGGTCCGCTCAAATTTGTGTTGTCGTTGAGACAAAACTTTTTCAAATATTGAATGAGCGATTTTCCTGAGAGTAGTTCTTTCAATTATCTTGTGGTAGGGACAAACATTATTTATTCCTCATTGTGTCATGTCATTTTAGTGGTATAACTTAATTATTAAATTAATTAAATAATTAAGTTATACCACTAAAATGATGACACTAATGGGGATTAGATAATATTTGTACCTACCACAAGTGCTGCCTCTTGTGGATAAATGAAAGAACTACTCTTAGGAAAATAGCTCATTGAATATAATAATTTACACAAAAAAGATTACAAACAATTTCAAACCCCGCGTCTTTGCATGACGATATGACCACTTTCAACATGGCGGATTTAATCGTGCGAATACGTATTATTGGAACTTATGTACCTATCGTTCTTTTGTAGAATGTGAACTAGTGTAGCCATCTCGCCTAGCGCGACAACATGTGACGATGAGAAGAGAGGGGCGACAGTATTGAAGTGTAGCTTCTATAACGCGCGTACATATCTATACTAATATTATAAAGCTGAAGAGTATGTTTGTTTGTTTGTTTGTTTGTTTGGCTGAACACGCTAATCTGAGGAACTACTGGTTCGAATTGAAAAATTATTTTTGTGTTGGATAGTCCATTCATCGTGGAAGGCTATAGGCTAATATCATGCTACGACCAATAGGAGCGGAGCATCAACGAAAAATGTTGCAAAAACGGGAAAAATTATTCCTTTTGAGAGCTTCCGTTGCGTGCGCTGCGTAAACGGTTAAAGTTACGCAAAAATCATGCATGACGGAATTCGTAGCGAGTGAGTAGTGTATTTATAATATTCAAGCGAACGAGCGAAGCGAGTGAGTAGTGTATTGCACCCGGGCTTTCTTTGCACCTGGGCGAAGCCGGACGGGGCCGCTATTTAAGTATACGCAGCCACTTTTTAAAAATTATTTTTGCGTGTATACAATATACATTCCTGGAGTTTGGTGCTTTTCTCCCGACTCACTCTGTATATCCTGCAGTAATAAGTTTATTTGTTATTGCTTAAATTAAATTACTATAAAACTGTTTATTCTTGGTATTTCGATGTAGTCTAAACCCAGGTATACATATATATCTCATAATTTAAATGCTTTGACCGAGTTAATGAGACTTCCATCTTACTGCTCTTGTGTTATTGAATTCATCGCATTAACCCACACGCTTGCAACGTATAAGCTGACATCTTTATGCTACCTAACCTAATATACAGCTTCAATTAATTGATGTTATCTTAATAATTGAGAGAAGACTTCTATAATCCAAAGAAAATGAGATTGCTTAGTTTTGTTCCTGATGTATATATGATTATCAAACTTTAAAACTTACTCATTTCATTAATTCGATAAAATCTCATTATAAATTATGATTTTCCATCGATTTACAGCATTAAAATGTATATTTATTTTAAGGCCATCGATTAGGGGTTATTTGGGTCTAGTGCCAATACATATTTTATTTTTTTAAAACTAGGGTCCGGTTTTATGAAACCACGGTGCAAGTGAAACTTTAATGCCATAACCCTAAACGCTTTTAACCCGAAATCGCCGAAAGTATTTAATTTTGTTTACGTGGTTTTGGTAATGTAATTTGAACCCTGATCAGTATGGAGACAAGAATCAGATGGAGAAGAAGAATCAGAAACAAAGAATCCAGATTTTATCGTTGGTGGTTATGTCTTATATATATCATATGTACTTTGTAATGACGTTTTCTACACTACACATATAGTATTACGGAAATAAAGGGAATTATTATTATTCGTATAATAGGTACTTAATGTGCTGCTTGACTGAATATTCGTACGATATTAGTTACGTCGCTGCATTTCGATGAGTCTGGTCTATCGCTTCGATTGGACGTGACATAACACTCGACATGCGTAATCGAACGAAAAAAAAACAAGGCTAAAGAAGTTTCATTTTAAAAATCACTTCACGAGTAGCATATTATAGCGTAATAATACATAGAGGTATTATAATTTCGCAGCGACAAAAGGGGAAGTTACAGTGAGCAAAAATGTAAAGTAAGTCGAAGATTCTTTCATGAAAACTATTGGACTGATTTGGATGAAACTTTTAGTATATTGTTTGGGATTGTATGAGAAAGTACCCTAGACTAGTAACATTATTGGGTTTTATCCGGAAAACCCGGAATAAAATAAAATACAATGACACTAAAAATAATTTGTGAACTAAAAATGATTTTATAAAAAATCCGATTTGAACATTGCTATCAATCAACTATCAGATTGGGATATGTATTCAATATCCCGGATTACTCTACAGCACATAATTGTGCTGTAGAGTAATCCGGGATATTCGGGGCAGGTGACGTCAAACGCTTGAAAGGAAAATTAAAGGTGTGGTCTATTTAACCAACTTCAAAAATATATTTTGAAGCCGTTTTAAGTACTGGACAAAAAAATCCAACAGCATTATTTAAGATAGACGAGGCGCTTTCTAATGATATAATAAAAAAACGTCATTAAGAGGCTCATTGAGCCTACAAAACGACGTTTTTTTTATTATGTCATTACGAAGAGCCCCGTCTAACTTAAATAATTATTTTTATGAATCGCCAACCGTCACTGAATTGAAAATTATGTGTTACACCACTGTTTAACCGTACCATGTCAAGGGTCAATACCAATCCCATAAAAACTTTAATAATAATTATAAAATTATTATTCATTTAAAATTTATATTTAAAAATACAATGAATATTTAACAGCAATGCGTGTTTTATGTTAGTGTTTTAACATTCATATTTTAATACACGAATGTGTCATCGGACACATTAAGGCTACTTGTACACAAGACATGCTCGCTACAAATTGACGTGCATAATGTCTTTAGACAAGAACGTCATTATTTTAGAATCACACATTTACCAACGATCGTGTTTCGCGTCTTATAAAGCTTTATTTACTTACAAACTTGGATTGGTGTTGCTTAGAATTGACTGGAAAATCAAGAGTAGTAGGTTTAAAGCCCACTAATTTAAGCGGTTACTCAGGATTCCACCGCTGTATAACGAAATAAAACCACAGAGATATCATAGACAGAGTAGGGGAGTCATAGGCACAACTATAAGTGACAGTGTCAGCTTGGAAAAGAGAGATGGAAAACAAATAGGTTTTCTTTGGTGTGCCGTCAGTTGATCCCAGCAATTTGATACCACGACATTTGTTCCCACGACAACTGATCCCAACGACATTTGATCCCAACGACAATTGATCCCACGACATTTGATCCCAAAAAATTGTCTATAAACCGACAGAGCCTGATAAGTAATAAAGTTATTAAATTTTATTAATTTAATGAAATAATTTAATCGATTATTCTCTTTGTCGGGAAATTTGTTTGAATTAAATTTGTATACGTTGTGATATATTTGTAATTACATTGTTATTAGAATTCTAACGGATGTAATAGTATAATGTGTTTATTATTTAATAATTCTTTAGAGATTATGTAATGATCAAGTTGAATAATTCACTTTTATTTATCATTGCCCGGGATACGTCGTAATTTTGTCAAATATTGTATTTTATGAATTAATAACAAATTATCACGCTGACTTTTCATAAACTTTAATGGCATATTTAACAATTCGTTATAATGTGAAAAGCACGAAAGACCAAATTGACTGCACACCTGACGTTTCAAAGTTTCTATGTACAATAATTTTTCAACAAAATTTATAAAAAACAATATTTGACAAAATTACGACGTATCCCGGGCAATGATAAATAAAAGTGAATTATTCAACTTGATCATTACATAATCTCTAAAGGATTATTAACTCATAAACACATTATACTATTACATTCGTTAGAATTCTAATAACAATGTAATTACAAATATATCACAACGTCTACAAATTTAATTCAAACAAATTTCCCGACAAAGAGAATAATCGATTAAATTATTTCATTAAATTAATAAAATTTAATAACTTTATTACTTATCAGGCTCTGTTAGTTTATAGACAATTTTTTGGGATCAAATGTCGTGGGATCAATTGTCGTTGGGATCAAATGTCGTTGGGATCAATTGTCGTGGGATCAAATGTCGTGGTATCAAATTGCTGGGATCAAATGTCATGGAACCGTTTTCTTTTCCTTGTTTTCTGACGCATCTGTGAATTTAAAAATTTATAGTAGGTATTGCTAATTTACATCTGTAACCATGGTTATGTATTTGTGATATTAAAAGATAGAAGAACACGTCACTTCTCCAACTCCTTTTGCGTCGACACTTTTTTGGGTGGCTTCTCTCTATGATATCTCTATGAATAAAACCGCGCAATCGTTCTCTCAGCCATTTAAACACTTCCGCTATATTTATATTCACACTAATGTTGTGTGCGTGCGCCCGGTACTTCCACCATATTATTATTGTTATTGTCTACGCTTTCCTAGCAAACATAATATAATTACTATGTAATGCGTGGGGCAATAAGTCGTTTAAAAGAGAATCTCTCTACATTTTCATGCTAAATGTAAATGTACTTATTAAGAACCCGAAACCTAGTTATTTTCGACTTCACCGTCGCTATTCTTATACCTACTAATTTACACTATTGAATTTCTACCATACCCGGACTCCCATCTGTGTATACTCGTACTTCCACCATATTGTATATCTAATTACAACACTTCCATTCCCACTATATTTTTAGTTGATTTTACGACACCTGATTTTCATGTTGTTTTTGATCAAATTATTTAAATAATATATAACTATATATTATGTAAAGGAAGTCATAAATTCTTATTATGTAATCGTAAGGTTTTTCGAAGACATACTTTTTTTCAATAAAGGTAATAGATGTTGGCTTCTACACCGATTAGTGTAATTAACCATGATTTAAAGACACGCTAAAAACACTATTACTTATTAATACCAATAATAAGTACATCATAAGTAATACCAATATAAGAAAAGTAATGCCAATAATTTATTGTAATTTTTATGTAAACATCTAAAGGTGTCCACTCCACAAAAAATCTCAGGTTAGAGTGAATTCGTAATCTTGTATTTGAGTAAGAGGCGAAACGCCAGAAGTATAGTGATTAATCCAGCAAACGTATTCCTACCACCACGGCGCCATCTCTAAGACAAAACTCAAACTAAATTTAAAAAAAAACAGGCAAGATCAGAACCAACTGAATATTTTAGGTGAAACCCCGCGAGTGATTTGCACTCATCAGATTTTTTTATAGAAAAAATTTTAGTAGATAGCAATGTATTTGTTCTTAAATGTAGGTCAAGAACTGGCTTGTCGAGCGTCATTAATCTACAATATCTCTCCTAAAAATATAATTGGTAAAATATATATTAATGGAAAAAGTCAATCATGTAATTGCTCTAAAATGAAGGACTATACCACATATTTAATGCGACTATGGCAATGCCAAGGAGGGTAATGTTTTTCAACGCCTCATGTCATGCAACAGTGATGCCGGTCAAAAACAGTAAGGCATAAGAGGAGAAGGGACAACAACCTAACGTGAATCTTATTATATACACGTTTTAATTATATTATAAGCTACTTTGCTTTATAATTTCAAATAAAAAATATTCGACGGTTAAAAATGGTAACTGTAACCTGATTGTGAAGGCAGCTTTACATAATATGGTATGTAAATGTCAAATTATTCACATAATATAGTCTTTCAAGATGGCAAATATGTTAGTGAAATGATGTGTTATTTCATCATTAAAAAAATTCCACCTCCGGCTTTGAGTTCCGCACAACACAACATCTTACGTTATTATGCAAAACATCAGACGTACGCATATCTCAATGAACAAACTCGAATATTCCTTTGTGACATGCGAGAATTTGTAATGCCCGCCATAGTCAACTGATTTTGTTTTCTCCAACAGTCTTTTATTTATACTATTATGCTTAAGGTTAAAGCAAACACCGCAAAAACAAATCTTCCTCAATCATACCGTAAATCAACATCGACTTTGTATTATATGGTGACAGTCAAAGAACTTTTTGACATACCTACATGCGTGTATATATGCATGGAAAATAATAAGTTTCCATAGTGATTTATGTTTATTCGCTCTGGTCCCCCCGCTATTATACCTACTCACGGCCTGCTATAAATGTGAAGTTGGCGACGCAAATCAACTGTAAATTTTTTTGAAAATACTGAAAATGAAGTGAAAAGTAGGTATTTTGTAGTGGGTATGACAAAAAACGCCATATATATCTCGTGTGTAATGATATTATGACTGGTGTGACCGTTAAACCTTACTGGCGTTCGTTTTAACATACTGTCTCGACTCGTCAGTATTATGCCTCATTACGCATCTAGATATAGGTACCATATAATCTATATTAGTACATTATACAGCGTGTCCATGAAAGTTCTTTACAAATGGAGTTTTTTTAACTTCCCATTGGAAGTTATTGTAATGGGTCCGAAAATCGAAATCAAAAAGGAAAAAAATTTTTTATGTTTCAAGGTCACTACACTATTTTTACACTACTTTTAGAAAGATGTCTGTGTGTGTGTATGTGTGTGTGTGTGTGTGTACGTATGTACGTACGTACGTACGTACGTACGTATGTATGTGTCCATTTCTTTCTAAGACGAAATCTCGAGAATGAAAAATGATATCGACTACGTTAGGGTGCCAATCGACGCGTATTAACGTAAATATGATCTGAAAGAAATTTTTTCAAAATCGGTTCAGCCGTCCTTTTTTCTTAACCAAATAACCTCCAAAAAAGTAGATTTTTCACAATATCTCGCGAATAAAAAATTATATCGACTTCGTAAGGGTGTCAATCGAGGCGTGTTAACGTCATTTTGATCCGACATAAATTTTATAAAAATCGGTTCAGCCGTCTTTTTTTTTTTTTAATTAGTATTGTTAAATATAAACAATAACTATGTTTTAATGATTAAAATTATTACTTTTCTGTGTAATATCTAATTTAATTATTATTATTAAATATTTATCAAACTGGGAAGTTCGTCGTGTGGACCTCAAGGGTCGCATTTTAACCTAATAAACGACCCACCTCACGGCTTGTTTTATTAATTATTGGAGCAAAAATTTTTTTCTGTGGAAAAGTTCTGCTTCGTCCAAAACCTCTAAAACACCAAAGAAAATTTTTTTCGGCCTAAAGTTATACGAGGGAAATCAAAAAGTTTTATTTTACTAAAAATAAAAATTATCTGTGATATTCAAGATTTTCGCAAAATTAGTTACATAATCAAATTTAATTCAAAATTATAACACTACTAACTTCTAAGTAATTATTTATTCAGAATTATAAATCAGAATTCAACATGTCCTCCATCTCTCTCCATACAATTTTACAAAAATTTACAAAAATTTTCTTTGGTGTTTTAGAGGACGAAGCAGAACTTTTCCATAGAAAACAATTTTTGCTCCAATAATTAATAAAAAAAAATTCCATTTGTAAAGAACTTTCGTGGACATGCTGTAGAAACATTTTTATATCAAAATTTGCTTCAGTTTTTTTTCATTTTTATTAAGTTTTTCATTTCTTTGGGCAATTTGTTAAAAAAATTTATACCATAATAATTTGGTCCTTATATGGTTTTATCATATATTTTGTGTAATGAGAGCAGACTAAGCTTATTTTTGGTATTTTGACTACAACTAATTAATCGTTGCCATAACGTTACAAAGTTCATATTATAAGAAAAATGCATTAGTTACTTTTCCACATTGTCACCGTCGGAATCAATTTAGTAAAATTGTGATTTTCGTTTGAAAATTACTTACTTACTAGTTATTATAGGCGAACAATTGTGGCGCACTCTGTAGATTTACAGTTTACATACATCAAAACACATCCATTTCCCCTTTGACAGAGGAACATAATATTATGTCGATTTAAATTATTCATACTGTTTTCTTTTTGTGAATTTTATAAATTGCAAGTTTTATGCTATAAAAAATATTATGTAGTCATTTTAGACTAAAAAATCGGTCGTTAAAGAAAGAAACTCATGCTAACTCGAAAAATCGAGTAATGGTCGAGTAGAAAAAATATTCGACCGTCGAATTGTCGTGTAAATACATGGTTCGATAATATAAAAGAACATTTTCATTAGTTGCTCGATCTGCAAAAATAAACCCTGTAGATAAACCCAAACAATCGAAACAGTTTTGAGTGAAATAGTGTAGGATGAAAAATTAAATACTGAAAAAATTTTAAACCTTTCTAGTGTGAAAAATTTTCGAGACTAGACTAGAAAATTCAGTAGTCGCTCACCCCTGATATAATAATATTATCAAAACGTTAAAGAAAATGTAAACATTTTTGCATTTAATAAGGCCTATATAATAAATTCGTTTCATTTTCTGTATTAAATATACAAAAATCTTATTTTAAATTACTGAGATAAAAACGTTATTTTCATTTAATTTTCCAACAACATAAAAATCTTATTTTCTTTAAGATAATTTCCGCAATGCACTTAATATTTCTTTTTGTATTTTTGATAATTCTTTCAATTGCTACAAAATATAGGTAAATAAAGTATCTCATTTGGAAAATAAATATACAAAATGAAATGAAATCTGAGGTTACAAGTGAAAGTGACTTATGACGAATTTTTGGTATTTTTTTGTATCTTAGAAATTATTTTATAATATTATATAAAACATATTTTTACACAAATCTATATATATAAAACAGTTCCGTTACTGACTGACAGACAACGCTCAGGTCAAACCGCTGAAGATATAAACTTGAAATTTGGACAGTAGGTTTCTTTTGTGACGTAGGAACCCACTAAGAAAAAATTTTTCGAAATTCAACCCCTAAGAGGGTTAAATAGGGGATGAAAATTTGTATGGAAATTCGTCATTTTTGAAGTTAGAAGCATGATATTTTGCACAGGAGTTTCTTATATAACGTAGGTGAGCAGTAAGAATTTTTTTTTGAAAATTCATTCCTTAAGGGGGCTAAAAAGGGGATGAAAGTTTGTATGGAAGTTCGTCATTTTTGAAGTTAGAAGCATGACATTTTGCACATGAGTTCCTTATATAACGTAGATGAGTAATAAGAAAGGATTTTTGAAAATTCATCCTTTAAAGGGGTTAAATAGAGGATGAAAGGTTGTATGGAAGTTCATCATTTTTGAAGTTAGAAGCATGAAATTTTGCACAGGAGTTTTTTATATAACGTAGGTGAACAATAATGTATTAATAAAATTCGAGCGGACGAGCGAAGCGAGTGAGTATTGTATTATTAATATTCAAACGAACGAGCGAAGCGAGTGAGTAATGTATAATTAATATTCAAACGAACGACCGAAGCGAGTGTGTAATGTATTAATAAAATTCGAGCGAAGCGAGTGAGTAATGTATTAATAATATCCGAGCGAACGAGCGAAGCGAGTGAGTTATGTATTATAAAATTCGAGCGAATAAACACCACCAGCCCGGTTTCGCTTCGCAGGAGGAGAATTTCTCGCGGGGGGATAATAAATCATAAATCGAAAAATACGTGGGCAAAGCCACGGGTAACGGCCAGTTCTAAATAAAATAATTACAATTTAGCCATTAAGTTACAACGTAGGTCACACAAATATCTGTTTTTCATCACGTGTTTAGGAAAACTGAGTTGAAATTAATTCCAACCCATATTTAAATAAAAAGTAAATGAATTCACGAAATTGGTGAAACCTTTTTAGACGTTCATTCGACTCGTGATGCTCGTTTATTTGATCGACAGTGTTTCCTCTTTCCATTGAAAAAGGATATCCGGATTATTCGTATACTTTAATTCGTCATAAATTGTATTTGACAGAAAAACACATAATCCATTTTGTTTTGTGACAAAAGAAATAGAACAAATAAACGCAGAAAATATAATTTACACAAATTGTCATTTTTCGCGCATCGTTGGTCATTTTTTGGATAATTCAAACAGGAAAAGATGTAATCTAGCACAATGACACATAATAATCATAATAATAATGATAAGAGAGAACTTTGAAAGAAGATGAGATTTGAGACTATACGCGATTTTGATTATACAGTGTGTAAACGGTAATTTTACCGAACATAGGGAAAATAACACTGAGAACATTAACAATTTTGTAGTATAGGCCGTAATAACCGCCGTGTCTGTCTTTGCCCAAAGACTAATTCTTCATATAAAAATAGACAGAGAAATATAAATCATAGAGAAAGTTACAACTTTATTTTGCAAAAAATATGATGACAGGAATCGGTAAATAATTCGTCGAATTGTTTTTTGAATAATAAAAATACGAGGCCAGTCTTTCGACTTTTCTGAAACTATACGCTGACAAACATAAATATTCATATTTTTCGGACACATAAATATATTTTTGCTATTGATCGAAAAGGAATGGTAAGAAACGTGCATGACATTTAATCCATTGGGACTACAGGAACGAAAAAAACATAGGGTAACGTTACCGGTTTCCGATTATCCACTTGTCCTATGTTTTTTTAAAGTAATTACGTAAATAAAAATACTTTTCACAATTTATTAAATACATAACAAGCTACTCATAATTTTATTGTTACGATTTGTATAACTAATATTTAATTATAACTAATGACTTTATTTATTAAATATGTAAGTCAAAAATAATGTACATGAAAATTACAAAGCTATTGAAGTGAAATAAGTAAAAAAAATAATTTCATTGTAAAGTTTAAATAAGTATGGAGTTATAATTTGAAATTCATGATTTTAATTGGAGCAACTGAAGCTTAAATAAAACACTGTTATTTGCATATTGATGAATAATAACAAAATCCTCTTTCCAACTCAGCTAGCTTCAATAATTCAAATTCAAATTAAAATTAATCTTATTTATAAATATAAAACATAATATTATCTTTATAATACGCACTAATTGGAAAAGAATTTTGTCCGATATAACGTTTTTTTCGGTAATCCCAAATTATCATTGATGCTAACTACGTTAGTGCTCGAGCACCCTTGAGAGTGCAGAGCAGCCATACATTTTCTCGAACGCTAGTTCATAAAAATATTTTTTTGTAATAAAAGAAAGTTAATTTTATATGTATTCATTCTACTTCTTTACTGTTCGGTCAGTTTCTTTTTTTACTTACATGAACTCTTAATAATATTTTTTTTCTTTTGAAGGTAAATATAAGGAATCTTATAATTACATTAAATCATAATATTCATTTTGTGATTATTCGTGAGTTACTTGTAAAAAAGGCTATAGATGAATATTATGAGCACAGCTTAACGAATTAATTATATCAACAGTATAAAACTTGACTCGATAATGCATGCTACGCAAGCGACCACCATAGTCTCAGTAGGCTTATTTATCAGTTCTGACTCAAACTGTCATCAGTGGCGGACTAAGGGAGGGGCGGAGGGGGCGGTCCGCCCCGGGCCTCTGTTCCTGGGGGGCCTCCAAATCTCGATAAGTCTTTCTTAATCAAATCCCAAACAAGGTCAAAATATGTTTAGTAAGTAAGAGACAGTTTGGAGTTGGAGTCCCCGTACGTATACAAAATATAAGCGTAAGTAGGTCGTTTATTATAAATATTTAATTTTTTTGTCAGCCATTACATCTATATTATTCATTTTTTTACGAAATTTAAACTATAAATACATCAATTTCTAAGCAGACCGGGGACCTCATTTAGTTCTGCCGCCCCGGGCCTCCGACGGGCTTAGTCCTCCATTGACTATCATATCACTCTAATGACACTATTTTTAGGGTCCGTACCTCCGAACGGAACCCTATTACTGAGCCTACTATGTATGTTAGTCCGTCCGTCACAAGGCTTTATCTTACAAGCGGTGAGAGTAGCTAGTTGAAATTTTCACAGATTGTGTGTTGTTGAGGCATGAATCCTTTGTAATGTAACGCTGACAGGGATAAAACGGCTCTAACGATTTGGATGAAATTTACTGAAAAGGGGTCGGGAGGGGGGGTTGGGGGGCAAAAAATCAATCTGCCTAGGTCTCATCCTAAGAAAAATTCGTTTTCTTATAGATTTTATAATTTTATAAATCAAGTCTTTACGTTTCGAAATTGTAATTTTGTAAGCAAGCTTTGGATACATAGGCTCATTTCGCACCAAACCAGTCAAATCGGATGCTACTGGATTGGACATATTAACTTATCGTTGAAATAAAGGCAATGCGTAATCTGGTTTCATACTAAGCGCGTCACGTCCAGTCCGATCACGTCAAGACTTATCAAAACTGATTGCGACTCAGCCGGTTGAATTTTTAATGCCAGTCAGCCCAGTCTTGACACTCAGAATAGATGTAGAAACCTTAATTTTATTAGTGCAAGCAAAAGAAGCAATCTATGATCCTAAGCACGCGAAGCACAGAGATCTGAATTTCGTTGCTGCTGCCTGGAGAGGTAGATATATCCAGAGAAATAAGTGGTTAAAGAACCGAACACTGGTCTCCTGGTACGTATGGGATGAACCCAAACAGATTTCGTCGTTACTTCATTCTTCTTCTTCTGTGTAGCCGACGTAAAATTATGCCTTGGAGAAGTACGTCCATCTTGACACAACATTCTTCACAAAACTGTCGCGAACTTCGATCGGAATTTGTGGGACGGCTGACGCGACGTATTCAGTGCGAAAGGAAATATTGACGTGACTTGACTGGACAAGACTTGACTGGACGCGACTGGACTGGACTGGTTTGGTGCGAAATGAGCCTTACTTTTGTATAGATGCTATGATCCATGGATTTTATTAATAATAATTATTTATAAATTTTAAAAATGCTGAGAGGGGAAAAGCAAAAATGTAAATGTATGGAGTATAACTTCGACCGTGCAGGTGAGACACATACCCTTTCTTTTTGTTACACCCTATATAAAAACTGTTTGCGTTCGAAAGAGGTAGGTAGGTATATTTAAATGTAATCATTTGAGGGTATTAAATGAAAGTATCTGATTCATTTATATAAAGAATCCAGTCTAGTTTCCATTATAACCAGTGTGCAGGAGTAGGGTAGGTGGAGTAGTACCGGGCGGCGGCGACGGCGGCGGTGCGTCTCTCTTCACACCTCACTTAATCTTAATTATAACATCGTCCAGATACACGCCGCCCGCCGTTCCCCAGTGGCGTTGTGAGCGCGCGCGCCATGACTATGCTCTGCTTTCGGGTCGACAATTACGAATCCCTTTGATTTTAGATTCGTATAATCTAGACAAGAAAATTTTCTTTGATTTTAGGGAGCTTCATGATTTTTATACGATTTCAAATTAATAAAATATCGGTCTTGTCTGTTTATTCTACCCTTCAACTAAGGCACGACTGTACAGGGCCGTACAAAAGGAAAAGCCAAAGTAGCCTATAGACTTACGTATAAATTTGCCTACTTGCAAACTCGCGTTTCAGATTCCAGACTAGAATCACTACTATTCACTGTTTGTATAGAATCTTTTCTCGACAATTCAGTACGCCATTTCTAAAAAGTAGAACAAATATGTTTCTATATAGTACAAGCGGCAGGTAATAAATGAAGGGGGTTATCTGGAAAGTATTCCGAAGTTAATGGTATTTTGTTGTGTTGTTTGCGGGTACTCTGTGGAGTAGAATCTGAGTTTTCGACCTCGAGGACCCTGTGCTAACGTGGGGGGAGCCGAAAAACCACGAAATTTTACCACCTTTTTTGCTTTTTTCGAAATCTTTCAGAAACGGTCGACTTAAGCAATTCTTTCATTATGCAATGTTTTAAAGAGGATTACATTTCCTACAATTTTTATTTCTACAACTTTTCTGTGGTACTAATGGGAAGCGCGCTGCAGCTTCTTGAAAATCCCCCGCTCGGCTTTTTGTAACCTTGGTAATCAATGGTTAAAATGTAATGTCCTTTTCAATAGTTTTATTTATTTTGTTCTTCATCGAACTTTAAATTGAAAATACACTTGTTACACATTGGTTACCAAGGTTACAAAAAGCCGAGCGGGTGATTTTCAAGAAGCTGCAGCGCGCTTACCATTAGTACCACAGAAAATTTGTGGGAATAAAAATTGTAGGAAATGTAATCCTCTTTAAAACATTACATAATGAAAGAATTGCTTAAGTCGACCGTTTCTGAGAGATTTCGAAAAAATCAAAAAAGGGTAAAATTTCGTGGTTTTTCGACTCCCCTCACGTTAGCACAGGGTCCTCGAGGTCGAAAACTTAGATTCTACTCCACAGAGTTCCCGCAAACAACACACCAAATATCACTAACTTAAGAATACTTTCCAGGTAACCCCCTTCATTTATTACCTGCCGCTTGGACTATTTGTATAGAATCTTTTCTCGACAATTCAGTACGCCATCTCTAAAAAGTAGAACAAATATGTTTCTATAGTGATATTAAGCTTTCCTATAAGCAGATTTATCAAAGTTCCGGAATTTACATCTAGATCCATAATTACGTACCTACTACTAACTGCCAGAGTTTATCTGAATCTAGTACGAATTTATATTTTCCATTTATTATTATTAACACGCTTATATTAGTTCCACCTGCATGTATGTTTGTATCTAAGTAACGGATTCTTTGAACGCGATTTTCACCCATTTCAAAACTTCAGATTGAACTAAAACTTTGCACACTTATCAAGGACCGATGACAATACAATAATTCAATAAGTTTGTTCCATTATCCTGACCAAGATCTCCAGGACTAAAAAAAAAAAGAAAAAAACTTCAAATTGAACTGAAACTTTGCACACTTATCAAGGACCGATGGCAATACAATAATTCAATAAATTTGTCCCATTATCCTGGCCAAGACCTCCAGGACTAAAAAAAAAGCAAAAAAATTCAGATTGAACTGAAACTTTGCACACTTATCAAGGACCGATTACAATACAATAATTCCATAAGTTTGTCCCATTATCCTGGCCAGGATCTCCAGGACTAAAAAAATAAAAATAAATTATAATTTAAAAAAACTAAAAAACACGCTCTAATGAACTAAAAAGTAAAAAATAATTAATTTTATTGCAAAAAGCGTGGGGTAGTATGAAAATATGGTACAAAGCACACCACGCTTTTTTACAATAAAATTAATTATTTTTTACTTTTTAGTTCATTAAAGCGTGTTTTTTAGTTTTTTTAAATTATAATTTATTTTTAATAATAATTGAGTTGAAACTTCTCGTTTTATTATTTTATAAAATAATAAATAATTACAACTATAGGTTTTTTCCGAGGTTTTTTCGATCATTTCACTGATTCTATCATTATTTCAACATTTCACAATTTAGTAGATATTTCTCGAAACTATTGTCCCGTTTTGTCGAAATATCGAAAACTTAATTTAATTTTAGTTTTGTTACTTCCAACAGTTTGAAGTTTGTTTTATTATTGTTAATTATTTGTACCTACGGTTAAAATAATTCTGACGAACTTTCCGGATAATGTGCCTCACGGTGTACAGGTTTCGTGAGGTATTTCGAACGGTTACTTATAATTGAACGAACAGTTTTGGCTTCCGGTCAGGGATTGCACCATTTGTAGGTTATGTATAGGTATACAGGGAAGACTTGGAACATACACACTTAGAGTAGGAATAATACATTTATAGTTGTTTCACTCGAATCAAAGCAACAGATAATCATTTATCTCTCTTGCTCGAACCTAAGTCACACAACGTGAGAGAGAAACGTTCTCATGGGTACAATAATCACACTTCGTCTGTGATTTGCATTCTCCTTGGTCTAGCAGTTCTGCTTCCTTGCCTACCTTCTCTGTGCTCTGCCCGGCTATTATTATAACCACGAATATAGTCTGATTCAAATGAACTTACATGTGACTAGCATTAAAACATAACTCATCTGAGATAGATTGTATATTATAGACGCTCGACAATTAAATCGCCTATAGGAAAAATCTGAAATCAATGGTAAGCAACAGACGAGAGTTTGAACAAAGGTTTTTGAGATTGACCACGAGGATATGACAACACGAAATCGGTGGTGGATATCATGATGTTAAATCTCGATTTATGGGCGGAATATTCTAAAATAGTGGACAGTAAAAACAATTTAAAGTAACTATAATATACCAGTTAAAAATTTCGGGGATGATTTTTAAATGAATTTTGTTTTGTAATAACACATTTTTTTAGTAAATTATAAAAAAGTTGACCATTTTTTTAATACTTTACTTATTTCTTAAATAAATTTAACAATCATCACTGGTAAGAATTATAAAACAAATTACTGGTTTTTTATTTGTAAAATCATCCTCGGATATTGTCTTAGATAGATATTTTAAATTATAGACGCTCGACAACGGATGCGATAATCTATTTATAATATAAAAATTATCTATGTATAGCGATAATGGCCACAGAAGCCAAGTCGCATAGTATTTTTTTTTCGCTTCCAAATAAAAAAAAAATATATAAAAATTAATGATCTTCTGTTTTTTCCGTATGCGTTCCTATACCATTTATCCGATTGCGATGAAACTTTGGTGAGTTTTGCTCACCACCGGGAAGGTTTCTGTAGGTTCATAAATTCTTAGCACCCAGGCTAAATTACCGTGCATAGTGAAAGTACGTCTGTATATGGCGGATGGACGGGTGTTTAATCTTTATTATCGAAGCCGGGCGAGACCACTATAAATCATAAATTTATAGCACCCTGGCGAAGCCGGACCAGGCCGCTAGTCGACTTATAAAATAAAAGTAAAACAAAACCAATATGAAACAAGCCGTGAGGTGGGTCGTTTATTAGGACTAAAGTGCGACCCTTGAGGTCCACACGACGAACTTCCCAGTTTGATAAATATTTAATAATAATAATTAAATTAGATATTACACAGAAAAGTAATCATTTTAATCATTAAAACATCAATAATTAAAAAAAAAAAAAAAAAAAAAAAACTGCTGAACCGATTTTTATAAAATTTATGTCGGATCAAAATGACGTTAACACGCCTCGATTGACACCCTTACGAAGTCAATATAATTTTTTATTCGCGAGATATTGTGTAAAATCTACTTTTTTGGAGGTTATTTGGTTAAGAAAAAAGAACGGCTGAACCGATTTTGAAAAAATTTCTTTCAGATCATATTTACGTTTATACGCGTCGATTGGCACCCTAACGTAGTCGATATCATTTTTCATTCTCGAGATTTCGTCTTAGAAAGAAATGGACACATACGTACGTACGTACGTACGTACGTACACACACACACACACACACACACACACACACACACACAGACATCTTTCTAAAAGTAGTGTAAAAATAGTGTAGTGACCTTGAAACATTAAAATTTTTTTTTCTTTTTGATTTCGATTTTCGGACCCATTACAATAACTTCCAGTGGGAAGTTAACAAATAAAATATGACGCAAACAAAATGATTAAACCTCTACAAACGAATTCTTTATTATATTAGTGAAAAATGCATGTTTTTCTTATCAAACTTTCATTTATAATAAGTTATCCCAAATTAAAAAACTCTATGCGCGTTTCGCTAATCAAATTAGCGTCATCAATACGAAGATCATGAATAATCATTGCATTTACAGAAAGATATGACCGAATAAACTTACAGTCAGATAGACATCGCCGGTATAAAAAAATCTGTATTCGAAATCATACAAAAAAAATTCGACTGATGACCAGTCCTATACTTCCCACCTAGTAAATAATTGCAAAAAATAAACACTCTTTTTTTTTATTCTTTGACTAGGCCCAAATAACCTTAGCTGTTGGTGGTCTTTAAAACACAATTTAATTTTTATTCTTTGAAAAAAGCATGGCCCTCTTTTTTGTTTGGTGATCTACTGATGGCTAGCTTAATATAGCAAAAATCATGGTTACCTTGATTTACGAACAATTTTTATTTTTTTTAGTAAAATATTTTTTTTCTCGAAAACTATACATTTTAGAGAAAAAAAATATTTACATTTTTTTCATATTATAACATCTAGAATTCAGTTATATTTTTTTTTACCTATGTTAATACGTGACATTGAGGACGTTTTCTTGAATATCTCAGGATCCACTGAACCGATTTGACTCAAAAACTAATCAGATCTAAGTTAAAGGCTGATAAACACAATAGAACAATCGGCATGCCCGTATGTTGTTCCGTTCTTAAGATATCGAAGGCGAAAAATTGACCACATACACACACACACACATACACACATACACACATACACACATACACACACACATACAGACATCAGTCAGAAAATGATCTTAAACGATTGCTAGGGTCTCAAAACGTGAAAATCTGTTAAAATCTCGAAATATTGTTTTCGGACTGAATCCATTACTTCCCTACCATAGTAGAGGTGGGAAGTAAAAATCCAAATACCAGCATTCTTATCTAAGACAGACGTTTTAAGATTGAATCATATGAATGATACGCTACTTTAGAATATGGTTTTCACTATAGGCCAGCTATATATACACATAGACACCATTCTAAGCGTACTATATCTATGTCCGCAATGCAAAGGGACTTATGTAGAAATTTTGACAATTTTTTAATATTTTCGGATAGATATTTTAGTTAGTTGACCCGACTATATTCGGATTAAGACCAAAATCGACATAACATTTCAAATGCATTTCAAAATTGTTTATTAACCATTTAGTTACCTACTTAAACTATTAATAATAATTATAAATAATTCATGTAAATATTTTTTTCTTCCATCATATTATATCATTAATAAAACAAGTAATGAGAAAAAAACAAAATACATATTTTTTATTTTATTAACAACGTTTCGTCAACATTATCGACTTCTTCAGGGCTCTAGAATGAATAAAATTACATAAAAAGACATGGTATCATATATAATCACTAAATAACTAACGCAATAAAAGAAAAAAACTCAGGTCGCAGTGCCAAACCCTGCTGACAATATAGTGTATTTGCTAATACAGGCCTTGTGGCTTTAATACGTGAACTTAGGTTTGTTTTTGGACAAAATAAAAAATGTAACCCCTTAATACATCCCTTAAAATAACATTTTTTTCTAAATTTCAATATTATTGTCAATGCAACCTCTGTACCAAATTAAATACACCCTTCAGTAAGTAAATCATTACCCGCAAACTAATGTTTTCATAAAATTTGTAAGTCCGGTCCTGTTGGGCCGATTTTATTAAAATTTTAGCAGCACATTTTGATCTGTACTAATAGGTTAAATTTCAATTTTGAAATAATTCTGAAAATTTTTTCGGTATTTTCGGGCCCAAAAACTTTTTTCAACCCCTAAAAACAACCCTTAAAATAGTCCGATTGAGCCCATTTTAAATAGGTTCCGTGCGGTGATGGATTCAAACGTGTGTACCAAATTTCGTTCAAATCAATTAAGTCTTTCGAGAGTTATGCCGCGAACATATATATATATATATATATATATATATATATATATATATATTATACACTTCCAAAAATGGTGCCAAATTGTTCAGGAGGCTATGAAACGTCGAGAAATTTTGGTCCGACCCCTAGGTCCCGCCATCCGACCGACGCCAATCATCAAATTCATATTAATTAGTTCATATATTGTTGACATGTATTAATTTTACCTGCACAATAAAATTATTGAAATTATTTCAGTAAGTTTCATGTTAATTTTTGTAAAATAATAATTTTAATTATTAAAGCCGGATTATTTTAAGTATAACTTCTAACGCGCGTACATAACTACACGCACCGGTTATTTTTAAATGTATTGACGCCATTATACAGTCTGTGTACTCTCTAAAATAAAGATTATTTACTTACTTACTTGCCATATATAGGGGACCGTGTGGTCTAGTGGTTAGCGCATCGGCCTCTAGATCAGAAGGTCGTGGGTTCGAATCCCACCTGCGCTCATGGATGTTTTGTGATATCGTTTAGTTTTAAGAAAGTTGCTATTTAGTGTAGTTAAAAGACGCTAATGACCTGAGATGTCGACGCGTCTATAATCTACAATACTATAATAAATTAATGAATCCAATCGGTAAATTTATCAATTCCCAGATGAAAATTTAGAAGCTATAGGACATGTAAATGGAAATGCTATATAAACAACGTCATCTCTACACGCTCGGCTATTCTTAAACGCAATTCTTTTTGAAGGTATCAAGAATTCTACATAAACCATTTTACATGTGGCCACAGATATACTCATGCCGTTGCATCCCGTCCCGTCCCGTTCTTCCCGAGTTAGAGAAGAGATAGGTGCGCGCCGGTTCGTTGCAGATAGCATATTGTAACAAAATTACTTCAATTTCAGTTCTATCCTCAAACCCTTACAGCTCTTTACAGAGACCAAAGAAACTAATTGAACTAGGTGTATAGTCTCTAAGAGACAGACGTGTATAAGGAGCTCCACAAAGCTCAGTATTGCGGCCCATGTCAATTTATATAGTACGACGGTACTGTGGTTACTTCTGACAAAATGTTGATTTTTAATAAATTTTATAACCAAAGTCTTTTGCAAATAGCAATTTGTTTATGTTATAAAGCAGACTTTAGATGTTAATATGAGAAAAAATACATAAATGTTTTTTCATTTTAGAACATCAAATAAATATTCTTTGGTGTTTATTTAACAAATATTCAGTAAAGTGGGGTTGATTCTTTTTTATTTTGGATTAATCCATTTGTTTAATGTTTTTTCTTTAACGTTATTCAATAATTAAAAAACCTCAAAATTCCGTCGCAATTCTTAGAATCTTCATGGTTTCCGGGCTTGTAAGCCGTGGTCCGGTGGTATTTCTACCTGACGTTTCGTCTACAACTGCGGTAGACATTCTCAAAGGCGATGTGGCAGCGGTCGAAGTGTCCTACTTGGCGGCTCACAGGTCAGTGTTGTGTGTGAGCCGCCAAGGAGCACACTTCGACCGCTGCCACATCGCCTTTGAGAATGTCTACCGCAGTTGTAGACGAAACGTCAGGTAGAAATACCACCGGACCACGGCCTACAAGCCCGGAAACCATGAAGACTTGGAACAATGCCGGCCGTGAAAGCTTGCACACTTGGATAATTCTTAGAATGTTTTGACACTTCATTTTCAAATTCCGAAAGGGAAAAATAATTATTTCTTTTTGATAAACTAAAAGTACCTATCAGAGCAAAAAAATAGAAAAATTATTTTTTTATTGCTAAGGAAAACCATTGGATGTGATTTGCAATTTTAATATAAGCAGAAACTTAAGTGTTTTTTCATCTTCCTCTAATAAGTATTATTTTTATAAGTAGGTAACTATTTTTAGAATATTAGTAAGTAGAGTTGATCTTTTATTTTTACGTTACAGAAAAAAATCAGTTATTTATTTTTATTCAACGTCCCTTCCCATACTGCTTCCGAAGAAACTACCGCCCTTGGGTTAGTCCAGCGCCCCTAGGGGGGAGGGTATCGTCAACTTTGGGAAACACTGATTTAGTCCATAACTAGTCAAAGTACATACTGCAATCCTTAGTTTATACATATCTCATCATGTAAACCAGTTATGTAAGATGTAAAAGATTTACATTCTAATGTAATCTATACTTGCTGATCATGTTCAAAGTACAGACGTATTCAAAGAGAAATTATTAATTTATATATATGAGCCAAAGTTTCATTTCAAATGGAATGTAAAGGAAAATTGAAATAAATTACTGAAAGATGTTGAATACCCAACTCTCACGATTGTTCCTTTTCTTATAGAGTTGATATCGGAATATTTCCAACTTATTTGTTGCTATTATTGATTACCTTTGTCAACAAATAATCAAAACCAATAAATTTCTCATAGCGTACACCAATTTAGCTTAGAGCTCGTTCACACTATGGTCGGATGCCGAAACGATTATTTATCGGGTGCCGGACACCTCCTGTTCACACTACACGATAAAATTCCGGTCCGTTCGTTGACTTGAGCTCATTTTCTTAACAGGTGACCGTGCATTACCGACGACGACGAAGTTCTTGTTGTGATGTGGTACTTTTTAAACAAAAAAAGAATGAAAAAAGCGAAAAAAAAGGTTTTATTTTTATAAAGATCTGTGCTCGATCAGTATCCATAATACGTCCACAATTTTTAATTCATACAAAAACAATCGTTTTGCGAACTTCTTTGTGACTACAGAACAATACACGTAAACCTATAAGTTGTGTAAATATTATTTATTATTTTTGTGCCTTCTATATAATGTTTTATGTTATTCAAAAATTGACTGAAATGTGTGCGAGCTGGTAAAGTGTAAGGAGGTAAAAAAATAAATTTTAGATTTATTTATTATTCACCTATCGAATGCCGTTATGTACAGGAATTTATCAATATAATTTTGACATTTGTTCCATGAATTATTCAGACACACGCGTTTCCTTCATAGCTTACCTGAATTAGTTTTCTTTTTACTCACATTCACAACAGTGGCGTAGTTTCAATTCTCCCAGCGCGGTATACGCAAATAAAAAGAGCATCCAATTAGCAGTGGCGTAGCTACCATAAAGCAAAGTGGGACAGTGTCCTAGAGCCCTAAAGCTCAGAGGGCCCTTGGCCAACCTAAAAGCCTGCTAAAACTAGGGTTGCATAGTACATTAGTTTCCAGACTTGAAAAAAAGCTACATTTATATTTTGTATTTTGATAAAGATAATATTGGTTAGCGGGCTCTGTTCATTTTTTGCCCCGGGGCCCTTAGCCCCTAGCTATATGCCACTGCAAGCTCACCTAGCTATAGTATGTCACTGCAATCTGCAGCCAATTGCTGATTTATTTAAGGTATATAAAATAATTCTGTTTCAGAACGCTATGATGCTGTCGATCGTCTATAATTTACACTATCTATCTAAAACGATCGGGGTGAAAATAGTTTCGGTAGGATGGGAGGCTCATTTTGTTACGCCACTGATTTTTAGTATTCATGAAACCAGCACTCAGATTCTGTAATTTTTTCTGGAATATTCGCGTCAAAGAATAAAATTGGGATAAAAGAGATACTTGTAAGAGTTTATTATAAGTTATACCACTACAAAATTCAAGTAGCGTGAATGCAAAGCATACAGAGTAAAAACAATGTACAGCCGAAACAAAAAACCATAATCTAAACAGAATCTAAACTGGTGTAAAAATTCAGATTGTGTACGTGTGCTTTTGATTTCAACCAACATATTAATTTTATGGTGCCTCCACACAATCGGCCATGATGGGCGATTACAGGCCATCACGATTGTGTGGAGGGCATAATCGCCTGTAATTGTCCATGATTGCCCATGATGGCTCATGATGGAGCGTGATCGCCTTTGTATGGATTTTTCGGCCATGATTGCGCGCGTTTCCACACGTTCGTCGATTACTCAGTTCAAATTTGTTTCGATATCCATGTCGAACAGATGACAATTCACAAATGGGACGATTGTGTGGACAGATGCGCGATGGTGACAATCGTGGCCCATTCTGTGATTGCCCATCAAGGTCGATTGTGTGGAGGAGGCCATTTTAAATTTCTCCATTTGATTTACATTGAATTACCAAAAACCATGGTAACGGTTTTAAAGTTAAATTGAAAAAATAATCGTATCTGTAATATCATCATAGACATGGAGGGTGGACAGAGCATTCCCCTATAATTTTGGCACAGAAATGAAAGAAAGAGATAGCTATTGTAGATGACTATCATTCTCTCTTTCTAGAATTGTAATTGGTTCTTCGCCGTAACATGTATGGTTGCTATGAATATGAATATTCAATTTTCAAATAAAATGATAAAAGCATTAGATAAAGACATGGAGACGAAGAACCAATCACAATTATATAAAGAGATAATGATAGTCGACTACAATAGCTATCTCTTTTTCTCATTTTTGTACCGATAGTAAGGATTAGTAGGACAGGGAACGGATTTGAATGGGCAGAGAAGTAGATTATGTTGTGGAATAGGACATATGATACTTTTTATAACGCTATGAAGTTCCGACGAGGCTTTAATTATTATATTTGTCATTCAAAATTGTATGTATTTTTAATTTTAAAATCTGACGGGAACCATGTTTACGAACATTGGAAAACATAAACAAAAATGTAAAATATGACAACTTTGGCTACATTTTTCTGATGTTATAAAACGCTGAAAAGTAATAATATGATTTTAAATGAACCTAGTATTATGATATCGCGAGAAACTTCATACGAGAACTAGTAGGTACCTTTTTCCCCATTGACAAAATTAATTAAATTATATAATACCTTCTTTTTGTTAAACAAAAAACCGTATTATATACTCACATGTAATTGTTTTCATTTCAACAAAAACAGTAGAAGCATTGTTTAACGAAAATGTCTAATTAAAATAATGAAGGATTTTTAAATACCTCTTGAATTTAAAATGGAAACAGTTTTTTTCTTCTGATTCTGTTTGTACCTTATACTTGCGCTATGATTATTTTTGGCTGTTGATGTCTTCTTTGAATAAAAAATCTTTTCTGAAATTACGTTTGTCGATTTCATCTAATAAATTGTAAACAATATAAAGGCTGGTACATTCATAACTAAATTGAAAAAAAATAATATTACCATAATACCTATTACAATTTCTCTAAGCTCTCAATTTTTTTTAACATAATGTCAATAGTAGTTGCAAAACAAGTACATATACCCACAAATATTTTGCTGAAAAAAATTCTAACTTTTTCTAATAGATAGGTACTTAAAATTCATTGTTCAATTCTGTTTTCTTCATTATGCTAGTTAAGTAGTAAGCAGTCTTTTTTCTTATTTTAAAATTTTGTTACAATACACAGTGTCTCTGAATAAACAAATAAATCACATGTGCTCGCCTCCTGCCATGGAGTATGGGCGTACGGCGCTTGGATTCTAGATCTAAGTAGTTCGTTGTATATATACACGTTTGTATTAGAAAAATTAATATGCATTTTTTATGTCATAAAAAAGTAAAAAACAGACGTTTCTCTCGATCTCATTTTTGAACATAGAGTCCATTTTGGTCTATAAATTAAATATAAAAGAACCGTCTAGGTGCGCTATGGGACACTATTCAAGAAAAACTTTGTTACTAGATAGACGTAAAACCATATAATATTCAGAAGGGCGTTGTATGGCTGGAACTCAAAAACCTTAGCTGTTGGTAGCCTTAAAAATAAAGGAAAAAACAAATATTTCATATTCTCCTGACTGTGGGCGCGGACCCTGATATACCATAAATGTAGAGTTCATATTTATATTTTGGCTTGACGCCTTTAATCGCACGGTTACAGACAGTTTAGAAGTCAACATGCCTAATGCTAAGGACGATTATTTCCTATAATGATATAAGGAACTTCATACTGTCATTTTTGCTAACTGGTTCCGTTAGAGCTAAAATTTCTCAATGCGCCAAAATAAGTATAACTTCAAAAATTTTTCATTTGGTCTGTAGCCTCAACTTAAATTTGACTAAAAAATCTATCCGGAGATCAAAAATACGATCAGGAGCGCGTAATAAAGACTCTTTTTAATTTCGAAAAATTAGCATTTTTGTGTAGCTTATTAGCTATCCATGTAAAACAACAAAAAGTTTCAACACCTCCTTTTTTAACGAAAAAATATCTCTTTGGAGGTAGAGGCAACATTAGGAACCGTGGGTTCTTAATTTTTTGGAGGGGATGGTGGTCAAATGAAATACAAAAACAATTTAAAACTCTTCAAGAAAAACTTCTTGTTAAGGCTAAACAGTCTTGGCGAAATAGGAAACGTAGGGGAAAGACAAGGTACACTAGTGATTTTTGAGGATGGTTCCCTAACTAGCAAAGTAAAAATTTCATCCTTCATTCTCTCTTAAAACCACCCCCAAACATTCCTTTTCCATACATCGCGTAAACCAAAAAATAAAAATGCCAATTTCGATTACAGCCTTAAGAAGAAGTTTTTTTTTCTAGATGAAGAATATTAAAATCGGTACAGCTGTTATATCAGGCTATTGAATTGTTGTAATTTTTTTTGAACAGCTGTAGTTTGAAATATCTTAACGTACATTTCTTAATTTGTTATATAATTTATGTACCTATTTACCCCTTTGTGAAGGGTTTGCTTTATAACAATACAATTCACTGAATTCTGCAAATGATAATTATTAACACGATAATTGTACTACAATCCCATTTAATCTTCTTGGAATTCTAAATGAACAGTCACATGTACACTACTACACATACGTATATCGAGTGCTTATCGTATCTGGGTCCACCTATATCAGAAAAAGTTCAATTTTTGGAAGTTTGTTTTTAATAGAACATTTCAAATGACTAATGTGCAACATTCACTATTTTGTCAGCACTATGACCTTTCTTTTTCATGTAGAATAAAGAAAATGTCGTTATTTGTTTAATTACCGTCCATATTGTAATATTGACAGTACTACCACTATTAGGTATATAAACATCCAGTATAGTATTTCTGTGTAAATAGATACTCCATGTACCATGTAGACAGATTTCAGGTCTCATGCTCTAAGTCTATACTGTTCACGCGATTTACAAATAGCCTCAAGTAACACGATATTCATTCCACCACTATTTAATTAATTAAACGAGCTTTGTACACACCAGTTAACTGAAGGTAACACATATGTGTGTAGGTACATTAATACGTATACCTACTTTCCAACATCATCATACAGACTGCTGCATTACCGACATAAATTAGTTGTTGATGCTAGCTAATGTTGTCACTGAAAACAGATTTTTTCTCATTTCGTCCAAGGCGAAATCAAAATAAAATTGCCAAGATCTGAACGAGACGAGAAATATTGGGACGAGATTAATATTTTTCTCATCTCATCTAAGACGATATCAAGATAAAATTATCACTGTTTTGGATTAGTGACGGGTAAAACAGTTTTTTTACAATAACAGATGTAAGTAACAGCTAAGAAATAACAATCTTTTATTGCAAAAAATGTATCCCTAAGATCTTCTAGAGAAGCAAAAAAGGGTATTTTTAAGGTGACCAGACGTCCTCCTTTGATGAGATTTATCCTCCTCAGTGATAATGTCCTCCTTTCCAGTGATAGTGTCCTCCTATATCCTCCTTTCAAATGATAACGTCATAACGATTTCAACAAATATTTTTATGGTTCTGTACTGTGGGTAGACAATCTCACAACCGGTAGAGTAGTCACAGCATTTTTTAATGATTATATTTATTTTATTTATTTATTGTAGATTATAGACGCCTCGACCTCTCAGGTCATAAGCGTCTTTCAACTACACTAAATAACAGCTATCTTAAACTAAATAACATCACAAAACATCCATAAGTGCAGGTGGGATTCGAACCCACGGTAGTTCAGTCGAGAGGTTGCGGCATTAAGCACGCTAACCACTAGGCTATACTGCCCTCTAATGATTATATTATTATACAGCAAATAGTAATACGAATACGGCTATGGACTGTTAGATGGCGCCACTCCTGTGTGTTTCACTCTTAGATAATAAGGTCTAATGTTTCACTTTAGTCAAAAATAATTTTTTTGTGTCCAGTTGGTGTCCTCCTGAGCAATTTTAAAATTCTGGTCACCTTAGTATTTTAAGAACCGGTTTGTTAAAAAACGGTCCTTTAAGAACCTGCTTTTTAAGAGCCTGTTCTTTAAGAACTGTTATTATAGGGAATAAGATAATTTAGAGAACTATTATTTTCTTAATCGATTTTTTTTCCAGTGACTTTCTTATTACATTGCAGTATCGACTCTACCAATAGTATTCACGCTGCTGATGACCTTCGCTGTCGAGCGTCTACAAGCCGTCTATCTACCTACCATTAGTAGTCAAGTGCTTGTTACACATAACTTTCAGGCAAACCAGACAGAAGACATCAGGTCAATCAGAATGAATATCAAAACAGCTTCAGGGGCATTACATAACTGACAAAGTGTATATCTAGTTTACCTACTTGGCAGTGCGGAATTCGAAGCATCGCCGCATCCTACCTTAACTTGATTTATGCCAGCTTTACATCAACTGTGTATTTTATGTTCCATTAAGTACAAGAGAACAGCCAGCTGAACATCTTGTTACGAAATTCGCATCGTATTTTTTTATCTGTCATACTACGTAACAAACGCACGTATTCGCTAACAATCAGAATATAATACTGTAATAGTGAAAGCAGAAGCAAATCTCGGAGTTCAATTTTGAAATTTTATGTCTGATGTTGACGGTTATCAGAAATTAAAACTATTCCCTAAAAACTTTTATTGTTACACTTTTATTAGGCGCGATCTAAAGCGAAGCTAGAAGCGCCTATATACACTCGCTTTGTCTGTTAATCTGTTAATCTGTGACGGATTTTTTGTATCAGTCGTACAGCCCAAACGAGTTAACCGATTTTAAAAAACTTTTTTTTGTTCGATTCCTCTCGGGGTCTATTTGATCCTAACGTCGCCCGATTTTTGAATTTTGGCCCCAGAGGGGAGCAAATTAGAAAAAATGGTGTTTTTTGCTTATAGTTCGCTCAATTCAAGTCAGATCGATTCGAAACCTGTCTTAAACGAAAGAGGAGAAAATTTTAGATAGATTTTATGTATAATATTGTGTGAAAACAGTTTTTTATACACATTTAATTGCTAATTTCAACTATATAAATGCGACTTTATCTAATAAATCGCGAACTTGTTTCGGTTGTCCTTGTCTGTTGCACAGTGTGATATGGATATTGGAAGATAGCGTATGCTCTGACTTATAATAAAAACGGGTCCAACATTATAATATAGTTATTCAATTTTTTGACTGGTGACGTTTGATTTTTATGTTTAAAAACCATGGCCTACTGAGTTAAAATGACCTGTAACTAATTATTGACGTCGGTCGGATGGCGGGACCTAGGGATCGGACCAAAATTTATCAATGTTTCATATCTTCCTGAACAATTTGGTTGTACGTTTATAACTCGAGAACCACTGATCCGATTTACGTGAAAAGTGTAACGTCACTTTTGTAAAAATTATCCGATCCTTTTGAAAATTAATATTTGAGAGTTTTATAGGACACAAAAAAATAAAATAGCGCCAGATTTCAAAATGGCGGCCAAATTATGTACTTTTTTGTAAAAATTATCCGATTCTTTTGGAAATTGATATTTGAGAGTTTCATAGAACACAAAAAAATAAAATGACGTCAGAATTCAAAATGTCGGCCATATGTACTTTTTTGAAAAAATGATCCGATCTTTTTGAAAATCGGTATTTGAGAGTTTCATAGGACACAAAAAAAATAAAATGACGTCATATTTTAAAATTGCGGCCATATGTAGGTACTTTTTTGTAAAAATTATCCGATTCTTTTGAAAATTGATATTTGAGAGTTTCATAGAACACAAAAAAATTAAATGACGTCAAATTTCAAAATGGCGCCCGTATGTACATTTTTGTAAAAATTATTCGATTCTTTTGAAAATTGATATTTAAGATTTTTATAGGTTACAAAAAAATAAAATGACGTCAGATTTCAAAATGGCGGCCATATGTACTTTTTTGTAAAAATTATCCGATCCTTTTGAAAATCGGTATTTGAAAGTTTCATAGGACACAAAAAAATAAAATGATGTCAGATTTCAAAATGGAGGCCGTATGTACTTTTTTGTAAAAAATATTCGATCCTTTTGAAAACCGATATTTGAGAGTTTCATAGAACACAAAAAAATAAAATGACGTCAGATTTCAAAATGGCGGCCATATGTACTTTTTTGCCAAAATGATCCGATCTTTTTGAAAATCGGTATTTGAGAGTTTCATAGGACACAAAAAAAATAAAATGACGTCATATTTCAAAATGGCGGTCATAGGTATATACTTCTTTGTAAAAATTATCCGATCCTTTTGAAAATTGATATTTGAGAATTTAACAAGATACAAAAAAATAAAATGGCGTCAGATTTCAAAATGGCGATCAAATAATAACTTTTTAATTGTATTATTTATATCTTTGATAAATTCGGTTTTAAATACAATGCGTAAGAAGCATAGCTTCTGTTGGGTGTCTTTGACACATCATGACTGTTTTTATTTATTACGCTTAATAGTCAACCGTTGCTATGGAAAATTGTTTAAAAAATTCACTGTACCTACTATTTTTTGTATGTAATCCAATACATATTTATATTTGGTCTTATGGCTCATAGCCTACTACAAAATTATAAATCTTCTCAGTGTTATTTTCCCTATGTTCGATAAAACCGTTTACACACAGTACCTACATGAATATCGCGCCTTGTAATTCTTGAATTACTTGTATGCTCCAAAATTTTTTTTTTAATATAGTATGTATTTCACTATATAAATTACATACAGTGCTTCTGAAGCTTATGATCTCAATTGACAAGCGTCTATAATTTACGACCATTCATTCAGTGCTCCTGAGATATCGAAACTTTAATATTTTTATCTTTTTGGTGACTTTTTTGAAGGAGGTTCAATCTTTTTTATAAAAAGTTTTTTTTTGTTTTGTAAGTTCTGTAATCTATTCTATCTCTCTATAATGACCCGTGTAGTGTAAAACAATTGTAAAATTATTTTTAATCGACTTCAAAAAAGAGGGTTATTGTAATTCAGTTTAAATAAAGATATCAAACAATATTTATAAGCATCGTTGTTTAAATTCATATTTAAATCCTAAAACATTAAACAAAAAAAAATTGGTCCGAAGTCGATATCATTTTTGTTCTTGAAATATACGAGCCGAAAAAAGTTCACCAACGTACGAACGAACGTACTTACACACACACACACACACACACAACAAACAAACAAAAACAGTAGATTCGGACTTTAGGGACCTTAAAACGTCCAGATATGTCAACATTTTTCATTCGCAAAATCGGACCCCTTACAAAAACTTCCAATGGGAAGTTAATAAAATCATTTTTTAGTTGAGTTCAATGTCGACATTTTACAGTATTGTGAAATTATTATATTGTGCTGTTAAGCAAGCACTGACACCAGTGGCGGCTCGTGGGGTAGTGCCACAGTGCCATGGCACTACCCCTAATTTTTCAATTTTCTCTAAAAATATTTTTTGTTAATATTTTTATTAATATATTTTTTTTAATCAATTTATAAAATTATCGATCGTCCGGACAGCAGAGTTCAGCCTAAATCGCACAAATTTCCTAAAACATTTTCACCACGCGATCAGTAACACGTATCCTGTGCCATTTAATAATAGGCACAGTGTAAACAAAGCATACCTGACGGTCCTTATATGTGAGCAAGAGAGATAGAACTATGACTCATGATTTCCTTATGCTGTAATGCTAAATCTAAATGAAATGTGTGCCAGACACATTATTGGCGATATTCTGTTTGGTCATTGTTGGAATTTACAACACTGTAAAATTTCGATTACGCATTGTTGTTTCGGTTAAATGTTATTGTTGATAACAATTTTGTTTTATTATTTGACGGTTTGCTTTGTCAACATTTTTTTTTTAGTTTGTGTAGCTTTGTAGTGTGTGATTTGTGTAACTACTGACAGTATCGCCTTAACTCTTAATTTCCTTAGTTTGTTTTGTATATCTATTGTTGCACTTTGTGCCAGTGTGTACTTGTTTAGTCAAACATAGACAGTTGCGTGGATACTCACTAGGTAAGTTATTTTCTATGTTTTATAGGTACTTATTTTCTTTTTTGACCTTCGTTTTGGCACCACCTGTCTAAACAGGCACGAGCCGCCACTGAAGTCTGACACAACAACATTGCTCCTCTATATTATGCTTATATTATAATAACTTGAAGTTGATGTCGGAACCTAATGAGCCATATACAAATTTTCACATCATTAATTTTCACCATTACTGTTAATTTCTCTTTAACGTGGTCACCGTTTACGACATCATGATGTCATTAAAGGAACTAATCAACGTTAAATTACCTCTAGTCGGGATTTTATAATACGGTATTATAATCATATCCCGGCTATAAACTCACAGACTCGTGTTATTGTCCAAGTTGTTTTCAATGACAGACGTAATATTATAAACACGGTTTAGATTCCACTCGGTTATATCTGTGGCCAAAAAGCAAAAGAGCTCATAACGAATTTTCGGTAACTTTTTTGCATATTGTGTTCAATATATTTTTAGCCTTATTTTGTATACCTACTTTATTATATACATAAAATTAATTTTAAAAATTGGCGCAATTTTTAAAATTAATTTAATTGGTGGAAAATTATTTTATCCTTTTTAGAAACATTCAGATTTTCTGAAGTCGGCGCGACTTCAGAAAATCTGAATGTTTCTAAAAAGGATAAAATAATTTTCCACCAAGGAAAGAGTCATGCGAAACGTATATTATACGGCTTTTTTGAAGTCTTATAAAAATAGACTAAAAAATCTATAGAAAATATTTGACAAAATTATCTTGTGGCCCCAACATAGAAATTAAACACTGCATATATAAAGTGACCAAATCCTGAATATCAAAAAGCGGGACAAGGTCTATAAAAACCCGGCGCAGGCAACCGAATTGGGTTTCACGCCCAAAAAAGCCTTAAACGCGCTAGAAACCCCCAAAAACTCGCTAGACCCTCCAAAAAATCGCTAGAAACCCCTAAAATCTCGCTAGAAACCCCCAAAAACTCGCTAGAAACCCCCAAAAACACGATAGAAATCCCCAAAAACTCGCTAGAAACTCCCAAAAACTCGCTAGAAACCCCCATAAACACGCTAGAAATTCCCAAAAACTCGCTAGAAAACCCTAAAAACTCGCTATAAACCCACAAAAACTCGCTAGAAAACCCCAAAAATTCGCTAGAAACTCCCAAAAACTCGCTAGAAACCCTCAAAAACTCGCTAGAAATCCCCAAAAACTCGTTAATATTTTTATTATTTTAAATTTTATTTATTTTTTAAGGTAGGTATCAATTATATAATTATTGATAAATAAAATACTTTGAGTGGGTAAAAATATCTAATGACAAAAAATAAACATTCTTAATGCACGTGATTTAATGAAAACGGGACAAAAGCGGGACGCTTGTTGAATCGGGACTCGTGGCTCAAAATCGGGACTGTACCGCCAAAATCGGGACGAATGGTCACTTTATGCATATAGCATGGAGATTACTAGGTTTAAAATATGCAGAATTATCAAGAAGTATCGCAGGCACAAATTTAATTATTATATTATTTTAATGCTCAATAAAAAAATAATACTTCTATGGAAAATTATTATTAATCGTTAGCTTGAAGTCCAGCTTAAAATTAAAGGTACAAATCATTATGTTAGGTCATCAGGAAGCAGCATGATTCCGTTTTGTACGAACCGAGGGGGAAGAAGCCGCGGCTTCTTAAATAAGTAAAACTAGGAATCGTAGAAAAAAAAATCTTTATACAAAAGTTGTAGAGAATCTTATGCTCTACAACTTTTTTAATAGCTCCAAATGTCATTTAGAGCAAAGGAAACACGATATTTACAAAAAATCAGTTTTTTCGATCTTTGACCTTGAATATCTTGACTCGCGGATACAAGATTTTATGAAATTTTTGAACTAAATTATAAAATGTCGAAACAAAGATTTGGACAAGTTTATAGCTTATATTTAAAACACAAGCCCTATTTCTCTAGACAATCCGCCAGCAACCCCTGCTCAACCGATTGACATAATTTTTTTTAAACTGAGGCCTTTAGTCCACAGATATGTTATCGCTATTTTTTTTTTGGTGAAATTTCTTTAAAAGGGGTGATTTCAAGCGATAATAGTAAAAATGACGAGGGGGGCAGTGGGGTGAAGAGAAACGTAAACAGAGAAAATCCATCGGCGTTCACGATACATGAGTGTGAGAGAAATGCAAATATGTACGCATGTCGTGGATAGGCTATGCAAACAATAAACAATGAAACATAAAAAAGGTTTGTGTTGGCAAACATTTTTTTTGGCGATAGCCTTTACTAAACCATTGTTCTTTGAAGACAGTGTTAAGTCGTCGCAAAAAAGTTTTGCACGGGTACACTAGTAGCTTATTATCTTTCATTCCGAGATTTAACCTTTTTTCACCTTATATAACTGGAGTATAACGGGGAGACCTTGCGATTAGCCACCATAGTAGGTATAACTACATTTGGCCAATTTGACACCAACAGAGGTACTATGTATGTACAGTTTATTTTATTTCTTTTAGACAGTCGAGGGTTTTTAAAATTTCTAATTTACATTTAAATAAATGTAAGTAGGTAGGTATTTTATATACCTAATACCTATGTTTATTTAGTTTGTTTATTAAGGCCATCTTGTTTTCAAATACAAGCTGTTTGATGTTTGTTTTTAATTCCAAATGGATTAATTATTGAAATTTGATCAGATCATTGGTTTATATAATTAGGTACTGTAATTCGATTGAAGTGAAGTAGGCTATTGTTAAAAGTTAGTAACACGATACAGAACATGTACATTACTGTTGCTCTATTCATTTCCATTTAGATACACAGATACCGCAGTATAACAGATTTACAGTAAAAGCACTCGTCTGAAATTACCGTTGTTATCCGCGCAGCCAGGCAATCATGTTCTTATCTGGTTGCAATTTAAGATGGATTCTTCGTTTCGGCTGACAAGATTTTTGTAGCGTATTTTTATTGATAAAAATAAGTCAAACTCGTAGTGATGCAGTTGTTTATATGGCATTTCCTCTCAGGTTCTAACCTAACGACGAAAGTACAAAATTATTAAACGAAACTGTTCCCTCTTTGAGTGTAGGGGGAATTTACAATAAAACTTCGACTGGGGAGCCGGTCCTATATTTCCTACCTAGTAAACTATCACCTGTAGGTAAAAAAAAATGTTCGCAACAAAACAATTATTCCCTTTTTATATTCAATTTTTCCAATAGATATAGAGAGTGACGGACTAACACTAATTGAGACTCGGGGAGACTTTTCAATTCGAGGTCCCCTTTTCCCCGGAGGTCTTTATATACGTACTAAATAATAAAGCTACAACTAGAGTAGTATTGCTTAGAGAAGACACCAGCAAGATGGCCGATCTGCGCAGAAGAAGTAGTGCGGAGAGCTATCAGTGTTAGAATATGAACTCGTCCGGCACGAAATACGCCTGTCAAGTCAGTTGTGTGTCACGTGCGACCCCTTTAAACAGAATAATATGGACTCGCCCGGCACTAAACTCGTTTGTGCGCATGTATGGCGCTCGTATCTTTTTTAAACAATACTATTCTACAATCTAGATCTACATACGTCAACAGTGTTACCAGTAGGATTGCCAGATCGAAAATTAAAATGCCTAGGACATTTCGGCGTTTTGAGGTTGGGATTAATTCTTTGTTTGGACACGACGGATAAAACAATGATTGGTATTTCGAAAGATCTTATTTGTGTATTGATCTACTAAAGGCCAACTAAAATCATAGGCGGATTTTTTTTAGAAAACATTTTTTTTCGAAATCTGTACATCTTAGAAAAAAATTAGGATTTTGTTCATATTTTACCATCTAGAATTCATTATATTTTTTTAACCCTTAGTCACGTTTTTTAAAAAAATCTCAGAGATTACTTTTTATTGATTTTGCTCAAAATCTAATCAGATCTAAGTTACTGGCAAATAAAACAACAAAAACCGTACGCCCCCTTATTTTGTTCTGTTTTTATAATATCGAAGAAGAAAAATTTGACCGCATACGCACACACACAGATATCAATACAAAAATGGTCTTAAAAGATCTCTATAGAATTAAGAAAAATCGCAGGATAGTGGACAAAATATTGGATTTATTTAATTAAATGTACGACGTTTCGTCTATATATTTAGACTTTTTCAAGTACATAAAAATAACAATATTTATGTACTTGAAAAAGTCAAAATATATAGACGAAACGCCGTACATTTAATTAAATAAATCCAATATTTTGTCCACTATTCTGCGATTTTTCTTAATTTTATTATAATCACGATGGACACGATTTCTAATATAGATCTCTATAGAGTTTCAAAACGTGAAGATCTGTTAAAATCTTGAATTTTTTCGGGCTGAAACCAGTACTTCCCTACCATAGTAGAGGTGGAAAGTAAAAACGACAAAATAGGATCGAACCTTTTTTTATTTAATTTTTGGTGGATTGAATTAAATCGAAAATAGGAAAAACGGGTGAAGTCGTGGGAAACTTTACTTAAATATTTTACAGAGAGAGACAGAAGAAAAATTGTCAGACACAGCGAAGTTAACGGTAACGGTACGGTGACGGTAACTATTACGTTTTTTCTCGGTTCATTCCCCTGCGGCCAAGCGCGCAACGTCGGTAAAAAAACTTCGCTTCAAAAAGTGTCTTAACTGTTAATTATATTTATTCCGTATTATGTAGTATAACCATTCAGCAATGCATAATGCACTTCCTACACAGTGCATCAGCGGACAAAAGTACGGACACATGATAACACATACTATCTAGGTTAAACTAAAACTTTGTTATTGTATGCTGAATAAAAACAAAACAATTCAACTGCTGAACATGAAATCAATATTATACACATAGATGCACGTATAGTATATGATAGAACTATTAAAATGTCCAATGTATTTATACAGAACACGCTTGGCTAGCGAACACTCACGAACTTAAACGAATAATAGACGTATAATGAACGATGTTCGGAGAACAATGTTCATAGGCGTATATAAAATATGAGCGAATATGGACGTTCACTAACAATAAGTGCCTGATGAACGCTCTTCATTTTTTTTTAATTTGCTACGAAATTATTTTATTTAAAATCTAAAAATTAGTGCCCAACTAACAAAAACTCTTTAACCCATTTGTTTTTCTGATTTACTTTAAAAAATATCTATAGTTTATTCTTATTTTATTTGATTATTTTTAGTTTTCTAAATGAAAGAGTCGACAACCTTATTTTACAAACTTGTTATTTTTAAAGCGACATTAAGAGCTGAAGTTTGTAAAACGCTTTAGCAATTTCGCAACTTGAATAAAGAAGAGATAACTTAATTTTAAAAATTGTCGCGTTAACTTTCTAATTGCGTATTTGACTCGATGCGATGAAAAACATTTTACTTCTCTATAGGCGATCAGAACGCTTATTGAATACCTCCGAGTCCTTCATTCTTAGATACACTGAGTTCAAACGCTAGATAAAATAATTTTTATGTTAAAAAATATTTCACTTGCCGCAACAGCAAAATGATAATAAATCTATCAGAATATCTGAAATATTTGTCTGGCTAGGTATGGAAAAAGTATTTGATTAGTTGTTTGAAAATTCCTCAGAATAAGATGCTTTTTATCCAAGTGTGTAAGCTTTCACGGCCGGCGTTGTTCCAAATCGTCATAGTTTCCGGGCTTGTAGGCTAGTACGATGGGTATTTCTTCCCTCACGTTTCGTCTACAACTGCGGTAGACATTCTCGCCTTTGAGAATGTCTACAGCAGTTGTAGATGAAACGTCAGGTAGAAATCAAATATCATCGGATCACGGTCTACAAGTCCGGAAAAAACTATGAAGATTAAAATGCTTTTTGTTTCATAATTTCATTTTTAAGGTTACCTTTAATGCTTTGACTTTGGTTTCTTTTTGTATTGTACCTATACTTTATTTTCCTCTTTGTATTATATTTTGGGACATATATATTTACCTTCTCAAATAAATGCACTCAAATTAAAAATGTGTTATGGTAAGTTCCGCTCAATACCCTTGATTAACATCTTGTCTAATAAGTTTATCTTTGAAACAACAATAGATAATGCTGATTAATTATACAGGATCAACACTAACACCATTTGTATAATCAACGCGATATACTAGAAAGTTGTAGAGGAAAACAAAAGGATTATATATTTTTATATTGAATTTGTTTCGAAGTAGAAGAGAAAGAAAATAAAGGACTAATTTTTTACGTAGATTGGTATTCATCTCTGGCATTAAGAAAATTGTTTTGTTAAGTTTTAACCTGTCTCGTCTATTTTATAAATGTAGAACTTTTTCCATTATTAGTAGATATCTAAAAACTACTTGTAAACAAGGTTTTAAGTTTTGTAAAAGTAAAAGCACTCAATATAGATAATTCAAGTTTAGAACACAGAATAATCTATTTGTTTAAGTGAAGGTACATTTAGTGACATTAATTTTAATATATTTCCAATTTATAGTTTTTGGGGTCGTTCAGATACGACGAAATCCGCGCGTTTTAAATTGATGAAAAATATACTGTGTTCAGGCAGCCGTGGCGAGCGTGCGGATATGCAAAAGAGGGACGAAGTTACACACACCTCATTTCAAAGATGAAAGTCGAAGAAGCAATGCGCTTCTATTTGTTCACACGTCTGAAACGCGCGGCCTCCGCAAAGCAACTGAACGCCGTCACGGCACGTCATAGTTATAGGATCGCGTGGACGCCGGATTGTTCTATTTTCCGGCGGTCGAATGGCGGCAGTCCGCGTGACTGCCGCCATTCGACCGCGCAGACATGTTTGAGCGAATTTACTTACGCTGATGTAAATAAGTTCCGCTGTGTCTAAACTAGCCCTTTGAGTTTTTTCGTAGTCTTGGCCTTATACCTGTCCTGTTATATAAAAAATGTTTGGATTTTTTTAATGACATATTTATGCCAGTGTTGGTAACGACATGTTATATTTATTTTAATTTAATTATTATTTAATTTTATAAAAATTTCATAATTTTGAATATAATAATATAATGTTTCCTGCCCAACTTGGCAAAGCCAGTGCTAGGGCAGGACCCAACATATGTAGCCGATGTACAGACTAGGGTCTTTTAATTTTACATTGCAGTTGAGGATGAGTTAGTGTCGTGTGTATGAATGTGTATGTTTACTGTGTCTGTGCGTTTGCATGTGCGCGGGTTAAAACGCGGCGTCAGAATTAATCAAATACAGGTTTTGCACCAGAAAAAAAGGCAATAAATGTGAAAAGTATTGCTGTTTTATTTTGTCTGCCCGGTCCAGTTTTGCCTGACTGCAAATTGATATTTTCGCTCATCGTCATCCCTTTTTTATCATAGCGTCAAGAAGTAGATTTTGAGAACAGTGAAATAAATTTTTCAATCGGTTCAGTGGCTTTCGAGTTTTGAGGTAATGTATGTCAAGTTTCCAAATTTTATATATTCAGTCATGTATAGTTCGTTAGTTCGTAACAATGTAAACATACGCTTACGTGTCCCATGCATAAAAAATGTGCAGCTTATATAAATAGTGAAGTATAAGTGCATGACTCACTATCTTAAATTTTGGAACTTGACTATAGATATACAGACATCTTCTTTTATATTATATAGCATAGATATAGTTATATTAGTTTTTACCCGCGGCTTTATTATCGTTAAAGTCGGTTTTAGCAGCAAATTTACCTGAACCCGAACGTAGCCGTATAAATTAAGTACCTTAAACTATCAATAATATTATTATTGAAAGTGTATAAACTTAAATCAAACTTAATTTGGCCATCCTTGATTAATGCCAGGTCAAACAGATGGAAGAAAAGACAGATAAAAATCAGAAAATACGTTCTCCCGTCTAGGTATCATACATTAATAAACCTAGTATAGTTCTTGAGTTATTAAGGTCTGAAAAGTGCCATTTTTATCACTTACTCACTCATCAAAAACCTAGACCACTTCTAGGTGACTTAGAAACTTGAAATTTGGCATCAAGGTATAGATCATTAGGCGTATACAAAGGAACAAGTCTGAAAACTACAAATTATCAAATTTAAGCATTAAATATTAGGTATTATGTAAATTATATGGTGGAGGTGCAAAGATTAATAGCTGCGCTTCCACCACATTTATCTGTATTTTAAAATTAAGTTAAATACTAGCAGCGATTTAGTGGCAGCTGTCCAAACTAACTGACATTCAAAAGCACACTAAAAATTTGTAGTACATATTCATATAGAATAAAATTATAGAAATAAATAAATATATATTCCTAAGTTTTGTTAAAATTATTTTTTAAACTGACATATAACATGGAAGTGTACAAGTCTGGCAAACATGTAGGAACAGTATGTAAACATTAAATAATAATTATGTACAGCTGCATTAATTCTAACAAAACAACAAAACTTATCTGTTTTGCGAAAAGTTTCTTATTATGTAGAATGTTTTTGTTGCGAAACATTTGTTAAAATGAATGCTTTTGTGTCACGCCGTAGAACTTTTACGCAAACTTTTACTTCCAATTGTTCTTTACACACCACCCTTTTGCTGCATCATATACCTACTTTATTTCATTTATAATTATTATAATAATTTTATCTCGCCTATATTTCAATAGTTTCAAATTTTTTTATCAAAGTTTGTGGCTGGCTTTTGATGTCGAACCTCAAGTACTATTTACTTTTTTATTAAAAAATACAGGGTGCTGCAGAATAAGGTTCCCATACTTGAGGATCTTATTCCTCGGATGATTTTAAGAAAAAAGCTCATATAAACTATGGTTCGTAACTGTTTTATTTCTGAGATACAGGGTGTTGAAATTAAAAAAAAATCGATTTTTCCCCAATATTTTTGTTGAAAAAAATGGGTTTCAATACCTACCACCTACCAAAACTTAAAAATCTGTTGTGGTTTCAAAAATATCGGAGATAACACATATTTTTTTTAAATATCAACACCCTGTATCTCAGAAATAAAGAAGTTACGAACCATAGATTATATAAACTTTTTTTCTTAGAATCATTCGAGAAATAATATCCTCAAGTAGCGTAAACTTATTCTGAAACACTCTGTATAGGTAATAATAATAGTTTTCCCTTACGGTGAGGTTACTTCTATAAATATTCCAAAACAATACTCACTGGCATATTTTGATGGCATATTTCTGTTTAATTATTGCCCAGAATTTTTGAAGCTATGCTTCTTAAAGCATATTTGGAATGGGGACCTAAATTACAAAAAGTGAAATGTAACGAATGCGGCCTTGGAACGCGGCGATGCAAAGCATCTCATTGGCTAAGCAGCGCGTATTGTCGCTATAGTTTCCATAGCTTTTATATATTTTTTTTTTATTTATTATTATTATATATATGTAAATAAATTCGATTTTATATACAATGCGTAAGAAGAGTTCTAGTTTTCTGAGATACACTATATCTATAAATATTTCATGGCATTAGTTGCTCAATATTAAATTTGGCCAAGAGAAAAAAAATAAACCTTTGACCTTTCGATAAAAAAGGGTTAAAGAAAACAATAAAATTATATTATTTTTTAACATTCATTACTAGACATCGACAATTCGATCAAATTTGATAAAGAAAAGATAATAAAAACCTTTTTACAAAAACGTGATGATAAATTAAAACTTAATTTGCTTTTACTCATTTAACATCATACTACATTGAACTTAAAAGGCTTACAGAATTCAATTATTTTTTTGTAATTAGATTTCAAACAAGATCAAATGAAACTTTTTTTTCAATTTCATTTTAATAGTAGGATGATATAAAATGAAGCTATAATCAATTCAATCTTTATAGTGTTTTAAATTAAAAAGATCCAGTTAAAAATCTCATTTTCAGTGTATGCTACAAAGAATCGAATAACTTGTACTTATTATTATAATTCACAAATGACTAATACTGATATTAATATTTTATTTTTTGCAACACCTGCTTCAAAAATTCAATTTAAGAGTCCAGTGTACCGTTTGTTAAGTGATTCTTTATAGAAGCTTCTGCTGTAGTGCGTAAAGTAAAATTTTACGCACTCCATGCTATAAAGTAATACTGTTTTGTTTTATTTTAAAGCACGCGTGTGTAAAGTAGTACTTTATAGATTACTATTTTAAGGGTAGTTTTTAGGGGTTGAAAAAAGTTTTTGGGCCCAAAAATACCGAAAAAAATCTCAGAATTGTTTCAAAATTGGAATTTAACCCTTTAGTAGAGATTAAAATGTGTTGCTAAAATTTTAACAAAATCGGCACGACACGACCGGACTTACAAATTTTATGAAAACACTAGTTTGCGGACGGGTGTATTTAATTTGGTACAGAGGTTGCATTGATAATAATATTGAAATTAAGAAAAAAAAATATTATTTTCAGGGATGTATTAAGGGGTTAAATTTTTTATTTTGTCCAAAAACAAACTTAAGTTGACATAATAAAGCCACTAGGCCTGTATTAGCAAATACACTATATTGTCGGTAGGGTTTGGCACTGCGACCCGAGTTTTTATTTGCTTAAAATTAAACTTTTGAAGCAGTTGTTGCAAAAAAATATTGTATGTAACGCGTGGTTAAAGTGACGAATCTGACAGCCGCGATTTTAAAATACTCTCCTAAGGTTATGTTGCATTTACTATACCAAAACACGTGTGATTACCGCACTCGCCTTCGGCTCGCTTGGTAAACTCACAGTCACACTCATTCTGGTATAAATGCAAAATAATCTTAGGCTCGTATCGCAACACTTAAACCACTTGTTGCATAAATATCAATTATATTGAACATCGATCATCTGAATGTTGCTTTAGAGCACAAAAAAATTATGTATGTCGCAACCATCTGGAGTAAGATTTCTACTTACCTGCGACATATTTAAAAACGAACTTTTTGTTCTCTTCTTTTGAAAGTTGAATCTCGTACCGTGCAATCCAACGCCATACGCAAATGGAGCATAAGAAAACCGGCCAAGTGCGTGTCAGACCACGCACAGTAAAGGGTTCCGTAGTCACGGTTAAAATTCAAAGTTAATAATAAAATTAATAATATTTTTTAGTCTTTTATTTTAAGTTGAATATAGTTTTCCAAAAATAAGTTTGTATTTCATAGTATTTCTCAAAGACACTGTGAAAAACAAAGTTATTTCTGCGGTCGCTAAACTCAAAAAAATTGCGTGTAACCGAAAATATCTCATATCTCAAAACCTACATAACATATCTTATTCAAACCAATTCTCGTTGGAAATGTTTTTAAATTCTATCACCTTAAATTTTTTCAGAATTTTCCACCCCATAATTGAAAAGTTAGAGCGCGGGGTACACTTTTTACGACTTTAAAAGCGCATATCTCACCAACTATTAATTTTTTTCACCCCTCAGTTACATGTATGGAGTGCGACCCCAAATTTTGTTTTCGTAATTTCACTACACCATTGTATAGCGGTTTATAGAAGACACATACTTTCCAAATTTCATCTATATAGTGCCAATAGTCTCCAAGTAAAATGGCTGTAACATACGGATGGACGGACAGACAGACAGGGTTCCTTTTGTACCATTTGGCTACGGATCCCTAACAAAGAAATAAATTTTGTTTAGCAGAAGTTAAAAATGAATAATTTCAAAGAAAAATAGCACAAGGAGTAAAACGATACATAAAGAAAATTATGCACCGTGAAAGTTTAATATGTAAGAAGTCAAGTTTCTGTATGCAGTGAAGGAAGGTGATTTATTTAACGTAATTGTTTTAATTTATCTTCATTCGTTATACTCTCTGACAGTTCCTTGTACATTTTATCTACGGATAAACTGGTTTTGTCAGAAATACAAGAATGATTTTTTTATAGCCGCAGGTAAGATATTACAAAAAAACTCGGGTCGCAGTGCCAAACCCTGCCGACAATATAGTGTATTTGCTAATACAGGCATTGTGGCATTATTATGTGAACTTAAGTTTGTTTTTTGACAAAATAAAAAATTTAACCCCTTAATACATCCCTTAAAATAATTAAATTTTTCTAAATGTCAATATTAGACATGGATTTTATTAGTACACCCAATTAAATACACCCTTCCATAAGTAAATCCGTATCAACAAACTAGTGTTTTCATAAAATTTGAAAGTCCGGTCCTGTCGGGCCGATTTTATTAAAATTTTAGCAGCACATTTTAATCTTTACTAAAGAGGTAAATTTCAATTTTGAAACGATTCTGATAAATTTTCCGGTATTTTTCGGCCCAAAAACTTTTTGGAACCCCTAAATACAACCCTGAAAATGTTCCGATCGGGCCCATTTTAAATAGGCTTCTTTCGGTGATGGGTTTCAATGTGTGTACCAAATTTCGTTTCAATCGATTAAGTCTGTCGAGAGTTATCGTGCACACACACACACACACACACACACACATATATATATATATATATATATGTATAAAGTGTTCAGGAGGCTATGAAACGTCGAGAAATTTTGGTCCGACCCCTGGGTCCCGCCATCCGACCGACGTCAATAGTGTATGTGCCATATTATGGCAAATACACTAATAATGCTGGATTTATCCAGGAGTAAAATATATATCCACAATAAGCAGTAACGAAATTTTTAGTTACATTTTATTTATGTAAAAACAAATAAATCTACATAATTTATACCTACTACAAATTATTTTTTTTATAATAATTATAAAAACTAAATTTATGTAAAACATATCTACCTATTTATCTTTTTAAAGTAGTAAAAAAATAAATAGTATTTTTATATGGATTTTAATATGTAGATGTACTTATTTGGAATTAATTAATTATTGTTTATGTACCTACCACCAATTAGCATTAGTGCTTCTCGTATGTCCTCTAGGCTTTTTAAAAAAAAGGTAGGTTTTGTTGAAATTCGGCATTTTAAGGTCATTCTATTACATTTCTCTGCAATATAAAATAAAGAACAAAACGCTTATATTTATTAAAAGTCACGACATAAAAACTTGAAACATCACAGACATTTTTGTAAGAAGTTTCCATTTTCCATTCTATTACGGGGCTGGAAAAGGTCTTAAACGTCACGCCTCCTCAGATCATCTGGGACCTACATTTCCATTTTGTGCACAAAATTGTTTTCATCTAAAACGGGCTTAAGATAATATTGAGGCTAAAGTGTCACTATTTCTGCCGGAGCCTGTACATTCGCATGAATGAATATATTGCAGGTATCTGAATAACCTACTTTCAGAAATTATACACTTCTCACTGATAGTAAAACATATTCCTTTTGCTTCTAAGTTCTAACGTTACTTATGAAATATTTATTATCATTTTTTTACACTTAACTTGTATATGCTCTGCATCATGCTGTTTTTTTGTTATTTTTTATCTATACTATAATCTTAATATAGGTATATAAGCGAAATACCGCACTGACTCATCCATTCACTGACTCATTCTTCACGAAATCTCAGGAACCATAAAGCCTACAAACATGAAATTGGGCAGGTAGGTTCTTTATGGTACCTACGTAGACATCCGCTAAGAAAGGATTTTTCGAATTTCAACCCAAAAGGGGGTGTAGAGTTTTTGGACAAAATGTTCTTGTTCATATCTCACAAATCGTTAAGATGAGATGTATTGAATTCAACATAGGTACTAACTCTTCTTTAAAAATAATCAAACCCATATTCGAGCATCTTTTTAAATTCAACCCCTAAGGGTAAGCGAGTAAGGCGAGTAATGTTCCGTATCACTCTATAAAATCCATCCCGACACGTTTTTTTAACGAAGTGTTTGAAACATCAACCTTGAAAGTAAAAAAGAGACATGCACCAAAAATGTACGGCTATTAAATGGCTGCCGGTTTCAATTGTATTTGACAATTCATTCTAATTTAGAAACTCTTACCAAAAATATTTTTTAAAAAATTGCGAAAGAAAGCATTATCTCGAATTTGTCGATTCTCTCAAAAATAGATACACGGTTTTTTGCTGCAGGTACAAGCGCTTTTGCTGCCAAAAAATAGCTCTGAATGCCGTGCTTCTCTGATATTAATAACTCATAATTTAAATCTTAAGAAAGTTTTAAATACAAAAATTGTTTAACAATTTGATGAGATATTTTTCCAACACAAAATGAAATTCAATATTATGTTGATATAATATACAGTGTGTCCCACCGTAACTGAGATATTGCATTTTAACATGGTGTTACGATAATTTGTTAATATTTGCTCCCCGTTAACTGTTTTTGTTATTTTTATTTTACGATCTGGTTCTAAATGTCCCCAGTAATGATTTTGTAGACTTATTTTTATTTAAATGTCTTTAAAAATTAATAAAATCACATTTTTTAAAAATAAATCACAATCTTTGCTTTGTATAGCAGTTTAATGGACAAGTGCTCAACGTCGCAAATAGCCTAGTCAGCTAGCGCGTTGACCAACATCAGTTACCTTCACGCCAAGCCCAGGTTCGAATCCCGAGAGCTCATAATTAATTTCTTTTTTAAATAATGAAAATACATTGGAGAACAATAATGCTTATTATTTACAAATAAAAGTATAGCGATTTTATTAATTATTTCCATTAAAACAGAGTTGTACGATGGTTGTACGTGTTAGTTTTAATGAAAATAATTAATAAAATCGCTCTACTTTTATTCGGCCTCTGAATCAGACTGTCTACAAAATCATTACTGGGGACATTTAGAGCCAGATCGTAAAATAAAAATAACAAAAACAGTTAACGGGGAGCAAATATTAAAAAAATTCGATTGATGACCAGTCCTATACTTCCCACCTAGTAAATATTTGCAAAAAATAAACATTCTTTTTTTTTTTATTCTTTGACTAGGCCCAAATAACCTTAGCTGTTGGTGGTCTGTAAAACACAATTTAATTTTTATTCTTTGAAAAAAGCATGGCCCTCTTTTTTGTTTGGTGATCTACTGATGGCTAACTTAATATAGCAAAAATCATGGTTACCTTGATTTGCGTACAATTTTTATTTTTTTTAGTAAAATATTTTTTTTCTCGAAAACTATACATTTTAGAGAAAAAAAATATTTACATTTTTTTCATATTATAACATCTATATTTCATTTATATTTTTTTTTACCTATGTTAATACGTGACATTGAGGACGTTTTTTTGAATATCTCAGGATCCACTGAACCGATTTGACTCAAAATCTAATCAGATCTAAGTTAAAGGCTGATAAACACAATAGAACAATCGGCATGCTCGTATGTTGTTCCGTTCTTAAGATATCGAAAGCGAAAAATTGACCACATACACACACACATACACACACACACACACACACACATACACACACACACACACACACACACACACACATACAGACATCAGTCATAAAATGATCTTAAACGATTGCTAGGGTCTCAAAACGTGAAAATCTGTTAAAATCTCGAAATATTGTTTTCGGACTGAATCCATTACTTCCCTACCATAGTATAGAGGTGGGAAGTAAAAATATGGTAACCCCATGTTAAATGCTATGTCTCTGTTACGGTGGGACACACTGTATGTGCATCATCCATAAGCTAGACATAAGCACAAGCTGTTTATATTATTGATGTTAGTTATTTATTTATTCAGTGAAGATCCTGTGTCGAGCTGCAAAGCTCATCGAGCAGCACGATGTACACCGAGACTGAATATTGCCACTTATAAATGTGAAGTTGTTAACTGCGAGTGTGATCTATAAAGAATGATGAACATTCAAAGCTGCACAAGCACCTCGTTAAAAATAAAAAGGTGGGCGCGTTACCATGGCAACTTGCATTGACATGTACCGTGTGTCCGCTGAACCACGGAACAGACCAAAGCCTAAAATTTCAGCTACTATATTTTTACTTCCCACCTCTACTATATGGTAGGGAAGTAATAGATTTAGTCCGAAAAAAATATTTCGAGATTTTAACAGATCTTCACGTTTTGAGACCCTAGCAATCCTGATGCCTGTATGTATGTGTGTGTGTATGTGGTCAATTTTTCGCCTTCGATATCGTAAAAACGGAACAACATACGGCCATGCCGATTGTTCTATTGTGTTTATCAGCCTTTAACTTAGATCTGAATTCCCCATCTTACTTAGAATTAAATTAAGGTTTTAGATTGTGGCTAAATACACAAAGGTGTAAAGGCCAAAAAAACTTATAATAAAAAAAACTTAGATCTGTTTAGATTTTGAGTCAAATCGGTTCAGTGGATCCTGAGATATTAAAAAAAACGTTCTCAATGTCACGTATTAACATAGGTAAAAAAAATATAAATGAATTCTAGATGTTATAATATGAAAAAAATGTAAATATTTTTTTTCTCTAAAATGTATAGTTTTCAAGAAAAAAATCTTTTACTAAAAAAAGAAAATTGTACGTAAATCAAGGTAGCCATGATTTTTGCTATATTACTAGCCATCAGTAGATCACCAAACAAAAAAGAGAGCCATGTTTTTTTTTTCAAAGAATAAACAAAGAGTGTTTATTTTTTGCAAATATTTACTAGGTGGGAAGTATAGGACTGGTCATCAGTCGAATTTTTAGTATTAGGCTACTTTTCGTGATTTCCCGATTACCTACGAGTTGATTATTATTTTTTCTGACAGAGTAATCTTCCAGTCACAAGAAATAGGATAAATTAATAGGTGGTTTTAGAGAAAACATTATCGTTAAAATATAAGTGTTCCGTATATCCTTTTTAAACTATGGACATTATTTTTTTTATATTTTTGGGAAACTTTAAGCGCATACTCTAAACCAGAAGAGATACTTACGTTTGCTTCATCAGCGTGTAATTTTCCACAAGCATGGTGAGTTTGAAAAAGTTCTGAGAAATTTCGATTTTCGTCAAAAATCCGCATTGAAAAGAATTAAAAGAAAAACGTTATTCCTTATGCTCTATACTCTACAGTAATCTAGTCTATAGTCTATCATACTATGTAATTTATTCTGTCAATTTAAATTATAAAAATCGTTGAGGCACATGTAATTTGTCTGAAACTATATTATATTTTATAAGTTTTCCCATTTGAACTTTAAAATTTTATTTTATTTATTGTAAATTATAGACGCGTAGACAACTTAAGTCATTAGCGTCTTGATTAAATTTAAAAAGAATTCACTTAAAACTAAATGACATCACAAAACATCCATATGCAGAGGCGGGATTCGAACCCATGACAGTTCGATCCAGAGTCCGCGAACGCTAACCACTGGACCACAATGTCCTCTATAGATGCGTCGACAATTTAGGTCATTAGCGTCTTGATTACATTAAAAAAGAATTCACTTAAAACTAAATGACATCACAAAACATCCATGAGCGGAGATGGGATTCGAACCCACGACAGTCCGATCCAGAGGCCGCGACACTAACCACTGGACCACACTGTCCTCTGATTTTTTAAAGCAAGATTGCATGCGTTCTATCTATTGTAAGATAATGTTATATTTATAAGGACGTGAAGTAAATGTACACTTCGTTCATGGATCATTTATTTTCTTCGCCCCATTAGGTTGTTCTTAATAATAACTTATTAGCTTGTAAGTTTAGGTTCATAAAGTTATATTTCAATATTCTCACTTTTCCAAATTTCCTTTCGTATTTATGACACCTATATTCAATTGTTTATTTACTTTCCCTCATTAAAAATATATATTATAAACCAAAACTTATTTCTTGTTTTTTTAGGGTTCCGTACAAAAATGGTGAAATCTAAACCTTTATGGTGAGACTCTGTTATCCGTCCATGCGTTTTGTTTGTCAGAGATCATTAAAAGGGGCCTGGACTTCAAGCTGTCGTTGAAAACCTTTAGAGGCGCTGTCGTCATTGTAAATGTAATATTATTTTTAACAGTTTAATTTTTTGAAATATAATTAGTAGTTCGACTACTAGTATATAGAGAACTCTGAACGAACAATAAGCCAATGCATGTCTGACGTCACCCCACGCTTACACCGCATCGACTTTACAGCATTGATGCTTTAAACACAATCAACCACAAAAACTTTGGAAAACACGAACTGAACACAAAATTCAAAACTGACATTTATACCGGTTTAAACAAAACGAAAGTAGGGCCCTCTCTTAGACAATAGCCACACTTTTTTAGTTATTGATAGCAGCTACACTCACAGTATTTGTCATGAGTGACTTATTATTCCGCATTCTGTTGTTATTATTAACAATTTCGTCTTGAACTTCAGCATATTTAAATTTAGGTATTAAATACTTCAAAATGCCTTTTCTTGGAAAAAAATATTTAAAATTCAATATCAATTCCTACTATAATTAATTTCAATACATGAACCCAAAAATGTTTAATACCAAGAATATCTCATCTATAGAATCTTACTGATCAAACAAATTGACTGTGCTTTCAATATAAAAGCTGTTATGTTGTGAGAAAGATTGAGTTAGGTACATTACATATAGGGCATGCAAATATTCGGATGTTTCAGGTATTCGAATATTCGCTCAAATTTTAGCCAATATTCGAATATATTCGAATATATTCGAATAATTGGTAAAAATAATAAAAACACTGGAACTTCAATAAATGACTTTTAATTATTTAAAATCAACACGCCTACTGCACGTCCATAAATCCAATCAATATTTTAACAACAAAAGCAGCTTACTTCTAATTAAAAAGAGATCAAATAATCATTTTTACTTTACTTAGTTACGTAAAAATTCAGATCAAATCAACTAAATATTAGAGCGCACATAGCTTCCGAGAACCATAGATCAAATGAACATATTTAAGTAATCAAAAAAATTCAAAATTCTTTCTTTCTGTTTTTCCTATTCAAACAAAAATATTAAATGAGCATCTAAGACGCATTTTTATTAATTAGTACCACAAAAGTATGGGATATTGCTCCCCTATAAAAAAATACTTCACAAATAAATAATACGTCTATTAGCACGTGCGAAGAGCAAATCAAGCTATTAAGTACACGTACGTAACGTAACGTAAGTAAATAGTTATATCAAATAAACATGCAGTAATTAACAAAAAAAAAACTTTCCTCGCCCCGTTTCGATTCCCCTTTCACGCCCTAGCGCGAACTTAGAACTAATGTAGCGTTTGTAAGATGTTTTAGCGCCGCCGTAAACCGTTTTTAAACAATTTTAATTCTTAACAAATAATTCGAATATATTCGAATAATAGGAATTACTATTCGAATAATAAATGCAGCCGAATATTCGCTGTATTCGAATATTCGAATATTCGAATTGCATGCCCTAATTACATATGGTGGCGCCATCTTTTGAAATGGGTGAAGTGCAGGTCTCTTTTAATTTAGGACCAATCCAATGATGGGCAAGTGCTTCTATATCTCTATAACGGGTGAAAATCGGAGTTTATAGAATTTTATATTTTGTTTATTTTAATCACCGGAAACTATTTCCTAAATATTGGGATTCCTCTCCAAACATACTATATTACTCGAACTTCTTTCAAATTTAATGTTATATTATGTTCACTTCTGAAACCTGATTAAATTAAAACGTCAAATTCGAAAAATATAAAGGTTACGTCATTTGCAAGTCATTAAAACAAAAGATAATTGAAACAGTTGATATTTTGTAACAAATGAAAAAGCAGCTATTATAACTTGCTTTCAGATCAGGCTCAGTTGTTCCAGGAGTTAATCACGTAAATACGGCGAGTAATCTTAACTCCAGTTAATTACTAACTTTGTTAATTAAATTCTGTTCGACAAGTTATTAATTAATTAATTTTCTGTAAACTTTGTACATCTGTAGCCGCAAGGTAAAGTGGATTAAATTTAATTTTTGGTAATTTTTTGTAGTTCTACCTATGTCATGTAAAATGCAAAAATATTTTACTTTGGGAAAGTATAATTTTACTGCATTTCAAAATGTCTTATGAACTTTACATTGGGCGAGTTGGTTACTTAGTAGTCAATTTTATGCTGTAATGAAGAGAAAGTGAATTTCTTCGTTTCTGTAGTTTATTTATATTTTAAAAAGACGTTAGTAAATGATTTTCATCGCCATTCATGACGCTGCTTCATGAAAACATCGTTCCTTTATTTACTATTCGACTCTAATTTTCTCAAGAATTTTTTTATGCCACCTGTATTCGACTTTTTACCCGACTACGAAAAAAGGAGGGTTATGAATTTAACTAATTATTCGCCCACTTCGTAAACGTAGACATGCCTAAATAGTACGGCATCCATCTCATTTTATCAAATATCTTAATACATTCCTTTGCTTTGTGACTACAAATGTAACAGTTAAGTACCTACAATAAGAGAACACCTGAAAAATAACTCAAGAAGGCGGTGTTTTTAAGTGATTTTTTGTGAACGCAGTTGTTTATCACCGATTTTCTATATTCTAGATACCAGTACGCCATTATAGAAGAGTGTTTGATATTTAGTATATACCTAGTTTATAATTTAATATTCTTTTATAAACTATTTTTGTAATTATTATTTTCGATAGGTAGTGTAATACCGGCCTGACAACAAAATAAATATTAGTAAAAAAACTTTTTATTAGAGACAAGCTTTTATTTAAATGCACTAAAAAGGAAAAAATAATTTTTAATAATTTAGGTTCATAATTATAAAAGCTTGGGTCGTGAACTCTATGATAGTTTATTTGTCACGACCCACGCTTTTATAATATGAACCTAAATTATTAAAAATTATTTTTTCCTTTTTAGTGCATTTAAATAAAAGCTTGTCTCTAAAAAGCTTTTTTACTAATATTTATTTTGTTCATTTTAGTCTTTCAAAATTTTACCCTCCTTTGACACCCGTAGGGGTTGAATTTCGAGAAATCCTTTCTTAGTGGATGCTTACGTCAGAAAAGGAACCAACTGTCCAAATTTCAAGTTTCTAGCTTCAGCGATTTGGCCTGGGCGTTGATCAGTAAAAAAAAACCCTACATCCTCTTTGAACCCCTTAGGGGTTGAATTTATTTCTAAAAACGATTTATTCATGTATTGTCATCGGGAATACATATGCGTACAAAATTTCAAATCGATCGGATACGTGGAAGTCGTTCAAAACAAAACACACAAACTAACTACCTAACTAACTAACATACATTGAAGGTTAAATAAAAGCTTCTAAAAACTCAAATTATCATAGCTCATAATCCGAGTAACAGTGAATGAATTTTATTACTAAATCACGTTATAATATCATAGTTACCTAAGTGATAGCAGTGCATTAAACCGTATATTTTAAAATCAATCTTAATTTGGGGTCAATTATTGATCTGTATAGTGAAGCTAATTGGGCATCTTACATGATTCAGTCTGAAAATTGCAGTTTATTATATACACCGTCGAAGAGAAAATTACTTTCTGAAAGCACATCATTGTACAAAGATTTATTAACACCTGCAATATTTGTGTTATGTTCAAATTTTATTTTACAGTTTAAATACATTGCTGTCACTTTTATTTATAATAGGTAATTATGATGTTATATTATGTTTAGTAACAAAATAAAATCACTATATTATGACGATTGGGACGGTCTTCAAAAGTTCTTAAATATAGATTAAACATTTTTAAAAACAAAATAAAAACATAATCAAGTTTTTACTATTTTATTAAGCTAATAACAAATTTAATTCGTCCATCATTGCAACAAAAAAGTTTAATATGAGATGAATTTGGGAGCTTCTTAAGCATTAACCTCTTTCTGTCAAATACACAATTAAATTTGCATACATTCTACAAATTAAATTAAGAAAGCAGAAAAAACTGGGCGATGCGCTGTATAATTATTTTTTTTAGCTCCAGAGAAAATGTAGTTGACGTAAAAAGCTTTGCTAATAAAGGAACTCTGACACTAATGAGTAATATTCCGCTGTTCGGACATTTCGAGGAAGTGTGACTCATCGTCTGTCTCTTTTCTTGTCTGTTTCTGTCTCTTATTGCACACAAACATCAGTAGTTTATGCTGGAAAGATAACCGCTGAAAGAACTACTTATACATATACCGTATGTCCCAAGAACTCTGTGAAATAGTATTTTTGTTCTCAGATGTGAGAAATTTGTAATCCTTAATGTCGTAGGCAGGGGGGAGCAGAGGAGGGGCACGTGGCCCCCTGGCATAAGGAGAATATAAACGAAAATTATTGTGCTTTACTTAAATATACATGTGCCTAACATTTCATATTACATTTTTAAAACATATATACAGGGTGTCCAAGTTGACGTTGGCTAACATGGGTAACTTTGTTATTAGTGGAGATAGAAAGTTGGTTAAATGGGCAAAGTAGTGCAGAATTATGTGCTCATTAACGTCCCGTCGAAAAAACAATTGAATTTTGACACACTATGGATTTATTTAGAAAATAGTGAAAATTGCCGTTTTTGAAAACTGGCCATAACTTTTTTATTTATGAAGATATCTAAAAATTTCTTTAACCATTTTTTGATAACTTTTTATGATCTTTTCAGTGGCGTAGGTTTAATTTTTTATATCCACTACATAATGAGATATTGACATGAACTTTGGTTTTTCTTATGGACGCCATTTTGGATTTTTAGATATTCGAATTCTGCTTATTTTTCTGATTAATTTGGTGTATCATATGCTACATTTAAAAAAAATGCAATTAACGTTCCATATTAGAGGCACTATAAAAACAACTGACAGTCAAATTATATTTCAGTTCTGCCAAACTACGATTTATTATTAATTTTACACTTAAAATGTTCGCACTACTTAATTGTAACTTGATTGTCAGTTGTTTTTAATGTCTCTTATATGGGACGTTCATTGCATTTTTTTTAAATGTAGCATATGATACACCAAATTAATCAGAAAAATAAGCAGAATTCGAATATCTAAAAATCCAAAATGGCGTCCATAAGAAAAACCAAAGTTCATGTCAATATCTCATTATGTAGTGGATATAAAAAAATTAAACCTACGCCACTGAAAAGATCATAAAAAGTTATCAAAAAATGGTTAAAGAAATTTTTAGATATCTTCATAAATAAAAAAGTTATGGCCAGTTTTCAAAAACGGCAATTTTCACTATTTTCTAAATAAATCCATAGTGTGTCAAAATTCAATTGTTTTTTCGACGGGACGTTAATGAGCACATAATTCTGCACTACTTTGCCCATTTAACCGACTTTCTATCTCCACTAATAACAAAGTTACCCATGTTAGCCAACGTCAACTTGGACACCCAGTATTTTCCAAAATTCATGCCACAACAACACACAATCTGTGAAAATTTCAACTAGCTACCTCTTACTGTTTGTGAGATAGAGCCTTGTGATAGTCGGACGGACATACGGACGGACTGACATCTTAGGTAGGGTAATACGGAAGTTCGGAACCCTAAAAAGAGAGACGCTGTGACTTCAGTTAATGTCGAGAACGTCCTGCAGTGTCCCAGTTTGACCACTACATACTTTATCCTTTACGTATGACGTAATATGATACAAACACTTGGTGTACACGGTGGATAGCAGGTGTAAAAGTACTGAGTCGATTGTTATTTAAAAGCAATGAATTTTTAATTTCATGAATATTTCATGAATATTCTTACCCATCTGCATAATATGTACTCATATGTTTGAACTAGCCTCACACAAATTCCAGGAGATGTGTATTATAAATTCTGCTATAACGCGTGTTTGCATTGCGCGAATTTGTTCTTACGCGATTGATAAACAAATAGAAAAATCACGATTCGATTTTTTTTAATCATACTGCAGCAAACCCCAAGATGTTACGCCACTGCCTCCAATAGAAACCAGTAGAAAGAAAGGTCACGGTAGTAAAGCGCGGAATGGTATCGAAGATACCGAACAACGAGTACCTGCCGGAATGTTCTAGAGAACGCGAGAACGTACTAGGCTGGGCGAAGTACGAGTGAGTCAATTGGTCGGTCGACGGTGTCACGCAATCGGGGATCAGGAATGGTACGTCGTGATATAAATATTGATCAGTCAACGGGAATCAGTCAGTGTAGATTGTACTGTGACAGTGTTGAACAGCGAAATAAATCTGATATAAATATCATGATATAAATTTACCTGATAAAATAAATATTTGTGTAGTCAATTGTATATAGTTAATTGTATATAGTTAAGTGTCATTTAAGTGGCTCGTTTAGTTCAAGAATTACCGTTTAAATTTTTTTTATTATTAGAATTGACTTTTCGTTCTTGCATTTATTGTTATCGTATTTTTAATTACCTATTGTAAATAAATATTTATTCCGCCAACTCAGAAAACAGTTTTGTAATAATACCATCACGTTTCTTCTGCTATAATGCGTGTTTGTACTGCGACAATTTGCTCATACGCGATTGATACGTTGAAAAATCTCTAAAATCACGAAGCGACTTTTTGTGTTAGAACATCACGTTTCTTCTGCTATAACGCTTTGTATGGGGCAAAATTTGTTCATACGCGATTGATAAACAAGTTTGAAAAATCTCTGAAATAACGAGGCGACTTTTTTGTGTTAGAACATCACGTTTCTTCTACTATAACGCGTGTTTGAATTAGACGCGAGTTTGTTCATACGCGATTGATAAAAAAGTAGAAAAATCTCTAAAATCACGAGGCGACTTTTTTGTGTTATAGAACATCACGTTTCTTCTGCTATAACGCGTGTTTGTACTGCGACAATTTGTTCATACGCGATTGATAAACAAGTAGAAAAATCTCTAAGATCACAAGGCGGCTTTTTTGAATCATAACATCACATTTCTTCTGCTATAACGCGTATTTGTACTGCGACAATTTGTTCATACACGATCGATAAACGAGTTAAAAAATCTCTAAAATCACGATGCGACTTTTTTGTGTTATAATGCATAATTACAAACAGAACAAATAGGGATTCCCCACTACTTACATATAGATAATTATAAATATTATTGTTGAAACTTCATTATTCACTAAAATATTGGTAACTTTCTCCCTGATAAGAATCTTTAAATATTAGTATATTTTATATTGTAATTTAGTTTAAGAAGCCACTGTGTTGACGAAACAATTGTCAAGACTCAGTAATAAAGAAAAAGCGTAAATGTTTTATTTTTTAACAAAATGTTGAATATTAATTTCGTTCAAGTAACCACCCACTCTATGATATTATATTCATTGTTTAATAGTAAAACTTAAATCGATTTTTTCAGCGAGCTTTAAGAAATTTTTTCGAACATCAGTTATAGCTAAAGTGACCATCCGTCCCGATTTAGGCGGGACAGTCCCGATTTTGAGCTACGAGTCCCGATTCAACAAGCGTCCCGCTTTTGTCCCGTTTTCATTAAATCACGTGCATTAAGAATGTTTATTTTTTGTCATTAGATATTTTTACCCACGCAAAGTATTTTATTTATCAATAATAATTTATATAATTGATACCTACCTTAAAAAATAAATAATATTTAAAATAAAAATATTAGCGAATTTTTGGGGTTTCTAGCGAGTTTTTGGGGATTTCTAGAGAGTTTTTGGGGGTTTCTAGCGAGTTTTTGGGGGTTTCTAGAGAGTTTTTGGGGGTTTCTAGCGAGTTTTTGGGAATTTCTAGCGAGTTTTTGGGGGTTTTTAGCGATTTTTTGAGGGTTACTAGCGAGTTTTTGGGGGTTTCTAGCGAGTTTTTGGAGGTTTCTAGCAAGTTTTTGGGGGTTTTTAGCGAGTTTTTGGGGGTTTCTAGCGGGTTTTTGGGGGTTTCTAGCGAGTTTTTGGAGATTTCTAGCGAGTTTTTGGGGATTTCTAGCGAGTTTTTGGGGGTTTATAGCTAGTTTTTGGGGGTTTCTAGCGAGTTTTTGGGGGTTTCTATCGAGTTTTTGGGAGTTTCTAGCGAGTTTTTGGAGGTTTCTAGCGAGTTTTTGGGGGTTTCTAAAGAGTTTCTGGGGGGTTCTAGCGAGTTTTTGGGGGTTTCTAGCGAGTTTTTGGTGGTTTCTAGCGCGTTTAAGGCTTTTTTGGGCGTGGAACCCAACGGTTGCCTGCGCTGGGTTTTTATAGACCTTGTCCCGCTTTTTGATATTCAGGATTTGGTCACTTTAGTTATAGCTCACCTCTACTGAATGTTTAATAATACTACATATTACATATGTGTGTGTATACGAGGGACACCTCTACATGTAAAACATTAATTGAAATAGCACAGCGGTAAACCGGTGTCCTCGTATTATGTAATGTACAACACATGTAAAATTTTATTAGTTAAATTAGGTACTACGATAAATAATTTAGCGATAATTTTTAATACTTAAACACATTTTAATCGGTTCATTATTCACTCGTATACTGATATTTCTATAGGTTTATGTTGCCAGCAACTTATTGAAAGGGGAGGTTATTTTTACCAAAAGTGTCGAGCAAGGTAAGTTTATATCTAGATGTCGAATCGATCACACATTTGATATTTTCTATATGAGATGGCATACGAGGCATACAATATCAAAGGTTTAAAACAAAGCCAGGCTTACACTGTCACATTTTTATACGTTTGCAAATTAATACTAATATATTAAATTAATATTATTTTAATATTTCATTTAGTTTCCTGGAGAGTCATTTATAGGGTTTTGGTTTATTTTATATGATAGCTACTACGATGAAACAAGCCGTGAGGTGGGTCGTTTATTAGGACTAAAGTGCGACCCTTGAGGTCCACACGACGAACTTCCCAGTTTGATAAATATTTAATAATAATAATTAAATTAGATATTAAACAGAAAAGTTATCATTTTAATCATTAAAACATAATTATTATTTATTTTTAACAATAATTAAAAAAAAAAGCGGCTGAACCGATTTTTATCAAATTTATGTCGGATCAAAATGACGTTAACACGCCTCGATTGACACCCTTACGAAAAGTCGATATAATTTTTTATTCGCGAGATATTGTGTAAAATCTACTTTTTTGGAGTCTATTTGGTTAAGAAAAAAGAACGGCTGAACCAATTTTGAAAAAATTTCTTTCAAATCATATTTACGTTAATACTCGTCGATTGGCACCCTAACGTAGTCGATATAATTTTTCATTCTCGAGATTTCGTCTTAGAAAGAAATGCACACATACGTACGTACGTACGTAAATACGTACACACACATACACACACAGAAACATCTTTCTAAAAATAGTGTAAAAATAGTGAAACATAAAAATTTGTTATACATTTTGATTTCGATTTTCGGAACCAATACAATAACTTCCAATGGGAAGTTAAAAACGTGTTAACACATATTTTGCTTGTTTATACTTACAACCCTCGAGAAAGTCTGCACCGATTTTGATAAAACTTTTTATACAATCAACTGGTATCCACAGTATAGAGTGATTTTTATTCGGCAGTGATCGGGTTAAAATAAGATTTCAGTCATCAAAATAGTACTTCATTATAGAAACGAAAAAATCCATTTAAAATTTAGCTGAAGATTGTGTAAAAAAATTATATCTTACCTTTTTAACTCAGCAAGATTTCCATTTTTGAACCTGCACAAAAAAAATTATATGTAATTTTATTATTATACCAGTGCAAAAAGATATTTGAAAATGTGACATAATATAAAAAATCTTATTATGTCAGTTAAAATTGAATATACCCTTAATATTATATAACATATATTTTGTGATGGAATTATGCTTTATATATTCTATTTTCTTAGCGAGCATTCTTGTCATAATAATATAATAATCCAGATGAAAATATAAAGAAACAATTTCATATATTATGCCAACAACCAAACACAAGAAAACCAGTATGCTGAAATCGTATAGTCCACAATGATATTGTTAACGTTTGAAGATAGAAATTATATGAAACATTATTTTAGAAGAGATCACCGGTCCGTAAGCTTTAATAATGTGCAGTTAACTGTATATTTATTGTAAATAGATTAGATTAGATTAGATTTACACGGGGTGATAAGACATTAGATATCTCACAATCACTGCGACCTATAAGATCTTTTGTGAGTCCCCTAATAGTTTATTCCCAGTCGGGTAAAATGCTTTTTATGAACCTTATAACCTTTCTGGGGGCTTCTCTCCATATGTCTTCAGGCTTTAGAAAAGGCCTGTTAAGATGTTGCAGCCTTTTGGAGAACACTGCTTCACATTCACATAGAATGTGTTCGGCAGTTTCTTTTGCTTCTTTACAGAAGCGACAGTTGTCATCCTGAACTTTACCCATTTTTGAGAGATGGTATCTCAAAAGGCAGTGGCCTGTGAGGAGTCCTGTCATTATTCTCAGTTCTGCTTTGCTGAGAATAAGGAGTTCTTTGGTCCTTGTGGTGCTATGCGAGATAAATCTCTTTGATTGTTTCAGTCCTGGAGTGGACTTCCAACGAGAGATTTTCTTTTCTTCCTCCCATTTGCGAACCTCTAGTTTGATGTGGCTTTTAGTATAGCCACAGAAAGGTTCTGGGCCTATAAAGGTTTTAGTTCCTCCTTCTTTAGCGAGGGAGTCTGCTATTTCATTGTCTTCGATGCCTGTATGCCCTGGAACCCACATTAGGGTTACTCTGTTGTATACACCCAGTTTATCAACAGTATCTAGGCATTCCCAGACCAGTCTTGACTCAATTTTGTGTGAACATAGAGCCATAATAGCTGCTCTGCTATCCGATAGGATGAATATTTTTGCGTTTCTGTAGCCTTTATCCAGACAATTCAGAGCGCAAAGTTGTATGGCATATATTTCTGCCTGTTTATTGTAAATAACGTTTTGATCCATATTATGAGGTCATCGTCAGAATTTTTTTTAATAATAATAATTTACAAATCTGTCATCGCTTCAATATTTAATAAAATGTATAAGCGTGATTTTTCTGTCCATAGAAATTTTCTCAAAAACAAAACATTAGCTCTGAACTACTGAACCTATTTGAAACTTTTTGTATACTGTTTAGAATTGTATGAGAATTGACCTTAATTTAGCCACATTTTAGGATTTATCCTGATGACCCGGTCGCGTAATTCCATACTATACTATTGTACAGCACCTAACCGTTCTGTATAGCAGTGTGATTGGTAAAAGTCAAACGCTACTATTTCTGTTCCAAAACATACCGCGATACAGAACGAACGATATAACGCGGTGCACGGTGCCTTACAAGTTACAACAGAAAATATGAGTATAATAATAGTGATGGTATTAATGTCGAACTAAAACAACGTACGTCAATATTATTTATTATTTTATTATGAAAATTTTATATGAAAATAAACACCTAAACGAAAAAAAATAAACTGGCATTAACACTAAAACAATACAATATTTTTGCTATTTTTACTTCCCACCTCTACTACGGTAGGGAAGTAATGGATTTAGTCCGAAAAAAATATTTCGAGATTTTAACAGATCTTCACGTTTTGAGACCCTAGCAATCGTTTAAGATCATTTTTTGACTGATGTCTGTATGTGTGTGTGTGTGTGTGTGTGTGTGTGTGTGTGTGTGTGTGTGTGTGTGTGTGTGTGTATGTGTGTGTGTGTGTGTGTATGTGGTCAATTTTTCGCCTTCGATATCGTAAAAACGGGACAACATACGGCCATGCCGATTATTCTATTGTGTTTATTAGCCTTTATCTTAGATCTTATTAGATTTTGAGTCAAATCGGTTCAGTGGATCCTGAGATATTCAAAAAAACGTTCTCAATGTCACGTATTAACATAGGTAAAAAAAAATATAAATGAATTCTAGATGTTATAATATGAAAAAAATATTTTACTAAAAAAAATAAAAATTGTACGTAAATCAAGGTAACCATGATTTTTGCTATATTAAGCTAGCCATCAGTAGATCACTAAACAAAAAAGAGGGCCATGCTTTTTTTCAAAGAATAAAAAAAGTGTGTTTATTTTTTGCAAATATTTACTAGGTGGGAAATATAGGACTGGTCATCAGTCGAATTTTTACTATAAATATCATAAGAAAATAAAAATTAACTAAAAAAAGTAAAATATAAAAAACTTTAACAAAAAAAAAAACTCCTTCAAAAAGGCAACTAAAAAGAGGAAAATAATAACATTTTAAGGTTGGCGCTAATTTAATTACTATAACTTTTTATAGGGTTTTAATAGGCTTTTGATATTCAAACACTCATCAATCGCGTATCATTGCTATTTCACTGTTTCTTTTTAAGGTTATGTTAAACTCGCATTAAGGCAACGAAGTAATGACTAATGTGGATATAAAGTCAAATCGCTCTGTATCACAGTATGTTTTAGAGCAGAAACAGCAGCGTTTGACTTTTACCAATCATACTGCTATACAGAATGGTTAGGTGTTGTACAATAGTGCAGTATGGAATTACGCGACCCGGTCAAACGATGCAACTTTTAAACGGGTGTTCGGATTTAAATAAAACATTTTTTATCGAGTTCGATATTGAACCGACTCCCAAAAAGGCATAAGGCATTAGAATGTCTCTAAAAAGAATTAAAAGAAAGTTTTAAAATTAACTTCTCTACCAACATTTAATTTAAAATCGGCGCAAATAAACAATTAGAGAAAAATAAATGCATCGATTTCTAATTGAATTTAGGTATAAGTAAGTATAGAGCAAAACTACTTTATCCTTTTAGATAGGTAGGTACCTATTCTGTTTCCTTTTATGAAGTCGGTTCAATTTTTTATTGTATTAATTTGAGTAATCAGTTCCCCTGAAATTTATGAAGTCGGTTCAATTTTTAACTTCCCACTGGAAGTTATTGTAATGGGTCCGAAAATCGAAATCAAAAAGGAAAAAAAATTTTAATGTTTCAAGGTCACTACACTATTTTTACACTACTTTTAGAAAGATGTCTGTGTGTGTGTGTGTGTGTGTACGTACGTACGTACGTACGTATGTGTCCATTTCTTTCTAAGACGAAATCTCGAGAACGAAAAATGATATCGACTACGTTGGGGTGCCAATCGACGCGTATTAACGTAAATATGATCTGAAAGGAATTTTTTTTAAATCGGTTCAGCCGTTCTTTTTTCTTAACCAAATAACCTCAAAAAAAGTAGATTTTACACAATATCTCGCGAATAAAAAATTATATCGACTTCGTAAGGGTGTCAATCGAGGCGTGTTAACGTCATTTTGATCCGACATAAATTTTATAAAAATCGGTTCAGCCGTTTTTTTTTTTTTTTTTTTTTTTTTAATTATTGATGTTTTAATGATTAAAATGATTACTTTTCTGTGTAATATCTAATTTAATTATTATTATTAAATATTTATCAAACTGGGAAGTTCGTCGTGTGGACCTCAAGGGTCGCACTTTAGTCCTAATAAACGACCCACCTCACGGCTTGTTTTTGTATTAATTTGAATAATCAGTCCCCCTGAAATTTATGAAGTCGGTTCAATTTTTTTTGTATTAATTTGAGTAATCAGTCCCCCTGAAATTTATGTCTTTACAAAAACAAAACAATCAATTCTGATTAACCCTGTTTTGTATCAATAAATAGGTAAGCCACATACTGTTTTTTTTTGTTATTTCAATCACATCTCGTCTTTGAGGTCTACAAATAGATTCAATATTTTATTTGTCGGTTTCTAAAGTTTACCATCTATATTTTGTTTATAAGCTTTGTGGTTTAGTTTTTATTTACACAATAAGATACAGCTTAAAGCATTTTCTTATTGTAAATTAAATAAACGGAAATATAAGAAAATATAAGAAAATCGAGCATTCCCTCTCTTATAACCGAAACTACTGAGCCTAAAATTCTAACTACTTTATTTTTATATACTAGGTGCTACTATTATACGAAAAAAGCTTGAAAAACGACTGAAGACACGCTCTCCCACCACCAGTACCGGGACTTCCACCACCTGTTTTTTTTTAATTTGCTATTTTAACATTATGTATTATAGAATAGAATAGAATAGAATAGAATAGAATAGAATAGAATAGATAATAATAATAATAATAATAATAATAATAATAATAATAATAATAATAATAATAATAATAATAATAATAATAATAATAATAATAATAATAATAATAACAATAATAATAATAATAATGCGTTTAACGTCCGTTTCTCGACATTATGTCATAACAGACGCCATTCGCACCATTACTATTTTCCATTTTTACCACTTCCCGTTTTATACATTTTTATTATACTTCAACTTATTTAATAGCAACTTTGGGAGCATAGGAGTTTGACAGGTAATCGGCCATGGCCTTGAATAAAGAACCATCTCGATATTCATCTGGAATTATTGAGGGAAACTATGGAAAACCTCAAACAAGATGGCCGGTACAGGAATTACCGTTTCTCGGCGTGAGGCAGTAGGAAAAGTCTTAGCGATGTAGCTTAGTGGTACAGCACTAGACTCGCATTGGGGAGGTACTGGGTTCGAAAATAGAATAGAATAGAATAGAATAGAATATATTTAATTGCAGGAGAGACCGAAGTCTATTACACTAGTCATATAAAAGTGTAAAAGTCATAAAAGTGTAAAATTAATATTCATTCAGGCTGTAGCAATTTTTTGACAGCAAATATTTTTTTAGATTGTAGTTAAATTTTTTGCAATTTTTAATATCTTTCAAATGATTTGGTAGTTTATTATGCACTCGTATCATGGCGTTAGTGATACCACGATTTACAACAGTTCGCGAGCTGGTGTTTATTTTTAATTTTTCCTTATTTCTTGTACCGTATTCGTGATTGTAAACATTATTTTCAAAAAATTGTGGGTTGTTCTTGACGAATTTGCTACTCTCCAAAATGTAGAGATCATAGATAGTTAATATTTGTAATCTTTGAAAGAGGGGCTTGCAGTGCTCTCGTGGTGCCACTTCCGCCATGATGGACGCATCTCTTTTGAAGTATCAAAATTGTTTTTGTGTCGACGCTATTTCCTCAAAACATAATTCCAAACTGTATGACAGAGTGAAAGTATGCATAGTAGACCCAAATATCAAATTATCAGAATATTGTATTGTTATTAGAATTACATACGGTTGCAAAATTTCAAGTCATTTGGACGAGTGGACGTGCGTAGAAAATTCGTTGTACAAGATTTTACACTTCCAAGCTTACAAACTAGTGAAACTATAAATAAAAGCTTCTAAAATGGCTATAATCAATCTGAAAGCTGATAAAAATGTAAAAACGACGTTTCTTTAAAAAAAATGAAATTATTATTATAATATATTAATGTTTAATTATTACTATATTATTAAATTTATCGCTACTGACCTAAAGCACGCGAAACAAACACCTCGCTGCGTCGCCTTGGAGCCATACCTAGTTCCAAATGTAAACAATGACAAACCTTGAATTGGTACTAAATCCCCTATTATAGAATGTTCAACAGTTTTTAGTTAATATTTATTGGCTCAATTTGTCAATCGAGTATTCGTTTTGTCAACCTAATAATTCGTAATATAACATTATAACGACATATAACATTATATGTTAGTGTTATATTAACATGTAATTTAAGTTCAACCTCCTTGTAAGTACCAATGTGCTATAAGTGAATCAATTTATCAGAATTGAGAGAAAAGTGCTGAATATGCGACACTACAGCTCCTGAAGAAGCCAGAAGTATGTATGTCGCAGCATATTTATGTACAGTATTACAATTTTCAGTCGAGAATTCATCAGCCTCGGATTTGAAACGTACCGGGTTCATATTCCGACGGAGGCGTTAGGAAGAATAATTTCTTTAAAAATACCAACAGCGCGTGTAAATTTCCATTGGTTTCTATAAAAAAACGAGCGAGAAATCAAGTTTTTTTCCTTTTGACAGCATGGAACCACTTTTTTTCAATTCCGGATCTTTTGGAAATATAAAACTTCTATGATTGGTAAACACGGCACACCGGGCATTGTCAATGATTTATTATTTTAAATAAACTTATTCCGTACACACTACTATATGAACTACCTACAAACCGAGATGGTTATATAGCTGGCGCCCCTAGCGGTCAAGTTTGGCAGTTCTCATCTCCATTGATGACTTATCTGTGTAAAGTGGATTGCGTTTAGAATAAAATACAATATTCGTTCCAAAATTGTGCACTAACCCCCGGACTATAGTTTGATCAAAGTTGTGTAACTATAGCAAAAATACCGCGTTATTATAAGATGCTCCACTATGGGGGAGAACGTACCTCCATGCAACGTATAATGTGAACGAGATAGAAAGAGAACGAACGAAAGATGGAAACGATTGTAGGAAGAGAGATAACGGAATGAATGAGGAGGTGAGTTATATCATATAAATGTGTAGGGTGAGGCGTCATTCAAACAGAACACAGCGTACAACGAACAGGCTTTGTCAGGGATACCAGAAGTGGAGTGCCATCCAGTTGTACAGTGGCTCTCTACGACAGCTCTTGTACACATCACTGGCTGAATATTTCACCCATTAAATCCACCTCCTCCCGTCACCCGATTGCTGCTACTTGACGATATTCCCTGTCCTATTCTGTCCTGTATCTGTTATACATAGAAAGGATGTGGAACAACAAAACCTCTGGCTCTATATGCTACAAAATTAAATTAACAGTGTCCTGCATCTACGGCATAAATATCCAGGACCAATGTATCATTCCAATGAACGAAACTAAAGAATATTTTGAAGAACAAGTTGATAGGATAAAACACTAGATGGACGTCGAATTAAACGTCACTACTTCTTTATTCTTTTAGTAATATTTTATATGTTTGAAAGGTCAGCTGCTGTTTTTTTTTGTGTCACCACTCACCGGAAATACGTCCTGACCTTTTCCAATTTTTATTCTATTTTTAGTATTAAAATTCTTGTGCTTCCTTAACCTTTATCATAACTAGCAACATATTGAAACAAAATTGAAACACAGATCATAGAAATGACATACTGTAGGTATCTAGAAATGTAAGGCGATAAAATTCTTAGAGGACAAGAATTTTCTGAGAATATTCTTGGCGAGAAAATTATCGCGTTAATATTCTACTTGTATTTTGTAGTTTCCCACTCATAGAATAGAATAGAATAGAATAGAATAGAATAGAATAGAATAGAATAGAATGTTTATTAATTGCGTTTAACCATAAATATGGTGTACAAAAGGTCAGAAATAAACGTTACCAAGTACATCCTAAGATCCTTCATTGTTGATGGAAGTGGGGCAAGATGAAATAGAGGCATATAGCACAGACAGTAGACACGGAAAATGAAAATATTGGACATTCTGGAGAATAAGTACTCTCAATATATAATTTTTTTGAGAATTTTCCATCACTATCATTAGCACTGGTTTCCTAAGTTGGACAGGAAATCTTTTCTTAATATTATTATTATGATTATGTATAATATTGCACATCAATCATTGCGGAATAAAAAATTTACTTTAATTAAATATTATGTTGGATCCTTAACAACGTATCCCTCATCCCTCATATACAATGTGTCTAATTGAGCTCCAGTCGAGGGAACACAAAACTGTCATACCTCCTATATACTATGTCCCAGCCATGTTGCCAAATGAGAAGTACTTATTTAAATTTTCTAAACAATCATCAGAAATCCATAAAATCAAGGTAATTTTCAAAACGTCCTCTTTTTATTAGTTATTCTGCTATTAACTAAGAATATTGTGCTATTTTCAGCAAGTCATTAATTTAATGTGTTTCAAATAGTTCACTGGCTGCTTTAGCAGCAGCACAGGTTTGATCATAGTCGATAATACGATTAAAAGTCGGTGCACATTTATGCCACGCTGCACTGCATCATTTAAGCTGCGCGATGTGTACGGACTTTAACGTCCGAATGACTTAATTGACTTTAACGAAATTTGGTAGGCACATTGGAATTCACCACTGCACAAAACCTATTTAAAATCAGCCCAATCGGACAATTTTAACGGTGGTTTTTAGGGGTAAAGAATGTTTTTGTGCCCATATAACGAAAAAATTCTCAGAATCGTTTCACAATTGAAATTTAACCCATTAGTAAAGATTAAAATGTGCTGCTAAAATTTTCATAAAATCGGTCCGGCAGCACCGTACATACAAATTTTATGAAAAGACTAGTTTACAGATAGTGAATTACTTATAGTGTGTATTAAATTTGGTGCAGATGTTAGATTGATACTAATAAAAAAATTAAGAAAAAAAATATTATTTTAAGGACTGTATTAAGAGGTTAATTTTTTTATTTTTTCCAAAAACAAATTTAAGTTCATATAATAAGGCCACAGTGTCTGTATTAGCAAATACACTATTTTGTAGACAGGGTTTGTCATTGCGGCCCGAGTTTTTTTATTATTTTTTTATTTTCATGACACTAGATAAAATACATTTAAAAAAATCGATAAAAATAAAATTATGATAATCGTAATGAATTTGTCAATAAAAATAGTTCATAATTGCAATTACTTAGTATTTCTGTGGCTATTATAGTAAGTTCTCGTATGATTACAACGACAATGGGACACACTGTATAATTACTTCATCGCACCGCGAACCGCATCTTATCGGACTCGTATGCAGGCCCGGATTTCTGTCTAGGCTAACAAGGCACCGGCCTAGGGACCAGCCGCCGAGGGGGCCCCAACCAGATGGAAATTAGAGAAAAAAAAGCCCAAAAATTTTGTAAGATAACCCAATTGGCGACCTTTTTTTTTTGCTAAATTTCCATCCAATTCCATTTTTTCATTTTTTCCCCCTTTTTTTGGGCTTGGGGGGCCCGACTGTCAAGTGCCTAGGGGCCCTGGGTCTTTAAGTCCGGGCTTGCTCGTATGTGTGTTTACCTTTCAAATTCGGGTAGAAAAAATCCCGGTCTGACAACAGTGGAGATCCATCTTTAGCGAGTCGACAAGACGCGTCTCTCATCCCTCGTTTACGATACGATGTGTCGAACTAAGCTCAACTGAAGAGAAAGCGCAGGTCGCAACGCGACTACTGTTTGTCGTTTCGGCAGTTTCAACTTCAGCGCTCCTTGATATTATGACATGTATGCTATTATGCTACACTATACATCTGTTGTAACAAGGCAAAGTGGCAAATGTTGACAAAATAAGATGAATAGGAGTGAGCGAATATTTGCAACTCGTACACCGAGGCGAGGGTTTCGTACAACTGACATACGAATAATGCTGGGTTGCAGAAACTTCCACATTCGCGTTGGCTGAGTTGACAATTATTACTCTACAGTGACACGTTTTTAAATAATCGATTGCTTCTTTATAGCTTATTTCAGTCTGTTTCATTCCGTAATGGAATATGGAATATTGATTTGGGGAGGGACATCCGGCGCCAAAAGAATTTTCTTGTTACAAAAAGCGGCTGTTCGCATATTGGCTGGAGTTTGGAGGAACGAACATTGCCGGCCCCTATTTATAGAACATAAAATAATGACCTTCCCAAATATCTATATATATCATTGTTTAATATATGCTAAGGAAAACTACAATAGTCTAGAAACTAATTCCACCTTTCACACTTACAATACTAGGAATAAGGATTGCTTAGCCTTGCCGCTGCACAGACTAAATACAGTACAAAATAGCTATAATTATCTAGCAATAAAACTTTTTAATAAGCTTCCTAGACATATGCAAAGCTTGCCTATGGAAAAATTAAAAAAAAAACTGAAAAAGTTTTTAACCTGTAATTGTTTTTATGATACAGAGGAATTTTTTAAATTTGTTTTTTAAATCTAATTGATAATTTTTTTAGTCATAACTTGTACAGTAATTTTGTATGACGTCACTTTTCAAAATTGCTTTGTATAGTGCAAAATAAATCTATCTATCTATCTATCTATGAAGCAATTTGTCAATGAAATATCATAAAAAATGGATATTTCATCTTAGATTCACCTGTGATATTAGCTCTCGCATGTGAGAAGGTACATCTCTACAGTACCTAATTTAAATCAGCTTTCGCATGTATACAGTGTGTCCACAGACTCATCCTCAACATGGGGATCTCCGTTGTTACGGGAGATAGAGATTTGGTTAAATGAGACAAAATGTGCAGAATCTCCAGTACTACTACCCTGCGTAGTCAAACTTTCCATATTTTGCTTGGTTCGCGACCGACAGTTGAACAACGAGAATTACCCATTTTCGTTTTTTGTTTATAACTCGCTTATTAAGTAAGTTAGAAAAAAAATATTTTCACTTTCTTAAGGCCCTTTTTTATGAAAATTTCAAATCTCTTTTCATATTTTTATTTACTTTTATAGTTTTAGAGATACTTGTATTAACTTTGTTTTTTTAAATACACGTCAAAGATGGCCATGACACCATTCGAAAGAGATTTATTTTCTCTTTAATTTGATATGAGGGTTGATGGATTTATTTTCAAAAATATCAGAGTTATACGTAAAACACTGATTTTTAATAGTAGGCTATGCTAAATTAATTGATAAAACAACAGAAGGCTTAGCAAACAGTTGAAATTCGCGTTGGATTAGTAAACGGCTGTTTTGTTTTAGCTGTCAAAGTGTAGTTTGTTGCTAATTTGTCAGTTTACTAAGTGATTTAATAAATTTACTTTTGTTATCATGGAACCATTTTGTAACAATGAAAAATAAGCAATTTTCAACAATTGATCCTAAAACAGTAGTTTTGTCTTCTTCACTTATTCACGTTGACTTAGTAAACGGCTTTTAAATGATCCATAGTTTATTAAATTTACTCGTAAGTTTCTGTAAATAGACGAATGAGGTTGTCTTCGTTCTGGATACTGATCGAAGTACATTTCTGCAGCTCTGGTCGAATTTTTGTGACATAGAATGTAACAAGATAACATATCAAATTTTTCATTGTTACAAAATGGTTCCATGATAACAAAAGTAAATTTAATAAATCACTTAGTAAACTGACAAATTAGCAACAAACTACAGTTTGACAGCTAAAACAAAACAGCCGTTTACTAAGCCAACGCGAATTTCAACTGTTTGCTAAGCCTTCTGTTGTTTTATCAATTAATTTAGCATAGCCTACTATTAAAAATCAGTGTTTTACGTATAACTCTGTTATTTTTGAAAATAAATCCATCAACCCTCATATCAAATTAAAGAGAAAAAAAATCTCTTTCTAATGGTGTTATGGCCATCTTTGACGTGTATTTAAAAAAACAAAGTTAATACAAGTATCTCTAAAACTATAAAAGTAAATAAAAATATGAAAAGAGATTTGAAATCTTCATAAAAAAGCGCCTTAAGAAAGTGAAAATATTTTTTTTCTAACTTACTTAATAAGCGAGTTATAAACAAAAAACGAAAATGGGTAAATCTCGTTTTTCAACTGTCGGTCGCAAACCAAGCAAAATATGGAAAGTTTGACTACGCAGGGTAGTAGTACTGGAGATTCTGCACATTTTGTCTCATTTAACCAAATCTCTATCTCCCATAACAACGGAGATCCCCATGTTGAGGATGAGTCTGTGGACACACTGTATAGTGATATTTCAGTGACAAATTGCTTCAAAAAGAAACAATATTGATTGTTTAAAAACGTGTTACTGTAGAGTAATTGTCAACTCGCGAGCCACAGCGAATGTGGAAGTTTCGGGTTAGTGTCCCGACGGTGACGGTTTGAAAAATGAATTTTTCCAATGTTGCATCATATTGTTACGTAATTTTCAATGGGTGTTTCAAAACACTATTGCAAACTTAAGCATTAATTTGTTTATATTAATAATTGCGATACTTTAATCGTGCGAACAATTTTCTGTATATCCCTAAAAAAAAAATTCAAAAAATTGCCTGTAAGTGCAAAGACATTATAATTAATAAATTGACATACTTCATTTTGCTCAAAGCCTTGGTGATGTAACATTATACACATATTGAACATTATCAATGTATTTGTTCTTCACACAAGCAACTTAGATACGCTTGACTCGAGCGAAACAAATGTTATAAACTTTACGTTAAACAGAAGTTTCAATAACGTCAAACACGTTATAATAAAAATAAACATTTACCTGTCAATATTCATACCTGCTGCACTACACATTCCATTATCGTACTGTCATAAAAATTCATTTTATTCTTACATTTATACCAGGAATCTCCAACACGAAATCCGCGGGTACCGACCTTTTTGAGGGTGCCCGCCACTATCTAACCACAACTTATAATATTATAGACTAAAGCTCCAATTATAGCCCCGGAATTACATCTGCTATGCTATGCTACTTACTCCTGCTTTTTCTTGCCATACGTAACTCTTATTTTTAATTATAAATGTTTTTATTCAAGACATGCACGTTTTAAGTGTTTTTTCGTGTCTGTAATGCGGATTTTAAATGCCTGTTTATCGACTGACAACTTCATGTACCTCTATGAAACGCTTATTTCGATGATATAATGAAAAACATTTGAAAAACTCGTTACATAATGAAGCATTATGTACCTCTTTTTGATGCTATAATGAAATATGGTTATTATAACAACGAAGTAAATAAATATTGTATCAAGGCCAAGGCTCGTGTGCGCTCGCCTACTACTCGTACTGAAAACATCGCGCCTGACGTATAAAGATGTATTTAGCACACTAGTTACACAATATACTATTGTGTATTATATGCATTATTAATATTGCAAACTGTACTATACGTACGGCTCCGCTCGCGGTAATGTCGGTTTTTTGGCTACAATTCAGCTCCCTTTAGTAGAAACCCTATATGCCCCTTTAAATAACAAACAGAGAAACATTCTGAAAATGGGAAATTCGGTATAGGCACATACAATGTTGGCGGCGCGTCGGTCGGATGGCGCGACCTAGGGGTGAGATTATAAAATTTCGACGTTTCACATCACAAGTGGTACCATTTTTGGTTAAAAATTACACATCTTTTACAGATATAAAAGTTACTTGCTTTTATAAAGTTTTGAGGCTGAATTCTTAAAAATCCGCATTTATTCTAAAAATTTCATTCTTTTTGTTGTAACTTACGCTTGTGATCTTTGTACGGTCGAAATAGTTTCTGACAGTCGCACTGCTGGTGTCAGCGTTTCTACTTTATTATGATTTCACAGAAAAAAGAGAGAATTTATACTTTTACACTTGTGTTGTTTGTGAGTTCTTTGTAAAATAGAGATATTCATAATATCAGTCTTTAGCAGTTGATTTATTCGCTTTATAATACAACGTACAAACGAAACATATTCACCTAAGTTTCATCGTTTGTTAGTAATAAACACTAGCAGGTATTTAAGATTGTCTAATTCACAAGGGAAAATAAGCTATCAAAAATAACAAAATAAAATTGTTTATAAAAATTAAATTAGTGAACGCATTTCAATAAATTTAAATAAGGTTCTAGTCTGATAGTAAACAAAGCGAATAAAATATAAACCAAAGCGATTCGTCAAGAATTGCGATCTGTAGAGCTCGGACGTACGTACGTATAGACCAACCGACAACTGCTGGTCGCGATTTTCAGTTTCAATTTTAGGAGTAATTATGAACTCGGATCAATCTAAAAATGGTTCCATTTTATAGAACAGAATCTCCCCTTTTCAAAAAGCTAAAATTTGAATGGATTTCGTGCGAAATTAACCTAGATATAACTTCTTGTATGAACGAAGCTCCGCTCTGACGCACTAAGCGAGAATAGAGCACATCCGCTAGACGTAGTGTAGCGGCATGTGCAATAGTTGACAAAACCAAAAGTATCTTTGCATTTTCGTCGGTGCCTTCTGCAGCGTAACCGGCTTGACGGATTTTGAAAAATGAGGTACCTATACTCACGGAAAATTCAATATGGCGGACGACAGACGTCATTTTCTCAAAATACTAAATAAATTTTCCTTCTAAATACATCGATATGGGTATCAAAAGAAAGATTTCGTTAAGAAGATTTCAAATAGGGTATGTACATTATGACGTCATAGAAAATTCAATATGGCGGACACTAGACGCCATTTTGTCAGTACGCAAAAAACCGGTAAAACATTTTGTGTTGGGTATCAAATAAAAAGACTTGATGAGTACAGATTCAACTAAAAGGAAGAAAATAAAAATAAATTATTTTAAATAACAAAAAACCTGACTGCATGAAAAGCGAACTTAAAAGATGGAAACAAGATCAAATGACATGCAGTCGAAGGCATACGTGTAGTAACAAGTTGAACAGAAAAATCTTATGCCTCCGACTGCATGTTATCATTTTATCTTGTTTCCATCTTTTAAGCTCGCTTTTTATGCAGTCGGGTTTTTTGTTTTTTAAAATAATTTTCTTTGAAGAAAATTGGCCGCCTTGTGCGAGTGTCGCGTCTTATAAAATATCTATAGTCTTTGGTATTAGTGCCACTTGATCTGGCTAAGCACCGAAGACGAAACTTTAATTGAACGAATCCCCCATCAAATAAGCCAGCGGGAGACACATATGATGGTGTAGCATAGCATAGCAAATAGTTGACGGTCTAATTTTCTCTCAAACACATTCTAGTGTAGTTATCTTATATTGCCAATACATTAAGCTTCCCTTACTACAGTTTAAACACATTTCTACAAAGTTATCGGATTTCTGCAGTTAATTTTCGCTTTATATCTGAAAATTAACTTAGACATTTCATAATTTGCTTTTGTACCTTGTTTGATATGATTTGTTGAATTTATTTTATAATCTAATTTCATTTAGATGCCACGTAAGATATTAGAAAAGGTGTTTTCGCAGCTGGTAAGCAATCTAATATTTAATTTTAGAGATCAAATATTTTATTTTATATAGGTATATTTTTCCCTGTTATACATACAAATTTATAAATTAAAAAATTCGGTACCTTATACGGTTAATTATAAGTTGACACTTTTCTAACTCGAATTGTCATCACTGATATTATTTTATATAGCACTCTGTAAGTTGGACTTCAATCTATTTTAACAAATATCGTGATTTTATGGTCCGGTCTCTAGCTTCCGACATTTGATCAAGACCAATTAATTTGAATAAAAAAATCAAATCTTTTGCACAACATTTTCATCTCGGTTCAGAATGTGATTACAAGCAACTTTTTCTAATTTAGATCTCATAACAGCCCCCCTCCTCGGTATTAAAATCAGTAATTCCATATTAGGGATTTTTTCTTAGTTCTAGGGATATTTCTGATAGATAAGGAAAATGACTTTTATTATCTAGGGATTTTTTTACATTGTTAGCAACTACTTAAGAATTTCCATCTTGTCATTGATAATAACATAGCAAAATTTAATTTATATTCAATTATTAATTCTGTTTTTAGTTTAGTATAATATTGTAACAAAACTGTTTTCTACGTGGGCGGAATAAATATTTATTTAGTATAATTAACAATTCAATAACAATAAACGCAACAACTATATGTCAATTCTAACAATCAACACGATAATAATAACGAACAGTAATTCTTAAACAAAGTGAAGCACTTCAATAACACTGAACAATAACTATTTATATACTGTATTTATGTTCGCAATTCAACTCGACACTGATTCACGACTGACTGCCTGACTCCTTCGTACCTCGCTTATATAGTTCGAGCAGCTTGATCCAGCACGCTCGCGCGCATTCCAGAATATTTCAGCGGTTACTCGTATCTTCGATATCATTCCACGCCTCACCACTGTGACCTTTCATTCTCTCCGCTTCTATTGTAGTCAGCGGCGTAACATCTTGGGGTTTGCTACAATATAATATGGTACTTTATATATTTTGAATATATCGTCTGTTACTCCTCCGTCATCTGTTAGACACCAGCATAACATATCGAAACCGCAATGCATTCACAGATAACTATACCTGCTGCTTGTAAGCAATTTCCGGGTAATAACAGAAGCTTTCAAATTTTGGAATATTCTAATTAAGGTAGTTCGACACTCCTTAATATATTAGAAAAGTTTTGCTGTGCTCCAGAAACACAATGAGCAAGCTTTAAACGCTCCAAGCTTTGGAATAATTTGTTAGTGTCTTATAGTTTGATGAAAAATGAACTATTTGTCAAGAAACATGGTACTTGCCTATTTATTTCTGTTTGGGGGGAATATCTAAAAACTTAATTCCAGGGAATTCTAGGAATTTTCGAGGAAGATATTTACTTACTCCTCGCACTACCCATCTGACAACACTGATTATCTAGAGTCCTTAAAAAATCTGCAGCCGTACGCGCATGCGCTTGACTCATTTCATGCCCGCTCTCACAGTATGTTTTCCAACAGCTCCATAAGAAGAACTGACTTAATCAAAATCTACTGTAGCAGTATTTCAGATCATTCTGTATAAAAGGTAACATGTGTTGATACGTAATGTTATTGAACATACGCTGACGTCACGGATTTGCAAAATTATGTTTGTATAATACACAGAGCCTCAGAGCCTTAACAAAGAGTAAACAGAGATAATAATTTTGAACGATAGTAATTCCGTTCAGAACGTCTATCGTACAGGGTCTTAGAGACGACGAAATCTACTAAAGATTCGTTTACATAAAAGTCTAGGGCCTGGTCTAAGCCAATATCTCAACAGCTGTTCATAGAATATTATAACTGTATAGAGGTGGGATGAAGCGCGTATTATGAGAAATGTACTAAACATTTTTATACCAACGGTAGTTAAAAATGTTCGTTATCGTTATTCAATAATTTTATAATTATCAATAAATATTCCCAGCCCTAATCGAGACTAGATGTATATGGAAAACTCTCGAGTTGTCGTAATCCTTCAATTACACGTCCGAGTTTTTCACTAACGACTCTTCAGTTTTCTCGTTTCAGCACATTACGTGTTAACGATCGATCTGAAGTATGTTACTCATTGTATGCAGGACGCTGTAAATCACGCAACCCATTATTATACTATCCCTATCATCCTACGGGAGACATGGGACCGACCGCTGCCACCACTGCCACTGTACACACTGTAGACGTCTTTTCAAAGTTCCGTTGATAGCGTTCTATGAATTTAAGTTATCTTCCATAGCGATAAGAATGCCTTATCTATTCTGAGTTGGACCGGAACAGTGCGGGTATTATAATAATTAAGAACATGTATACCTGGAAAATAAAATCTAAATTTAGTAACCCATTTTAATCTAATTAATAATCGAGTGTGCAGCAGGACACCGAGAAGAACACTACGACCACGTCGAACACACCACTGAAGATGCTTGCCGCAGTTGCAAGCGAAACGTTTGGAAGAAGAAGCCATTCCAGTAAACCACGGCTCATAAGCCCGAAAGATTCTTATCTTAATTCTATTAACGCCGGCCATGAAAGTCTACATTTTTTTACCATTTTATTCTGTCTTAAACAATTAATTAGTACTTACCCATTCATTACATATCATTATATATCATATATTCCGTTCTTTAAGAAATGTTATTTTTAGAACCGCACTTGGCTGCTTGTAAATAATAATTTGAGCATTAAATTGCATCCTTTTAACAATTCGCAGATTAGAACCTGGGAACTGGGGGCTTGTAATAGAATAGCCATAGAAACGCCATATAAACAGTGGCATCTCTATGACCTCGGTTATTCTTCCAATTTTATATAGGAGAGCTGAGTTTCATTCGTTGCTGAAATCGGATATCTCTTTTGTATTATTTTCACATAGCAGTTGAAATATTATGTACACGGCTGGAATGTTGCCAACTGCGTCAGGTGGATTCAGTGGAACCCAGACGTAGACTAACCGTGTAGACCACAGTCACATCACGGAGAGCAGTTATGAAAGGCTGGAGGCAGTTAGGACGATCCTTCTTCTTACTCACTGCATATGAACTACTAACGGGGATTGTATATGCGTGTGTTTTGGATATTTCTATTCTTATATGCTTACAATATGAATTTTGATGAAATTCGACGAAATATTATGCATTTCGAGTATAATTTAAAGTTTCTATATACATAATATGCATGTTTGTATGCATTCGATTTTACTGAATGTTCTGTTTGAGACTGTATTTATTAAACGGACAAATTGACTTCGTAGATACATTTATGCAACCTGGAACGTACAAGTTATTTTCCATGATCGTTTGTAGGATTCCGTAGCTACTATGTACCCGTATGATTTCGCCATGTCTGTCCTTCCGTCTGGCTGTTTGTTCGTTTGTCTACCACAGCCCCATAGTTTCTAAAATGTATAGTCGATTTTGATTAAATTTCATGGAGCGATGTCTTTTGTATTCGCAATACACAAGCGTAGCGAAAAATGGAAGCACTTCGTAATTTCACCATATATATATAGGGTCATTATTAAAAAATTTTTCAGGTATATCATCGAGTAAAGTATAGTTGGATGTGATTTAATTTTGGAGACCCAGGAACGAACTATATGTGTGTCCCTATACTCCTCTAATTTTTTTCAAATAATATGAAACATTTAATGGATTTATAGTACGTTATTTCTTTAAGAACTTATTACGGTCACTATAAAAAAATATCTAAGTTTTGAAGAAATACAACAAAATTTTATTGGAACAAAATTATTTCCAATTTAACAACACTTTGTACAGACAATCAGATGGCTTGGCAATGGGTTCTAAGTTATCACCTCTGTTAGCCAATATTTTTATGGATCATTTGGAAACTCTCATATTTACAGACCCTAATAATTCACATATCAAAAACATTTTATATTGGAGACGATTTGTTGACGATATTTTTGTCATTTACAACGGCTCCCTCAGCGAAGTGACTGATTTATTAAATGGTCTGAATACTTATAACCATAAATTACAGTTTACTTTAGAAGTGGAATCAAATAAAAGCTTAAATTTTCTAGATTTAACTATTTCTCATAATAACTATGGCTTTATTGAATTTAAAATTTTTCGAAAACAGACACACACAAATCACTGCATACCATTTTCTTCGAATCATCCAATAGAACATAAAAACGCATTTTTTAATAGTGCTTTTCATAGACTCTTTAATTACCCCTTGAAGAAACAAAATTTTTTAATTGAATTGAAAACTATTATCCAGATAGGCACCGACAATGACTTTCCAATTGATTTCATCAAAAAAATATATAACAGATTTCTTTTTAAAAATCACATAAGTTCAAACAGTACATTAATTTATTCAGAAACATCTCTAAATTCCACATTTTATTCATTACCGTTTTTCAACAATAATTGTTATAGTCTAAAGAATATATTTAAACGTTACAATATTAAGATTTCTTTCAAAAATTCTCAGACACTACAAAAATCTCTAGTGAAAATTAAAGATAATGACGACATTTTGGAACATTGCGGTGTTTATCGGTTATTTTGTGAATGCGGAGCAAGTTACATAGGCCAAACCGGTAGAAATTTCCGTACTAGGTTTAAAGAACACATTGTAGATTTAAAGAATATCTATAACCACAAATCCAGTTTCGCTTCACATTTAACCAATGAAAATCACAATTATGATCCCCACAATTATTTTCAAATTTTAGAAACCAAACATAAATCTAGCCTTTTAAATGAATTAGAAAAATTTCATATAGTTTTAGATGTCATCAAATCAGAGCCACATAAAAATCTTAACATAATTATGGATGATTTAGATAATAACAAATTTTATCGAAATAGTATTAATCACTACAATTTATAAAAAATTTTGTTTCCTCAAGGACAATAGAGGTTACATCTGGTTTTATTATTTTTCATTATTTTTTGTCAGTCAGTTCATTGAGGGCAGCAAGCCTGATATTTACTCGGTAATATTATATTTTTTAAAAATTTTTGTTTTAATTTGTGATTATTTTCGAGATTTTTAATATAAAAAAATCTCTTGTTATTCTGAAGATGGACTAAGTTCCGAAAGCGCTTAATAAATGATTTTAAAAAATTTTTGGAAAGGATTTCTTCCTATTTTTATTTTTATCTTGATTATTCCAAATTTATGTGCGTAATAGAATAGTTATACAATGGATTTCCGTCTTAATTTACGCAAAAAAGAGTTTTATAAACTATCTTTGAACAAAAAGAAAATATCACTGAATTTATGGTTTCTCAATTATTGCAAAAATAAGGATTTGACACCAAGATTTATTTCGAACAATGTAAAATTTAAAAATTACTTAGTGAAAAATAACCCAGTGTTAACTAGTGTTATCAAGAACATGAAAAAAGATTGGTTACGTAAGGAAATTAAATATAACTATCACAAATTAAATGACATTATATTTAGATTATATCAGACACACTTATTTTTAACTAAGGAAATGAACAGAGAAGCATGGGATCATTTCAGCTATGATATCAAAGAAAAAGTCACCAAATTTGGATACGACAAATACAGAAAACTAACAAAGAAACTAAACACATTACAATATAAGGCAGATCAAGAAATTATTTTGAAGAAAACTAAATGGTCAAACTTTAGCAAATATAATGAAAAATTAAGTTTAGAAACAGTAATAAACTCCTTAAACATTGGTTTTAATTTAAATTTAGAGGTTAACATGGATAATAACATATTATTCACTTTCAATGAAACAAATTACGTACAAAACTTTTTCAATGATTTTAATAAAACACATAATACTGATTTAATATTTGAAAATGATTGTTTGTTGCTCAATGCTAGTGAGTTAACTCACGTAGGGAATGCAAATAAATTAAAAAATATTGTTCATGATAATATTAATCTAGATTTAAGTAATAACATTTTTTATCAACACAGACCTGAACGGTCAGATTTTGATCTAGCGTGTAACTTAGTTGATATTAAAGGTAAAGATATTGTTATTAAATTTCATGACCGCATCTTGAATTTGTCAAACATAAGTTTTTCCGAAGATGAATTAAAATTGTTAGATAGGGGTCTTAAATTTGCTCCAATTACTAAAATCAATAAACACAACATTATAGAAGTTATTTCCACTATTCAAGATATTTGTAATAAGAATGACATCAACTCAGACAATTTCTTAAATACGGTTAAGAAATTGAATCTCAATTGTAACAAAACTAAAGATTTAAAAGACAGTAGAACAATCAGTAATATTACTACCAAATTAAGAGAAAATGGTTTAATTATTAATAAAGCAGACAAAGGTAATTGTTTAGTCATTATGCATACAGAAAATTACATTAATAACACCACAAAATTTCTCAACGACAATGGTTTTGTAACATTAAACAAAAACCCCAACAATTTACTCTTGAATAAAGTAAAGTGTTTCTCTAAAAAATTCAAAGAATTAAATTTCAAAAATTTAGTACCTATGAATTTCTCCACTCCTAAATTATACAGTTTGCCCAAGATTCATAAAAATATTGCCTCAATTAGACCAATTGTCTCACAAATTAATTGTATAACCAATAAATTGGCAGAATGGTGGATTGTCAACTTCTATAAAGTTACTAATTATAAATCTACATTATCTATAGAAAATTCCAATGAATTAATTAAGGACTTACTGAATAAACATATACCTAATACTGCAATTTTAGTTAGTTTTGATGTAGTTAATTTGTTCACATCCATACCGGTTTGTGAACTAATTGTTATCATCACTGATATAATAAATAACTGCAATGGCTCACAGAACATTAAATTAGCCTTATTAGAGTCCTTGAATATTTTATTGGAACAAAATTATTTCCAATTTAACAACACTTTGTACAGACAATCAGATGGCTTGGCAATGGGTTCTAAGTTATCACCTCTGTTAGCCAATATTTTTATGGATCATTTGGAAACTCTCATATTTACAGACCCTAATAATTCACATATCAAAAACATTTTATATTGGAGACGATTTGTTGACGATATTTTTGTCATTTACAACGGCTCCCTCAGCGAAGTGACTGATTTATTAAATGGTCTGAATACTTATAACCATAAATTACAGTTTACTTTAGAAGTGGAATCAAATAAAAGCTTAAATTTTCTAGATTTAACTATTTCTCATAATAACTATGGCTTTATTGAATTTAAAATTTTTCGAAAACAGACACACACAAATCACTGCATACCATTTTCTTCGAATCATCCAATAGAACATAAAAACGCATTTTTTAATAGTGCTTTTCATAGACTCTTTAATTACCCCTTGAAGAAACAAAATTTTTTAATTGAATTGAAAACTATTATCCAGATAGGCACCGACAATGACTTTCCAATTGATTTCATCAAAAAAATATATAACAGATTTCTTTTTAAAAATCACATAAGTTCAAACAGTACATTAATTTATTCAGAAACATCTCTAAATTCCACATTTTATTCATTACCGTTTTTCAACAATAATTGTTATAGTCTAAAGAATATATTTAAACGTTACAATATTAAGATTTCTTTCAAAAATTCTCAGACACTACAAAAATCTCTAGTGAAAATTAAAGATAATGACGACATTTTGGAACATTGCGGTGTTTATCGGTTATTTTGTGAATGCGGAGCAAGTTACATAGGCCAAACCGGTAGAAATTTCCGTACTAGGTTTAAAGAACACATTGTAGATTTAAAGAATATCTATAACCACAAATCCAGTTTCGCTTCACATTTAACCAATGAAAATCACAATTATGATCCCCACAATTATTTTCAAATTTTAGAAACCAAACATAAATCTAGCCTTTTAAATGAATTAGAAAAATTTCATATAGTTTTAGATGTCATCAAATCAGAGCCACATAAAAATCTTAACATAATTATGGATGATTTAGATAATAACAAATTTTATCGAAATAGTATTAATCACTACAATTTATAAAAAATTTTGTTTCCTCAAGGACAATAGAGGTTACATCTGGTTTTATTATTTTTCATTATTTTTTGTCAGTCAGTTCATTGAGGGCAGCAAGCCTGATATTTACTCGGTAATATTATATTTTTTAAAAATTTTTGTTTTAATTTGTGATTATTTTCGAGATTTTTAATATAAAAAAATCTCTTGTTATTCTGAAGATGGACTAAGTTCCGAAAGCGCTTAATAAATGATTTTAAAAAATTTTTGGAAAGGATTTCTTCCTATTTTTATTTTTATCTTGATTATTCCAAATTTATGTGCGTAATAGAATAGTTACAACAAAACTGTTGTGAATTGAAAATCCTCTAATTTCCCACCTGCTTGTTTAAAAAACCTGAATTTTGACCCATGGACTTGATACTTTATACACATACGTTTTCGATGAGAATTACATTATTTTCTAGTCTTCCAAAGAAAGGCTTGTTTAAAAAAAAGTTTAAACCAATTTTTTTTCAGGGTATCAACATCAAAAAATAAATTATAGATGAAGAGAGAAGGGCTTAGTCGCTGAAGGATCCAAAAATGAAAGTATTTACTGTATGGGTCTCGTAAAATGCAAAAAGCCTTACAGTAAATGCTATCATTTTTGGATCCATCAGCCATGAAGCAATCGTCTTCATCTATAATCATTCATTTCGGTTGTTATTCTACTTATCGCAGTAGATACATGGAAGAAAATTAAAGAATAAAAAAATAATATTGAATTTCTAATAAAAAAACAGGCATGGGTTTGACGCAACAAGGAAATGCGTTATGCAGAGTCACATATATATATTGTGTAATGTATACAATATTGTGTTATGAAACCACGTTTGATTTGTATATTGTGGAACTGGTGTTCCGAAGGCATGGTTTGACATTTCTGGGTTACGCACGAGTTAAACGTTTTTGCGATTATTATTCTTTCCAGCCAAATATAATAAATAATATTTCGATACGTTTTAATATTTTAATATTGGCAAACGTTTTACAGATTACTTATAGCGCATCATCAATTTATTGTTCAGGTTTTTTTTGCGTTTGCAATATATTAGGACTAACGTAGATATTTTAAGGCAATTAATATTTTTACGTTACAAATATAAATTCATGGACAAAATTATCAAATATTTTTTGTTATCGCTATTACTTGAAAATAATTTTAAATAATTATATTTTTATGGAGAAGGAAAAGCACCCAAAACTTCGGTTTCTTCACCGTCACACAAAGGATACTTGCGGAGTACACGGAGTGACCCAATAAGCACAGCCGACTATAGTGATTCAGCATTACGCTGACGCTGGAATAGCTTTTATATTTGCCAAGAGTGACGGTTTGGATCCTCCAAGAACACCAATCAAAAGGACAATTATTTAACAGAATACTCTGAGTACTGCTTTCTGACCTCAAAAAGAAGGTCTTTTGTCCGCTTCTCAATCTCCTTCGCGACTATGTAAGTTTCAGCAGGGGCTGAGAACTCGACGACATACATAAATCGCGTAGTTTTGTCAAGGAGAACTATATCAGGCTTTGTAGCTGAAAGCTGCCTGGTAGTACTGAATATATTATTATTTAAATTATTAACATTTAAAAATATTCAATAATTTTGTCCATGAGCATATTTTCGAAAAGGAAAATAATAGTTCTAATTGCTAAGTGGATTTTATAAATGAGCGCAAAATGCCACAGCATAAAAAGTGAAAAATTTATCGTTTAGAGCAGACGTCTAGACTAGTTCTTATCTTGATTAAATAAAATAAAACAAATGAAACAGTTAACAGGCGATTAATGTGCAATACAAATGGCGACGATTATGTAATTATGAGCCTTAACAGTAATCTACATTATTATCCACCATAGCATCATGTCCAGGAATTTCTAAAATTATGTAATAAAAAACACATGCAGTCGCCGGCGACGCTGATGATCTCAGCTATTGAGCGTCTTTTTGTATGTAACCTAAATGAGTTATGGTTGATACAAAGCAAGAGTGGCTCTTACCTCAAATATGTTTAATATATGCATGCAAAATTATTATTGGTTCATAATATATTATAAAAAAGTGGGTGTGTGATTTTCAGCGTCACCGACCCGAAGCGTGACGGTTCACTTTCGTTCACTATTCAGGCAAAGTGCACCTAAGGAAGTTTTTACTTCAAAAATTTTGCAATAAAGTACTAGATGTCATACGCATAGTTCTACAAACTGTCATTAAATAAGCAGAAGCTCTCTTTAAAAAGATAGATGTTTAGCTTCATATATCGATATTCTGGTCTGCAATTTATTCTGTGGTAATGTATATAAATACCTAAACGTAAATTTATTCCTGCCATCTAGTAGCCCCCGAGTGAAGTATTTTCAAGGATAATAACCGTATATCTTTATAGGTACACCAAGTTTCACTAGCATCGACCCAGCCATTCTCGAGTGACGCTAGTACAGACAAATGGATAGGCACTATTTCAATGGGATCTAGTCCTGTTGAGGGTTTAAATAAATAAAAATAAATAAATAAAATAAATAAAAAATAACTGATAGACAGACAAAAATGCGGAGACACGTTTTCTTTTCTATATATCATACAAAATACTGGAAAACCCGGAGAGATCTGCAAGAAAATGAAATTGCACAAATGAGATACCGTTAGAATTTTATATATCAGTCAAATATTAATTGATAATAATTTAGTGCATTAATTTCTAAATTAATTGTCATTAGTCATAACACAAAGTATTCGTGGACACAGTGTACTCTAGTGTTTAAGTAAACTCTGCATATTATGCACTCCCGCTAACTGCACTTGCGGTTAAATCATCCAACATTACCTTTGACAAATTACACTCATTTTTCAGTTTTTATACAACGTAAATGTATAGCCATTATGAAAGATTTTCTGTCTCATTTAAATTTAATTTTTGCGAAATAGTCTGCTATAGTTGCACGCTGATAAATGTTTTTATGATGAACTTTCAAGACATTGTTAAATGGGATATTTTCTTTGTTATTTGTAGATATATTCGCTGGCGGAGTCAGAATTTTTGAAGCTAGGCTTCTATAGGCGCGTTAGACGATTTCTGGGAGGGGAAATAGTTATGGGTTCGCGTCACAGTCACCGACATGCTCATGTTAAAAGTATATCTATAGCTAAAATAATCCGATCCTTTTAAAAATTAATATCTGAGAGTTTTATAGGACACAAAAAAATAAAATGGCGTCAGATTTCAAAATGGCGGCCATATGTACTTTTTTGTAAAAATTATCTGATTCTTTTTAAAATTGATATTTGAGAGTTTGATGGGACACAAAACAATAAAATGGCGTCAAAATTCAAAATGGCGGCAATATGTACTTTTTTGTAAAAATCATCCGATCCTTTTGAAAATTGATTTTCAAAAGTTTTATAGGATACAAAAAAATAAAATGGCGACAGATTTCAAAATGGCGGTCATATGTAGATACTTTTGTAAAAATTATCCGATCTTTTTGAAAATTGATATTTAAGAGGACACAAAAAAATAAAATTGCGTCAGATTTCAAAATGGCGAACAAATAATAACTTCTCAATTGTATTGTTATAGCTTTGATAAATTCGGTTTTAAAGACAATTCGTAAAAAGCATAGCTTCTGTCGGGTGTCCCATGACACCTCATGACTTTTTTTTTCTAGCGGGAGGGTACAAATTCTCATATCAATTATGAAGAGCCATCTACAATTATTGTATGTAAGTAGCTACTTGATGACACAATTTAATGACCATTGCAGGTATAACCTCGATAAAATTGAATGTGCTAAGCTGTTTTTTTGTTCATTACTGGAATTAGAATTTTGAAAGCGTTTTATTTTTGAGCTATAGTCGTTAACTGAATTTGTCCCAATTTTTGTAAATTGACATAATTATCTTAATGAAAATTTAAAAAAATAACTATTGTTTATTTTTTTAGTGACAGTTAGATTTTTTATATATAGGTATCTACAATAGTTTTTTTTGAAACATAACTGATGTTAAATATATAATTTTTTATAAACAATTCTGGAGATTCTTACATTTGTTATTGTATTTCCACTTTATGTAACATAATTGAAAAATAAAAAGAAAACATCCAGCGTTAGGCGAACTTATTTCGCAGGTAGGTATACTTAAATAAATTATACAATCTTTAAACATAACTCGTAAACTACTTAGACTGAAAATATAAAGTAATATAATGCAAATTTGTTGCAACAAGCAATGACATATTATAAACAAGCACCAGTAACATATTAAACTTAGAAGAAGCAACAAAGAACAGGTATCTCTGATGTTATTTCTGCTGAAGTTTAATTACTTTTATACACCCGCTTAAAACAGTGAAATGTATACTATGCAGTAGTACACGTGTAGCTGTATCTATGTAGAATACTTTCTACTAAAACTCAACGATTCTTTCAGCTTTATAACTTACTTTCAGGATATCGATATTGAATAAAAAGCTTGGTTCGCCGAGTTCCTTATAAAAATCTTTACATCCAAATAAATCGAGCGTCAATTCACAATTCATTCATTCACATTCAATTCAGAAATTCGATAAAGAGCATTGTAAATGTTGGAATGCCTCTATATTTTAGTCTTGAGTTTTTAATGCAACACCATTGATTTTTTTTGCCCGTTCGGTTTACGATTAATTGTATTTTAAAAATTTATCAGCTTTCAAACCTTTTTTATCCCAATTTCATAGACGGTCCGCAATGCTCTTAAAACCTTTTACAAAAAAATCTGAGATATAATCTCATATCCACAAATACATAGTAGATACGGTACAGTGTGTCAAATTTCATGTTTCTAAATTCAATCATCAAAGGCACAATAATTATGCCAAATATTTCACTTGTCCAAATTTATACATGTTCTTCTTATCGTTAGATGAAAAAGAACTGACCAAGAAAGATCTAGTTCACTTTAACTCTACAGAAAAGGAACTAGGTTTAATTATGACTTTACAGTGTGTGCCATAAAAAACAACGGTGATTTTAAACACATATTCCATGTGAAATTCTGTCTCCAGTCTAATTACTTGGTAAGTTAACTTATAATTAAAAAGAAAAAAAAACTGTGTATAATTATATTGCACTCTATATTTGTTGCAATTGAATTTTTGTAAGAGATGTAAACAAATACCTAAATATTTTATAATCTTTAAAAAATTAAGCCTTGTCTTCGTCCTCATTTCCTCCATTGTTACTTGTCCAACGAAACGTATTTAAAGTACTATTCACCTACTTGGATGCAGTCTTGTTAGATAGCGTAAATGAAGACGAAAATAAAGGAGATAATGCGATATTCGTTTGCTATAATTTACGATAAAATACATTTTTTATAAAAATTAGAATCTATTGTAACATTTACGTTGACTTTTTTTAAAATAACAATTCAATAAATACATTTCGGGGATAAAAACGGTAGGGTATTTCCAATTCAAAATTTCACAAAAAATATGCCCTCAAAAACGTCGAAATTTTCCTCGGGCACTTAGTATACAAAGTAAACTTAATTGTTGAAGATACGTTTAGTGGATGGTGACTGAGTGATAGCTATTTGTCAAGACTGTTAAAAAACGTCTTATGTAGGTATTTCTGTTTGTATTGGTGTAACACTGAAACCGTGTTGTGTTTTAGTAGAGAGACTGGAGGTGTGAGGGGGGGGGGGTGCTGTTGAGGCTAGGACCGTGGGGTATACCATGGGACGGCATAACGACAGCGGACGTGTCAGCGTATTAATTACTGTTGGAGGCAAATAAATGCTATGCTCACCAGAGTTTTATACTATACAGCAGGCTGCAGGATACGTATAGTTGCAAAAGCTTTGAGTTGAGTAGAAAACTCTAGCGTAATTTCAAAGCTTAGACGAACCCTAGGCTGTGTGTTATCTATGTATAATCATAACTTTATGTACAAACAGAACTTGTATCTGTTTGTTTACTTTATTAGTGTATTTGCCATATGGCACATACACTATTGGCGTCGGTCGGATGGCGGGACCTAGGGGTCGGACCAAAATTTCTCGACGTTTCATACCCTCCTGAACAGTTTGCCACCATTTTTGAAAATGTTTATGTATATAAGTATTTATATATATATATTTATATATATATTTATATACTAATATATATATATATATTTACATCTACATAACTATATTGATTCCTTTCACTTTGAAACCTTCCTACGTCTCCCAGAAGGAGTGGATTTAGGAGGAATCTAAGTGTGTATATTGACTTCTGCAGTTTTTTTTGACCCCCCTGTCTACTTTTTATGTTGGTATTCTAAAAAGTAGAAAATACATTTTTTTATTTATAACCATATTTTGCGTCTTTATAAAGTATAGTCTTTATGACTCCGGGCTGTATATTTTAGTTTCATATTTAACACTATTTTGCATCTATAAAAAGATATATATTTTATCTTGCTATTTTTTTTACTTCCAACAGTGTTGCCAGATGAAAACCGGCTTTTTTATGCAAAGAATTAATCATAGATGACAATATTTTGATTCTACTTCTATGTATAACCGCTCTGCCTAAATAATAAATCTATCCGAATAAAATTAATTATGGTTGCCATTATTGTAAATATCAAATTAATAGTTATAATGGTGTAATTATTTGTTCTTATAAAAAAATATTACTAACAGCAACGAATTTACCGATACTCTTAGTACGCTGATGCGTAGAGTCCCGTGCAGCAGGCACCCCCCAGAGGCTCTCCATTATTAATTTTTTATCAATAAAAATGTGCGTTAGTGTTTTATCTTATATAAAAAAAGATTTTTACCAACAGTTTACATTACGAAGATGATACAAATGGAATTTTCAGATATTAAAATAAAAATAAAGAAATTAAAAAAAAACTTTAAAAACAAATTATTGTTTTCTTTTAAATCAAAATGCACTAAAAAGTAGAAAATATTTTTTTTTTTCAGTTAAAAAGAAAAACATCGGGCGCTCATAAAATATTACTTTGTCTAAGTATACATTTTTTCCCAATAGGTTTCTTTTCAACTGAAAAAAATAAATTATTCTCTACTTTTTAGTGCATTTTGAGATGTACTTCTGTCAGTGATATTAAATTATTCAATTAAAGGCTAAAACCATGCAAGTGTTATAAAAAGTATAGTGTGCAACACGTGTGCTAAATATTTATGCGTTAGGCGCGATGTTTTCAGCACTCGTATTCGGCTCGCGATGCTCACTCGCCAAGGCTCGTGAGCGCTCTCCTACTACTCGTGCTGAAAACATCGTGCCTGACGAATAAAGATGTATTTAGCACACTTGTTACATAATATACTATTAATTCTGTACAATAGAAAAATATATAAATTCTTTATTTTACAAAAATGTAAAATCTAAGTCCTAAATTTTCAATTTTATATTAATCAGCTAACCCAGTTATCCAATTTATTAAAATTTAAATTAAAATTGGGCCGCCATCTTGGGGCGTTCGCCATTTTGAATTTAGAATGACGTCATGTAGCTTATCTTATTCTACTCATCAAACCCTTTCATTTGATACGGCGGGGGTTGTAAAGAAAAAGGAAAGCCGCCATCTTGGGGCGTCCGCCATTTTGATTTTAGAATGATGTCATGTAGCTTATCGTATTCTACCCCTCAAATCATTTAATTTGATACCCATGTCATGGGAGTTCTGAAGTAATAGGTAACCCGCTATCTTGGGCCGTCCGCTATTTTGAATTTAGAATGGCGTCACGTAGCTTATCGTATTCTGATCATGAAACCCTTTCGTTTGATACCCATGTCAAGGGGGTTGCAAAGAAAAAGATAAGCCGCCATCTTGGGGCGTCCGCCATTTTGAATTTAGAATGGCGTCACATAGCTTATCGTATTCTGCTCATGAAACCCTTTCATTTGATACCCATGTCAAGGGTATTGTAAAGAAAAAGGTGAGCCGCCATCTTAGGGCGTCCGCCATTTTGAATTTAGAATGGCGTCATGTAGCTTATCGTATTCTACTCATGAAACCCTTTCATTTGATACCCATGTCAAGGGGGTTGCAAAAAAAAGGTGAGCCGCCATTTTGGGACATCCGCCATTTTGGATCTAGAACAATATTAGATATACTATATTGCATTGTCACCGGACTTACACACGTGTGCAAAATTTCAACTCAATTGGATAACGGGTAGTGGGTCAAATTTCAATAATTAAATTTGATCTAAATATACGTCATATCGAACTTAATAAAACCATTGAAAAAGTCTGACACTACTAACTTGAAAATCAGCATTTAGGGCAAATTTAATGTATTATAAATGGTTATAAGGTCTATATTGATCCAAAATGCCATTTAAAGGTACCGTCCCTGGAGTTTCTCCTGAGGATGCTAATATAGCGAAACGCGCATCGAGTGTGTAAAAACTAATTCTGTCAAAAATTCCAGTCAATATAACGTAAAAATGAAATGAAACTACAGCGTATTTAAAAGAATCAAAATAGTGCCAAGTATTGAAATCTATATACTCTGACAGCAAAATGCCAAAATGAGTTGAAACTGCACAATATTGAAAAGAATCAAAATAGTGCCTAGTACTGATATCTGTATATTCTTACGGTGTTGCCGTGGTACATTTAATAGAGGAGTCAAATTACGGCCCAATGTAAACGCCTTATATACAAAACTGTATATTAATAGCGCCACAATAAAAAAAGTTGCGGAAATATCGTGAACTAAAATTTAATATACATCTTTCAGAAATCACACTAAATTGATTCCGCTTGCGGCTGAACGGGGGCAAGTAGGGTAATTTCAATAGCGGAAGCAAAAAGATACGCGAATGAAAGTCCGAAAGCTCCAGGGTCGGCACTTCTGACTTCGATATTAAAGGAGTTACATGGCAAAACTTTTTTGCTTCCGATATACGGACGTAAAATCGTCAAGGAAGCAGTTTGATATGTGCTGCGGTATAAGAGGGACGCAAAATAGTGCGTTAAACGTATATATATTTATTTATATATATATGTGTGTACACGATAACTCTCGACAGACTTAATCGATTTAAACGAAATTTTGTACACACATTGGAACCTATTACCGCACGAAGCCTATTTAAAATGGGCCCGATCGGACCATTTTAAGGGTAGTATTTAGGGGTTGAAAAAAGTTTTTGGGCCCAAAAATACCGAAAAAATTCTCAGAATCGTTTCAAAATTGAAATTTAACCCTTTAGTAAAGATTAAAATGTGCTGTTAAAATTTTAATAAAATCGGCCCGACAGGACCGGACTTACAAAAATTTTATGAAAACACTGGTTTGCGGATAGTGATTTAGGTACTTACTGAAGGGTGTATTTAATTTGGTACAAAGGTTGCATTGATAATATTATTGAAATTAAGAAAAAAAATATTATTTTAAGGGATGTATTAAGGGGTTAAATTTTTTATTTTGTTCAAAAACAAACTTAAGTTTACATAATAAAGCCACAATGCCAGTATTAGCAAATACACTATATTGTCGGCAGGGTTTTGGCACTGCGACCCGAGTTTTTATGCTTGATTTAGTTTTGCTCTACGTATGATTTATTTACGTTATCCTTTTATGAATTCACTAGTTGTTTCGGTACCAATATTAATAATTATCTAAACTAATATTATAAATAGAGGCAAAACTCCACAGAAGACTCCACGACAGCAAAGCAAAGCGTCCTCTGAAAACCGAAGCTTCTCCAAGTTTTAAATATGTTTAAAGTATATAAGATTTAAAATTTATATTATACTAGCGGTCCCCTCCAGCTTCACCTGGGTGCTCTGAATTTATGATTTATATTAATACATAGCGGTTGCAAAATAGGTACAGGATTTCATTTTGATTTGTTTACTTGATGTTCACCACGGTCCGCGGGAAGGTTGTACACTCAGATTTGGCACATCATGGCCCTGAAAATGGCCGATTTAAGAACGTAATGTGTCTAGTTGCATTAACACGAGTGAAGTCATTAGTCACGGTTATATTATTTCTTATGACTAAAGTTTCAAAATATAGGTTATATAAACTATTAAATGCAATGAAGTAGGTATAATAAGATATTGTATATTTACAAAGCTGACTTTAGCCAAAGTAAAAACTTTAAAATGGTTTTGTATTTATTTTAAAGTAGTTTCATAACTCTGCAATCCCAATATATTAGTTAAAGTAGTTTTTCATGTTAACAAATTTAAATATAATACAAGTTTTACATAAGCTTTGCATTCGTAACTTTGGTGGTGAGATTTTCTATTCGCATTTGCATGAAAAATAACTAAAACAAAAAGTTTGTAACGGACTGAAAATTTGTGATGTAAAACATTACTCAAGTTGACTTTAATATATTAATCAATGTCATTGACCTCAGCTGTCAAGCGTCTATAAACTACAATATCTTAATCAACGATGTAATTTTAATGCTAGATAGTTCGAAAACTAAAGTCGTTAGTATCGACTAATTTTACAGCAATATCATTCTAACATACGAGAAATATTAAAAATACATAGTTTTATTTAATTTTTGGATACTTATTACAACTAATGTATGGTTATGATTTTTTTTTAATTTTATTGTTGTAAACTAAGAGTTTCTGTATTGCAGTTTATAACATATTTTTTCAATTTAAATGATATTAAAAAACGCTTTTAACATTTTTGAGAGTCAAAGCCAAATTATTCTGTAGGTACTATTCTACTTGACTTGAAGAAGAAAAATCGACATATTTATCATCTACTGGACTTGACTTGGATACAAATTGTCGATACTTGAAAAAACAAATCTTGTAAAACCGCAGTTTTCAACCGCTTCAGTTGTGCATAGTTTCAAAATTAACATCGATATTTAACACGAGTCTAAGAAAAGAATTAACGCCCGTTGTGTTCTCATAATTAATTATCTGGTCTAGCAAAGGGGAACAAATTCTCATTCTCCGCTGTCAATTATCATTAGTGACAAATTCTGTCTACTTATTTTATGTTGTCGAGACGTCCCACGTCTAATTTGTTTACTGCATCTACTTGCAAGCAGTAAAAATTCGATTGCAGCTTAGATTTAGAACTAAAACAGGCCTTAAAAGTTTTACGGAGGGTGCATAACTTATTAACAATATTTAAGGGGTGTGCAAGTATACAAAAAAATGCTGATAAAGTAATAAAAAATAATCGAAAATATTCCTGTTGGGTAGTGAATAAAGCAGAGTTTCCATTGACTTCTTAATCTACAAGATTAAAACCGTTAGACGAGCCAAAATGCCTTGAATCGTGTCGAGTAGAGCAGAAAGAAACATTTTTCGACCAGTAAAAGGTTTTATTATAATAAAATTTCGCGTAATTTGCTGTTTATGTAATTCTTTTCGAGGCGAGTTCGATTTTTCATTTCGAGCAATTGAAGGATAAAAAGTTTAGATAATGAAAAATGTTAAAAATTTAGTTAGTCTGTAAAGTTTTCTTCTCGTACTACTCGACTCCGCACGAAAATCGAATATTTATACTCGATTCGAAAAGGTAAATCCACCCCTACAGTATATACAATTTAATAAAAGTTAAATCGCGCCTTGATTTTAATATTTTTTGTTGAGAAGTATAAATTTACTTTTTTAACTTTTATAATCCACTCGATTTATCAAAAGTTCAAAATCCGCACTTGACATTCTGCCAAAATTTTTTAAACTTCCGTCACATTGTAGTTCGCCATAAAGCGAAATAACAACATTGGCTTTCAAGTCATTTAGATCACTACCACTATAATTTCTTCATGAACGCAAAGTAAGGCGCGTACCCAAAATCTCTTTTTAACTTCCCATTGGAAGTTATTGTAATGGGTCCGAAAATCGAAATCAAAATGTATAACAAATTTTTATGTTTCAAGGTCACTATACTATTTTTACACTATTTTTAGAAAGATGTCTGTCTGTGTGTGTGTACGTACGTATGTGTCCATTTCTTTCTTAGACGAAATCTCGAGAATGAAAAATGATATCGACTACGTTAGGGTGCCAATCGACGCGTATTAACGTAAATATGATCTGAAAGAAATTTTTTCAAAATCGGTTCTGCCGTTCTTTTTTCTTAACCAAATAGACTCCAAAAAAGTAGATTTTACACAATATTTCGCGAAAAAAAAATTATATCGACTTCGTAAGGGTGTCAATCGAGACGTGTTAACGTCATTTTAATCAGACATAAATTTTATAAAAATCGGTTTAGCAGTTTTTTTTTAAATTATTGTTAAAAATAAATAATAATTATGTTTTAATGATTAAAATGTAATATCTAATTTAATTATTATTATTAAATATTTATCAAACTGAGAAGTTCGTCGTGTGGACCTCAAGGGTCGCACTTTAGTCCTAATAAACTACCCACCTCACGGCTTGTTTCTTTTTTTTTTCGCTGTGCATGTTAAAACTACACACACTGCAACCGCGAGAAGAACATCCCTTTCGTTGGACATGTTAGATTGGAAAGGACTATCAAAATTGTTGCAATCCGAATACTTTTCGTGTGGACGTCTAAAAGTTGTCAAAAAGTTATAGAAACATGTTTAGGGAACTTTCTGTAACATGACACTAAGTGTGGATGGGCCTTTAGGTATCTCTATAGTCAATACGTATTATAGAGTTGTTAAGAGTTCACGACCCGCACACAAAATAAGAGTGCTGAATATACTTCTTTCAAGTTGTGAAGGGCTTCAGGTGCGAAAAAATCGAGCACAAACATTTCATAACTACACCTTGTTGAACTGAACGCACGCTAGTATATTGATTTTATAATTCTTTTGAACTTTCAAGCAATGACAGCACAGAATAACAGTAGCAGCTTTTTAGTAGTAACTGTTAAAATTTTCTTTTCCTCTTGTTAAAAAAAAACTATATTAATTGTTTGAAACAATTGTTTGACTCCAAATAATTAACCTTTTTATAATTGAAATTTATTGGCAATGAGAAATTATAAGGAATGTACAAATAGTGGGTTTTCCTATCCAAGTCTAGTATTTAATAAATACTTGAGTCTAATCGAATCGAAATGTACCTACAGGAAAAAAACCAAAAATATCAGAAAAGGTTATTAATATTTTTCAGTAAGGAAGCAACAGAGGTAAGTAGTTACACGAGTTTTTCAGAATGAATTTGAAACCTTTGACACTAAATTGTCGACTTCATTTGTTCTTTATAGTGAGTTGCATTACGTAAGCATAATAAGTGTCCCGCTGAACCTTACACGGAGAGGTTAGTAAGCGCGTGCTTTTTTTTGACTATGTTTTGAAAAAAAAATATTTGAGTAAACTTTAATTTTCGACGTGTTATTTTGCTACTTTTCTTATTCTGTTTGTACAGTAAGCGCGAGAGGAGTTATTTAGCTAGGAACTTTTTTTTAATCGTCGCTTAAATCTATTATTTTAAAAAAAATTGTAATCTTTTATTCATGCACAATTACCAGAACTTAACCGTTGTATTTAGAGCTTCCAAACCAGAATTTCGGACAACATTTTTAAAAATATAAATTAGGAAACTGAAGAAATTAAGATATCGGAATTCCGGAATTGTTGAAAAGATTAGAAATTTACAAATTTTTGCTTAATTTTCCGACCAGAAAGTGGGCCTTAATATAGATTTTTACCACTGATTGATTATCTCTCTATAGTAAAATTATAAATCTCTTATAAGTTTTTAGTATTATCTATACACTGTGAATAGCTGACCATAGCTGAATCAGCGATTTTAAAAGTAAAAAAATAATGTTGATTTTTTTGTTTGCAAATTTCTGACTCATAGTTTTATTCAGTGTTTTCTATGTCAATAAACATATTTCGGTTTAAAAAAAAAATATATAATTAAAAAAATCAAAAAACCCGACTGCGTAAAACTGAAAAGAAAAAAACAAGCACTTAGAAGTCCGGTGGTCAACTGAACATTCGGATCCATTGAAAAATTTGATTGGTTGTCGAATAATGGATCCCGACTGTTCAGTTGACCACCGGACTTCTAAGTGCTTGTTTTTTTCTTTTCAGTTTTACGCAGTCGGGTTTTTTGATTTTTTAAATTATTTTTTTTTATTTTATACTTTTTAGTCGCTTTTTAGTTATGAGTACCTAGCTAGCTATTTACCAGACTGAATTTCCTATCAGCATCAGTGCACTGGAATTTAAGTTTAAATTATGTGATTTTTTCAAATGTTTTTAATTAAAAATAAATCGATACAGATCCTAAACGGTCAGTCAAATCGAAAAAAGTTGAGGGAAAACTAAAAATGATTTTTAAATACCTATTCAACGATACCCCACTTGACATAGTTTGTTGTCTTTCATTTTTTTCATTTTCACAATATGGCGTCCTGTAGTCGCCATATTGAATTTTCACTAGCGTCATGTCTTTAATGACACTCGCCGGACTAAGGGGAATCGATTGACGTGTGAATCATAAAAATCGGCCCAGGCGTTTGGTCTGTATAGTGCTTCAAAGAACATACAAACATACATACATACAAACATACATACACACATTCATACATAGGCTGTTAAACACATTATCACTCCTTTGCGTTGCAGTCGGGTAAAAAAATATGCAGTAGATATTTTTGCAAACTTTTCTCAATATAATTTTGGAATTGATAATCAAATATCGAAACCAGTTGCGGAATAGAGTATGATCCGATATGGGAGGCCCTAGTTGCGATGTTGGTTACGCGACACGACTGGGTTTGAGCAGTCCATTAAGTGTATGGTCGAAGGTTGAAACCCATCTGACACCTAGTGTAGCTCCGTCTTTACCGGAACCTGGCTATAGTAACGAACTTGTTATACAGTAGAGCGCTGTGCAATGGTGGATTTGAAATAATAAACTTTGCGTTTAGCTTGGTAACATTTCCGATTAAATGAAGAGTAATTGTCGCTACTTCAGCCTGAGTGGCGTCGGTGAGAAGTGTACCTACACTGCACAAACACACACAGAAAGATACAGTGAATTTACCGCATATCTTCTTTCTCACTTGCTCTTCCATGTTCTAAGTGAACGATTCCTCTCTCACACACATACTGAAAACAAAGAAACGCATGAGGATTCTTCAAGTAGGTAGATACAACATACACATACTAATTTTGGTTTGTTTGTTTTAATGTAATCAAGGAAAATGTTTTATATAGCTACAGTGTGTCCATCTGGAGTTATTATAAACTACTGTTTTAAAGAGATGGAGCGAGAGAGAGATTTTTGGGTGGCTTCCCTACTCAATCTATGATATCGCTATGAATAAAACCGCGCAATCGTTCTCTAGCCATTTAAACACTTCCGCTATATTTATATTCACACTAATGTTGTGTGCGTGCGCCCGGTACTTCCACCATATTATTATTGTTATTGTCTACGCTTTCCTAGCAGACATAATATAATTACTATGTAATGCGTGGGGAAATAAGTCGTTTAAAAGAGAATCTCTCTAAATGTAAATATATATTAAGAACCCGAAACCTAGTTATTTTCAACTTCACTATCGCTATACTTATTCTAATTCACACTATTGTATTTCTACCATACCCGGACTCCCACCATGTATAGCAGTACTTCCACCATATTGTATTTCGATCTAATGATATATTTTATGGTTGGCCTACCCTCGGTCTATAGGTAGGTATAGGCAATTCCTGATCCATTTTTAAAGTTCCATGGTTTGTGCACCAATGGCCATCGATGGGTTGCCAATCGGTGGAAGGAAGATAAATTTAAAAATACGCTCAAGTCATTCTTATTAGCAAATAGCTGTTACTCAGTAGAAGAATTTTTAAATATTTAATTGTTGTATTTTTGTAATTTATTGACCAATCCTGCTCAACACTCCTTTGTTTTTTGGGGCAGTTTTACAGGAAATATAGCTATCTATCTACCTAGTATCGACGGCCTGTAACGTCGTTAGGACAGGAGACGTTTCCGAATACATTGCTTGCATGTGTTTTATTTCCTAATTAGCATTTTTAATTTTCGTAATTCCTAACCTAATGTTTCACAAATCTGAGATAGTGAAATAATCAGGATGTTCTTTAAGATTTCGAGAAAAAATTATTTTTAGTAGAAATCGAAAATATAGTAAAAAAATTATAATTTAAAAAAACTAAAAAACACGCTTTAATGAACTAAAAAGTAAAAAATAATGATTTTATTGTAAAAAAGCGTGGGTAGTATGAAAATATGATACAAAGCACCCCACGCTTTTTTACAATAAAATCATTATTTTTTACTTTTTAGTTCATTAAAGCGTGTTTTTTAGTTTTTTTAAATTATAATTTATTTTTGCTTTTTAGTCTTGGAGATCCTGGTCAGGATAATGGGACAAACTTATAGAATTATTGTATTGTAATCGGTCCTTGATAAGTGTGCAAAGTTTCAGTTCAATCTGAAGTTTTTTGCTTTTTTTTTTTAGTCCTGGAGATCCTGGTCAGGATAATGGGACAAACTTATTGAATTATTGTATTGTCGTCGGTCCTTGATAAGTCGACAAAGTTTAAACTAAATCTGACCGTTCAAAGTTGGTCAAAATCAAGTTCAAAGAAGTCGGTTACAAACTGACAAACAAGCAAGCAAGCAAACATACAGGTGAAGGTAATATAAGCGTGTTAATTACAAATGAAGAGCAGTTGAAAAAGCGGGTTAACACAATTTTAATAACACTTTGCAAAAGAAGACAGAAGATAAAAATCCAATTTTTATATACAGATGTAGTGAAGTCAGATGATCAATTATCTGCATTGCATCTGCAACGGCTGCATCACTCCTTTCCACTTTTGTGTTATACAAAAAAGGTGGACATCCGGTATAGCTAAGAAAACTCATCAACGCTTTTTACTTAGGGAAGAGTATGTGTTATAACTGTAACCTGTTTAAAGAATTAAAATTGTTATATGACTTGTTAACGTTGCAACAAAAGACGTATTATAGAAATGTGTTTATTCTTTCAGAAAACTGACATTTAAGTTTGTTACTATTAGATAGTAAATGTATTAGAAATGCCGTGTTTCTCAAAAAATCAATTAATTACTTTAGCTTGTAACCAAAGCCGGTTTTAGGCCACTTTGACCTATTTGGCTCAAGCAGAAACCCCGCGTTAGAATTTAAAAAAAAATATATCTACATATAAGGAGGTGATTTTTCAAAGCGATGAACGAAAATGTTAATTTCAACGTTTAATATTTTATAAAACTTATAATTAATACACTACGTCAGATATTAGGTCATTTAATTTAAGGAGATTGTCCGTTGCAAAAAAAAAACTATCACCCCTTTCCCTCTATTTTAATTTCCAGCTACGCCCCCGTATATCAAAAATCATAACTCCAATCAGAGTTTTATTACAATATATTTCTTCAAAAATTTAGCTCTATTTTCTGCAACGGATATATTGACTTGAAAACCTTTTTAATTCTAAATTAGAAAAATGTTGATTTTTTGAGCAAACTAAAACAACCGCAATGTTTTCTACTTTAGGGGAATGAGATAAATATTGAAATCCTTTAATTACCCTTGTGTCCTGTTCTCCTAAAGTAAAATAATCTTCAAAAAGCATTTTTAAAAAATTAATATAAATGTTAATGCTTTTTTATTATAATATAAATGTTATCAAAGACCTTTTTCTAAGTTATTTGGAAATATAATAATTTTAATAAAAAAAATTGTGCTAAGACATTTTTAAGCTACTATATAAGGTGTCCAAATACCCGTTGAACATATTTGGATATCAAGGAACATTATATTACGCTTTATAACTTTATAATGATGCAGAAATTTGGGTTTGGATTAATTTGATCACAATTGGATACACAATAAGAAAATTAATTCAATTATTATTATAATCTACTGTCGTCTCTACAAAATATTATATTTTGATAGGGTAGATCAGGAGATCAGCTTTGGATGTATATCTGACCTAATTAAATAATAATTTCATTTATAATGATTTTTATAAAACTTCTTAAAAAAATCGTTGCTAGAAATCACAGAAAATTGGAGAAATATTAATTTTTGAACAACGTAATACTACATCAATGTTATCAAAGGCATATTTTTGAGTTATTTGGAATGTAATACAATAAAACGGCTTTCTACATTGGCTTTAAATCAAAGGCGGACTTCACTGGGGAGAAAGGTGGTTTGGGATGAGGGGGTCATAGATATAGATAGCCGGGATAGAGGTTATGTGTTAAACCGTGTGCGGCAATACATGGCTTCAAAAAGACGAAAGTAGAACAAGTAATAATTTTAGTGGAATGCCTTTTATGAGCTTTACGATTTAGGTAGCATTATCTTATTTTCCATTTCCCTTTAGTTTATCCTATAAGACATTCTTCTCGCAACACGTATATATTTATATCAAAATTAAACGTCCAGTACTACTCACTCACTAACTTACTTATTCGTCAACAGCGAAAAATGATGAAACTGGCCATTAAATTCACTGGATGATTCAATAATATTGGTCAAGTACCAACTCCGTTTATATAATATATAAATTATAGAATCCCGTTTTGCAGCCATTATAATAACTCACGAAAGGGTGTATCTGCAAAACGTTTTTTATCACATGCAATTTTTGTGCAGATACGCCGGTGGTCACGTGGTCTTGTGACCGCGAGAGTAGTTACTAGTTGCTTCGGATTTGGAATGTGTGAAAGGCGGTATCAGACGCTAATAATAGCCTAATATTAACTGCTATAATATAGTGTAGTAACAGTAACTGCTAAGAGACCTATCTACTAGGTCTTGTGGCTGCTGGCTGCACGAGTCAGTCTTGCCTGTACTATACTTGCAGTAACTAAACCTAGAATAGTAGCTACGTGACGCGCTGGTAGTAATAATAATAATTATTTATTTGTGGTGCCATACTGGATACAAATTATCAAGTTGTGGGTCCATTAAAGACAGTAGTAGGTTCCATCAAGGACACAATCATTCATGACGTCATAGAAAATTATCTAATTTATACAAGGTTTTTGCCAGCGAAAATTCTTTCAAATAATTTTTAATTTCGGCAGTCCACCACATTTTTTAATATTTTGTAGGTTATTGAAACAGTAATACCTAAACTATTTGGAGATTTATTGGAGATATTTAAATGATTAAAAGGGTCAGCGCATATAATTAATTTTTAATCGCACAACTGTTTAGTTGTTTGTCAAACGGCTATATGGGATCAGAAGAGACTGCGCATACTATCGATACTATAGTTGCACAACAAGAAAATCATAACTTTTAACTTTTCTGTTGACCAACTATCGTCGTCAACTTATGTCCACAGCTGAATATTGACGCTAGCATACGCTCGACTAAATAATTGTTCGGCGGCTCATTGGTTTAGTAGTGAAATTATGGCACAACTGATTGATTGTATGCGCACCTCTAACAACTATAAACAGTTTATAGTCGAGTTGAAATCGCGACACGTACACAACTCGACTAAACTGTTTAGTCGTGGAAACAATTGTATGTATGCGCCGGACCTATTAGTTTAGATTTTGATCGGGTACTTAGTGGCTGCTACTAATAGCGGCGGGGAAAATTACCGTGAGCCTAAATAGTTTTTAACACGCTTGCCCAATGCACGCACAAACAAGTAGTTTCCAATATAAATCGATCGACGAAGTAAAACGGTTATAGTTTTACATTCCTTCATAAAAACAGACCTTTTCTTGTTTAATATTTTTAAGCAAATTGTTTTTTTTTCTTTTCCAATATTTAGGATATTTCAACGCATGCCTTCAATTTCACCTTATATCGATAAAACTGTAATGGTGTGTGACCTATATTATGCATACATACAAGTTTTGTAGGAAAATGAATACTTTGAAATATCACAAATACTAAATTTTAAATGTAAATATTATTTTACAATGTGTTTGGAAATTAGATAAACAAACCGAATCACACTATAGCAAACTCGTTTGTTATAATAACACGCGTTCTCGATATGAATTTGTCAAAATTTTATTTTCTTAGCTACGCTAAAAAATTGAAGTTTGTTTTGATAACAATAAAATATAATTTTGACAAATTCATATCGAGAACGCGTGACTCCAGATCAGAAGGTTGCGTGTTCATATCACGTCGGGGTCACCAATTGTAAGAACAATTATATGTTCTTACTTTTAATAAATAAAACACAAAAAATTCAGTTGAACAAAATCTCAATGAAATAAGTGTTCTCAATATTAAAATGTTGATTAATTCAAAATCATTTTTTTTGTTGTTATCAAAACAAACTTCAACTTTTTAGCGTAACTAAGAAAATATAATTTTGATAAATTCATATCGAGAACGCGTGTTATTATAACAAACGAGTTTGCTATAATATGATTAGGTTTGTTTATCTAATTTCCAAACACATTGTAAAATAATATTTACATTTAAAATTTAGTATTTGTGATATTTCAAAGTATTCATTTTCCTACGAATTACGATTCCTTAAACAACGGAAAGAAAAAAATTGTATATAAAATATATGCGAAAATGTATCTATAAGGAATTAAAGCTAAAAGAAAATTAGTTTGTATGTTTATTTGTCGCGGATAATCTCATAAACTATTGAAACGATTTGAAAAATAATTCTTTCATTTTTTAAAATATCCTACAGTGCATACTTTGTTCATTATTCGTATATAGTAGGTATCTACTCGTGTATTCGAATTAAATTTGACAAATACAGTTACGAGTACGAATATAAATTGGCGAATATCCGCTGAATACAAATTCAAATAATGCACAATTTACACTAATCTACCAATGAACTATAAAATATGGCATTGATTGTGACATGTGAGTATTAATATTTTTATTCGCCATTTGTATTTTTTGCAATTTGCAGTTTTATCTAATGTAATGTTAGTTGTTTGTCAAAAGTAGAATTACAATTTTATTTTTTACAGAAACTGACTTTTTTTTTAAATATGAATTGAACGGAAAATCCTACCCGTCTAGGGCCATTCAAGTATTATGTAAGCACTACAGGGGGCGGGGGGTCTTTGCTTTGCTTATTTTTGATTTTTTGATGACATGGGGGATGGGGGAGTCTGGGTGGTGATTACGCCAGCGGTATTTATTTTTTTACTTTTTCGGATTTTCTACAAAATTTAGTCGATTTTGGGTTGAACACATATGGCAACCCTACTTGTTTATGCTTGAAAACGAATCGCATTTTCAGGGATTCCCGAAAATAATGGATACGCAAAAGAACCGAGTAGGGGAATTACCGCGCGCTATTCATTGAGCAGCAAACATCGAATGTCATCGAAGACTTAGAGTCATGGATCCGTGTGTCATGGAGTGAGGACTGTTAATTTGAATTAATATACCTAACAACATTTTAAAAGAAGTTTGGTTTGTTCGATAATATATTAAGATTATAATAACTGAATACCATGTCAATAAAATTTGCTTAAATAAATATTATGTGCGTTAAAGTCCTCTATTCCAAGCCTATTCCTTATTTCTAGATTTATAACTGCTGCTCATGAATCAATAAAAAAACCAGAACACATTGAAAAATGCATGTACCAATGTTTACGTAAGCATGAGAGGTGGGTAAGAGCTTACTTTTGCTGACGAGGGGAGGGGAGGTTAATAATTGCAAAAAATCTTCTTATAGAAATCTGATTTTTATCAAGACAAATATCCTCACTAGCCGCATATCAAAACTTTTTGATATTACACATTGCATTTTTTAATGATGGAATTTACATGGTATAAACCTCAGAACAGAGATAGCTATAGAAGGAGCACATCACAACTTGTAGGTATGTACAATGTACATTGTACAAGTGAAGTCAGTCGAGACGTGCGGGGAACAATAAGTCACATTGAAAATATAATAAAATATTTTTACTTACTGATGATAAGATAGATACACCTTGATTTTTCATAAGCGCTTTGGAACCTTTGTTGTAACATAACATGACATAAATTAACACTACTTAATACAAGCAACAAATGATCATAATGTTCTTGACAGGTCGTAATTTAGTGTATAGTTGCGGCTTCACAAGCGGCGTGATATGCTGTTTCTATAGCTATCTCTATTCTGAGGTATAAACTGTATCTCGTGTTAATGGGTTTTCTATTACAAGTTTTAAAATTATTATGAACAGAGCCGTTTTGAGAATTATCATTAAAACCTTTATCTTTGAACAACGTCATCCACAAGTATTAAAAATAGGTAATAATTTTTTTCCCGGTGTTGTAGTAAACGAACCGTATGCTTATATTATTAAATAAAAAAAAGGAGTACCTATATGAGAGAATCACGACATTTCAAAGGTTTACATTAATTATGAGGCTCAGTGGGTTCAGTTCCGCTCGTTCTCTGTCGAGTTGCAGCGCAAAGCATTTTGTGTCAGAGCATTCACGATCTAGTTGCATCGCGTACTGACTAGGGTGGGTTAAAAATATCAATTATTTTTTTTTTACAAGTGACACGGAAAAATAGGTTGCTAGACACCTTAAAAAAATTCTCACCAAATATGAGCTCTTAATTTTAATAGGAAGATCCTCCGCATCACAGTTTTTTATTTTTTTCTTAGTCCAATAGAAAAAAATTCATACCTCATCATTAATTGATTGTACAGAAAAATGTTTCAGAAGATTCTTGTAGGAAATTTAATGCTCTACAAAAAAGGTATCTTATATTTTTTCCGCAAACCTCACCATTTGAAAGATATTGAAGATTTATAATAGTAATTTATTGTCGAGTTATAAAATTCATAAACAAAAATGAAATTTGTCTTAAAATAATCAAACTTAAATCTTCAATATCTTTCAAATGGGGAGGTTTGCGGAAAAAAAATAGGATACCTTTTTTGTAGAGCATTAAATTTCCTACAAAATTCTTTTAAATTATTTTTTTGTACAATCAATTAATGATGAGGTATGAATTTTTTTCTATTGAACTGAGAAAAAAATAAAAAACTGTGATGCGGAGGATCTTTCTATTAAAATTAAGAGCTCATATTTGGTGAGAATTTTTTTAAGGTGTCTAGCAACCCATTTTTCCGTGTCACTTGTAAAAAAAAATAATTGATTTTTTTGACCCACCCTAGTACTGACGCAACCATTTTTTAGACTTTAGAGAATTGACTGCGCTCATTCTCTATCTCACCAATATGTTGTAAATTTTATTGTGCGAGCGAGATGAAATAAAGTACCTTCCAAATTCTCTCTCCTTCCAAGAACGCTATTGGTTGTTTTCAGTTGTTTTCGATTTAGTCAAGACATTATACTTATGAGGCGGGTTTGCTAAACATATTCTGAAATATTGAAATACATTGAAGATAAATATAAAATGAGATACTAATATAATCATTCAGAGCTGCAGAAGATATTTAAAACAAGTAAAACACGCGCCATATGACGGTTCGGCACGACCGCACCCTTATGTTAATTTAATTAGTGTAAACTGTGCTATGTTAAAAAGTACAGTGTAAACTCGAACCTCACGGTTGACAGTTATATGGTTTGATTCCAATATAAACAAGCCGTGAGGTGGGTCGTTTATTAGGACTAAAGTGCGACCCTTGAGGTCCACACGAAGAACTTCCCAGTTTGATAAATATTTAAAAATAATAATTAAATTAGATGTTACACAGAAAAGTAATCATTTTAATCATTAAAACATAATTATTATTTATTTTTAACAATAATTAAAAAAAAAAAAACGGCTGAACCGATTTTTATAAAATTTATGTCGGATCAGAATGACGTTAACACGCCTCGATTGACACCCTTACGAAGTCGATATAATTTTTTATTCGCGAAATATTGTGTAAAATCGGCTTTTTTGGAGTCTATTTGGTTAAAAAAAAAAGAACGGCTGAACCGATTTTGAAAAAATTTCTTTCAGATCATATTTACGTTAATACGCGTCGATTGGCACCCTAACGTAGTAGATATCATTTTTCATTCTCGAGATTTCGTCTTAGAAATAAATGGTCACATACGTACGTACGTACACACACACACACATACATATTTCTAAAAATAGTGTAGTGACCTTGAAACATAAAAATTTGTTATACATTTTGATTTCGATTTTCGGACCCATTACAATAACTTCCGATGGGAAGTTAATAATATAGTTTATAATCATCGCGTACGATGACGCCACTTCTACTTGTCAGTATAAAAAACATTCGTTTATTAAAATTAATTGATTATTTAATTCTAGTTATTATTTGGCAGTATTCATGTAATTGGAGCCTAGCTCTGTTGATTGGTGAAATAAATAAATAAATAACCACACACAATCGGAAAATTTCAACTATAGTTACCTCTTACCGTTTGTGAGATAGATCCACGTGACAGACAGACTAACGGACAGACAGACAGACATCGTGATCGTATGCAGATATACTTTGTATCAAAATATCTAAAAAAAGATATTTTATACTTTAAAAGTATTTTAGATACTTCAGAGAACTATACTTTTAAAAGTATGTAAAACCGAATAACTTTTTTTCTAAATTAATTTTACTTTTAAAAAGTATCTTAGATACAAGAATAATCCCCAGCTCTGCCAAGGAGCTAGTGCTCCGTTGAAATAATAAAGCAGTCTCATTATTCGAAAAGTTGATTTGAATTTCGTAAAACCAATGCCGGAATCGTGTTAACCTCCACACGTAAAATAATAAAGAGTTTAGTCACGTCTAACCACAATAATTTTATTAATGAATGTACATTTCAAGAGCTATGCTCCCATCTTCAGCAAATACTAAACTAAAAGTGTAACAAAATTTTTACCTAAAATATAACAACTTAATACTAAAATATAAGTAAAGATAATTATAACTAGGAAGTCAAAAACCAAAAACTTATAGCTATTAAATTATTGTGGTTAGACGTGACTAAACTCTTTATTATTAAATTAAACCACAGTGCTCTTAATTATTCTTATCCACATGTAAAATTTCTTGAAAATTAAACGGGAAATAACCGACACTTTTTCTAGCTTGCTGGTTGTTGCACAGTTCGTTTCCCAAGTCAATGACGGCAACGCTATATGTAAAACAATTCCACCTGGCTTTGGCGGTAACTGAGGTAAATGTAACCCTAACCCACATCCATCACGAGCTGAATCTTTGTACGACATTGCGCAACTGCGAACAGGAAGGCTAACCTAACAATGTATCATGTGTGGTTGTACAGAATGTTCAAGTGTTCTGGCGCGCCGCTAGTCACTCAAAACGTTGGCAACATCTGTAGTCCATGGACCAGCTAGCCAAATTTAAGGAAATGGTATCAATTGGGGGTACTAATTTTTCTTTTCGCCGTAGTTAGACAGGTTTGTTAGGATGTCAAAAAAACATGATTGCCATCTCAAAGTGGTTGCTAATAGAAATGGCGGCTCAATCCAAGATGGCGGATGTTGAGTTATAAGAAACCAACCATATCTCTGAAACTATTCATCCGATTTACGTGGGATGAAGTGTTCAGAGTTTGAACATTTCAAAAATTATTATATACCTACATTAATATTTATGTATTTATCCAATTAAAAATAAGTACTGATATCCGTGTGTTAAATAACAAGTTTTTATATAAATCATATATTTTCTCTTTCCAACAATACAAAGGAAATGGAAGATTTTTTGCCATACCACTATAAAATAGCTGCTTTACATGTAAGTATGTATGTATGCATGTGAAGTGACTTTTGACAGGCCGGTGTACGGAAACGTATCTTTCCCACCCTAGTGTTGGAAAGCAATCCATTTCCATAGTGATTTATGTTTATTCGCCTGATTCGCCCGTAATTCCATACTCCTGTGCCTGCCTCGGCCTACTATAGAGTGAAGTTGGCGACACAAAATGAACTGTCAAACATTTTTGAAAATACTAAAAATGAAGTGATTAAGTGAAAAACAGCTATTTTATAATGGGTACGGCAAAAAATATCATGCATATCTCGTACGTAATGATAAAACCAATAAGCTGTCACATTATGATATAAGGCAAAATAGTTACAGCATCAAGCACAGGTCCACGTTCTACGAACGATGCCCCATGTATAGTGGTTAATAATTTTTAACAAAGTCAGCGGCACTAATTTTAATGATTTTAAGAAGGCCTTAAAAAAATATTTGATGAATTTAAATTTATATAGTCTGGATACATTATTATGATGTGAATTTTTTTATATCGATATTTTTACTTTGTAGGTACTGTATGTTTTATTGACCTTTTGTATCCAATTTTTAGCCATGCAAATAAACTTGTATCTTATCTTATCTTATGACTCGCTATGCTCATTTTAACATAATGTCACTTACTCGTCAATAACGTACGCCATTACGCAACTAGATATACAATCTACAATCATAATTAAGTAGTTTTCTTTCTTTTTGTATAACACTATTCTAACATTTTACAGTACCATGGACAATTCACGTTGAGCACAACGTACAATTCACATACAAAATGTAATAATATGCGTTCCTTCCTAGAAATTATGTCCTTATTATGTAATACTATCCCCACTTAGACTAAACACATTATTGTTATTTGGTTTATGATATTTAGTTACGCAAAATTTAATTTCAAACATAATTAATTAAACGATGTAGCGTAACAATATTATTACCTACCATATTCCATTTACACTAAAAGTTTAAATAAAACGAATTTTTTTGCAAATTAAATAACAAAAAATCAAATAGATTTTTTGTGATTAATAAATAAATAACTAAATCGTGCATCAAGGCCAGTGTGGACAGACTATATTTTAAAATACATGAAGTAAGATTTACAATCTAAATATTAAAAAAATTAAATGAATCTTAAAATGTGATTTAATTTTCATCCGTATTTTCTTATACGCTAGTGTCGCACATATTTGTCATTTTACATTTAATAATAAATTACTAATAATTAATAATAACTAAATTTTGTATGCTTATTTAAGACGTATTGACCTAACGATTCTGAAAGTTTCAGCCTTTTAAGTTCATTATTCAATTCTAGAGTAGTTTTTTCTAGTCCTGTCAATGAACCGGAAAAATCATTAACATTTTTAAGCTCACCAAAACAGATCCGATTTTGATGATTTTTTAAAATATTTGTTATATTCAATTATTCAAAATAAGAATTAGATATAGCAAACATTTAAAAAAGATCATCAAAATCGGAGCTGTTATGGTGGGTTTAGAAATTTTCATGTTTTTTTCGCTTCATTGACTGAACTATATTACCAGATTGTTTTTACCCCATAGTCAACTCACCCTTTCTTTTTTCGAACATATTCAAAACGAATTTAATGAATTTGACTGTTTGCTGTAGGCTAGGTTTGAAGTAGTCGGGTGTTCATGATTTTACTTTAAGTTTAGTGTGAATAGAATATAGATAGGCACTATTCATTAAAAGACCTGAACTAGTACGGGTGGGGAAGAATGGAAGGATGTTTTTGAAATGAGAATATGTCAACTTTTTTTGAACTTAAAAAAATTTTTATTACGAAAAATGAAAACTTAGATGTTACCAACAATGAAAAAGTGAAATTCTGCACCCATCTGTTGATTGTGTCACGTTTCGGAGAACCGTTACGACTAATATTGAAGCGTTGGCGAAAGCGCCGCTGCACGACAATAACAGACTCACCCGATTTTAGATACTCCTCAACTACGAACGCACGATGCTCCCTTCTCCAGATAACCATTATGACTAACTAACGGTTACAACGGTACGCACTCCTAAATCGAACGATGTCAGCTGCAACCCTCTATCCCCTCTCCTTCGCGTGTACTACCCGTTTCAAAAACGCCTTTCCATTCCGCCCCACCCTGTATAAAACCGTGGTTCATACAAATTATGATCGAGCTAGTTGTAAGGAGTAGAGGTGATTGTAAACGTGTAACAAGTAAATGTATGTAGTTAATACGCTTATAATATTAGAGTATAATAATATTATAGAGTATAGAATCTCACATTGATCATCTCCCATCGTCCTAGTACCTATATCCTAGTATAGTAAGGACGGCGCACGTTCCTAAAACGTTAATATAATCTCGCAAATCCTGATGCAAGTGGTGGATAAGCTTGCATCAGTGCTATGTAATAGATGATACGCGGCAAAATATATTATGATCGATATAATATTCTTATCGTCTTATATCGTGGTTTTCAACTCGTTTCGGTCATTTTTTCCCCATGTGATTTAATAAATTCAGTCACAATGAAACAACATTTTACGGAGCTCCAAGAGAAATGTCAGGGATTTTTGACCTATAAGTTCTAGTTTTGAAAATATTATTATGGCAGCCCTAGTTGTATGAAACAAAAAGAAATTACAGTAAGTGAGAAAAGGTATTATAATTTTTTTGTTGAAGTTTTTATTATTTTCTTCGTTATTAGTGAACTTGAAGACAAAGTGTTCAAGATATATTTTTTCTGTCGTTGAATAATTTACTTTGAGCGTATTATTTAATTATAAAACATCCACAAGCAAGACAGGCATTCTGTAGACAATCTAACCGCAGTTGGGTAACGATGTATAATTGATGAGTTAATAATATTCTTG